>OZ038494.1:102433385-102575885 GCA_964036315.1 Acanthosepion esculentum | reverse complement strand
TGTCAATGAATAAATGAATTTCTACGTTTTTCACAGTGTGAGATTATGTTTCGGAGACCCACATGGAAGAAAAGAGTATGAGATTTTATTTCGATCTCAAGTGTTTTGTGTTTATGGCCGGCGGGTAAAGACTTTAAAGTCGGAACTTCTAAGCGGCATCCACTTGATCGAAAGAGAGCAATAAATAAATAAATAAATGGGAATTTTTAGGTCAAGTGACAACAAACCGGACATTGATGATTTCCGTTTGCTGGTGTATATTAACAGTCATAGTTGTGATCGAGGTAGTTAGTTCTGGTTCGCTCTTGGTAGGGGAAATTTTGTTATTTAGCTAGTTCCGATGCCTCCAGTTCGTGTTGCCAGCTACGTGTTATGTTGTTGATATGGACAGAGAGTTGCTAGGGAGTGGAGTTGAAAGGAAAAGCTTATCTATTACCCCGATATGGCAGAAGTTGTCCTAAGTGTCACTTACTTACCCACTCAGCCCGAACAAGCTAAGCTCTGACTGTATGACACATATATATTGAAACCGAGTTTGAGTCCTCATTCATCTAGGTGGCTTTTATTTTAATCTTTCGTTTCCTTGTTTCCCGGTAGTGGTGCACATCGACGCAAATGAGAGTGGAGACTCAACGTGGGGTAGACTCACTATAGCGCCGCTCGCTCACATATTCCGTGGTGGAACTCAACCGAAATTCTCTGTAACCATAGGACTGTGCCCCCAGGAGCCACGACTACTATCACCAAGCCGCTCAAACTGAAGCATTAGAAGCCGGATCAAGCAATGATATACACATGATAGAAAGTATGATTTGATAAGAAAGACTGAATTAGTTAAAAAAATTCGCCCGGAAATACAATAACCTTTCAATTTGTGAAGAAGACCAGCCTACCAAATCCTGTGAAATGTCTTCGAGATATCCAAAACAACAGTCCGAGCTTCACCATTCTTATCTAAAGCTTGATAGACTCTTTCTGCAATAATCATTAACGCATCAGAAGTTGGCCTAGATAAGCGAAAGCCATATTGCTTATCTGAAAGGAGACCCTTAACCAATTCAGAGTTTATCAGAGTTCTTTGCCAAAAATAGGTAGAAGGTTAATAGGTTGATAAATAGAAGGGTCAGATTTCCAAAAAGTAGGGAAGCAAGAAGCAGCGAGACATTTATTGTAGAGTTTAGAGAGAACAGGAGCCATTTTAGGAGTACATTTCTTAAGGACTATTGCAGGAATATCATCAAGTCTACATGTTTTGTGAGAATCCAGTTTAGAAATGATAGCAGACACCATGGGCGTACTTATATGCATATCACGCAATGGAGACTCAGTTTTAAATAAAAAGTTAGGCAAAAATATTCCAGATGAATCAAGAGTAGAATTGGAAGAGAATTTACAAGCAAAACATTCTACTTTATCGGCAGATGTTAACAGCTCAAATTGAGTGAAGAGAGGAAGAATAGAAAACTTTAAATATCTAAATCTATATACCTAAATTGCGCACTATGAAAAATTTCATGGAACAACTAGGAAAAGTTTAAACAAAATCGATCATTTATTTTGCATAAAAAGTTAGGAAAGACTCCATTGCGTGAATAGTCATTAATAGAGTAGCCACTAACATTGATAAAAAAGACTTTATGCAAAATGCAGCTGTGTATTAATTTTTAGAAAATATGATTTCCAAGGATTATAGTTTAGGCTTTAAGCTATATCTTATAAATTTATTAATATTATCTAATTTACTAAATATGTGTTATATCCATATAACCCATAACCGCACACATTTAACACTTAGCGAACCATCTCTCTTTCCACCTCTCTATAATATAGTATATCCACTAATCCTCTCTCTTTTAATCTGTAATAGTAGTCGCTGACTACATGAACAATTAGGTCAAACAGGCTGCTGACCTAGCAACAGGCCCAAACGAAATCTAAAAATAGACTCTCACACGTACTGAATCACGTGATCAATTAAGAAACGTAGAGTGGGGGGGAATAACGAAAGTAATTAGTTGGAATCCGAGTCTTAAACGGGTAACACGTCTTTTTATTTGTTACCGTTCAGCAAAGGAAATCGCACCATAAAGACGAGTTCCAATTCAACTCAATTCAACACTCTATGCTGCATATATCAAATGCACGGGTGAATTACTAAGCGTAATAACCACCTAAGACAGGCAGGTGTGACCCACTCAATTGGACGAAGGCTAAGACTTATACAGCGCTGAATCTTCCAATCCGAACGAGGAATTTTACATTGCTGAATATGGGAAGAAGAGAGTAAACGACTAACTCTCGGGGTCAAAACTCATAACAGTGAAGAAAGATATATATATATATATAAAGATATATCATAAGATATCGCTGGACGGGCGAAACAAACTGAACGGAAAGTAGAAAGAAGAAATATAAAACAAAAGAAAGAGAGAAAAGGGAAAAGAGAAAACTATATTTTATTTCAGGCAAATGACTAAAGTGAAGTGGACTTTAACTATTCATATAACATATATAAGGCTTACATCTTTTCACACAGAAATGTATAGCAAACATCTTTCCAAACATTTGCATTAATGTTTTCATGTATCGTCTTGTTATAATCAAATGCTATTAAATTATATATCGTGGCGTTTGTTGTTCGTTACTACTGATTGTTTCTCCTCATGCGTGCATTCGAACTTGTAAGAGAATCTTGCCACTACGGAGTCGTAAAAACTTTGACAACCAGTTGTTTTTTTTGTGTGTTTTTTAAATCTTTTCTTTTTAAATTTTGTGTTGCGGCAATTGGTCCGTAACATAAATCATAATATGATACAAATGAAACATAACCATTAAAATTGACCAACAGAACAACATTTTTATGAACACCTACTTCTCTTAATGGTGATTTATACAAACGACGTTGTAGTCTTTTTATATATAAATATTTATTATTATTGTTGTTGTTGTTGTTATTGTTGTTTTCTCTAGCGTTTCCAAAGAAAAGCATTTATAGTGCACATTCAACTATATTTATTTACATACTCTTGTTTTTTTTTATCTTCGACTGAACGTAAAATTCAGAAATTCGACGGTGCATAGCATTAGCAATAAACCCGAATAAAATATTATTGATGGAATTAAAAATTACCTTAAAAACGAAGAAAATAATGTTAGGATGACTACCTTTTGAAATGGCAATAAAAGCCAGACATTTTTGTCAGAAATGAGGAAAGTAGCCGAGATTTATTTTTTTATCAACGAATGTTGAGAAGATAATCAAGTCGCTGTGTTGACCAATGAACAACACGTGAGTTTAGTCTCATATTTAACATTACATTTTATTCAACTACTGACTTTACTCTCGACCAGTATATGTATGAGCGGCCACTGGTCCGATACGTGGACCTTACATTCTAGTCTGCGATGTCTGATAGACTGCACAAACTTCTCTCTGGAGCGGTTGTTCGTAATGTGTATTACGCTTCCTTCGCACGATTGCAAAACCGGATGGAGCTGTGAGGTTACGCGACTCTGCAGTCGGGAGTTCACCTCTGGTCAACCTCGCATTTGGCATCACTTGATGGCCAGGTATGATACTGAATGCAAATTCCATTTTGGCATAATGCTATGGGCAGAGATAGCTGAAATTTTGAGCTTATTAAACAGATCTGTGAAAATAGGGAGTGGAATAAGTACCATCAAGACAATGGTAAAATGATTTGTTTTAATCATTACAGCCCAAGCAAAGCAATAAAACAACTAAAACGCAAGTGGTTTCTGAGAGGGAGAAAAACTTTATTGAGAAGAAGGGACAAAAAATAACTGGATTCAAGGAGACAGAAAATGACGATTGACGTTGCATTTAAATTTCTGAATATCTTAGTTGACAGGAAAGCAAGAAGCTGGAAGAAAATTCCACAAGCAAGAAGTGTGAGAGAAGAAACTGCTAGTATACAACTTATGATTGCATGTCGCAATATCAGGTGTAAAATGATGGGACCTATCTGCCAATCTAGCAGTGCGCTTAAATTCGTGAAGTCTGGGTTCCGAAAGACAATTACCATGGAAATATTTATAGAAAAGGCCGAGGAAAGCTACGTTACGGCGAGAAGCTGAGATACCAAATCAAGAGTGATGACAATGCAGATTATACTTTGGATTTAGTCCAGATGCTCTAGATACATAACAGAAGCGACAGGGCAGATGTGGCAGCAATATTCGATGCACGGACGAATGATAGACTTATAAATGCGTTAGATAGATACTTGCTTGAGAAAGTTAGTCTAGCATGATACGGAAGCAACTTTCCTAGCAGTAGACCTAGTAATTGATTCAAAATAATTGTACCGATTCATGCCAGGGGAAAACGTTAAACCGAGAAGGCACAATGAGTTACTCTCTTGGAGGTTAGCATCAGCCATACTGATGGAGGAAAAATAATTCTCTAAAAGGATTAATGTGAGGGTGGTTCAGCTTCATTTTGGAGGCGTTAGAATTAATAGCAATGTTGAGAGTAAGAAAAGAAAGCTGTAGCGAACCATGCTGGAGCCACCACTAGCCTGCACGATGCTTTGATGATAATTAAGTTCCATGGTCTCATGGGGTCGGCGTCCACACCTAAACCCTATCATCAGCTCGAAACAACAAGAACTGTTAATGGTTCAACCACTCAACATGTTTCCAGTCTTCCAGAATCTAATTAGCGATGTCAAGAGCCCGGGTGCTGTATCTAGTGCTATGGTGTTCATAGGGGAACCTTGGTAGGTCTGGAAATTAAAGAACACTGAATTGAGCATCAATTGTATCTGATATCTCAGAAACTACGCCTTTATTTATGGATGCGTGATTGGCTTCGGCGCTGTTCATTGTGTGCAGCAATGGCTTCCACGAGGAAAGCATTAGCACTCACCATGGACAAGCGTGACATCGTAATTAAATGGATTTCAAATATTCCCATAATTTCAAAACGGGAGTGACCCAATAGAGCAGGTTGATTTTTCACTTTTTTTTAGGAAATCAACATTGTACTCAGTGTAAAAGCTGGATGTTGATGTTGTAAGTATTGACACCAAAAATTAGATTTATAGCTTTTACCAATTTTTGAGCATTTAGTTTTAAATATCGTCTAAAAATATACAGAAATAACTAATTCCCGCAGGTTTTTGCTTACAAACTGACTTCAAAATTTTACTATTTCAAGAATAAATCCAAATAAAGTTTACATTGTATGGAAAATATATTCAAACCAGAATTCTAATTATGAATCATCACAAGTAATTCAATAAGTAAATTCTGTGTAAAAAGTTGTAAAAGATTGCAAGAAAAGCTACTACTCAATGAATAAGATTTGTTAGATCATTTAATAGATCATGATTAATAAAAACCAAAAAGATATAAAAATGTATATAACACCATAATACAGCTGGACACAAATTATAAGACAAAATATTTTAAATTCATTGCAAATCACACCAAAACTACTGCACTAAAACTACTGCACTAAAACTATTGCACCAAAACTATTGCACTAAAGATGCATCATAACATAGCTAAATTGTTCAGTATAATTTCCCTTTGAAGTAAATGAAGGTTTTATTTGATGGCATAATTATTTAATAATAATGTGCTTGTGTCATGCATCTTGCCCATGTACAATTTGTAAAGCTTTAGTAAATTATAAATCTTATAAGGTTGTTCTATAAGATTTTCATGAAATTCCAACGCTACGATTTTGAACCTAAACTTAATCTTTTGAACTAGTTTCCTCAAAAAACGGTAACGATTTTGAAAAAAAATATTTAGTCTCATTATTTATCATGTGAACCCCAACTTTAAAATAGCACGGTTCCAAAATCGACCTGCCCTAGTGTCCCAATCGTCCACAATCATAACATGTCCGAACTGCGATAATTTACGTCGCTTTGCCTTCAGCAACCTAGCCGGTTTTCACACTGATTCAACATATGTCAGAGCACAACTGATACTGCTCTGGGCATTTAAATGGAATCAAGTTACGGTGGTGCCACCTACCATTACCTTTACATACTGCTATTTCCTGACTTTTGGCACGTCAGTGTATAAAGAAATAAACATCATGAATTTAAATTTACTAGTTATCTTAGAAGCGTCTATGAAATTTACTCAGTTCATTATTATTTATACAATTAGTCATCATTGATGACTTCAAGTTATTGAGAATGAAACATTATGAAACTAAGGAGTGAATTTAGGGATGCGTGATGGAAATTAAATGTTGGTTACCAAAAAAGTGTAAATATTCTTTTTCGGGTTCATACATTTTATGAAAAATATGTTGCCTGGTGCCAAGGTGACCACTTAACCGAATCGAGGTTACTGGTTTGTGGAGATACAATTGTGTTGTCTATCAGTTGACTTTTATTATATAATCGGATTATTGAATCACCGTAGCGAATTTTATGGAGAGGTTCGGGAGATGTGTCGATCTTTGTGTGAGTAATGTCGGTATCTAGAACAATATTTAAGAAAATGTTAACTTTAGTATTGTCACTATTCATTAGCCGAGATGAATGTGCTAGATTTAACGCTTCGGGCAGGCTTCGGGCAGGCTTCTGACAATAGTTCAGAAAATGTCTAAATGTCAGACGGAAAATATTTATGGTATTATGCTTCGTTTTTTTTTCTTTTTCTTTTCATCTATTTGGCTGCATCGATCCAATCCGTTGATTTTACTGCTTCTATTCGTGTTTTATCTTCAATTTAACTGCAGCACAGAAACTCGAAGTCGTATAGCATTAGTCAGCTTTTCGGGTAAGTGGTCTACTAACCCCTCCCCGTTCCTTTTGCACTCGATAAGACCTGTGACTGTCAAATTCTCCATGCCCTACTTTCTCATTGTGTCCAAGAAATTTCTGTTGACTATTTTTGATTCTGAGTATGCATTCCTTTTGTGTCCATTTTCCTTAAGACTTCATAGTTGTTTACTCACTCCGTCCATGGCATTCTCAGTATCCTTCTGTAGAACCAGATTTCTGTTGCCTCCATTTTTTTCATCTGTGAGGAAATTGTCTACCATTCACTGCGATGCAAGAGGATTGATATCACATAACAGTTAGGCATTCTTTGTTTCTAACGAAAATTTCCTGTTTCCTAGTACTTGGCTCAGCTTTTGGAAGGCATCTTTCGCTAATCCGTGCATTCAGATTTCGGTGTCATATTTCCGGTCTTCTATTCATACAGATTATAGACAGACATAATTAAATCTTTGTACTTGTTTGATGTTTGCTATTCCAATTCGTAGTTTGGCTTGGGCTTTTTCTTCTTCTTTTAACCATATTTGTGTCTTTAGTGCTTAGTCCTTTCTTCTTGCTTTCCTTTACTACCTTGTCCAGAATGTTTTGTAGTTTTTTGTCTGGATCTATTTTTAGCACAGTGTCATCTATGTATCTTATATTGTTAAGATGACGCGCAATGATAAGGGATGATGGTCGGGTCTCCAGCTTCCTTTGGATAGCCTCACTGTAGAGATTGAACAAAACCGGCGAAAAGACTCATTCTTATCTTGCACCCCCCCTTTCTATATGCTTCTAGATTGGCTATCGACACAATCCGTGGCCGAGAGATCCAAAGCCCGTCAGAATGTCACATTGTTGTGGTTAACTTCTTTTATGTGCCGTGTACCTTCAGGGCGTAGGTGATCATAGTTCTCCACAACTTCTTATCCCTTGTAGCCTTTTGCAGCTTGTAAAACCTCCTGCCTCACGTTCCGCCATCCATTCACACATAGTGGTAAGGGAGGTGTCCCACTCCTCCTCTTTGTCTCTCTTGCTCTCAAGATGCCCTATGATGATTAAGTTCATCTGTTTTTTTTTCTAATTCGAAAGAAAAAGTGTTCTTTTTGTTGCCATTTTCCTTAAGCTCTGTTTATGGAATTCTCAGTATCCTTCTGTAGAACCACATTTCTGTTGCCTCCAGTTTTATCTTCATCTGTGGGAAGATTTGCACGATTCACTGCCATGCAAGAGGATTGATATTACATAACAGTTCATCGCTCTTAGTTTCTAACGAAAATTTCCTGTTTCTTAGTATTTCTCTTAGCTTTTAGATGGCATCTTTAGCTAATCAGTGTGTTCGGATTTCGCATCACATTTTCACCCTCTGTTAAAATACTTCGGTAGTTATTTGATGTTGGCATTCCGAATGGATAGTTCGTATCTTGGGTTGTTCCCTTTGGCTGAAAACCATACACTCGGTCTTATTACAATTGACGGTTAGTTCTTTAGTACATGACTCGATATGTTGAATTTCTAGGAAGTGAACTTCCTGAGAATATATATATATATATATATATATATATATGGTTTACGTCTTTGTTCCTGTTTTGATGGCTTATGGCCGTATGACGTTGAAACACCGGCTCACGTACGATCATCGCAGTTAAGAACCTGGTCAATACCTAAGATGTGTGGACGCTTGAGAACACCAGGTGTTGGGTGTGCGGCTGGTGTAATGGATAACGGCTTGGAACTGGAAACCGGAGTGCCGAGTTATAATTCCAATCAGGTTCGTTATATTTACTTACATGAAAATACCATTGGGAAAGGCATGAACCTATCTCTTCTCCTTCTAGCTATGGGTTAATTAGTAGAACTTGCATCAGTAAAAATTGTCATTATCTCTCCAAAAGTTCTTACAAGCTAAAAGCATGTTCTGTTTTTAAATAACCTGATAAAGGTTGATAAACTGTAAAAAAAAACAACAACAAACAAAAAAATAATTCAATAAATCCTGATTTGAAATAGATTACTATTTTGTGCCATATGTAACCAAAAAATGCCAAAAATTTTTCATGCACATTTAAAAAATATTATTTTGTTGTATTGTTGAGGGTCACATAAAATCATTAGGCAGGTTGCATGTAACCCACGAGTTGTAGTTTCCCTAGCCCTGATCTAAATGTTCATTAAATACCGTCAAGGGTGATCATAGATGCAACAAGTTTTTGTTAATATTGTCTGGGTGAGTCGGTAACTATCGAGAAAGGATTTCGAAGTTTTCACCCATTCGTTCCTCTGTCAATGGTTGTAGCATGTTAGTGTTAAGATATTTTTGTCAAAATATGTAATGACAGGACAAAAGGGAGAAGTGGGTTCATGCCTTTCTAAGATCATAAGCTGTCTTAACCAAAATTCGAATTAATTTTATGCAGTTAACTACGAAACTGGTAGTGCCTACCAATGCGAAATACCAATTGGAGATGTCAACATCAAGCAAGTGCAGGAGTTTAAATACCTGGGCAATGTTTTATCAGAAGATGGAAAATGCGACACCGAAATCCGAAGTCGCATTCGAATAGCAAAAGATGCCTTCCAAAAGCTAAACGAAATACTAAGAAACAGAAAAATTTCGAGAAAGAAAGAAAATAGTGCTGAACTTCTGTAATATCAATCCTCCTATTTGCCAGATAAAGCGAGAACTAGAGACAACAGAAATGTGGTTCTACAGAAGGATACTGAGAATTCCATAGACGGTGCCCGAAAAATGAACAATTCTTACGGAAATGAAAGCAATAAGTCATACTCAGATTCAGAAACGAACATGTGAAATTTCTGAGAGGGTTTGGAGAATTTGATACTCTCAAGACACACAGAAAATAAGTGGGGGCTAGGAGAAGGCAGCGAGCCGTTTATCTGACGAACGTGTGTGAATGAATGGCGGAATGTGGGCGTCGTAAAGCAATAAACGCTACTAAGAGCTATAAGGAAGTTGTGGAGAGCCATGATCATGCACGTCCTGAATAGACCAGGTATATAGAAGAACTACGAAATCGATTCCACTTTAGCTGATTATTTACACTTGTTTTTCTTTTCTTTTCTTTTATTAGTTCGATAAAAAATACCATCCGATGTTGAATATAGGATTTCCCAGACGGTTTATCCTATTCTATTTTTCCAGTAAATATATTTATGTTTTATATGTTATGAAAGATGGCGTTATTTTTATTCGTTAAATATTATACAAGGAAGAGAAAAAAAAATCGACTTGTCAGTAACACCGTTCGAACCTGAGACCTTCGTCAGCACATTCCAAAAATTTGGATACCTACAGCAGAACCACAAATCGCACCCGACAGCAATTAATTCAACCACGCCTACACGTCGAAGAGCAAAATGCGATATGTTTACTTGGCCGTTGGTTGCAGAAAAATGCAGGAACTTCCGTCTTTGCCTTCACCTTCACATTCACCGAAGAAAACACGTGTATCAACAGGTGAAGTGAAAAGAAGTAGACGCCATAAGAAGTGGGTTTGCCAGGCAAATATTTTGCGCCATAAGCCAAGATTATGTTTATTGCTACTGCCGTTGCTAACAAAAAGTAAAACACCGCGGAGTGATTTTGGTTTATTTGATAAAAATGTTGCTACGAAGTAAATTGAGCAGATTTCGCATGTCGAATTCGTTTTCTGGCCGCTTCACCATAGAATAATAGTTAATGATTTAGTCGGGTTGATCATTGATTTCGAACCTTACTTAATGACACTTCCAAACTTGTACGAAAACTAAACTAATTTTTTAATAAATAAATATATTATTCATATAAAACAAATATATAGCATTCCTTTTATTAATGATAACACAATGTCTATTTTTATTTAAAACAAATCCATTTTGCCTTCATTTGTTTTATGATCAAATACTGGGTCATAACCAATGACTTCGGCCAAGCGATGTTTTGTTGAAACAACAAAACATCGCTTGCACGAAGTCAATACGTAATTAAACGAAAGACAACTCCGTCCTGGGTATGATGATAAGCAACGTCCGCGTCCTGGGTATGACGATAAGCTACGTCCGCGTCCTGGGTGTGACGATAAGCTACGTACGCGTTCTGGGTATGATAAGCTACGTCCGCGTCCTGGGTAAGATGATAAGCTACGTCCGCGTCCTGGGTAAATGATAAACTACATCCGACAGCAAGGCCTCTGATCAGGAGGTTTTTAGGAGCGTGGAACCACCTCTTAATTGCTGGTGTTCCCAGATTCTCCCTGACCCTGGGTTGTAGCACCTGTTAGGGTCCCAGCTATGGGCAAACAGTTAACCCCCAAACTGGGGACAAAAATGTGTAAAAATAGGTTTTATTACCAACAATGAATTTTTGAAGAAAAATTATCAGCAATCCCTTATTACCAGCAATACTTTTTTAAAAAAAATTATTACCAGCAATACATATTGAAAAAAATATTGCCAGCAATACATATTGAAAAAAATATTGCCAGCAATACATATTGAAAAAAATATTGCCAGCAATACATATTGAAAAAAATATTGCCAGCAATACATATTGAAAAAAATATTGCCAGCAATACATATTGAAAAAAATATTGCCAGCAATACATATTGAAAAAAATATTGCCAGCAATACATATTGAAAAAAATATTGCCAGCAATGCATTTTTGAAGAAAATAAATATTACCAGCAATAAAAATCTTGTCGGCATTAAATAACCCATTGAGGTTGAGATACCGTAAAAGAAAACAAACCAAACCGAAAAACAATTATTACCAAAGAAACTTAAATGGACAAAATTCTCCGCGGGATATGAGTTGTGGTTGATAGAACTATTTTGGGGATTTCATTGAGAGATGGGCACCAGGGATTTTGTTGATTATTATTATTATTATTATTATTATTATTATTATTATTATTTATTATCATTTCCTTTGATTTCTGTTGTATATCCACTTCCTTCCGGTGATCGCAGGTCAGAAATGACATCATGGCATTTTCCACTGAATATTTTTTAAAATTAAAATAAAACTAAAATAACTTCAGAGTACACACATTTTATACTGATACAGTCCACCATAAGGTGTGAGTTACACTTGTAAGAACGATTTTTATTGTACTTCTTTAAGGCTTAAATTGCCAAGGATCCATTCAATGAGTCGAACAGAACCTTTTCGAATTAAACCGAGAGCTCCAACCACAACTGGAATTATTGATGTCACATTTTTGAGATTTTCACTTCAAGATCCTTGTATTTGGATCCTTGCATTTGAAGATTTTGAAAGCTATATTACAGTCTGCGGGAACTACCACGTCAATAAGAAAGCACATACTGTCTTTGTGGCTTTTGATCACGATGTTTGGGTGATTAGCTTTGATTATTCTGTCTCTGTGTATTGTAAAGTACCTTTATTATTATTTATATTTTATTATTATTAACGCCTTTTAAACGGCTGTATTTTGCATGTTACAGCGTTACTTACATAAAAGCAGGGTTGGATTAAGCTCCATCATAGATGTCAATTTCACCAGTTAGTTTGCAAGTAGTTAAAGCGGGGCCCTTGAAACTGCGCAGTCTGTAGCATTTGTTACGTTTGCTCCGAGCTTGAACAGCCTAAAACATTTTTTTTTTGTTTTTTTTTTTTAAGCGTATCACCCCAAGCAAGGCTGGTGGCCACTATCACGCATGGGGTTACAGAAGGGTTGGAGGAAGAGCAGATAGGAGTGGTAAAGGAAGGGATGTGGAGAAAGAGAAGGACGGAGGGTCGATGAAGGCAAGGGGGTTACAGGAGATTTAGAGCGAGAGCAGATAGGATTGAAAGATGAAAGGAAGTGGAGAAGGGAAGTGGATAGATCAAGGCAACTGGAGATGACGATTGCCGCTACACTTAAACCGTTGGAGATTGTATTTGTCAGGGAAACAGTAATAGGGAAGGGAGTTCCATAGGCGAGATGTGCGAGACATTAAGCTATTGGAGTAGAAGAGACGTCTACATCTAACAGTTTCAACGGTGAAGGGGTGGGAACGGGATGCCAGCCTCGTATGAGTAAGTAAATTGTTTACATTCGAACTCAAATTTATTGTTGTTATCACAAGTTTTTGGCCGTTGTACTCTCCGGCCTTCTCCAAGTGTTTGTCAATCCTACTGGGAATTTCGAACTGAACCATTTATCTAATCAAGTGCAACAGTAGTAGTAGTAGTAGTAGTAGTAGTAGTATCAACAAGGTCAGCAGCAGGAAGGGTTGAAGAAAATTACGTTTAGGGGTCATAGTCCTGGATTCAGGATTGTCCCATGCGAGAATAGCCTAGTGGGTTAAAGAGTTGGTTCTAGAGTGAGACCTATCCCGGTAGTATAAACTCAGTGGAAACAAGGCGAGCAATAATTGTGCAGTACTAAATAAGAACAAACTGGCCTCCTCTGGATGGGTGGGAGTCACTCGGTAAACTGATCTGCTATGTGATAGCATTCACGGTGAGTGGATGAGTGGACACTTCACGTGACATTTAGCAAAACATCGCATCTCCCCCACCGCTGCCACCACAGTCCAGATTTGGTTCTCTGTGCATTCTGCCTTTCTCCATAACTAAAATCCCCCTCCACTGAAACGCCGTAGACGAGATTAGGGAGAACGTAAAGCGGTACATGATGAAATACCTGAAGGCAATTACGAAAGAGAAATTTGCAGGCTGTTTTGAAAGGAAAAGCGATGTGGGTGAGGTCCTCAAAAATACTTTGAAGAGGACTCAGGCGCACTTTTTCTTCTTTTTTTTTGTTAATATTACTTTGTTGGATTCTTTCTGGGATGACCAGGAATAAGGTGACTTGTCCTAACTCATAGTTTCCACTGTTTCCGTTGAATTAATTTCTTACTCACAAATAATACTGATCATAAAGGGTAGCGACAAAACTCCGTACTACATACAGTTTGTGTGAACTGTTTATATTCCCCTAAATTTGGTGTACAACATCGTGCATACCGCATTTGACGGAATAAGAGACGCGCCTTTTTTTTTCAAAATATGGTTAAAAATTTGTCCCGCGTCTCTGTTGTTCACTTCTAACGAGACTGATTACACAATAATATTAGTTAGAAAAACGACATTATTATTATTATTATTATTATTATTATTATTGTTATTATTATTATTATTATTATTTTTATTTCCTTTGATATCTGGCGTTTACACATTTCTTTCTAGGTCCTGCCCAGGGACCTAAGGTTAGAAATGGCATCATGACACTTTCCACTGCAAAAAAAAATACATAAATAAATAAAATAAAAAATAATTACATAGATGAAGCCCTTCGTAAAGTGTGGGCTGTACTTGTCAGAACAATTTTTTGTATCTCTTTGAGGCATGGGCCTCCAGGGATTCCTTCAATCAGCCTACTGGAATCCTTTTCAACCAGTCTAAGGGCTCCAACTACAACAGGGAGTGTTGATGTTCCCATGTGCCACATTTTTTAGATTTCTATTTCAAGGTCCTTGTATTTTGACAGTTTTTCGAATTTATTATTATTATTATTATTATTATTATTATTATTATTATTATTATTATTAACAGTAGTGTAAAATGAATTATGATGTCAAAATTCTGGCTTCGTTTTCGGCACGATTCGCCCCTATGCCTTACAAAAATTCTGTCATTAACCAACTGGAAACTACAGAAGAAGGAAATGTAACATGTTAAAAGTTGCCTTGTATCTTCTTCATTGACCTAACAAGAACTATATTTACTGAACATTTCAGTCTTAATTCTGCTTGTTCGTCAAACATTGCTGTTGACTTCTTTTTCAACTCAAATAACCCAATAGCATTTTTCATGCAAAATTATAAACAGTCTTTCTTAATAAGCTATAAAAAGGGATTTTTTGTTTTTTTTATAGGATACACACACTTATGTACGACAGAAAAATATATTATCAATAAGGAAGCCATAAAATTCACCTTATATAGTGTAAAATAATTCAATTGCCACATTTGACGGCATATGAGACGAATATTGCTGAAAAATCACCTAGTATACATACATATATATATTACATACGAAGTTGAGGCCTTTTGCCAGGGAAGACACTATGATAACATTATTTACTCAAGCGACATCATCATTATTGGTATTGCAAATGTAATTGACGTAACAAAGTAACAGTGACATTCGTCGATATTAGTTGATTTATCTTAACTAAATATACTTCAATTATAGAAGAAAGTGAAAGTAATGTCAGTAATAGTAAAACATTAATCAGCGAAAAATAAGATTATGACATTAATGCCACAGAAAACTACCTCCTTCGTACGAAGTGGCCAAAGCATAATGCTTGTTGACAGAGATTGATATTTTCTACATGTAGTGAGTGGAGTGTGTACAAAAGGCTGATGCAGCACTGATGGTTGAATCGGCCTCATGAATATGGCCGCAAGTGGTGAAAGATTAAGTGACACCATTCGTAACTATCTGCAAATGTTAGACTATGCTAGGGTGCATGAGAACAGAACAGTAGTAAAAGGTTTTTAGCCCGCCGCCTACTGAGAAAATGATACGCGTATGTCGAGAGCAAAAAGAACAAGTAAAAACATCTAAGAAAAGATAACCATTTCTCAACCCTACATTTGGCATGAACTTGAAAATGACATAAAAAGTGGGTGGTAGCTTAGAGAAATTCAGGGAGAAGTGGTTCCACTAAAGTAATAATTAATGAGGTTAGGAGATTAGCAAAAGAACGTCACATTCAGAGCCGAGCAGAAGTTTGTTTGTTTAGGGGTTTATGAAACAGCAGGGTTTAGAAGTACTGACAAAACCAGCCATTAAACACAAGATGTCAGCTGAAAAATATATGGAAAAAAAAAACCCTAATATTTTTACTTTATATTTTATGAAAAAAAAAAAATAGTAATTTTATAAAATTATTCCAAATGGGTAAAAATAAAAGCATTTCGATCTGGGTTAAATATTGAACTTGGAGTCAAACTGATATTTGATTTACCATCCAACAATAAATGAAAAACTTTTTCTTGAATATTCTCTGCTGAAGGGGTAGTGGCGTCTAACATCCCCGTGCGTCTTTTATGCCGCCAAATACGGTAACTCTCGATCACATCCGCATATGCATACATCAACATATGTTCATACTGAGACTACTTGATGCTAAAGATAGTTGCGTATTTCTCAACGCCAAATGATAATTTCGAGTTCAAGTTCTATATTCGAATGGTTATTTTCTAAATAACTAAATAAGAAACAAGTAGGAAAACGTTTATAAATCTGACAAGTTTCATTTGAATCTCTCCATCAGAATTTTTTTTTGTAAATAGGGCAACATGTTCAGGAAAGTTTTGGTATTTCTAATTCCATGCTGTTTGTTTTCATTGGTCAAGTTGTAGCAGAAAAACACAATTTACTCATAGATAGGGATGACAAATTAAAGCCAAATTTATGCAATTATCCGACAACATATATCTTTAACTACACACCAATTTCCGTCTTGCTAAGTCACACACACGCCGCTCTCTACGCAAAACAAATACAAATATTCCAGTGTGCTGGGCATTATCGACACACCTCTCGCTTGCCACAGATGTCTACAACTACGTCCGTGCCCTTATATAGTCTATAAGAGAATTGGGACAGGGTAGAGAGAGAAAGAGACTTCATACACGCGGTACCCGAGGGCAAGGCTAACTGCCAGTCCGACCATTAGGCTGTGAAAACTACTTTCTGTGAACACAGAGAACGGATTCCACTATCAACGCGACAAGCCCAAACCGATAACCAACAAGCAGTAAGCCGGGTTAAGCATACTCCATTTTCCCGCTCTCAGTTCACACTTCGTACACTATACGCGACTTACGAGAGACATTTTTCCATTTTGTAAATGAAAAGGAATATTTGATCATTTCTCCAAACCAGTTTCTAATTGGTTTCTTCGCCCCACTCAACTTCTACCTTGGATCAAAGTAACACACAAAATAGGATTCGAAATACCGAAACGACTTCCAACGTGTCGCCTTAGTTCCCCCAAAATCTGATGAAGCTATTAAAAGCGAAACAGGTCAAATGTATAACCGTTTTACTATTTCTTTCTTTTTTTTAATTTATATTTTTTCAATTCATATCAATATATATATATATATATATATATATATATATATATATATATATATATATATATATATATATATATATATATATATATCTTAGATTTTGATTGGAATATTAGTTTTGGTATTTTGTTGTAAAACCTAGTAGTATATTAACAGAAAAATACATTTGTTATATATACAATATAGATTTACATATATATATATATATATATATATATATATATATATATATATGTATGTGTAAATCTATATTGTATATATAACAAATGTATTTTTCTGTTAATATACTACTAGGTTTTACAGATTTACATATATATATATATATATATATATATATATATATATATATATATATATATATATATATATATATATATATATATGTGTGTGTAAATCTATATTGTATATATAACAAATGTATTTTTCTGTTAATATACTACTAGGTTTTACAACAAAATACCAAAACTAATATTCCAATCAAAATCTAAGATATTCCTATTTATGATAAATACACAAAAGACAATGAGTAAAATTAATTATTATTCTTATTTCACAATCTTAATTCCTATTTACATGCTTGCATTAGTTAGAACAATTATAAAGAGAAATGTTTAATGTAATTTTACTAAGATACTATTTCTGCATTCCACCTACTTCATCTTGACTTTACATATGAGCCTTTGGCTGACATTTTCATCCAAGGTTATACAAAAACAAAACAAAAAACGTACCTAAAGTAATAAAAAGCAGCAGTGCTTGAATAACAATATTAAATTGGGTTAAATAATGAAATCTATTCAAAGAGTCAACCTCTTGAAATTGTAAGATTCATTTGGTTAGTATGATCAACTCCAGGTTTTTATTGTTGCTTTCCTTTTATCATTGGTAAAAATGCTCATAAAATTCACAATACCCAGAAAATATTTACCAGATTATTGTAAATTTTATCTTTCAACATTCACAGAAAAAAAATATATCAATAATCCAGAGGGATTTTTTTGGACTTGAGATTATGTTCATCATGAGTAACTATGTGCAGCCTTTACATTTGATTCATTTGGCTTCATTTTGCAAATGAAAAGAAAAAAAAGTGGTAAAATTGCTCACTTTAAAGAAATCAAATCTTTAAATTCAGAAGTTTATGTTCTTTCATTATTAATGTAGACTAGGTTACCTTATAACCATTACAGCTAAATTTCTTTGCTCAGATCTCATGCTAACAGTTTTTAAAAGGTGTAAAAGAAATTAGGAGATACCCACAAAATTTTTGAATTATTAATATAAATTAAATGAGTAATTTTAAACAACTATTAATAAAAAAAGTCAGTTATAAATACTAAAGTGTACTACGCTATTAAATGAAGTCATTTCTTGAGCCTTTTTTACCAAAAAGCAATTGACCAATTTTTTCATTATAATGTAATAAAACTTTTCAAGTAATCAGTTCCTTTAATTCCACTAGAAAAAAAAATGAAGTGATTAGAAATCTTTTCAGAATGTCACCTCTGAAAAATAAAAATGACTGAGGATTGATCTTATGATAATTCATCAGGCATTAATGTTTTATATAAGAAAGATTTTCACATAAGGTCATTGAAACATTCACAGGAAACTATCAAGATCGATCTCTTTCTCTCTAGGGTGCAGCAGGTAATTGTGAAAAATTAGGGACAAATATATTTAACAAAAGAAATTCATACATTGAAAAATACATCTATAATAGTAGCCTTCAAAGAGTCCTTGGTACTGTGGGGCTACCACTTAATCTCCCTCTTGATAACACACCAAACATAGCCCAGGGGATTCAAATCGAAAGATGAGGTCACATTTTGGAAGTGACATGATTGTGAATATTCTCAGCCAGCTGTCCCTGGGTGGAATATATATGACCACCCCCTACTCAATCTAGTGTTTGACCACCATGTCTCTTACTACAATGTAAATGATGGTATTGATCCTGAGGGAAAGACAGGGGTAGCATGACATATATTGATGCACACTGACATCATGCCTGAGTACCTATGTGGGGTATCTGCAGAGCCACCTGTGTTACCTGACTACCTCCCAGTCACTGTGGTTGGTGGCTAGTTTTCATTTCCTATGTCAAATTGGAAGTTGCCATGTCAATGCTCTCAATACTTCCAAGAGAGATATGAGAATCTGTCTATATTTCTGAGATGAGGGATTATGTACATTATTCGGACTATTGTCCTCATCTTTGTCGCCATATTTATTACAACGTTTCGGCTATATAGTACAAGAAACAACACCGAGTATGAGACTATCAAATATGCATCAGAAAAAAAAGACGTTTTTCAGAAAGTGTGTAAGGAAGACAATAACTTTAGAAACGAAGAAAAGATTGCCAAACTTCCATACAATGTCTGCTTTGATCTGCGGCAGTGAAATTTCGTCTCAAGAAGAAAAGACTCGAGATGTGGTTTTATCAACAAATTTTGAGAATACAGTGGATAGAGCATATAATGAATTTGGAATTTCTTAAGAGAGTATGAACTACAAAGAAACTGGGACAATCATAGATTGAGAAAAAAATGTCGTGTAGAAAGACGACCGACCGAAAATGTATACATACTTTGAATGATTATGAAATCAGTGTTTATTAAAATACATTTCATTTCAAAAATTTAATAGAATTTGCCAATACAATTATGTTTGGGTGTACGTGACCTCTAGCCATCTAGTCATCGAGCCACGTTAATAAAAAAAATTCCCACAATCCTTTTGTAGATTATCTGATAAATCGTTATTTTGTAGTAAGACGACCGACCTTCTCTACAATAATTTTGAACATAGACTCGTGCATTCACCATGAGTAGGACGTTCGCTTAAAGGAACAGGGCGTAAGCAAAGTGGGTCTCAAGGCGTAGCGTTGCGTCGTACGCATTGCCACACTGAACTACGGTATTCGCTATTATTCTATTATTCATCCATGTCTCTCGGGTGATTAAACCTTTTCTTCACTAATCTTTTGTTCTAGTGTTTTCCTTATTAAATAGAACTACGAGGGTTATAACAAAACGTTAGGGCAAATAATGAGGAAAGAAGGTTTGGTGTATTTAACACACGCATGGCTCATCTAGGGTAAGAGAAGCAGAGGAAAAGGGCGGGTAACCTATTTGATATGTTTGTTCAAATGTGTAAAGAAGCAAGTACCACTAAAGAAAGTGGGGTCATAAAGGAGTAATTATTGGTGAGAGCAACAACAGGCAAGAAGATGTAGAGAGCCGTGATCGTCTACGTCCTGAAATGAAATGGCACATATATAACAGAGAGAGAGAGAGAGAGAGAGAGAGAGAGAGAGAGAGAGAAAGAAAGAAAGAAAGAGAAAGAGAGAGAAAAAGAAAGGAAGAGAGAGAAAAAGAAAGGAAGAGAGAGGGCATATATATAAGAGAGAAAGAGAGAGGGCATATATATATATATATATATATATATATATATATATATATATATATATATATATATATCAGACAGAGAGAGAAAGAGAAAGAGAGAGAAAGAGCGAGAGCGAGAGAGAGGTGGGGTTTACTGAATTAAAACCAAAAATTTCATGAACTTAATAAGGCTGTGGACCATTCATCCAAGCACTAGTTTATTCATTATTATCATGTTTTCACACCAGTAGTCCCTAGTGATTTTCACTTAAGTCCCTTAAGAGACAGAAACTTGTTTCAGGTTTTCAGGACATCACACAAAATGCTATTGTAAGAAGGACTGGCGGAATACAATCTTCCTACCCCCCAGTATTCTTGTTGGTTTTAACAGGACTGCCCCCTGGATAGTTTCGATTCTTCCATCATCGTCATCACCATCATTATTATTTTCTACATTTTTAATTTATATATTCATTCATGATTTTCAAAATTAAAATATTAGGTCATCCCATAAGTTCTGTCCGAATTTTAACTTTTTGTTAAAATGAACGAAATTTAAAGAGTATTTTATAATGTCTAATGGAGCTGAACATTATTTTTAGGTTTAGATGCATTTAAACTGATCAAATTTTATTTCAGAGAACAATAAAATTAAATTTTGTTTGATTAAAACCCTGCTAACATGGAAGTACCCAAGAATCATTTGAGGCACATTATGCTTTATGAGTTCAAGAAAGGAAACTCAGCAGCTGAAGTGGCTAGAAACATTCACTCAGTTTATGGAGAGGAATGTGTGAATGAAAGAACTTGCAGAAGATGTTTTGCAAAATTCAGAGGTGGAGATTTCACCCTTGAAGATGAAGATGGAACCGGACGTCCAGTTGAGTTTGATGAAAAGCTTCTTGAAGCAGCCCTTGAAGAAAATCCTGCTTTATCAGTTGAGGAATTGGCAGTGGTTCTTAGTTCAAACCATGCAACTGTTCATCGTCATCTTCAACAACTTGGAAGAGTTCCTAAACTTGGAAAATGGGTGCCTCATGAATTGTCTGAAAACAACCTCAAATCCCGAGTTGACATCTGCTCTTCTCTCCATTCTCGCCAACTTGTTTCACCTTTTTTCGATAGACTTGTGACTGGCGACAAAAAATGGATCTTTTATCGAAATGTTAAGCGTCGTAGACAGTGGCTTGGTAAAGGAGAAGGACCCCAGCCATAGCCGAGAGGGGAACTTCATGGGCAAAAGGTTATTCTTTCAATCTGGTGGGATTGCCAAGGAATAACCCACTTTGAATTCTTACCACCTAATACAACAATTAATGCTCAAATATACTGTCAGCAATTAGAGCGTTTGAACCAAGCTTGGAGGAAAAAAAGACCTGCTCTAGTGAATCGAAAACGGGTGATGTTTCATCAGGACAATGCGCGACCACACACAGCAAGAATCACGTCACAAAAGATAGAAGAACTTGGTTGGGATAAAAATCCTCATCCATCTTATTCTCCCGACCTTGCTCCTTCAGACTACCATTTGTTTCGTAGCTTACAGAATAATTTGGAAGAAACAGATTTTGTAACACAGGAAGAGGTTAAAACTGACATTTGTGAGTTCTTCGAATCAAAGCCAAAAGAATTTTACAGTAATGGAATTAGTAAGCTTGTTAATAGATGGAAGGAGGTCATAGATAATCAGGGAAAATGTGTGTGTGTGTGTAATCTATATAAAATAATGAATGCAAAAAAACAATATTTCATTTTTATTAAATAAGTATTTGTTATTCTAATCATTAAATTGTTTTAAATATAAAAAAATATTAATAAAAAATTTATTGTACTAAGCTACGCACCCTAGTAAAACCAACTGTACTTTGTACCCGCTTATCTGTTTGAACTTCCCAAAATTTGTTTTGATCGGCCAATGTATGGCTATCTTAGAGGATGTGAGGGACAGATTAACGAAAGTCACATAATTTTATATATAGAAAATAGATAACGATAACATTAATTTCAACCGATAGTAGTAGTACTAGTTCCTCAGTCAATGATAGCCGAATGTTTCCTTATAAGGAATCGGTTAATATTATTATTACCATTCGAATGAGAAAGCTTCGAAACCGGGGAAGACAGGTTCATCCATTCCTTGATAGGCTGTACAATGAAACTGGCTTATATTCTGTTGATGAACTCAGAACTACTATTCAATGTCGAGAATACTGGAGAGAAATTGTCGACTTATATTCGTCTTAACTAGCAATTATTATTACATCAGTGACAGGATATCTTGTCAAAAGCGCAAGCAAGCAATTTATAAAAATATCCTAAATATAGTAATTAAAATAAATAGTTAGTAAAAAAAAAATACTATCTTTATGATAAGAATGCTATCAGGGCGAGCATTACAAATACTAAAACTGTCTGACGACGGGTATGACGATAAACTACGTCCGACAGCAAGGCCTCTGATCTGGAGGTTTTGAGGAGCGTGGAACCACCTCTTAATTGCTGGTGTTCCCAGGTCCACCCTGACCCGGGGTGGTAGCACCTGTTAGGGTCCCAGCTATGGGAAAATAGTTAACCCCCAAACTCGGATCAAAACACTATGAAAATGTAAAAGTTGGTTTTAATACCAGAAATACTTTCTATAAATTTTTTTACCAGAAATAGATTTTTGAAGGAAAAAATATTACCAGAAATAGATTTTTGAAGGAAAAAATACATTACCAACAATGAAAATTTTGTCGGCATTAAATAACCAATTGAGGTTGATATGCTATAAAACAAAACAAACCAACAAATACTAAAAAAAGTATACCTAATTTTCAAAGATTACACAAAGTAATTTGATAAGGTATGAAACAAAGAGCTACTTTAAATACTAGAAGAGCTTAATTTACGCGAGAAGGATATTCGAGTAATTCGTAATCTTTCTGGGAACAAAAAGCCTGCGTGTGTATAAAGAAAAAGGTCAATGAATACACAAATAAAGAAAAAGGTGTAAGACAAGGATTTGTCGTCTCACTGAATTTATTTAACCTATGCGATGAAAAGATCCTAAGATAACTAAACGACCTCCCAGGGTTTATTACTGGTGCACATAATTTTAACAGCTTAAGAGATATTCGGATGACATGTTAAGAATAGCGAAAGATGTTTTCCAAAACTTAAACAAAGCACGAAGAGACTGAACTGCTATGTAATACATAATATTCAATATAGCAGTGAATATTGGATAATCTCTTGTCTTTCAGAAACTAAGCAAAGTATAAAGAGATAAGAAAATATCCTTTGAGACAAAGCAAAGAATGCTGAACTGCTATGTAATATATCATATTCAATATAGCAGTGAATGTTAGATAATTTAATGCCTTTCACAAACTAAGCAAAGTATAAAGAGATAGGTAAATATCCTTTGAGACAAAGCAAAGTATACTGAACTGCTATGTAATATATAATGTTCAATATAGCAGTGAATGTTAGATAATTTCATGCCTTTCCGAAACTAAGCAAAGTATAAAGAGATAGGAAAATATCCTTTGAGACAAAGCAAAGTATACTGAACTGCTATGTAATATATAATGTTCAATATAGCAGGATTGTTAGATAATTTAATGCCTTTCAGAAACTAAGCAAAGTATAAAGAGATAGGAAAATATCCTTTGAGACAAAGCAAAGTATACTGAACTGCTATGTAATATATAATGTTCAATATAGCAGTAAATGTTAGATAATCTCATGCCTTTCAGAAACTAAGCAAAGTATAAAGAGATAAGAAAATATCCTTTGAAACAAACCAACGAATGCTGAACTGCTATGTAATATGTAATCTATATAGCAGTGAATGTTGAATAGTCTCATAGATTTGGAACAACATAAATATCGTTCTACGGACGAATTGCATGGACAGAACATAGGAACTACAAGGAAACCGGTGCTAACAGAAAAAAACTATTTAAAATATCTGGAACCCATAATGAGGGAAGAGGGCTTGGAGAAATTAACACTCGTAAGTCATATTAAAGACAAGAAAAGCAGAGGGAAACAACGAGTAACATACTTAAAGAGTCTGAGTGAACAGATAGCAGAACAAGGACAGAGAGGGAGGGTAAGGAATCGAAAGTTACAAATGGCAGAGATCGTGAATAAAACTAAAAGAGATAAGAAGAATAGAAGAAGAGATGTGTAAAGATTTCATTGGCGTCTCAAAAACCCACCCAAAAGGAGGGTTAGACAGCAGGCTCCAGAAAAAGAAAAGTTAGCAAAAATAAAATCTGAAATTCGATTTAAAATTTGTTGGTGAAAGAGAAAGAAAACAGATGACGTGGTATTAAAACTGAATTTTTATGCTCTCGTTGTTGGCTTGAGTAAAGGCCTCTAGTTTGTGTTGCCGAGCACGGATAAAAACGAGTCTTTGAAATCAGTGGCATTCAGTCAATGCTGAATAGCTGCTACTCGACACAACACGAAGCCAAACGCTTCCCTTTACCGAAAGAGATAAACGAAGCAGCTGGAGATCAAAAACTCACCGACAACTGAAACTACATACCAGCACCTCTAAGTCAATATACTTGTATTTACTTTTCTCCTTTAAACTGTGAGTCATGACATTTGCTAAAAGGTATGAACTTTTTATATATCACACACATTCCCATTTCTACAAACATTTCAAATAATAAGACTGTTTATTAGGTAAAGATATAACCAAAAAATCAACTTGAACAAATCTTTACATCAAAAAAGCAGTTATTGAAAGTTTATTCAACTATATTATTAACTGTGACGATGAAAAATTACTAACGCTGTTATAGATTTACTCTTTTTCTCGAGAGCAGTTCACCAATTTCATATTCTGTCATCTTTCACTTCTTCTATACTGTAGCCGTGTAAGAATCTAAGACAGTGTTTCTCAACCATTTTAAGCAACGTTACACCGAAAAGTAAATGAAAATATCACGACACACTTAGCAAAATTTTTAAAGGGTATGTATGCATTTAAATGTTATGAAGTAAAACCATAGATTAAAAAAATACGCACAGAAATATGAACTTTATTTCAATGTTTCTATTCAACTATTTGTGCAGCTTATTTAGCGTGAAACTTGTGTCTGGTGTATTTTCGCAATTTCTTCAATATTTGGTCGAATGTATGATAAGCAGACCCTCGTTTCTTCTTCAGTTGAACAGAGTCTTTCCCGCTTCTTTTTTTATGTTATTCAAGATTGAGAAGCATAATTCATATAAATAAAAAGTAGAAAATTGCAATAAAACCGATAAAGCCTTTTTAGCTCATGTGGGATATTCCTTTTGGATTGAAATCCAAAATGTATCAATGGGTGATAAGCAGAGCCTCGTTTCTTCTTCAGTTGAACAGCGTCTTTCCCGCTTCTTTTTTTATGTTATTCAAGATTGAGAAGCATAATTCATATAAATAAAAAGTAGAAAATTGCAATAAAACCGATAAAGCCTTTTTAGCTCATGTGGGATATTCCTTTTGGATTGAAATCCAAAATGTATCAATGGGTGATAAGCAGAGCCTCGTTTCTTCTTCAGTTGAACAGCGTCTTTCCCGCTTCTTTTTTTATGTTATTCAAGATTGAGAAGCATAATTCATATAAATAAAAAGTAGAAAATTGCAATAAAACCGATAAAGCCTTTTTAGCTCATGTGGGATATTCCTTTTGGATTGAAATCCAAAATGTATCAATGGGTGATAAGCAGAGCCTCGTTTCTTCTTCAGTTGAACAGAGTCTTTCCCGCTTCTTTTTTTTTATGTTATTCAAGATTGAGAAGCATAATTCATATAAATAAAAAGTAGAAAATTACAATAAAACCGATAAAGCCTTTTTAGCTCATGTGGGATATTCCTTTTGGATTGAAATCCAAAATGTATCAATGGGTGATAAGCAGAGCCTCGTTTCTTCTTCAGTTGAACAGAGTCTTTCCCGCTTCTTTTTTTATGTTATTCAAGATTGAGAAGCATAATTCATATAAATAAAAAGTAGAAAATTGCAATAAAACCGATAAAGCCTTTTTAGCTCATGTGGGATATTCCTTTTGGATTGAAATCCAAAATGTATCAATGGGTGATAAGCAGACCCTCGTTTCTTCTTCAGTTGAACATTGTCTTTCCCGCTTCTTTTTTTTTATGTTATTCAAGATTGAGAAGCATAATTCATATAAATAAAAAGTAGAAAATTGCAATAAAACCGATAAAGCCTTTTTAGCTCATGTGGGATATTCCTTTTGGATTGAAATCCCAAATGTATCAATGGGTGATAAGCAGAGCCTCGTTTCTTCTTCAGTTGAACAGAGTCTTTCCCGCTTCTTTTTTTATGTTATTCAAGATTGAGAAGCATAATTCATATAAATAAAAAGTAGAAAATTGCAATAAAACCGATAAAGCCTTTTTAGCTCATGTGGGATATTCCTTTTGGATTGAAATCCAAAATGTATCAATGGGTGATAAGCAGAGCCTCGTTTCTTCTTCAGTTGAACAGAGTCTTTCCCGCTTCTTTTTTTATGTTATTCAAGATTGAGAAGCATAATTCATATAAATAAAAAGTAGAAAATTGCAATAAAACCGATAAAGCCTTTTTAGCTCATGTGGGATATTCCTTTTGGATTGAAATCCAAAATGTATCAATGGGTGATAAGCAGACCCTCGTTTCTTCTTCAGTTGAACATTGTCTTTCCCGCTTCTTTTTTTTTATGTTATTCAAGATTGAGAAGCATAATTCATATAAATAAAAAGTAGAAAATTGCAATAAAACCGATAAAGCCTTTTTAGCTCATGTGGGATATTCCTTTTGGATTGAAATCCCAAATGTATCAATGGGTGATAAGCAGAGCCTCGTTTCTTCTTCAGTTGAACAGAGTCTTTCCCGCTTCTTTTTTTATGTTATTCAAGATTGAGAAGCATAATTCATATAAATAAAAAGTAGAAAATTGCAATAAAACCGATAAAGCCTTTTTAGCTCATGTGGGATATTCCTTTTGGATTGAAATCCAAAATGTATCAATGGGTGATAAGCAGAGCCTCGTTTCTTCTTCAGTTGAACAGAGTCTTTCCCGCTTCTTTTTTTTATGTTATTCAAGATTGAGAAGCATAATTCATATAAATAAAAAGTAGAAAATTGCAATAAAACCGATAAAGCCTTTTTAGCTCATGTGGGATATTCCTTTTGGATTGAAATCCAAAATGTATCAATGGGTGATAAGCAGAGCCTCGTTTCTTCTTCAGTTGAACAGAGTCTTTCCCGCTTCTTTTTTTATGTTATTCAAGATTGAGAAGCATAATTCATATAAATAAAAAGTAGAAAATTGCAATAAAACCGATAAAGCCTTTTTAGCTCATGTGGGATATTCCTTTTGGATTGAAATCCAAAATGTATCAATGGGTGATAAGCAGAGCCTCGTTTCTTCTTCAGTTGAACAGCGTCTTTCTAACTTCTTTTTTCTTAATGTTATTTAGGGCTGAGAAGCCGAATTCACATAAATAAGAAGCAGAAAATAATAATAAAATTGATAAAACCCTTTTAGGTAATGTAGGATATTCCTTCTGCATTGAAATCCAAAATGTATCAATGGGTGATAAGCAGAGCCTCGTTTCTTCTTCAGTTGAACAGAGTCTTTCCCGCTTCTTTTTTTATGTTATTCAAGATTGAGAAGCATAATTCATATAAATAAAAAGTAGAAAATTGCAATAAAACCGATAAAGCCTTTTTAGCTCATGTGGGATATTCCTTTTGGATTGAAATCCAAAATGTATCAATGGGTGATAAGCAGACCCTCGTTTCTTCTTCAGTTGAACATTGTCTTTCCCGCTTCTTTTTTTTTATGTTATTCAAGATTGAGAAGCATAATTCATATAAATAAGAAGTAGAAAATTGCAATAAAACCGATAAAGCCTTTTTAGCTCATGTGGGATATTCCTTTTGGATTGAAATCCAAAATGTATCAATGGGTGATAAGCAGAGCCTCGTTTCTTCTTCAGTTGAACAGCGTCTTTCTAACTTCTTTTTTTTTAATGTTATTTAGGGCTGAGAAGCCGAATTCACATAAATAAGAAGCAGAAAATAATAATAAAATTGATAAAACCCTTTTAGGTAATGTAGGATATTCCTTCTGCATTGAAATCCAAAATGTATCAAGAATAGTGAAAAGAATTTTTTTATTAAAAAAAGTTTGATACTTATTCATTTATTCAAATACTAACACTGTATCATTACTACTTCCACCCCCCCACATATATATATATATATATATATATATATATATATATATATATATATATATATATATATATTGCGGTACATCGGTTGAGAATCACTGGCCTAAGACAATAAATAGAAAGCGTCGTAAAAGGGAAATGCGTCGGCTGAAATGGAAAGTGATAGATATTTAACGATTGGGAAAAGTGATCATGAAGTCTCTTTTTAGATTTTAATATATCTGCATGATCACTCGGTGGAAACATTTCATCACTTCCTGTAATTTCTCATATAAATATATACATATTTACTAAAGTCAGCTCTTAACGATCTAATTTAACTTTCGTTCTAATAAGGGATTTAATGATAGTATATATGTCATCAAACTCCAGAAAATTGCATATTTCTCCAATAGAAAACTGTATACACTATGTTGGCCAATGTACCAATGAGAAGGAGGGGACTATGCTGGTGATGTAGATATTCATAGCTGGGATAAAATTGATCTTGAACAAAAAAATCAACATCATCTACCTAGTAAGAAATAGGACTCGAAATAAACCTTTCCCAAAAAGAAATAATGATCTTGTAATAAAAACAATGATGGCACATACTATGAATCTATCTTAAAAATTCAGGATGTGGAATTAGTAAATACCAAACACTCCAAATATTACGGTGTATGTATCAGTTATAACAAATTTAGTATAGACGATACAGAAATTGAATATAACGTTAGAGATAGTTTCACCAAACACCACAAGATACTACCAAACCAAAAATTAACTTAAATACTCGAATCATGTTCTTAAATAGCCACCTCAGATCGAGACATAAGGATGACATACATAGCGCCCAAGCCTTATAGAAATATCTAAACCGTTAGCTGCACACACAAACCCCTTTCTCAGATCAATGATTTAAAGGGGCTTCGATTAACCCTGTACGTTTTAGAAATTGCCAGCCTTCTTTGAATCGTGTGAACGGGTGCTACAGAATCATAAACAAAGTACATATACAAATGACAGAAACCACAAGGCCAGCAGCAACAAGTAAATTGAACAAAAGGTTAGGAAGGAAACTGCCATCAAAACTAGAAAGAGTAGTAGCAGTTACTGGACACGAGAAACCTATTTTCCTGAAAAAATGTATTAATGGAAAGATTTTATAAATTTTAACCGACAGTAATACTGGTTGTTCAGTTAATACCATATAAAGAAACGGCTAATATTACCATTACCATTACCATTCTAGTTTATTAGACAGAGATCCTTGAACTCGTTTAGGTGGTCACACGTATGCGCACCACCCGTATGAGTCTCTTGGATTTCCTTGATTGTATCGACTAGATAAAAGCCAATAATCCATTTTGATAACTTTGGATTCTCTCTCGACAAACATTCTCCAACTGTCTGAACCTCTACTTTAATGGAATATACCATATTACGCAACAAACCGATTTTTCATCGCCAGTGAATAGACTAAAATGCAGAGGTGAGGAAATTCTTTTCTGAGAGCCACATGTGTTCTTTGCCGGGTTCATGGCGGGACGCAGGTATCAACAAATACTTAAACAATTAACATTCAAGAAACAGTCTTCTTAGTATTGACAATTAGTAAGCAGTAAACGGAATACACTGACCTAATTTATGTCGGTTAGTACGAAATGACCTAGTGACCTCGAAGTCTTTATAAATATGTTAATATGCTTATGGAGTTTCAATCAAATGAATAAATTATCGTGGATTTGTCATTAGACATTAACCAAGATTGAATAAAAGAAAACCTGTTTAGATGAAAATCGCAGGAAAAAATTTTTCTTTGAAATGCTTTCGCGGGCCGCACTCAAAGCCGCCGCTGACTGCACTCGAACCCACCAAGGGCCGTACTCAAACCCGCCGCTGACTGCACTCGAACCCACCAAGGGCCGTACTCAAACCCGCCGCTGACTGCACTCGAACCCACCAAGGGCCGCACTCAAAGCCGCCGCTGACTGCACTCGAACCCACCAAGGGCCGTACTCAAACCCGCCGCTGACTGCACTCGAACCCACCAAGGGCCGTACTCAAACCCGCCCCTGACGGCACTCAAACCCACCAAGGGCCGTACTCAAACCCGCCGCTGACTGCACTCAAACCCACCAAGGGCCGTACTCAAACCGCCGCGGACTGCGCTCAAGCCCACCAAGGGCCGTACTCAAACCCGCCGCGGACTGCGCTCAAACCCACCAAAAGCCGTACTCAAACCCGCCGCGGACTGCAGTCAAATCCACCAAAGACCGTACTCAAACCCGCCGCGGACTGCACTCAAACCCGCTGGTGGCGGTACTCAAACCCACTGCGAGTGTACTTAAACCGGAAGAGGTCAGTAGTTTATGTACAACTGATCTACTCTAATCAAAAACTGACTTTTTCTGTCAAGAAAGTCAGCAAAAGTAAACGTTTCCTTGAAGTTCATGGGGAACACATTTTCTTGGTTCCTTCCTTTTGACTAAGGCTTGGGGAATAACGTTTATAGGTGACGGATTGCGTAAGCGAACAGAAAGGCACTTCCAGAGCGCATATTACTACCAACTCTATTGTCAGTAAAAACTGAGAATTCAGCCTCTAAGTTCCGGGCACTAGCTTATAAAAGTCTTGTAATAATAAGGGAGATAATCATGTCTGTTTTCAGACAAGTATTCAAACGTAACTTTTTTATATAAATATGTAATAAAGAATTTTAATCTATATGTAATAACGATCTCACAATGTTAACAAAATATAATTATTTGTTCCCACAAGATATTAGTGAAATTCATTGTGACTTTTTAAAGATCTAGCTTATTGACTTACTTTTGGATTATTGTAATAATTCCATACAAATCCCCAGAGACTATTGGATCCAAAGTTAACTTTTTATCGAAAAGAAGAGAAAGACACTGCTCGTTTCGGTAATTTCATATGGAACCTACTTTCCGACTTTATTAGTTTCCATGAATCCTTATGAACAATAGAATACAATTAGTTGATTACAGAAGCAATAAAGAGCCAAGTAAAACACTTCTAAGATTTCCCTACTATTATGCCAAACAAGACTCTAACATCTATTGCATCAACATTCAATTTATTTAGTGATTATTATACGTTTTGTTGCAATTTCATATTATGAATTATACAAAATACACAATTTTTTGCTTAGATTTTACGAGACCAACATTCATAGAATGTGAGAGAGAAAGAAGACAGTGTAGTGCCAATTATCCAAGGATGCTTATTTGACTACCTTTTTTTAAAAAAATCAACATTCGAAATCTTATCCATTACGTTGATCACTACACCAGATCGCTATCGTTTTAGCCAGCGTTCAATACCATGAAGATGGACACAGACTGCCTTGGAAATCGGCATATAAAATGATGGATTTATATCGAAATGCATTGTCTAGTGTCGGAGATAAACTCATTACTCTTTTAGCCACCAAGCATATTTAAAGATATGGCCATAGATAGATAGATAGATAGATAGATAGATAGAGAGAGAGAGAGAGAGAGAGAGAGAGAGAGAGAGAGAGAGAGAGAGAGAGAGAGACTTTATTAATTTAAATGCTGTACTAGATGTTTAAAAATTAATCGGCCTGACCAACTTTCCAAAAATTAACCAAATGACCAAATCATCAGAATTTTATTGGATTCCTCTCTTGCTCGGGCCGAGAAGATTTCTGCCCTCTTTTTTTTTTTTTTTTTTAAGCGTTTCACCTCAAGCAAGGCGGGAAGCCATTAGCACGCAAGGGGTTACAGAGAGTTGGAACGAGAGAAAATAGGAGTGATAGAGGAAAGGATGAAGAGAAGGTTAGGGGATAGATCAGGGTATCTGGAGACGTCGATTGACATTACATTTGAATAGTTGGAGATTATAGCTATCAGGGAAACAGGAAGAGGGGAGGGAGTTCCACAGGCGAGAGGTGCGAGACATGAAGCTATTGAAGTAGAAGAGACGGCTACATTTAACAGTTTCGACAGTGAAAGGGTGTGAGCGAGATGCCAGCCTACTAGAACGCTTAAATTCATGAAGTTTGGGAAACAGCGAAAGCATCTCCTCGGAGCAGTTACCATGAAAGTATTTGTGAAAAAGACAGAGGGAGGCGACGGCGCGTCTGTGAGAGAGCGACTGCAGACGAGATGCCAGATCAAGGTAAATTACGTTGCATATCCGTTGCATATTACGTTGCTTATCAAGAACCTTAAGACAAACATAAGGGGCACCAGACCATATATGGCAGCAATACTCCATGCAAGGGCGAACGGTTGATTTGTAGATTTGAAGGATTGACTCCGGCGAGAAAAATTTCCTGGCGCGGCACAGGGAGCCGACTTTCCTTGCGGTGGACGAAGGTATTGACTCAATGTATTTGTTCCATCTCAGGTCAGCAGTCAATGTGAGGCCGAGTAGTCGCAAAGAGGAGCTCTCGAGAAGTTGTGTGTCAGACATTCTAATGGGGGGGGTCTCTGTGGTGAGTAATAGAGAGCAGTTTTGTTTTTGAGGTGTTAAACTTAACCATCCAATTCCTGCTCCAGTTCACAACCGATTGGAGGTCCTTTTCGAGACGAACGGCCAGGTTAATTTTGTCAACAACATTCGATTTGTTTTTGAGGCAGGAGTAAATTGTAGGGTCGTCTGCTTAGATGCCTACTTGGGAATCGTTTGTAGATAGATAGAAACGGACAATAAAAGGTTTACATATTCATTCAGAGATCCAAATAGAAGAAAGTAGGGAGTGTGGAAGATGGTGTTGCACCAGTCTCCCAGAAGGGGGACAATCTGTTTGCCTTGAAAACCAGCATTCGGATTTCTTGCTTTTAGACTAAAACAACCTACCCCACCCTGCCACGGGCATAGGCATACACAACAATCTAGATATATGTGAAGATAGATAGATAGATAGATATAAAATGACTGAAACTGACATATAGACATAGATAAATAGATAGATACAAACAGATAGATAGATAGATAGATAGATAGATAATGAAAAGAGCATGTACAGGCAGATAAGAACTAACAAAGAAAGAAAAAAGAATTTTATTATATCTTAAATGATTTCTTTTCTTTTCTTTTCAATCGTATTTCAAATTTATCCTTGATGGTTTCCTATTTGTATCCACAAAAACAAGTTTTCATCTGACAATAAAAATTCATGTTAATCAAGCTGACAGTCGCGCTGAGTTTCACTTAATTTTATTCATATGAACTTAAAACTAAAGGTCAAGGCAAACGCGACCGTAATAGTAGTGATTGTAGAGCATGTTGACCATAGAACTTACTTCATGTGATGGGGTCTTTTTTTTCACAATGGCGTTCCTCTGTAAAAGGCCCAAGAGCCACTCAAGTTAGAAGGTTACAGAGTAGGAGGCTCAGTTTATGTGGATATATGGAGAAGATAAGTAAGGGATATCAAGAGGAGTCGGGTACTTACCGGAGCGGACAGCAAACCAACAATTTCCCAGTATCTTTAGCGATTTATCACATGTACGAGTTCCACTTGAGGCTTGGGGTTCTCAAGACATGGGCCCTTCCTGAGAGAACAGCTATTAGGCGAACATTTTGAGTCCGCTTGGTAATGATGCAATGCCACTCGTTTGGTTGTCTTCATTCTAAAACTATGCCAATATACCAAACAGACAATTATTCTTACCTACAAATACAAGAAAAAACTTCATAAACAAATTTAAACCAGCACTAAACAGATCATAACCCCACACGCATAAACACACAACATGTACACATAATGGCCAGATACAGTGGTCGAACCACTCGCATGAATGCGAACGCACTTACCCGCGGGGGTCTATGGAGCACAACTATGCATACGCATATTGGCAAAACAACAGACTACTCACAGGCGCACGCGCAAACTCTATACAACATAGGAAGTGTGTGTATGTATGTATGTATATATGTATGTATATGCGTGTGTATGTATGTGTGTATATGTGTGCATACTAATTCCTTATAATAAGACAGTATGTATGTATGGAGAGGGAATGCGCGTATATATACGCATACTAATATATATCTGCACATATTAGCTAAAACAAGATTGTTCACAGGCACACACGCGAACCCTACACAACATAGGAAGTGTGTGTATGTATGTGTGTATGTGTGTGTATGTATGTATGTATGCGTGTATATATGTGTATACTAATTCCTTATAATAAGACAGTATGTATGAAAATGGAGAGGGAATATACGTATATATAGGTATGCTGACAAAAGCACACACAATACAAAAAAATGGAAATAGATCTAAGAACACACAAGGGTCATTAAAAGATAAGAATACAGATATCTTTCCTCATCCTTTCTTGGACCAATCTTAATCTTCACGCAGAACTTTCTCACTGTCAGTTCAAGGAAGACATTTGTTTCACTAACACCCCAAAAAGAGAAAGTTTAACATCGAAAAACATAAGAAAAATTAATTCCTTTTAATAATATGTGGAAATATCCACTCTTTGCCTGATGAACGTCGCGAGACCGGAAACACGTGTAGCAAAATTATGGAAAATAAAACATGATATATATTTTTTTTAAATCTACATCACAACCAAAAACGTTTGCGGTTTATCTCTTCTTTTTAATATACACACTTTTCTCTCATTTGAACAACTATGATCTCTTCCATATATATATATATATATATATATATATGTGTGTGTGTGTGTGTGTGTGTGTGTGTGTGTGTGTGTGTGTATGTGTGTGTGTGTGTGTGTGTGCTTGGACGATTGCCAGTGTCGCATCTTTGTTGTATTTTTGTTCGTCTTCACCCAAATTTGACGTCCATAATTTTTTTATAGCTTTTTTCTCATTTTGAAAGACCCCTAACTTTCGAATTACGTATAAATAAATATAAAAAGACACTCGAAATTGTTTATTTGTATGGAAATCTAGAGTGTTACCAAACTTCAGCTTGACAGTTTTTTAAATCTCAAAGTTACGAAGGACAGAATAATTACTGTGTCGGAAATGATTCATTTATGAAAATTTTTAATTTTAGACAGCTGAAAAATAGCATAAAACCTTTTGTCATATTATCATCAGACACACAATAATACATGTTAAAAAAAACAGGAAAATGTTTCTTAACTGTCCACATGATCAAATGAGGACATGAAAAAAGGCAATTTTGAGGACAATAAAAATCATGCACATTTCAAACAATTATTCTGACACTCCTGTAACAGTAAGAAATATAATTTCTCTATATACATGACCTCATATTTTATATATGACGGAAAAACTCGGAGCGTATTATCTAATATATTGTTTAGTGTTTAACTGAAATCTTTCTACTGGGACATCGCCTTTTTTGACGTTTTTCCATCTTGGTCATTTTCAAATCATTCTTGGAGAAAAGGTACGGAATATATAACGGAGCTGAATACATTTTTGAAATCTTCATAAATTCAAAGTAATATTAACGGAACTATGAATGTCGGAATTTGGATGAAAATCTTATTCGACAAATTCCGTAAGATTAAACAATATTTCAAAGATTTTGAATTTCAAGATTATTCAAGATACAGACCTAATATTTGAGATTTTGAATACCAAGACTATTTAAGATACAGACCTAATATTTCAAGTCAATGGTCGAACGTTGTCTATTTTCATTTCCAAACAACCCCCTCCCCTTCTTCCTCCATTATTCATATGACACCTCATTCATCATTACCATCTTTAACAATAACCCTCAAATTTGAATGGGTTAATCCTTGTATAAATAAAACAAAAAAGTTTGTTTCACATAGAGATGAAGACAGAACGACCATCCTTTTTGGAATCAGTCACGCACAAATAAAACAGCCACAAGTACATTTTTTTCTCTTATTTGTAAATAAAAATTATGTTATCAATCGGCAGTAAATGTATTTTGTTGATGTGTTTCTATCCGATATTAAAAAAATACAAAAATTACATTTTGATATTTTTAAACGCAAAAGTGATAATTATAGAAGCTTGAAAAATATAGAAGAACGAATTGACTAATGACTTAAGGGACTCTTGAGATTCTGGTGACAGGCCGTTGGTGAAAATAATTACTGTATCTCACGACGTAGACGGATGCGGTAGCGAGTAGCAGATCGGCTGGTCCCATGCTTCCTAAATAGGACATATCACCAGAGCTGTACGATCTCTCTCTCGGAGACGTTACAGGTAAAACCCTTTATTCGTCATCTTCGCATACCTTTTTAGAAATGTTTTCATTTTTGTGACAACTTATGACATATCTATCTGTGTGTGTGTGCGCGCGCGCGTGCGTGCGTAAAAATTCAGATACAACTAAAAATATATCTGTAACAGGACAATATGAATAAAGACAAAATTAAAACTTATCATAGTGTTGTGGGGCTCTCCTCTTTTACACGAGATGGACTCGTCTAAAGTATACTTATACTGACAGAGTTGGAGATACGTAAAGATATACGTTGAGATACGTAGAGTCCACAGAGAGAGAGAGAGAGAGAGAGAGAGAGAGAGAGTGAAAGAGAGAGAGAGAGAGAATTACGGCTTCACTTACAGAGAAATGTACATATACTTTCTACTAACCCGCATTCCTGGACTACTAATCTTTATTTCAAGTTTGTATTCTTAGGTTCAATACACTTATTTTTCTATTTCAATTACTGGCGTTGATTATTTATTTGTGCAGGATTCCATCCCCGGAATCCACAACACATAGCTGACACTCATGGACTTTATTAAGGAAAATGTGCGCATTTTATTTTGCAACAAGTACTTATAAGCAAAAATAAAAATGTCGTTAGTTTTTCCAAAAATGTTAAATTTAAGAAGGTTCATAAATATACAGTAGGCTAATTGAAAAGTTAAGGTAAATTATGGAAGATGCTAAGTGATGTAATTTAATGTTTAATAAAAAAAGTTAGTAAATGTTGTTGGTGGTGAATATTTTTTTTATAATGTAATTATTATTTATATTATTTTAGTTTGGGATTAAGTCACGTATTATATATTTTAAATAATTGATGGTTATGAATTTAACCATTTTCTTTAAATAGCATTTTTATAATTATGTAGATTTATATTTTGATAAGATTCGATACCGGCACTCTCAAGAAATTTTCCGTCTAAATAAGTTAATTTCTCTTTTAATAAGTGGGTCATTTTTTAAATCAAAGTTGAGACTGAATTTATTTTTATGTATGACTAACGTATTTGATAAATTGTTAGGTATAAGATCACTTTTGTGTTCAGAGATATTTTTTTAAATTTCTGCACGTTTCCCCAATGTATTTTGAGGAACAGTTTGACAGTTTATTTTATATATACTTGCTTTAGAATAATTATTGTTATGGGTATTTTTGTTTCTGATCATATCCATAATAGTTTTGAATGTGGTTGGAATTATATTGATATTAAGATTGGATAAATTGTTTTGATAGTAGATGTTAAGGAGTTAGTAGGTAGTATTATATGTCTGTTTTTATTTAGTTTATTGCCATTGTTGTTGTTGTTGATAATAATGTTATCTTTTTTGCGGTTGTATATTTTGTATGCGTTTCTTTTAGCGTTAGATGAAATAACGAAGATGTTGGAGGTTTTCGAAAGTGTTTTTATGTATATTTATTCATCAGGTGCCTGAAGATTCTTAGTGCTCTTAAAAAGAATCCTATAATTATTCCAGATTTTATTCTGTTGCAATGGTGAGAATAGAAATTAATAAAGTACTTCTTTTTGGTAGATTTTCTGTAAACCTCCTGTAATAACTATAGGTTATTATTAGTTTTGTGTGGCATGATTTCTAGGAAGGGTAAAGTTTTGTTAGTTTCAGATTCAACGGTAAACTCTGTTGTGGATTCGATGTTATTAAGTTTGTTAAAAAGATTGGGTAAAAAAAGCTATGTGATGTGGATATATAAATAGAGAATCATATATGTATCTAAAATAAGAAGACTTTTGTATTAAAATATTTTTGAAAGGACACTTTCTAGAAATTTAGAAAATTCTAAAAATAGACATGCCAAAACACCGAACAAACATTTCGAGCTTTTCGTTATACTCTTAATTGACGCATTTCATACGGGTTAATATGTGAATAAATTAAGTCAAGGGCAGACAACCAAGCTTTGTACCGCCAAACAGCGAAATTTGAGTGGAATAATATAGAGATTTTCATTCAAGGAGTTCAAATTTTACTCATAATAAAAAAAGAAGTAATTGCCAGAGTGCAATAGCTTCACGAATGCACCACAGCGAGTTCATGTCCAATTAGACTTCCACATATTCTTAGACTTGGACAATCAAAAAAATATTATTCTCAGGATAGAAGCAATAAAGCTAATTGTGTTATGACAATGCTGAACAGCGTTTCACAACGTGCCCCGTGCCGCCCCCTGTGAACGTTTGTAGTTCTAAAGAGGGTGATGAGTAAAATTATATTACTGGAATACGCTTAGAAACTTGAAGGGGGCGCTGAGAAAATGTGTATATACTCATCAGTGAAGAAAAGATAAAAGAACAAAAAAATGTATAATATTTTAATAAATTTTTATTCGTTTTTATTTTTTAAATATTTTATATAAAGACGTACGTATCTCCCACTGCGTTATTAATTCCGTATACCGAAGATCTTCGGTATAGATCTTTTTGATGTCATCAGTTCCAAATTAGTCATTCATGCTGGTAATATAACTAGTATAAATAGTAAGTTCAATAGATATGACAAAGTAAAACTGACAGCTACTTTCGAAAATGATCTCCAACCTGGTTTTAACAGGGGCAAGAAATGGCTTGTAAATTTTACCACCTCCAGAATGAAATTGCTATCGTTTAATGATCATACGGGACCCATTTTTACTTTCTATCAGCATGGTCGATGCTAACCTCCAAGGAAAGCAACTCGTTGTGCCTTCTTTATTTCACGTTTTCCAATGAGATGATGTAGAATGATTATATTAAATCATTTGCTAGGTTTTCTGCCAGGAAAGTTGGTTGACTATGTCATGTCAGACATTTTTTTCGCCAGTATCCATCTTGCACATCGTCCGTGTATTGAATATTGCTACATTTGGTCAGGTGATCCTGTAATATATCTCGAGATTCTTGGCAAAATCCAAAGAAGGGTCAGTGATGCTATCCATCCTCATCTGACATCTCCGCTTTATTCACGAGGTTTCTCTTTGTCTTATTTTCATTGCAATTATTCTGATGAACTTTTCTCATGGATACTTCGACCGCATGAATTTAAGTGTATTACTAGATTGGCAATTAGGTCTCATCGTTTTATTGTTGAAATTTCTAGATACAACCGTAAGTTATATTCTAATAGTTTCTTTTCTCGCACTTGACGTCTATGGAGTCTCTTCCAATATCTTCACTCTCTGACACTTAGATTCTTCAAGATTTTAAATGCATCGTCAATCGCCATCTTCTGTCTTCCTGGAACCTGTTCTTTTATTGTCCTTTCTACTCACTAAAGTCTTCTCACCTCTTTCATTACCAGTAACCCCTTGCGTCTTAGTGGCATTATCGCCTTGATTAGGGTGAAATGATTAAAGTTTTCCAATATAATGGCAACTAACTGCAATATGAATATATCGCTCCATATTCACATCAATGGCGACCTACGTATCGTTTTGTGAAAATATTTCATCAAATGAAGCTATGAAACCATCTCGTCGAAAAGAGCATTTCTCGAAAAGGTACTCCACAAAAAGATTCATATGATTTATTTATGAAAAAATGAAGACATTCTAAAGCTATCTTACTCTTAATCATTAATCAATTTTATTTTTAATTAAAAAAAATCTAACCCAGAACTTGATTAGTGTAGTAATGCTTTATACAAGATATCAAAAGCAATAACTAAAGGTGGAAAAACAATTGCATAAACTCTAATGATACCTTCAGTTTCTGAAATTCAAATATTTTAAAAATTGGCTCCTCTCAATAATAAAACCATTTCTCGCCTGATTGATTGAAAGTACGAGGATATTGAAAATCAGTTGTACATGAAACTTAGAACGATTGAATTTTGCAAAGTTTTGACGAATCAATTCTCCGAAGTAATTGAGCTTTATTGATGCGTTTTGTTAAAGAAAGGAAAATCTATAGAGAAGTATTTTCTGTAAATCGTTGAAAACGGATACAAAAGGGAGAAATATTTTTAAAGTCTTAAAATGGTACCATCAAGATAAAAAAATACCCTTCAGCAATACGATATCGTGAGCAATTGATAATGCATCTTCTTTTGACAGATCACCAAGCAAATCTGATACGATATCGGAAAAAGAAAATGGTTGATCTTTTCGCAATTCACTGTGTAATTCATCGGCAACGCTTTGTTGTTATAAAGCTTAGAAAACAGCTGCCTTCATGTCTGACTTTAGTCATATATTCTATGAAGAAAAGCAATACTTGGGTCTTAAATATTAGGCTATTTCCTCACTTACATTGTTTGATTGTTTGTTTAACGGCATATCAACACCTTATGGATCATTTAATGCCGAAGTTTAATTTTCTTGGGAGCTTGGGTATTTTTACATTTACAAAAATCTATGGCTGGTATTTTTTTATTAAAAAATATATTGATAATATTTTTTTTTACAATGAAAATGTATTTTTATACTTTCACAGAGTTTTAATCCCAGTGTTGGTGGGGTTCACCTTTGCTCATAGCTGGGACCCTAACAAGTGCTGACACCCCAACGCAGGGTGAACTTGAAAATAACAGCAATTAAGAGATGGTTCGCGTAGAAGAATATCTCATCTAGTTCTTATTGTTAGTACTGCTCTGTTATTGCTCGCCCTGTTTCCACTGAGTCCAAGTACACACTGCCCGGCCCAGGAATTGAACTCACATTATAACACCAAATTTACGAACGGGACAATAGCCTAGTGGATTAAAGCGTTACTTAAAGCAAATCTATTTTGTATAAAATAGAAGAAATGCCATGTAACATCAGCCGATATTTTGTCTCTTTATTTCATAGCCTTTCGCTAACCATTGATCCTAAACAGGGATTGAACAGACACTCATATGAATGGAATAAATTCAGTGCAAGAGTCTTTTGCTAAATATGTGCCGACTTAGGATTTTAGAATCATTCTGCGTGCTAACAGCATACGTATTTTTATACAAGTCAAGGTCAATATATCTGTTCTACAATATATTTTACATAGCAATATATACAATAATATGTAAACCACATTAATAGAAATAAACTGTTTTTAAAAGTTTTTTTAAAAGTTTTTATTATTAATGGGAGTCCAACGAGTGAGCAGTTTTGAAACAGATAAATATCTTCCTTGCGTTGTAGTAGTTATTGGTTCGGACTTCGTGATGTCATTTGTGGCTGCATACCATTGGAAATTGCTTGGCGTGGCACATGTGGCACGCTTGCCAGGTGATGCCGACCAATGCACTATAAGACAAACGTTTCGGGAGCACTCTCGCTGGATTTCGAAGAATCGCCTAAAAACGAGGGTTTCTTCATCATCAGTAGTAGTAGTAGTAGTAGTAGTAGTAATAAAATTAACACATTACTGTATAAAGTCACCCTAAAAATTCTAGCTCTTTCTGCCTAATCTACCTTGATGGCTCATGATAATCTTAGGGCGGAGGTATTTTAAGTTTTAGGTACCCCACCTCTCTAAAAAGAAATTGGTTGCCACAAGTGAGTTAAATTGTTTCAGCGTTCTACCTTACTTAATTAAACCATAGAAGTTATGAAACCTACTAATTATTAATTGCAGGTGGTGAATCCAAACGTTTGTCCTCTAGTGTATCTGAACTTGATTATACCAAAATCAGGACTGCTTTACAATTAGAGAAGGGTATTAGTCCTTGGAATCCTACTAAAACGACTATTATGGCTAGCGTTTAGCTGACCTGGCAAAAGGCATTGACTTTATCCGTAAAGATGTGACTTACTTTATCTGATATTTATGACAAGATGAACAGCCTAAATTTTCAAATGCAAGGAGACGATTTTATAAGTACAATTGAATTTTACAAGCGAAACCGTGGTAGAATTTAATTTAAGCGCAGTATTAGATTTACAGCTAGATGCAATCATTTTACAGTTGTATTTGCTAAATGTAACCGTAAGTTCTATGCTAATAGTTTCTTCTACCACACTTCTTGCTTGTGGAACTCTCTTCCGGATTCTTGCTTCACACTCAACATTGATCTTCAAAAATTTAAATGCAATGTCAATCGTTATTTTGTGTCTTCTTTTATTGTTCTCTCTCATTTTTTCCTCTCACAATCACTAACCCCTTGCGTTTTAGTGGCTTTATCGTCTTACTTGGGGTGAAAGGTTTAAAAAAAGAAAAAAGAATTAGCAATTTCCAGATGATTTTTAAAAATCAAAGCTTGTGCGAAATGTGGTTGTGATGAAGTCTTAAGTATTCCCTATTGTGGAATGAAGACGAGCTATTCATGTTGTGTTTTCATCCTTCTATTTGATAAAAAAGGTTTTAGTAAATCAAATTTTGATTAATAATAAAAAATATTGGGAATTTACGACTTCTGTTATCATATTTGGCATAAGAGTAAGAAGCGAAGCCTGACGCACATGCGCGAAATTATAGACGTAAAATTTGTAAATTTCCGTTATATCTGTGATCAAATAATCAAATACGTTTACAAATTTCTTTTTTGAATATATTCTCACAAATTCCAATTAATGACTTTTGATAACACTAGTCAACACAATTTTTGGTGCCAACAAACACATTTTGATGGTGCTAATTCCGAAAATGGCCTTAGTTTTTCATGGTGAGTTACCGTTTTTGCTCTACTGAAATTGCTCATTTTTGGAAAAAAGATCAATTTGCTATCTTAGCTGATCACAAAATGTAGTTAATAAAGGTCGTAGAAACCCATCAGTTTTCAGGTAGGCCGAGCAATTTATGTCAGCCACCTATAATAAACTATTTTTATGAGAAAAAAAAGTGTTTTTGAGTCTGAAATTTCAAACTAGAAATGCCGAATTTTTCCAATTTATCGCCAAAATTCGAATTAACTGATAAACTTTATCAGTAATACACTTTAGTAGACATTTCATTTCTGAAATTAAAAAAAAAAGTTGCTCATTTTTACAGAATTCCTGTTCTTTTTCTTGCTCTTTCTACTCAGTAACATTTTCTCAGCTTCCTTCACTTTCAGTATTCCACCTCCTTGCATCATATTGGCTTCATCATTTCGGTGAAATGATTACAAAAATGTTTTTATATGGCCAAATATTCCCTGAAGATTTCTTTGAAACCAGTTTTATGTTTTCATAAACTTGACATTCCATACGAGATTCTATCAATTTATTTGTTTTCAAAACATAAAAAATTCTCATCGTTACTGACGCGTAATAAAAGTTCTTTAATTTTTATTTTGCACTTGCGTATCTTGCCCTTCATGTAAACTCTGATCAGATTAGGAACCAAACATTAGAAAACGAACAGGCATCATATTTGACATTATTAAACGAACAGGCATCATATTTGAAAACGAACAGACATCAACATGTATGAAAATGCAATGTGGATCCGCAAACACAGACGCACATTCATGCAAATATATATATATATATATATATATATATATATATATATATAATATGGATAAAACAACTGAAAAGTTGCAAATTAAAAGAAAAAAAATTGGGTGTTTTTTTTGGTGAAAGTATTTATTTATATATTTTTATATATTTGATATTTCAGACCGCCTCGGTCCTTCCTCAGAAATTAATTAAATAACTGTATTCGGAAGTTTGTTTACAAGTAGCGTCCGTCGCGAGACGCGGACGTCACGTGATGGGGAATGCAACTGTGTTTGAATATTTCTAACGTAAATCAAACGATAGTATTTTAGATGTTGTTTAAAAAGGTTTTTTTAACTATATCTAAAGAAATTTTTAACTATTGAAATGTTTATACAGATTTAAAATACCGAAGTCTTTGTTTAACCCTAGTTTATATGTGTCTAATTTTAAAATCCAGTATTTCTCTTGTTTTCTTCGTGTGTATGTTGAACTAAAACCTTAATCACGTGACGTCCGCGTCTCGCGACGGACGCTACTTGTAAACAAACTTCCGAATACAGTTATTTAATTAATTTCTGAGGAAGGACCGAGGCGGTCTGAAATATCAAATATATAAAAACATATAAATAAATACTTTCACAAAAAAACACCCAATTTTTTTTCTTTTAATTTGCAACTTTTCAGTTGTTTTATCCATATTATATACATATCAAGAAAGTATACGTGGCTTCTCATTATGCTATATATATATATATATATATATATATATATATATATATATATATATATATATATATATATATAATACAGGTATACCTGACCCTACGTCGTTAATTGGTTCCAGATGTCACGCACTATAAAGCGCAAATAAGCAGACCCCATTACATATTGCAGTATTCATGATACACGTACAGTATTCTGAATAAAATAATTAAAAATAATTAAGTAAAAACCAATTTAAATTTACGTAAACTCGAGTAAAACTATCTAAGGCCAGTTTTATTTTTCCATATAATATTTAAGAAAAATCGACGTATCTTCGAAAATGACTTAACTCGAAACGACTTAAGCCGAAGTATTTATAATCAATCCACCCGCAAGCAAGCTGATAATGCCACTAAGACACAAGGAATTATTTGGCGTGAAAGAGAATGAAAAGCCTTTGGAAGGAACCGGAAACCCAATCCTATACCGGAAACAAGGGATAAACCTCTATTCCTGTTTAAAAGACCCGGGAGGATTATGAAGCGGATTATTAACAAAAAAATTAAATAAATGAATTAATAAATAAACAGGAAATAAAATTTCAGAGTTTAGGTGGAGACGTTAGGAGTATAGAGCTGAAGTAGACTTTAAAAGGAACCAGATACCCACTTCTAAACAGGAAACAATGTAGGATCCTTTACTCCTGTTCAAAATACCAGGACAGGATGATAGGCGAACCTATCTACTCCTGTTAATGTTGTGGATTCCGGGATGAAATCCGGTACCAAATAATAACAAACGCCAAGAAGGAATATAGGAAATAAACGTGTTAACGTAATAATACAAACTGGTAATACAGGTTAGTAGTTCCAGGAATGCGGGTTAGTAGAAAAATATATATATATATACTCTTTGATATCGACGTATCGCTGTATGACTTCTTACTGAGTCTACGTGTTTGCTACTCTTGTACTACCCTCCTGTGTGTGACTCTGTCTATTTACTCGACCGACTCTACGTTCTACTACTACTACTGTCCGACTTGACTTAACGTACTATTACTCACTCGGTTATTCAGTGGTAGTAGTATATGTATACCTTGGGTGAATCCATTTGTGTAAAAAGGGGAGACCCCTCAATAGTTAATGAAAAAATAAATGAATAAATAGCAAATAAAATTTCAGATTTTAGGCGGAGACGTTAGGAAAAGCAAACTCTAGAAAGAACCAGAAACCCAATCCTAAACAGGAAACATGGGATAGTCCTTTACTCCTGTTCAAAAGTCCGGAGAGGTGTGAGAACCGGCCGACAAGTTAACCTATTGAGGAAAATAGATAAAAACAAATGAAAGACAAAACTTGACGGGCTTTATCCTGATAAATGTGTATTTCTTAACTTGTATTTATACACCAAAGTAACATGGAGGAAAATATATTAAGTCTTCAAGCATTGAATATAGTATGGTCTAAAATATTCCTGAAGCTTGCTGTTTAAGGAAATGAGAGAGTAAAGAGGTTACTATATAAAGAAAATTATTCCATATCTGTAAAATAATATACATTTAACAATAATAAATGTCATTCGCTTTAACCTCAAGGACAAACTGGATTATTTAGCCTTGGTTGGCAACCAGTCTACCGTAGAAAGAAATGGCAACCTACTGCGGGAAAAATCTTCTACCTCGTCAGTCATGTATCGAAAGATACATGATCGGCCAAACTGACTGACTGAAATGTCAATTGTTATCTTCTGTTTTCTCAATTCCTTGTCTTTTAATTTTTTCTCTCCTTAATAATGATTTTTTTTCTCATACTCTTTCACATTCAGTAACCCATTGCAACTTGGTGGCTTTATTGCCTTACTTGGGTGAAATGATTTTTAAATATGGAAATAAACAAAATATAGTTACAATTTGGGAAAGATTATTTGCATAAACTGAATTATTACGGAAAATTTTGGATAATTTTTATCTTGTCAAATTAGCAAATTGTTTTTCTATATCTTGTATATTTCACATGTTCATTGAAATTTATCCACCGTGAAATAAAAAGCCTCAAATTCTATGAAACGTTTTCTTTTCCTGTGGAAGCTATTTTATGTTCTAAGTTTCCTGAGCATTTGGGCGATACTGCCTTCCATCAATATGGCTGATGCTAACCTCCACGAGAGTGTTTCACTGAACATTCATAGGCTAACATTCTTGGAAAGTGGAAAGACTATATTGAATCCATTTTTAGGTCAGCTGCTTAGAAAATTAGTCCACTGTGTCGTGCTGGACATTTTTTTCTTTCCTGAATCTATCTTGCATATCTATAAATCTACTATTCATCCATACTTAGAATATTGCTGTAACATATGGTCCGGTGCCCCTGTTACGTATTTAAAGATTTTTGATAAAATTTTTAAAAAAAGAAAAGAATCAGCAATATTATTGGTCCTGATCTGGCGGTTCGGCTTCAGTCACTTTCCCACCACCGTATAGTTACCTCCCTTTGCCTTTTCTATAAATACTTTCATGGTAATTGTGCAGATGAGCTCTTTACTAGGCTAGTTTAGGTTTTATTTTTGATGTTTTAGTTTCTTTTTCCAGTTAACTAGGGTATGTATGCTCATTTGGCCCCTTTTATTTCTGTCCCTATTTTTCTTTAAGTTTAATTCCCCATCCCCTCCCTCGTTAGGTGGTTAGTGATGTCAGTTCGCAGGTGGATGCGGGGCGCCTTTCGTTTCGCGTGAGTGTTTTTCGTATTTGTTGTTGTGTTTGAATGAGTGTGTGTGCTCGGGATGAATGAATGTTTTATACTATTTTTATTCCCGCATTGATTTCGGCCTGTGAACTGGTATTTCTGCCACATTTAGTGATGGGGGGAGGTTATTACTAATATTATTTTTCTTTAGTTTCTTGTAAATATTTTGTATTCATTTTGTAAATACTCATTGGGGTTAATTTTTTAGAATTGTTATTTTATTCCCCTCCCCCCACAGACATTGAATTGTAAATACGGGGACTAGTTAGTATTTTCATAGAGACAGGGAGGTATTATCGTGGTTGTAGTAAGAAAGGTACGTATGAATGTGGTGTTTTGGTGTAAGGAATATTGTTCGTACGATTGGGTCAGTGTTTGCGGCTAGCTAAGTTATATTTAAGACAGAAGAAGACCGTCCTTTCCCCAATCGCCCCCTTCGGCCTTGTGCCACATTTCTGTAGGTTATACAGAATAAATATCGCTCTTTGCTATGGTACCTGAACTTTATGAATTTAAGTACAGTACTAGATTGGCAAGATTTCATCAATTCACAGTTGAATTGGCTGGATGTAACCGTAAGTTCTATGCTAACAGTTTCTTCTCTCGCACTTCTTGCTTGTGGAACTCTCTTCCAGCTTCTTCCTTTCCGAAAATTTAAATTCAATGTCAGTCGTTATCTACTGTCTTCCTGATTACTCTTCTATTGTTCTCGCTGCTTGATGCTTCTGTTTTCTAATTCTTTTACATCCAGTAACTGCTTGTGTCTTAGTGGCTTTACTGCCTTACATGGTGTGAGTTCGATTAAAAAATAGGTGTTCTATTTTATCTTTTATTTACATTGATAAAAATGTATTTTATATGTAAAATAATAAAAAAAGTTTACATTAATTTAAAATTTGATTGCAACCACTACCATTGTTACATAAGGTTAGAATTTAGGCGGAGGTAAGAAGTCAATTGTTTTAGGAGACATTTGAGAAAAATGACTGAGAAACTCTGATATAGGGCAAGAGTATATAAGTTTGTTTTTCTAACCATTGTCAGTGTATTATGTAAATGGTCCTCCTATATTTCTTTTAGTCAATTCACCCCAAGCAAGGCTATAATGCCAACAAGACGCAATAGGCTACTGGGAGTGAAAGAAAGTGAAAAGACTTTAGAATGAACTGGAAACCCAATCCTAAAAAGGGATAAACCTCTACTCCTGTTCAAAAGACCGGGGGGAATGTGAGAATGGTTGTGAATGCTGAGCAGATGAAGAAGAAACGTGAAGCATCAGAAATGTGGTTCTACAGAAGGATGCTGAGTATACTATGGATGTAATCACATGTAATCATGTAATCAACGAGTTTTAGAGAAAATGGAAACAAAAGAAAGGACACTTATACTTAACATCAGGAAGAGGCGGTTGAAATTACTAGGGCACATAATGAGGAAAGGGGGCTTGGAAAATTTAATACTCACAGAGCAGATCGAAAGCAAGAGGGACAGAGGAATACAACGCCTAACCTACCTAGCTTGAGTAAATGGATTGCGGAACAAGATTTAGTTGAGATAACAAAAAAAAATCATTAAGAGCTACAAAAGACAGGAAATTGTGGAGAGACATGATTGCTAATGTCCTGGAGGGAAACGCCACATAGAAGAAAAAGAGTAGTAGTATTAGTAGTAGAAGAAGGAGGAGAAGAAGAAGAAGAAGAAGAAGAAGAAGAAGAAGAAGAAGAAGAAGAAGAAAGTTATAGGCTTGATCCACCTTGTTAAATCTAACCAAACATCAAATTTATTTTAATTTCTTCTTGAGCAGGACGAGTACTTTTCAGCACTCCGTTATAAGTTCTATTTTATTGGATATATTAGCTTTGTGCAAAACTGAATATAGCTTTGTGCAAAACTGAATATAGCTTCGAAGAAAAGCTACTACGATTAAGATGAAAGTAATACTCATCGAACATTAATAATAACTGATAATGTTTTCTGTAACACTAAATTCAATATACGTTTTTGCTGTAAGTGACATTGTGTTTGCAAATTTAACAAGTTAAATTTTGGAAGCTCAAAACATTCAAATAAACAATCGAAATGACTGAATATTATTTTCTTTACTATTCTCGTTTTAAAGATACGATCATTTATGGTTTTTGTCGCCACGAGTATAATCAATATTGATTTTTCTCAGAACAAAATCTATACAAGTTATTACTCGTTACGTTCGTCTGCTTTTTCAAAGCTTCCCTCACTCATCGGGCACAATGCCATGTAAGGGCTGTGACGCGCGATTCTTGGGCCAATTTTCATCTGCATACGCTCTCTAAAGAATTGATTATTCCCAGGCCATAACCAAAAATTTCTGCTTCCAGTAGCAGACTCAAAACCAGAAGGATGAGAATCGCCGGAATCAACACTCCCACCCCCGCTGCCATTTTGTTTTCTACTCACCAGCTTTTTAAAAGAGTTTTCTGCCGCCTATGAGTTTGTGTCGGAGAGATGAGAGAATTTTCTGTCATCGCATTCGCGGACCATCCCCGCCCACAACCGATTCTTGGATGTCACTGACTCGATTGGAGTGACTTGGCGGCATCACTGACGCCCCTACCCCGCGGACTCGTCGCATGGGAAAAGAGTGGGGGACATGAAGAACGATGTGTGCGTCATTCACAGAATTTTGATGAGGTCATGGCGCGCGACGATACTAGAGAAGAAAAAAAAGAATGCAATTTGTTTTCATTGTGTTGAGGTTGTTGCAATCGTTTGCTATGGCCTAATTACCATTTATTGTTGTCCTAGTTGTTTTGGGTTTTTTTTTAGTTGTATTAAGAACACTATAGTAATTGTCAACTTTATCATCAGACATTGCGATGATCGGCGGATTACTCAAAGACGATCAATCATTCACTTCATGGACGAGTCTGTCTGTGTGTCTGGCTTTCTATTCAGATGACGCTTGATAGAATTCGGCTTCGATTACTGTTTATTTATTTAATTATTTATTTATTTATCATAAAACATATTACAAACATTACAGTGTAATCCGGATATAAGAGACCCGGATATAAGAGAGATTTTATCTGGTCCCAAATTAGAGCTTGTGTTTATGTACAGTGTAACCCGGATATAAGAGAGTTGTCGGGACCGGATATTGAGTCTCTTATATCCGGGTTTCTCGTATATCCGGGTTTGGTCTATTTTGTTTTATTAACTCAGGCTCTAATTTGGGGCCAGAGAAAATCTATCTTATATCCGGGGTTCTTTTATATCACGGGGTCTCTTATATCCGGGTTACACTGTACATATAATAGACCAAACCCAGTATATAAGAGAAACCCGGATATAAGAGACTTCTCCGGTCCCGACAATTCTCTTATATCCGGGTTACACTGTATTAAGTATATCCGAACTATGAATAAATAAAATTGGAATTAAAATAATTGATGACATGTATAAATTATAGCATTTTATTTGGGCAGATTAAAATTTAAAAAAAATCTATACGACATAACAAATAGAGAGATGAGAAATTTACCCATCCTTGTGTAGTGGAGTGTAATGATTATGCTGAAAAACATCAGGCAATACATATGCACCCCCCTACACACACACACACACACACGCACACACACACACACACACACATATATATATATATATATATATATATATATATATATATATATATATATATATATATATATATATATATATATCTATGAGATAAAGATTACGAGATAACTATCTACCAACTATCTCTCTCTCTCTCCCTCTCTATCTCTCTATCTATCTATCTTTCTATCCTAATATATATATATAGCATAATGAGAAGCCACGTATACTTTCTTAATATGTATATAATATAGAAAAAACAACTGAAAAGTTGCAAATTAAAAAAATTGAATGTTTTTTTTGTGAAAGTATTTATATATATATATATATATATATATATTTGATATTTCAGATCGGCCCCGATCTTTCATCAGAAATGGCTGTTTTCAGAAGTTTGTTTACATTAAGTAGCGTCCGTCGCGAGACGCGGACGTCACGTGATATGGAATGCAACTGTGTTTGAATATTTCTAACGTAAATCTAACTGTAGTAATATTTTAGATGTTGTTTAAAAAAATTTGTAACTGTATCTAACAAAGATTTTTTGTTTAACTATTGAAATATTTATAAAGATTTAAAATACCCAAGTCTTTATTTAACCCTAGTTTATATGTATTCAATTTTAATATATATATATATATATATATATATATATATATATATATATATATATATATATATATATATATATATATATACGCAACCACAACTCTCTCACGTTCACATACCACCATAAGCGCTATAAAAAATCATCTTGAAACAACATACAGCGCCACTAGTAACCCATTCATCTGAAAGAAAAAAATCTTAATTAACAACACCAAAATCCTCTATAAAAGCAACTGCAAAAAACAACTACAAATTCTGGAAGCGATCCTCATCAAAAACCAAAAACCCAACATAAATAAAATATCATTTGATACTGGTAGAAACATCTTAAACATATTTAATAACTAATCATTCAAATAATAAACATCAACCCCCTCCTAATTAATAATGGACTAACCCAACAACATCGTCTAATATAAACTAAAAAAATAAACAATAAACAACATAGTTTCAAACCAAAACATACGCCATGATGACGGTTGACGATAACCGAAAGTGCTCGGCAAAAAAACATTTATTAGTGTCCTATTTCAACAACTTCGATCCATATAGTATTTGTCTATATTTCTGAGATCAGGTATTATGTACACTATTTACATTATTTGGACAATTGTCCTCATCTTTGTCGCCATGTAATAAATATGGCGATAAAGATGAGAACAATAGTCCGAATAATGTAAATAGTGTAGATCCATATACTAAAAAAACTTGCGAGAAAGCAAGAAAAAACTGAAAAAAAGATCATTAAACGGAAAAATTCCGTAGTTTTCAACAGCACATGCCTGAATATATATATATATATATATATATATATATATAATATTAGTGGTAAATATACACATACATATGCAATATATATCTAAAATATATAAATATATATACATACATACATACATACACATACATATATATATGTATAAAAAATAATTCCAAGAGGATAGAATCCAGGTTGAATTTGTAGGTCTGATGAATTGGATCGTATGGAATAAATTATGACCATAGAATATTAGTGTACAAGCCTTTTTATTATACACACACACACACACACACACACACACACACACACACACACACACACATATATATATATATATATATATATATATATATATATATATATATGTCATTCACAGACAGTACTGTTTCGCTGTATCACAGCTCCTCAGTGCGACTAGACTTCCGAATGACTCAAGCCAGGATTGAAACACAACTAATTTGGTGTCAGCCAGAGCTATCTTCACTCGGTAGAGTTACACAACTAAATCTAGCGTATTGTTTTTACAAATGTAAACAAATGCCCATCAGCCAAAGTGATCCATTCATTTTACTGAAGAGCTTTGCATTAGTGCAGGTGGCTGTTGTTTATAGAATTAGCTTATCACTCAACAGTGCTCAATTGAAATGTATTTTCAAGAGCTAAATTAAGTCATTCACAGACAGTATTGTTTCGCTGTATCACAGCTCCTATATATAATATAATATTATATAATATTATATTATATTATATAAAGAAGAGTATTGAGGAAATTGTAAGACAAAATGGAAAAGGTTTATTTGTGACACGTTTCATCCGATTCGGTTTGTTGACGTTGTTGTGTTGAGAGACGCTTTTTGAAAGAATTTTTTGAAAGAATGTTTGCAATCTAGCCGAATTCATCTTGTATTCATTTCCTTTTTCTTTCCATCATCTTTGTATTTAAATATTCCACATTGTAATAACAGAAAATCTGCCAAGAACATGGTGATATGTTTACGTCCAGGTTCTTACAACGTATCACCATTTTTGGGCGGATGTTCTGTTATCCCAATGTAGGATATTTAAAAACAATATAAATTAAGTTACCTCCCTTAGATGCATATTCTTCTTAAATGTTTATTTTTAAATTGACTATAAAGGAGCTCCTTCCAATGTACTTTTACAAAAGAAAATTCACAACTATCAATTACTTTCATTTTTTTTTGTTTTTGTTTTAGCAATTCACTCCTGAAGATGATCTTGGCTGTGATTGAAAGTACTTGGGAACATAAAAAAATGATAATAACTACGGTTTCTTCCTTAATGGGTTTAATAACAACATTAAGAAATTGATCTGTGAATTTGAGAGGATTAAAATAAAAATAGACATAATATGTCCAGATTATTCAGACATGCTTGAATGAAGATATGCTGCCTAAATATATATATATATATATATATATATATATATATATATATATATATATATATATATATATATATATATGCGTGTGTGTATGTGTATGTGTGTGTGTGTGTGTGTGTGTGTGTGTGTGTGTGTGTGTTTAGGCAGCATATTCTCTTTTAGGCATGTCGGATTGAATAAATTACAAACATTATGTCTGCGTATTTATATCATAATCCTTTCATATTCACAAATATTTTTCTTATATTACAATTGAAGAAGGCAAGAAATGCATAGTAACAGTGAGAATCACTTTTATTTCCCAGGTACTTTCCATCTCTTTCTGAGATCATCATCAGGAGTGCAACTGGTAAGGCAAAAACTATGTGTATCTATCCATTACTGATTTTTTCCTTTTGCGTTTAAATGCTACGGCTGACAGTTACGCTTTAGCGTTCATTAGAACGTGAAAAGTTCCACTTTACTATTCATAATGTACCATTGACCAGCACATATAAATAGTCGAGGCAAAACAGAACACACGCAGCCTTTAGATTGTATAAGGACTTCTAATACAGATAGAAGGTTACTTCTTTTTATTATTTTTCAACGTAGTCTCCCAGCACTGTCACACACTTTTCCCATCTGTGCACAAGCTTCCGTATTCCCTCAGCGTAAAAATCTTTGGACTGATGTCTCAGCCAGTCGCTCACAACACTTTTGACTTCATCGTCACTTTTAAACTTCGTGCCTCTCGTGGGACCAAACAGGTGAAAGTCTGAAGGGGCAAGGTCTGGGCTGTAAGGGGGGTGAGGGAGTAGTTCCCACCCCAGCTCGTTGATGGTCTGCACCGTTTGCTGTGTGAGGCCTTGCGTTGTCATGATGCAAAATGACTCCTGACTGATGACCCCTGTGTTTGTCCCAACAGATAAGCTCAAAGTCCTGGCAGTGTCATCCACTGTCACCCTTCTGTCAGACTGAATGAGGTCATTGACTGATTCGATCACCTCAGGAGACCTCACTTCTGTAGGCCTCCCAGGCCTGTCTTCATCCTCAACACTGCTCCGTCCTTCTTTAAACAATTTAGCCCACTTGAAGACATTTTTTGGTTGAAACATGTGGCACCATACACAGTTGACATTCTCCTATGAATTTCAACTGGTTTGCACCCTTCATCAACCAAAAACTTGATAACTGACTGCTGTTCAATCCAGGAGCATGCTTCTTGGTCGACCATCTTTGTTAATCGCCAAAACTCTCAAAGTTTTTGTTTTTTTTTAATCTGCAAAAGAAATTAAATCCATGTGAAAAAGAAGTAAAACAAAATTTTTTTTAAAAAGCAAGCTTCTATCTGTATTTGAAGTCCTTATACCGAAAAATTCAACTTATTTATTGAATGACCCTCGTATATATATTTAAGATATTTTTATGTTTATACATTCCTTTTATAGATACAAATATTTAAGTAAATGCTGTTTATAATAAACAGTATCAAACAACATTTACCGGCCTGAATGTCCGAGAAATTTTTATAGAAAATATTTGTCCTCCGACAGAAATCGAACCTGTATCCTATACGGAACCGTCATATAGCCTGACGTGCCTTTAACCGATTTGGTCACAGAGGAGCGTTCGGTTAGCAGAGTCGAATTTACTGCCTTTAAATTTCAATCTTCCATGATTCTCTCATGTACATTCATATCTGCTCGATGCGTATCCAAATGCAAACAAATGACGTCACACATTATGAAATGGACAAAGTCCGACAATTATTTTAAGACATTTTTATGTGTATACATTCTTTTTATAGATACAAATATTTAAGTAAATGCTCTGTTTATAATAAACAGTATTAAACAACATTTACCGGCCCAGAAATTTTCATAGAAAATATTCGTCCTAATACATTTAGCCATTATCAAGGATGATTCAATTTTTCAGCTTAATTGAGTGTGTGCATTATATGTATGTTTTAGTGTGTTGTAGAGATGTTTTAATTTCCGAATACGGTTAGCACATTGTGGCTTTGTTCGTAGTTGATATTGTTAAGAGTTGGCGTTTTCTTTTTTATTATTAAAGCTTCCATTATTTTTAATCTTTTTTTGCAGATGGATGCAGTTAATATATTTGTGTTTTCTACTAGTATGTTTCTAATGGAGTCTGGTCAATTTGTGTGTGTGTGTTTAAATGGGTTTTAATGGAGCTGTGATTAGATAGGTGTAACGTAAGACGTCTGGATAAGCACGTAATTGTGTAACCGATGTAATTATTTATGAGTCCGGTTTGATCAGGAACACAGTTCCTTAAGGGGCATTTGAATTCATAGATAATGTTCGTTCTTTGTAGTTTTGACTTAGCTGGTGTGTTGTTATTTTTGAGGATAAGGTTAGCTGTCTTGAATTTTTATAATAGATAATTAATTTGATTTTTTTTTATTCGGGCCATTTGGGGTAGTGTATTTCTTTATAATATATCTTAGTGAAGATTCGTCTTGTTTGTATAAAACATTTGGTCAGTTTTTACACACTCTTTGTCCAGAAAAGAAAGCTCTTGTTCGAACACAAGAAAAATTAAATAAAAAGCTTAACCGTAGTACCTTGTCTGTCGTTTTTAATGAAACATGCATATATATATATATATATATATATATATATATATATATATATATATATATATATATATATATATAACTATGAACCTAAAAAGCCAGGCAAACCTACCTAGGTTTCACTACGCGGATCGTCAAGGTACGGGGCAAGCGTACCCTGACGATCCGCGTAGTGAAACCTAGGTAGGTTTGCCTGGCTCTTTAGGTTCATAGTTAGATCTGCTCTACTTAGTGTATTGAGCACTTAGTTACTTTTGCTTTACTCGTTTTGGAGGGTTTTTTTCTTTGGACTCTGAGCTTGGATTCTGGCCGAATGTTTTCGCCTGAATTCCATGTTCTTAGTTCTTTCTTTTTTTTATTCTTTATTTTTCCTTGGGTATTGGTTTGTTCATTTACAAGCCAAAACACCTAAGGTTTTTCCAGACGAGTATAATTACTTATATTTATAAGATTATATATATATATATATATATATATATATATATATATATATATATATATATATATATATATATATATATATATCATGTGTGTGTAATTTGCTCGGATTCCTTCTACTGCTTTTTCATTGAATTATCGAATTCAATTTTTCAATCTTTTTATTGTTGAATAATCGAATCCGGTTCACATTTTTAATATTTGAATAGTGAATTAAAATGCTTACACCCAATAAATACATTTTAATAAACCTACTCTCCCCACTGCAATCGTCATTTTGATAAAATAGACATCGATTTTAGAATAATCAATTTTTGTCAATTGCCCTATTTGTCCTCTAATTTAATTGGACGAAAATTCCGAGTGAGTGAACAACCATCAAACAGAATCACGTGACTTGTTCCTATGTTAGTAGTGAAAGTGAGAAAACGGACCAGTTTGGAATTTCTTCACTCTGTTCGAGTCTGTTGAACCGGCATGAACTCGTTTAAAGGTAACTATCTTGGGTGCCCGCCGTAGGCCGATGCTAAGTAAGCTAACTGTCGTCGATAACGTTAATATATTTTTCTGGTGGATAGCCTCATTACCCATTAGTTCTGTTCCGTGTATTCGTCCCACGGTATTGTGCCGATCTATATCGCACACACATACGTACATACAAATCACATACAACGACAAGCATTCATTGGTTAATTAATCACCACTACGTTATTATAGACAATTTACAAATCGCAGCATTGCGACAATTTTGTAATCGCTCTATTTTCATGTAGTCAGTTTTGTGCACTTTGGGGAGAAACAGATCACAGAAGCTTTCTTAAGTCTCCTCAAAACTCGCTCGCTGATTGGTCAATGTCAACCAATCAGATCGTCTGCACGTGAAGAATCACTCTTCCCGCGCTGCGGTTTGGAGCCTATGGTCACCTACAAGCAAGAAATATATATTGGAGCCTATGGTCACCTATAAGCAAGAAATATGCTTAGCTAATTCGTGAAAATTCAGCTGCCAAACAAATCCATGACAGTTGAAACCATGCGCCAACCTTCTCACTCACACCACCACTCACATGCTGAACATTCCTTATACACTCACATAACTTTTTCTTACACAGGAAATCCGCTGCGAACAATTATTACAAGAAACTCTGACAAACTTTCTTTCAGTGAACTTTGAAATACAAATAATAGTTAAAGAGAGACAACTCTTGTTTTATTCAACCTTTTCTTACTTAAATGCATGCTTTCTTTCACATCTTGTTAAATATATATTTTATGTGTAATGATGTCTTTTGCTTATCCTTTTTCACGTCAGTTTTGTTTCCTAATCTAAAGTTAAATTAATGTGGTGAAGTCCGCCACAATATCATCTTTTTATTAATCGTATAAGTTCAAAGTACATTGTTATGGGATTACCGTTTTTTGAAGGGGGATAATTCGTGAGAGATAGCGTCGTAATATTAGTTGATAATGAATGCATAGAAGTTTGTTTTTTAAACAAGAAATATGAACGAATATGAAAATAATTATGTAAAACATATTCGATTGGCCAAACAAATTAAATAGAAAGAAATCAAAGGTGTGTAGAGGACCGTGTGTGTTTGCGTGTTGTTGTATTAGAAACGCGTGTGTAAATCCTGGTAGAATATTAAAAGGTCCAACTACAAGAAAATGTCCGGACTTGAATTAAGTTCAACTGAAGATAAAGACAAACAAAACCGATATATATATATATATATATATATATATATATAAACAAATATATGTATTAAACAAAACAATTTTACAATGGACAATAACATTTGTGTGTGTGTGTGTGTGCGTGTGTGTGTGTGTGCGTGTGTGTGTGTGTGTGTGTGTGTAAACATTGGTGTCTGTTCTTTAGTGAATGTTCGTACATGCGTGTATGTGTGTATAATGTTCACGGCGTCTCCCACAAATGGGAAGACGCGGATCTTCTAAGAGAGCTTACATTGTAGTCGCTGAAATGAAGAAATGAAAAAGAGGATTTACCTCACCTCCACGCGAGGTGGAATGCGGCACGAGGCCTGAAGGAAAAAGAGGACGAGGCCAGAAGTCGCCCAGTGCTTATAGTATAGGGAGAATGACCCCTAGTGACAATTTGGGAATTAAGGAGGCGCTAACTCCGACATATGTATACAAAGATGTCTTCTTTTTTTTTACCTACGTGTGTATAGTGATTTCATGGTTGGAGTAGAAGAAACGAACTTGGACGTTTGTTTAGATAAATGACCAAAGATTTATTTTTATATACAAGTTATAAAAATGTCTCTGGTAAGTAGTATACTGTAGTGGGTTGAATGTGCGGTGTAGTAGGTGTGACGTGAAAAGGGAGCATGCTTAACCCCCGCTGACTGTTTGGTAGTTATCGCTTTGTGCTTGTCTTGATAGGCTCCGTTCATTTACTGTGTTTACTGGATGTCGTTTACAAAGCCTAACGATAGGACGGATAGTCAGTCGTTCGGGCGTGCAGTCTCTCTCCGCTTTCTGTTGGTATGCTTCTGTCCAGGTTCTTATAGCCTATAAAATGGAAACGCGCGGACGTAGTTGAAAGAATCTGTGGTAAACGAGATTCGCCTTAATAATGGCTAGCAGTCTGATATATTTGAATTTCTTTTTTAAATATTTTGAGTAGTGTATGGCGTGTGTGTAACTTCGCTAGACAAAAATTGGTGTGTAGTTAGAGATTTATGTTTTCTAATAATTGTGTAAATTTGGCTTTAATTTGTTATCTCTGACTATGTGTAAATTATGTTTTTCCACTACATATATAAAATTTATGAAAGATAGTGAGAGATTGACATTTTGAGAAGAAGAGTTCTTTGTTGGTTTGGTAAAACTATTAAGTTGGGTAATCCAATAACTTTCTAGTTGATCTTTATGAAAAAGAGGAAGAATAGAAAAAAGTACTGACTTACAAAGATTGGGTGCAACATAGACTACGAGAAGAAAGAAGGAAAGATCTTAGAGAATATAATAATATATATATTTTTCAACCAATGAAATCCCATCAAAATAATACATGATAGATCTACAACTACATCTGCACGTATTTTGGTGGTATTTGCCCATATAATTATTGTTTATCAAATAAATAAACAATAATTATAAGGGCAAATACCACCAAAATACGTGCAGATGTAGTTGTAGATCTACCATGTGTTATTTTTGGACCGTTTAGAAAATAACAAGAACTCTGTTCACCACTCCCACGAATTCGAGAAAAAGATTTTCGTAAGCCAGTGTGAAATTATTTTCTAACTAACGAAAACATTGTATTCAAAAAGATCACACCTCTATGTGAAATTAGATTTTGAATCTCTATATGGGTATAAGAATAGAAGTATAATACTTCTCAAGGTTCAAAACAATTTTGGTGCCCAATTTGATCTACACGTGCATACACACACACTGGAAGAGACAACAGCTAGCTGCAGTTGACTAAGGCCCTGCTAATGCACTCAATAAAAGGGAATAGCCAGTAGCTGCTGACTAAACCTTTGTCTATGCATACATAAACACATTAGGCTAACGGTCATAAAATAAGTCTGTCCACACATTTCACACTGCATTAAGAACACTTAATTACTTTATAAAACAAATTTCACAGCAAGGAAAATTGTACATTTTATTTCTAATGTATATTACTGAAAGGAATATATAAATGTTATTTCTACTGAAGTTCTGTTTGTACTTTTCCTTTAGAAAATAACCTTTTTATGTTTCATTTAAATGATATGTTAAATGTTTGGTATCCCAACGCTCAGATATCAACTAAAACCTGTTTAGATGGAAACAAACAATCTGTTTAAAAATAAAAGATTAGACAATATTCTATAAAATATGGAAGAATAAAAATAGTTCATATCAAGATTTCACATAATAGAATGTCAAAGAATATATCACCTGAAATGCTGAGAATAGCCTAAAATACGTAAAATAATGAAAAAATATTTTCATTAAAGACTTGAAAACCAAATAAATAATGATATTTATTTGCCTGTCTATGAAGGCAAATACAAAGCATCACATTTACTTCTACTCAGAATTAGGAAAAGACAGCTGACATTCCTTGGACACATAATGAGGAAAGAAGGCATGGAAAACTTAATCCTCATGAGGCATATTGAGGACAAGAGAGAGAGGAGGAAGCAGCTAGCAACTTATCCAACAAGCTTGTGGGAATAGATAGAGGAATGGGGGTGGAGGCCTTAGTATAGGGGAAATTCTGCTAAGTACCACACGAGATAGGAAGTTATGGTGGAGAGCCATGACCGCTTATATCCTAAAGGGATCCGGCACATAGAAGAAGAAGAAGAAGAAGAAGAAGAAGAAGAAGAAGAAGAAGAAGAAGAAGAAGAAGAAGAAACTTATTATCACTCCTTGATTCATCAATAATTTATGCCTTTCTCAAAGGTTAAGATATGCACCACATGATAGTCTATCTAGAGAGGTGAAGTGTAAATTGCCTGACTAATTGATGTCAGTTTATCAGAATGACATCACGTCTATTATATATCCTAAAACCCTATCTCAGTTCTATTTTCCATATCTGCTAATGTGTATTTCGTTCACTGTATGAAGGAACTGTTACCCAATACAAGTTTTGTAAATATGTAGATTAATTATTTTCTCTCAAATATATATATATATATATATATATATATATATATATATATATATATATATATATATATATATATATATCAATGTCTGTTTTCACCATAAAGAAAGTGTTGCCCTATTGCATGTATGGTAATTGGGATGGTTAGGTAAATTTATCTTCGCAAGTTATTCCAATAATTGATGTTTTCTGATGTGATAAGCATTTTATCTAAGTAAAAGTTTATCTACTATTGTGTGACGTCACTGACATCTTTTTTTCCTGTATTAAAAATGAAGAAAGCAAATCTGAAAATGTATGAAAGACATTTCTGCTTAGAAAAGGCATGTCTCCATTTTCTTCCAGATCTGGGTTAAGCAGAGTAGGCTGTCTTGCTTAGAGACAGCAACCGGTCTAGGAAAAGGAAATCTCTCACCTCAAAGCCAGTCTAAACTTCAGTCAGGTCATCTTGCCCTAGTTACGCCATTTTTTGTTTCTAAATACTGACAGGAGGTCAAATGTAACATGCTTCACAAACAAACAAAAATCTAATTAATGAAAAGTGGCCTCATACATTTTTCGAATATATATACATATATATATATATATATATATATATATATATATATATATATATATATATATGAACATAGAAGTCAACACTTAGAGGCAGTCTGTTTCATGCTAGATGCAATCGTCAGGCCTGACGATTGCATCTAGCATGAAACAGACTGTCGCCTTTAAGTGTTGACTTAAATATAGCACATCTTAAGACTATATTTCTTCATATATATATATATATATATATATATATATATATATATATATATATGTGTGTGTGTGTGTGTGTGTGTGTGTGTATATGTATATGTATATACTTTTTTTTGAATTGGAATTAAGATACCTTTAGTAAATGCCCATTTTCACCTATGAATTTTAATTTTAAAATTCGCAGGATTTTTCAAACTGTCTATGGTATCAGTTCGTAATGTACCTTGTAGTGTAGAAAATTTGCTATGTTTAATGAAAAGAAACATTGAGTGCTCTTTTGTGAGTCAGTTTTAACATATTTCAAATACTATGTTGTGTTAATAGGACTTGCCTGGATTATACCAATGGATTACTACCTATATATATATATATATATATATATATATATATATATATATATATATATATATATATATATATACGAGGTGTGTGCTAAAAGTTATCTACCTGACCCATTTTCCAAAATATGATAAAATTACCAAGCCTTTGATTTGTTTAATCTTGGTTGGTTGGTCAGAGAACTTTTCAGCACTTCTTCTTACATATATACTGCCTTATATCTACATTGGTGATTACGACATAAGTACTTCATAAATAATTTCAAAGTTAAGAGATGGTTGTGTTTGTAACAAGGGAGTGGCCTATAAACTACATATCTATATATTAACATTGTAGTACTAACCGATCTACCTATGTAAGGTGTGTGTGTCTGTGTGTGTGTATCTCTCTGTGTGTGTGCGTGTGTGTGTGTGTAACTATTTAAAATAAGAGGTAAAAGTGTAATTAACTCCTTTGATCTTTTCAAAACATGAAGCCTATTTATGCCTTTATTTTATGTCAATCTTTTACCATTTTCCTTTCTTTCTCCTGGGTACGATGATAAACTGCATCCAGCAGTAAGGCCTCTGATTGGAAGGTTTTGAGGAGTGTCAAAGCACCCTTTAATTGCTAACCCAGGTTCAACTTGACATAGGGTGGTAGCCCCTGTTAGGGTCCCAGCTATGGGTAAATAGTGAACACTCAGACTGGGATCAAAAAATGAGAATATAAAAATACATTAGAAAAAATTACCAGCAATACATTTTCATAGTAAAAAAAAACAAAACCAACAATACGTTATTGGAGGAAAAAACATTACCAGAAATATATCTTCATAGTAAGAAAAAAATTTTTTCAAATAATATATTTTATATTAAAAAAAAAGAACAAAAAGATCACCGTCAATACATTTTCAAAGCAAAAAAAAAAAATTTTAAAATCACAAGCAATGTATTTCATAGTAAGAAAAAAATAAAAAGACACCATCAATATTATAAAGCTCACCAGAAAACCATTTTCCTAGAAAGAAAAGAAAAAAAATACCCCCTGCAATAAATTTTCATAATTAAAAACTAAAATAATTACCATTACATTTTCATAGTATGAAAAAAATGAACAAAAAATCCGCAGCAATACATTTTGAGATTGAAAAAAAATAAAAAGATCACCGTCAATACATTTTCATAGAAAAGGAATTTTTTTTAAAATCACCAACAATACATTTTCACAATAAAATTTATTTAAAAAAAATCTCCAACAATAAATGTATGTAACAATACATGTATGTAAGAAAACAGAAAAAAAGAAAACTAAAAAATTTTAAAATATTTGTGAGTTGTGGTTGTCATTTTTCAATTAAAGGGAGATTACTTGTTCCTATTTTAAAAAACATTAATTTATATTCAAAATAAATAGTAAGTTACATTAAAAATAAACCGTAATTTACATTAAAAATTAATCTGGATCAACGTATTTAACCAAATATCTATTTTTATGCTTACATGTAACCATCAATTCATTTCTCTTGTTTAATAAATTAGGGTTATTTAAGTGTTTTAAGCAAACCAATTTTTCAAGAAGACATAAGTTACATTTATTTCCTTTTCTGTTATAAGATTTGGCTCTTCTTATAATATCCCAGTTGAGTGATGGTGAGATGCCATTATCCTTTAATTGTCAGAAGAGAGAGCAGTGCTGTTTTTCGATGGTCATTCGATGATGGTAAAAACGAAATTTCCAAGGATTTTCAGTGGATAAATTTTCTTTTGGTTCAATTGAAAATCCTTGGAAATTTACATACATATATAAATCCCGCTTATTTTAATATAATTTTAAAAAATTAATAAAATGCAATCCAGGCATAATATATCACTATGCCAACATAGTTATAACCAGATATATTAAAATTCAAATTGCGTAACTGTCAGTCCATGCTCAGCACCTGAAGATTGCGTTGTGCATGAAACTCCGAGTCGTGCTACCGGTGAGGGATAATATGTATATTTATTAATACATACTTAATAGCTCTGTTATATTACATCGAGCACAGTTTTATTAACACCAGCACTATCTGTGATATATATATATATATATATATATATATATATATATATATATATATATATATTAATAATCAGACCTTATATATATATATATATATATATATATATATATATATATATATATATATATATATATGTATATATATATATATATATATATATATATATATATATATATGAGGTCTAATTTTTTAAAGATATCTGGATTGTTGCTATGGTAACGGAACTAAAGTACGCAGAGTGAAGCTGTTTGGTACAGATTGACCTTGAACTTTGTCGCGCACACTAAGTTATAACGTTCTGTTGTTTATCGCAGTGCTTGGAAGGAAAGTGTGTAGAGTATGGTCGTCTCACCTAACCACAGTGGTTCCAAAAGTAACCATGGTTTGTGCCGCAGTGTTTGTTCAAGCAAAAAATTCCTCACGTCCGACAACTACCATATTCCTAGATCTCGCCCACTTGAAAGGGACAATATTTCAAGACGTCGAGGAAATCCAAGTGAATACAACGAAGCAGCTGTTCGCTATCTCCAAAAAGGTGTTCTAGGAATGCTTCCATTTAAGTTGGGTAATCCCATAACTTTCTAATTGATCTTTATGAAAAAGAGGAAGAATAGAAAAAAGTACTGACTTCCAAAGATTGGGTGCAACATAGGCTACGAGAAGAAAGAAGGAAAAGTCTTAGAGAATATAATACTATATATATTTTTCAACCAATGAAATCCCATCAGATGGCTTATTTGATAAACAATAATTATAAGGGCAAATACCACCAAAATACGTGCAGGTGTAGTTGTAGATCTACCACGTGTTATTTTGGAACTATTTAGAAAATAACAATAACTCTGTTCACCACTCCCACGAATTCGAGAAAAAGATTTTCGCAACCCATTGTGAAATTATTTTCTAACTAATGAAAACCTTGTATTCAAAAAGATCACACCTCTATGTGAAATTAGATTTTGAATCTCCATATGGATATAAGAATAGAAGTATAATACTTCTCAAGGTTCAAAACAATTTTGGTGCCCAATTTGATCTACACGTGCATACACACATACTGGAAGAGTATTTTCAGAAGGGAACAATACTTCTCAAGGTTCAAAACAATTTTGGTGGCCAGAAAAAAAACTACCCCCCCCCACACACACACACTTGAAAGGAACAAAATTTCAAGATGTCGAGGAAATCCAAGTGAATGCAACGAAGCAGCTGTTCGCTATCTCCAAAAAGGTGTTCTAGGAATGCTTCCATTTATGGAAATAACGCTGGATAAAGTCTGTGTTTTCAGAAGGGAACAACTTTGAAGATGATTAAATGCCGAATCGAAATATGTTGTAGTTTTTGTTTTTTGTATAATGTAAAAACAAACTAACCATTCCACAACATAGATAGATAGATTCTATAAAACTATGGAAGCCTAGTTTGATGCTTTTCAAATTTTTGCAGTTCTTACTATTGCTCTACTAAAACCATGAAAAATCATCCAATGTTGCAAGTTTTTTGAAAGATTTCCTCACATGTCACGTTTGCTTTTCAGCCTTCCTTATTCATTTATAGCAGTTTTGTTCTCAGTGTCAAAATTTATTTCATGCCTTGCAAAACTAAAACATATTCAAAATGTATAATTAAGACGCTTTGTGTTAAAAAGAAATGTCAAAGGTTGTTTTGTAATTTTGTCGGCATGTAGATCCAGTATTTCCTTTGCCATATCACGTGGATGTTTGTTTTTGTTGTTTTTGCGACCATTTTGACAATCACTCTGACCCTTTTATTACGAAGTTTCCAGTCAACGGGTTGGGGGTAACGGATCCGTATACCCACCCACATGGCCACTAGACAACCCCAAAAGATAGCATATCATGTGCGTAGTGGCAATTACAGTCGATTTAATCATATTGCATACAGGTAAGTAGGTCTAACATATAAGTAGGTATCTCGTCTCAAAGATCATTAAAAGTAGATCTGAAGTGCCAATTTATGCCGAGTCAAGCCGTGGATAGCAGGTGCTTCTAAAGTCATGCAAAACAATTCGTTAGTCTTGAAGAAAAGTAGCCCATCTGACTTCTAATACCAAGGTTAAATATTACAAATGTATATTTTTGCTGCCAATTAAAAATTTGAAATGATCGTCATTCGTATGCTTCAAAAATAATTTTCAGGAACACCGGTCATGTACAGTAACTGGATAATAGCAATTAGTATCTTACAAGAAAAAATATTTTAGGTAACAATTTTTCTGAGAAATTGTTTTCTTAAAGCATACAAATATTTTTTCTTGTCCAAATATAGATAATAAAGGGAAATTATATTCTTACACCGAACAATTCTAGATAGTAATTATCGTATAACAGAAAAGAGATAGAGACCCTCCTATCTACTAAGGAACAATTTATTTTGCGTTAAAACCTTATCCCGTGTTCGATACGTATGTATACCAAATTAAAAGACTCTTTCAGAAACCATTTAGCCATGTATAGCGAACAGGTGAACAAACAATTCTTAATTATACGAAGTCTGATCAAAAAGTATCGGAACTGGTTCTATAAAAAGAAAACTACAAAACATATCAATTCGGCATTTAATCTCCTTCAAAGTAGTCCACTTCTGAAGCCTCATATTTCATCTAGCGTTCTTTCCATTGATGGAAGCATTGCTGGAACTCTTTTGGGGAATAGCGAGCAGCTGCCTCGTCGCGTTCTCGATGTCTTAAATTCTTGTTTCCTTTTTTGGAAAGCGGAAAACGTCGCAAGGGGCGAGATCTGAGGAATATGGTGGGGAATGTTGCGCTTGGCCAAAATCTGCTCCACAAGCCATGATCACTGATGGAACCTCTGTGATGTATTGAGACGACCACACTCTACACACTTTCCTTCCACGCAGTGCTATACACAACAGAAGTGAGTGAGAACGTAATAATTTCGTTCGCATGCCCGACAGAGTTCAAGATCAATCTGTGCCAAGCGGCTTCATTCTGCGTACTTTAGTTCCGTTACCACAGCAACAATCCTGATTCTTTATCATCAGACCTCGTATATACTGGCCAAGAATCGCAAGCGTCAAACCAAGACGGTATTTAGTTTTCTTTTATAATATAGTATTTTCATGAGCCAACATGCCTTAAGCTTCAGGACTGTCACGCATACAGCCACGCACGCAACGCGCGTGCGCAAAAATTAATTTAAAACAATGTCCTCCTGAGAGAACCATCAAGCCGAAGGGTATAGTAAGATATATATGTGTATTAGAAGTTAATCCAGAGGTTGAGTATTTGACCTTTTGGTTTAGTTCTACTTTTGCTACGAGGATTGGATAAATAAAGGCCGTAGAATGAAGGAGCCTAAAGCAGAAGTGGCCATTGAGAGACTGCTTTCGGAACAACAAAGTCAACATAGTGCAAGCTTTAAAGAGATATTTTTACTGCTCTGTCAGATTTTATTACGCAAATCAATGATTTCACAATAAAATTGGTATTAACTAGACTTACCATGGATATTGCGTATATATACGCACGACTATGCCGTTGCAGAATGGGACACAAAGTCGAGGTTTAGTATGGGAAGCCATTCAAAAATGACTTAAACCCTCTTTTGGAGACGCTTCATGGTCCGGGTAATGAGCCCAATACACCGAAGGAGAGATACTGCCTGGAGAGATGGCCTCTTTAATTTAAAACTTCCTCGTACAGTGCTAAGTAGGTATTTATCCGCGGGCCCAGGTCGCAACAGAATGTAACACTAGGTCGGAGCTTAATGTAGGATTTCCGGAAAGCCGTGGAAAAATTTCTCACGTCCACTCGGCACTTCACCTTTTGGGGAAGACTCAGGCGCTATGCAATGGCCTCATCCCTCTCCCGAAGGAGAAGCACTGCCTGGATATTAATTGCAAACGTATCCAGCTGTTGCCAGGTAAGTATTAAACTAGGTTTACTATGATCCCCAAGCCTCAAACCGGGACAGTCTGGTATCATACAAGAAAACTAGACCTATAATAAAATTGAAAAGTATTTAAGCTTCAAGGATGGGATTCTTACCAGGGAATACTATAGGTTGAATGTCAATCTTTCATCGAAGACGAATCTAGTGACCTCAGTATATACTGGGTTCACTCAGAGATATACCAAAGTAAGCTTTGTAAATGGTGTCATTTCCGAACGTCAAACGTCTTAGGTGTCTCGATGGTTAACTTAAAAGGTACCCTCATAGTCATCAAGTGTAGAATCGGACCGTAAATGATGTCGGTTGCTTCTGTTGTTAATCGTTTGTCACCCTGAATTAAATCTCGAACAGTATCGATGTTTTTCTTACAAATTGATGTTGATGGTCTGCCGTTCCGTTCGTCATCTTCAACTGCATCTCATTCTTTCTGAAACGAGTTATCCATTTGAAACTTGCTGCATTATCCCCATGAAGTTTTCTTCGTTTACTAATAATGTTCACCGTTTTTCGGACCATGTTTATTATAAATTAGATGTTACAATCGGAATTAAGATAGCATTATGTAAATGATCATTTTCACCCTGTAAAAAGGTCAGACAGGGGAAAGAAGGAAAGGAAGAAAAGAAGATGAGGAATAGAAAGGAAGGGAGTGTAGCAAAGGAAAACAGGAAGTAGTGTAAGTCTTGATGTGAGTGGTGGTCAGTGGGGCTTTGTTTATTTCAATAATTTATCATCCATTGATTGTTTGAAATATCCTGCAAATTTAATTTTACAAGGTGAAAATGATCATTTACATAATGCTATCTTAATTCCCATTGTATGATATATATTGCTCTGTTTATTAAAAAAGCATTGATCTGTATGTGTGAATCAGTTTTAATACTTAATATTTAATTTTATATTGTCTTAATAAGATTCATTTGGATTATATACCAACGGATTACTACATATATATATTGGAGTGGAGTTAGACATTCTAATGAAGGGCAGGGATGGTTCTCTGTGGTGAGTAATAAAGAGCAGTTTTGTTTTTTAGGCTTTAAAGTTAACCAGCCAATTCCTGTCCCAGTCCACAATCGATTGGAGGTCCTTTTCGAAACAAACGGCTAGGTTAGTTTTGTCAGCGACACTACATTTGTTTTTGAGGCAGGAGTATATATACCACGGGAATTTCAGCTTGTTGATTTGTTTAACGGCATATCAACACCTTATGGGTCATTTAATGTCGAAATTTAATTTTTGTTGGGAGCTTTGAAGTAATATGTTATTCTGCTTTCATAATCCAATGCTAATACATTGGAGATGATTCTTAACTTTTAGGCACATACACGTTTGTGTGGATATCATTTGAGGCGATGCGTGTTTCCTGCTGCAGTTTTCTTAAAGTTATATTTTGCAATACAGTTTCATTTAAGAAGTTGTGGGATATTATATAGATCAATGCTACGAAAGAGTTTATTCACGTTAGTTGTTCGGATTATTTTGTTTAACTGCATATCAACCACTATGGGTAATTTAATGCCAATATCTAAATTATTGGAACACAATTTTATATTTTCAACTATATATATTTTAAACGCAATTGCATGCCATCAACTACAGATATAATGTATTTTAGGGTCATTTTGCTTTAAATATGTGTTGTTGGCTATTTTTCTATATATATTGTTTTATACTTTTATAGTGTTTTGTTTGGTGGTTCCCTATTTGCCCATAGCTGGGACCCTAACAATTGCTACCACCACGGGTCAGGGTGGACCTGGGAACAACAGCAATTAAGAGGCCGCTTCACGCTCCTCAAAACCTCCAATCTCTCGATCAGAAGAATTCAATTGTAATGACTAAGGTATCATTCCAACTATTAATCATATATACATTTGGAGTACACTAACATACCTTAGCGGCAGTGGCAGCGTACACCGGGGATTAAATAAAAATGTTGTTCTCTTCTATGACAACACCTGATCACAAGAATAACACAGGAAAACATTTTGGAACTCGATTCTACCCCACATGCCATATTCGCTTGATGTTGCATCAAACGATCATTACCTTTTTCGATCGCCGGAAAACGTTTTGATGAGGAAACCTTTCCTTAATACAAACCAAATGCAAAAGTTCTTCGAAAGCCTTTTCGCATCAAAACCTGTGGAATTTTAATGAAAAGGTATCGAAGAGCTACGTGTATTATTCGGTTGAGTTAGCTCAGACATTCTTGATTCTATCACGCAAACCACCATGGTCCTGCACTAAGGTCGGAAGGTCATTAGTGTGGCATTCTGCGTCATAATTTAGATGGTCAATATAGATGGTTGCAGTGCGAACAACTCGTCTTGCTCCATGGCTAGGTGTCCAGAACAGTAGATCACTCGTGAGTTCTTGTTTTGCTCGCCGGCAGTGTACTGCAAATCGCATTCTGCGATTGCGTAAGAATGTAGAAATATCAGGGATGGGTCCATAGAGCTGTGATTTAGTTGAATGTTGTCTCCAAGAGATGTCATGTATAGCATTCGAGTGTAGTTTCCATCAAGCTTAGACTATAGGGTTTTAGTTAATATCCGTCTTCTATCTGACCTTTCCTTATTACGTTTTCTGCCCACTGAGTTGCAGTCAAGCAACCTTTTGCTCCATCTGTTACCGTTTTTTTTGTTTTTTGGTTTTGATAATTGTCCCACTCATCTCCATATTTGTAATTTAATCCCTTCTAGGGTATCTCTGATCAATGCTGGTCACTTTTCTCTCTAGTAGAGGTATCCCTAGCAATAGCCTTTCTATTGTTTTTATACAGTTTTGAATTTGTTTTCAAAAGATTTAGGTAATTTCTGTGTCTCACATCTGGACACGATAGTTGGCTGCTATCTAAGGTAACCGGGCCAAGTCTGGCCTGCTATTAACCCAGAGCTGGAGTCATGTCTTTTTTAAGGTCATTAACACGAAGTGAAGGAACAAGAAACGACCGAATTTTGAACAACGGCTCGCCGATAATATTTACGTTCCACGTGCATCCCTATCACTTTAATATATATATATATATATATATATATATATATATATATATATAAAAGTGAACATAGAAGTCAACACTTAGAGGCGACAGTCTGTTTCATGCTAGTGCAATCGTCAGGCAACGATTGCACTAGCATGAAACAGACTGTCGCCTCTAAATGTTGACTTCTATGTTCACTTTTATATTTACACACGCTCTATCTCTGATATTGAGCACTTTATCCCATAAATATAGCACACTTTAAGACTATATTTCTTATATATATATATATATATATATATATATATATATATATATATATATATATATATATATATATATATATATATTGTTACGAACTTGTAGCATGTAGGTGAACCACGTGTTTTTAAAAAAGTATATGTGGGGTCTTTTCTCGGTCTTTACTCAGGAATGGAAGCAACACAAGGGAGTCAACGAAGAACAGACACAAGACGATGGATTTCAAAATAAAACATTTATTTATAAATACATAAACAGGTAAAGAAAGAAAAAAAGAAAATTCATTTAACAAAAGGGAAGGAGATCATGAAAAGCAGAAGGTGCGAGCGAATACATACATAGGCATAAAACGGATCAAGCCAAGAGAATCAACTTATCTGTCAGTCGAGTTGAAATTTCCACACAAAATTCTGATTCGCCGAAGCGAGAGTTCTTCTGTTAAAACAATATTTTGGTCGGCCGGCAATTTTCCTGGGTTCCTTTTCTTTCGGAAATATTCGGAGTCCACAGCATCTCGTACAGGCGTTTCGTTGGTCGATTCACTTTCGTCGCAGTCCTTTCATCTCTAGTCGACAGTCATTACTGGCTTCTTCATTTCAGTGGGCAGTCCATTTGGAATCGGGACGATTCGCCCAGCGCTGTTCATCTGCCACTGGTCAGACGGAAACTGAAAATCCTTTCTTAGATTTTTGCTGTCCTCAAAGACAGTCACGTGGGTTCTCTTCGTCTTTGACCGGGTACGCAGGAGGATGGGGCGCAAATCATGAAGTGTTTGCGTGATGGCCAAAAATTCAACCAACCCTCAGCAGGGTCTGATCACATGAATCGCAGCAGGAGAACCTGATAGTACCTGGAATTCACTTATGGTCAACCGCCTGATGGCCGCGGGGTTTTGGAAGCAGCTCATTCTCGCGTCGGGTCGCTTCAAAGTTCACGGGCCCTTGGCTTGTGGGTGGAAGAGTAGGTGAAGAGGGAAAGAATTTGTGAAGAGAAGAGAAGGGTGTGGCTGATCATAGGACATATTCGCTCGCAAGTTGAAAGCATTGTATTTCATCTATTTTTATTTATTTATTCTTTTTTTTATCTAACAATTTTTCGACTAGAATTTGGGATTTTTCTTTGAGGTGCTTTTTAGCCTTACGCCTATATGGTTAATGAAATCGTAGGTACGTCATAATATATATATATATATATATATATATATATATATATATATATATATATATATATATATATATTAAGGTTGTCAGATCCCTAAAATGAAAGAACAGGATGGGGCACTGGCATTTCCCAACCAGGCAGACGCGGATCTTGTTGACAAGTTCCCAATCATGAGGTACTTAAAGAGAAGTTCCCAACCAGGTTTTCACGGACCCAGAAATCTGAATTTAATTAGTATTCTTGAGTGACAGGGATGGAAGGAGAGAGAGAGAGAGAGAAGGGAAGAAGCGGATAGGCAAGATTTCGCACGTATTCCAGCCGTTCGTGTTTATTTATTCTATCTTTTAAAAAAATACAAAATTTAAACGTAATTTCAAAAAGAAAAATCATCGTTTCTCAAAATGCGGGTCAAAAATGTGTCTCGCATCAGTTAATGAGGGGCACGTCCTTCAGCATAAATATCTGGAATAATTCCGCATTTTGAAGGAAAGGTTTGAAACCATAACAAACATATTCAGATGACGCTCAATAGAATTTGGCTTCGATTACTTTTTTATTTATCATAAAACATATTACAAACATTAAGTTTTATCCGAACGAAGAATAAAAAAGCAAAATAACTGATGACGTGAATAAATTGTGGCGTTTGATTTGGTCAGATTAAAATGTAAAAAATCCATTTCTACTACGACTTAACGGCAAATAAGGTTGAAGTTGACCATGATTCAACTAAAATAGCTGAGATAATTATGTTTGTTGGCTCAGTCGTAGTTTACCCACAATGCTTCATCATACAGTTGTGAGTTATCCCACTTGGCTTTGCCAAAACACCTGCTAGAGGGCGCTCTTTAAGCCTATGAAAAGACAATCATATGCTCTCCCCCTCTCTCTCTCTCACTTTCTCTATTTCTCTTTCTCTCTAACTCTTGCTTCCAGATGTAGACGACGTCGATAAAGAACGCTGCCGACAAGGCGCGTTCGCTTCCTTGGTAATCTGTTGACTTTTGAACACTCTCACACACACATATACACACATGTGTCTATCACACACGCTTATTACACACACACACACACACACACACAAACAAACAAATAAGCACACTAACTAGTTTTAATGCTTTTGCTTTCATTAAAATTGTGTACACATCTAATTCAATTGTTTTAAATTCATTGGCTTGTGTTACTTAATTAAAATCCTCACATTGTGTCCGCTAATATTGTTTATGGAATAAATGTTCCAGGATGTCATAAATATTTAACATAAAATGTTTATACATACGAGGGTCATTCAATAAATAAGTTGAATTTTTCGGTATAAGGGCTTCTAATAAAGATAAAAGCTTATCCTTTTTTATTTTTATTTTTTTTTTGTTTTACTTCTTTTTCACATAGATTTAATTTCTTTTGCAGATTTAAAAAAAAAACAACTTTGAGAGTTTTGGCGATTAACAAAGATGGTCGACCAAGAAGCATGCTTCAGGATTGAACAGCGGTCAGTTGTCAAGTTTTTGGTTGCTGAAGGGTGCAAACCAGTTGAAATTCATAGGAGAATGTCAACTGCGTATGGTGCCACATATTTCAGCCAAAAAATGTCTACAAGTGGGCTAAATTGTTTAAAGAAGGACGGAGCAGTGTTGAGGATGAAGACAGGCCTGGGAGGCCTACAGAAGTGAGGTCTCCTGAGGTGATCGAATCAGTCAATGACCTGATTCAGTCTGACAGAAGTGTGACAGTGGATGACATTGCAAGGATTTTGAGCTTATCTGTTGGGACAAACGCAGGGGTCATCAGTCAGAAGGAGTCATCTTGCATCATGACAACGCAAGGCCTCACACAGCAGCCCAAACGGTGCAGACCATCAACGAGCCGCGCTGGGAACTGCTCCCTCATCCCCCTTACAGCCCAGACCTTGTCCCTTCAGACTTTCACCCGTTTGGTCCCTTGAAAGCGTTCACGAGAGGCACGAAGTTTAAAAGTGACGATGTAGTCAAAAGTGTTGTGAGCGACTGGCTGAGACATCAGTCCGAAGATTTTTCCGCTGAGGGAATACGGAAGCTTGTGCACAGATGGGAAAAGTGTGTGACAGTGCTGGAAGACTACGTTGAAAAAAAAAGTAAGCTTCTATCTGTATTAGAAGTCCTTATACCGAAAGATTCACCTTATTTATTGAATGACCCTTGTATCACAACCAAAGAGGTGATACCCGCGACATCATGGTGACTGATTTCTACCCAATCCTGCAATACAGTCACCACAATATTAGCGCCTCACGATAGTATTATGGATATTCAAGCATAATTGTGTCGATAACCAATGAACTGATTTCATGTCCCAAATTAATACACACACACACACACACACATATATATTTTGAACGATGGAGAAAATGAACTTTTGTCTGTAGTTTTCATTTGTTCTTTATTTTTTATTTTTATCTTTTTAACATGAGTTAAATTCCTTATGTTGGTCAAACAGTCTCTTTTAAGTTGTCATTTGAGATAAGAGCTATATATATATATATATATATATATATATATATATATATATATATATATATATATATATATATATATTTGTAATCCACAGACAGACTGTTTCGCTGTTTCACAGCTCATCAGCGTGGCTAGACGTCCGGTTGCCTCTAGCTAGGATCGAAACCCGACTGAATTTGCCTCAGTCGGAACTCCCACTAAGCCATCGGCGCACAGTAGGGATGAAGGTGAATTTTAGCGTGTTTATTTTTAGATTTAGATAAACACACAGTGACTGACAGTGACTCAATTCTGCCGAAGAGTCGTGTAATATTAGCGTAAATAGTCATTGTTTACAAATTCACACCTCAAACCAGAGAGCTCAACCGAAATTAATTTTTCAGGAGCATATAATGAATTTAATGCAAAACATTGGCATTGCTCCAGCCTGTTCAACTGTCGAACTCTCTGCCTTGAGCAGAGAGGAACCCGGACGAGGCTTTGTCGAAGGGGCAAAGTTTTGTTCGGGGTAGGTAGACAGCTCCGGACCCGTTTATGCGGGTTCTACGGGAATATTTTTGGCCGAGCCTCCGGGCTCGGAAAACCTACGGTAAACTCGGCCTTGTGCCACATACATCCCTCGTGGGGGGTGTTAAATAGTAACATTGGCATTGCTTCTCAATCGAGTTGAGCCGATTAAGAAGTGCCTTCTACGCCCTCAAGAAATGTAATATGAATTTTGCTTTATGAGAATGTCAACAAAAAATTTATGAGACAATCTACAAACCCTGTTGTTTATGATCTGGGTCAACAAACTGGGATGTAGTATTGGATCATTCGGCGCGTCTAAGGAAACAAGTCCCCCCCCCCCCGATACTATACGGAATAATTGAATTTATCCCAAATAAAAGTAACGATGTTCGTATGATTCCTTTTTTGTCACACCTCTTTCAACAGCTTCTTCGTGGTTTAAAATTGTGATAATGACTTCGTCAGAAGTTTATATCCTTTTTTGTGTTGGACTGATTCAAACTCGATACCAATGAATAGTGAAGGGAATCATTTCAGCTTGCAAGCGGTGTCGTCTATTGCACGACACGCGCTTCCATCTTGGATTTTTTTTTTGTTTAAAATGCATAAAATCCGTAGAAAATGTTCTCAATTTTAATGAAAAACTAAAATTTCAAAAAAGCCCCCCAAAACTTGTAACCCAATCGTACTGTATGCGAATACATGGTGTGTGGGATCGTGTTATAGCGGATAATAATGTCCTTCTCATTCTCACCAAACTGTCTCCTTCGTTATTTCTCTTCCTCTCCAATCCCTGCCAGTTTGTCTAGTTTTGCTTCTCTCTTTCCCTCTCTGTCTTTGTTCTTTCTTTTCTTCTCCACTTTGTGTTGATGTTTCTGCACTTGTGTTTTTTTCTTCCTATTAAGACGTCCATGACATGACCTCGACAGAACATTAGAGCAGAACGACATTTTTATTTTCTTTATTTGTGCTTTCTTCGAAATAATTATCTCTCTTCGTTAAACTTAAAATAATCAAGAAGTTTCGATTTTTAACATTAAGATCAGCAACGATCAATTAGCGTAGGCTCTCTCTCTCTCTCTCTCTTATCTTTCCCTCTCTTTCTCCTTCACACACACACACACACACATACACACGCATACACGCACACTTTCTATCCGCTTGTTGACGTCTCTTCATTTCATTCGGTTGGCTTCTCGTTTTCTTTTACTTGTCAGTCGGTCTCTCTCTTTCTCGCTCCTAATGAATGGTTATCTCTCCTCCTCTATGCCGGCCTGCTTCATCTTTTTAATTCTTTTGCAGCTAATTACTCCCTCTCCCCCCCACCTCTCTCTCTCCCTCTCTCCCCTCTCTCTCCTCTCCCCCTCTCTCTCCCCCCTCGCTCTGTACCAGGAAATGCTACTCACTCTCTTTTTATATATGTAATGAGCTTAACGTAATATGTCGCAAGGTCAAAAATACAAGGAAATTGATACAGGAAGATTGTATTGTGCCAATTCTCTCCAGTAGGAAAAGCCTACTGGCTTTGAAAATCCTCATTCGAAATGCTGGCTTATTACCTGGACTCGAACACTAACCGCTGGCACCAACTGAAAATACGTTACTATTTAAATCATCAAGCAGTCTTAACTTATTTAGACACAAGGTTACAATTATGGGGAAGTCAGTGAGAATCGAACTCACTATTGAGCAAAGGGTGACTCCTTGTGAATACCAGGTGCTGCGAAATTAGATATACGGGTGATGCAGTGGATAAGGGCTCGGAATTGTTAATCAGAGAGCCGAGTTCCAATTCCAGTCGGGTTCGTTATATTCACTTACGTGAAAATACCATTGGGAAAGGTAGGAATTCACATCTTTCCCCCAACTATGGGTTAAATAGTAATACTTGTAGCACTAAATCATTATTATCTTCAAAATAAAAATAAAAACTTCTTACAATCTAAAAATAGTTTCTGGCTTTAAATAACCTGCAATGGGTTGATAAGCCGTAAAAACCGAATCAATCAATAAATCTATTGAGTACTAATAGATTGTGATACGCGTCTGCATTTTATTGCTCCAAAGTGAGGTGCCTTCTCTCATTAATTCTCTCTTAGTCCGGAATATGGTCGCTGTAACCTGAGAACCCAGATCGATTAATTCTCATTGGGTGCCCTATTACTGTGGATATGTTCCAGGCTGAGTAAAGGGCGCCTACCGTAGCTGTGCGGTTAACAATTTTATATTGTAATGTAGTGATTTCATTCCTTAAAGACTTAGTCGATGTCATGCTGTTGGTCAAGTTAAACCAAACTTAGTAAATAACCATTTTGTGGAGGTACCTCCAAAAGCTCCGTAAAAAAATGAGCATACATGATGAAAAACGCCTAAAATTGAATAAAAACAAAGGTTTATCGTCAAAACAAAATCTTTCTGTTATTAAGAGATACGAAGATCAAAGGATATTTTTATTTAAATTTTATTTTAATACTTTTTCGAAATTCTTTTTAAAAATCTTGTTTCTCTGGCGTCAACGTAAGACCAAAAATGTGAGCTATTTTTGCGATGAAAAATACGGAGTGCTTGAGAAAAGCAATAATAACAAGAAAAGTGCGATATGAGCTTTGTTAAAAAAATTTTTTACTGAAAATTAAGTTTATAAGTCCCCCAAATTCATACACTGATCTCCTCAAGGACACATGACACAAGCGTTGGTTGGATTCAGTGACTTGACCGAAAGTGTTGTGAATTCAATATCTGGCTTCTTCATTGTTCAACAATAAAAACTTGGAGAGTTGAGTTAAGCGTAGATAACTGAGACATCCGGAAGAGGTGTGGCGCGTGGAACTAGAACAATCTACCCCGGTGGACGAAATAAAGGGTTCAGTTCGAAATTCCAATCACCTGAAGAAGTCCGGAACATACAACGGCTGAAACGTCGTAAATATGACAATAAAGATGAGGACAACAGTCAGAACAATGTAAATAATATAAATGAAAAACACACTTGGAAATTCTTGCAAAAATCAGATAATTGGCAGATTTTAATGAAACTTTCACGAGTTACTCAGGAATTAATTAAATTATTTCTCAAACGTTTCTGTTTTTAGAAAATCTTAGAAAGAATTAAAATTTTATGAATTTTCGAGAAATTCTTTTTTGTAGGGCTTAATTTTTACATTATCAGGCATCGACCGTGGTGATGGAAAGCGGCCCGATGGCATTACCATCTTCCTTTTAAAAATGGATAAGTCGATGATTTGGGATGCGACCTGTGTGGATACATTTTCAGTCGGTAATTTGATCAGGTCCGCGGTTGAGCCGGGGTTCGTCGCTCGAGACGCAGAGATAAAAAAAAATAGCTAAATATTCTTCTCTTGCTGATAGGTTTTTTTTTTTACTCCTGTGGCAATGGAGACTTCAGGGGTTATTGGCCCTCGTTTGATGGTGTTCCTTCGGAGGATTGGCGCGATTGCGTCTCGATTAAGAAAAGAGCCTCGCGAAACGGAGTGGCTCTTGCAGCGTGTCTCACTGGCGACGGTTCAAGGTAATGCTTTCTCCATCATTGCGGCTGGCAGAGGATAGAAAAAATTGTTTATAGTTACGTTGTTCTGGAATTGTCATCAATGGTCGACTGAACTTGCTTTGTTTCAATGACTTTTGTTTTGTTATTATTAGTTACTTTGTTCAATAAAGATGAAAAATTCCTCGGATAATTTAAATCATATTTTGGGGTCAAACAGGACATCCAGTTAAAGAAAATCTGCTCTGAATTGTAAAATAAAAAATGCAATAAAACTAACAAATTATTTAATCAGGAAAGCTTTTATTTGCTTTTATAAATAAAATATCTTATGGGTAGAATTGTCTTAAGAAAAATATTCAATTAATGAGGAATTTTGAAAAGAATGGTTTACATGTCTTTAAAATTTTAATTAAAATAATTTATAAACTTTTAAATCTTTTAAAATTCTGTTTTAATTTGTAACGGTCAAGTGAAATTGTCATAAAATAAAAACTGTATTTACTAATCATAAATGTCAAAGACTACAAATTAGCGACCCCAATATTTTAAAAATAAATTTGATTTGTGTGTGTGTGTGTGTGTGTGTGTGTGTGTGTGTGTAAACGTGGCTATTTTTTTTAAATACGGACATCCATACACGACATTATCAGAAAATAAGAACCGTTAACTATAGTAAATTTGAAATTTATTGGTGATTTTCTAACATTTCCGCAACAACGGTCTTTTTAAGCAAGATTATAAAACCAATCTACCTAAAATTCAATAAGATATTAGAATCCTTCGAATATTGAAAACTTTTAAGATTACTGGGTAGTTACAAAATATAAAAAAAAAAAGGCGTTTATGTTTTTATCCGTTATGTAATTTTAATTATCTCCTCCTTAGATAAATTTCCCGAACATCAAACTGTCGATAAATGTGTCAACACCTCATAAAAACACTTACCTCCGTGTTAAAAATGCTTTTCTGTGATATTTTAAACTAAAAGTAATATTTGTCGAATTCAGATTAATTAAACTTTCAATCAGTTAATTTTACTCAAATAACGTTTCAGAAAAGTATATTTTATTTTGGAAAGATTTTTCAAAAAGAGAATTATGTTGTGTTGACAGATTTGTCAATATGGATGATTTTATAGATTTTCTGATATTCAGGAAAAAAAAAATTCTAATCAATTCAGATTTTGGTTTGAAATACTGCAAAGTGTTTTGTTTATAGGAAATATCCAACTTAATCTATTAACTTGGAATTAAAACTAAAATAAGAACTTCAAGAAATATTTTTCATTTTTCAATTACGTAACCTTTACGTATTGCTTTTTTGGAGGTACCTATGTGTTGGATGCTGGAGTCTTTCGTTGTTTTTTCTTAATTATTGAGATACGACTACTAAATAATAATAATAATAATAATAATAATAATAATAATAATAATAATAATAATAATAATAAAAGATTAGTTCACAATGTTCTGTTAGTTACGTACGTCACATACTAACTTCTGAGTACCTTTTAGTCTTTTCCTCATAAATCCATGAAAAACAGAGTTACCTCCCTTACACTGTGGAATTTACCATTTGTAAATATATGCACACACACACACACACACACACACTGGGTGCGATGGATAAATTGTCGTCTAAATTACACAAAAGTGAAAATAACACTAACATTTCATTTTAACAGATATATTTATCAAAATTACACAAAAATATCTTGAAATACTAAAGAGTAAATTTAGTCAATAAAATCGCCATTGGCTCAACCACGGCTTCCAGACGACTTCGGAATCTCCTGCAACTCTTCTGGATGGTCCTTTTGTTTTGAGTTGGTGAATGCTGCCTTAATCCTTACCTTCAGTTCATTTGGGTCTCTCGCTCAACTTCATCACACACATAATAATCAAGGGGGTTGCAGTCTGGAGCTTTAGGTGGTCCGACGTAAGGGGTAATGTGGTCGCAAAAATTGTCTGGCAGCTATGACTGGGTTCTCCTGCTTATGTGGCATGGTGCAGAGTCCTGTTGCCAGACATAGGGTCTTCCAGCAGCCACCCTCTTGACCCAGGGCAGCACTACCCCTTTAAGTCACTTGATGTAGGCTTCTGTGTTGAGTTTGAGGCCAAACTCGGGAGTTCTTTTCTTATCAGAACGATCAGAGTGAGTTTTCTGAGTTGCCGTACCTTCGTAATCACCATTAGATTCATTCAACTCTTTCCAAATCCTCTGCACTCTTCTCAAATTGACACCCAAACACTGAAATGTACGCACTGGAGATTCCAGCGCGAATGCCATGCAGTGTAGCATACCGTTTCCAAATTTCTGGCGGAGTAAATTGTGTCATCGTCCTCTTTTTTTCACAGACGGTGCTCAACTGACCCTACCATACTGTGCAGTATAATATGTGTGTGTGTGTGTGTGTGTTGATTAATAAAGGCCGGTTAAAATTAAGGCCGGTTAATAAAATTTGAAGAATAAAAAGCGAACAAGATGATACCAATATTGGAAATAAAACTGATATTTATTACATATTAACCTTTTGACTGCATTGAAGCATGAAGAGAAAGATTTTAATGTCGACTGTAGTCTTTATCAAAGATATGAGGAATAAACAGATAAGTGGGTTTTACTCTTCCGATGAATGTTGTTGGTTAGAGGTCTACCTGTGGAAATTATACTCTTTGAATAAACCCGGTTTAATTTTTCAACCTCAATCTGCGTTTTTCTTCTCAGCTGTTGAATGAAGACGCTAAAATCACGCATCTGATGTCATCGATGCTATAAAACGGTTGGTTGAAGTGTGCAGCGACAGAGAAATAGTTGTCGTTGTCCCGGTTGTTTTTTGTTTTTTATGATTATTGAACCGTAGACGGAATTCTGTTCCAGTTTCTCCAACATAATTTCCTTTTTTTTTGCATCTGTGTCAGAAAAGTAAATATATAAGATTTGAACTGTTACAATTCAGAGCCGGTAGTTTGAATACTACGTGAGTGCCACAGGATGTAAAATTGCTATCAATGATGATATGCCTACAGACTTAGCATCGGGGTTTATAGCGGATGGTATTCCCTTGGTGAGTTGGTGAATCATTTATGCCGGATAAGGAGTGCGTGTTGTGGAGTACAGCATACCCGGATTAAAAGGAGAATTTAATGCGGGATACACTGTCCACAAAATACAACGCAAATTTCAAGAAACGACAACACGATAAGGAATGTTTGTAGAAAAATAGAATATTGTATATTTAATGACATTCATGCAGAATAAACAAATTGGTATATTTTTATATCTTGTTTGAATAGAGTAAAAAAGATTAATGCTTTTTAGTTCGTTTAAGCAAATGTGATTTGAACAAAAAATGTCTATGTGTTCGCTGTCTTTCAACGGAGTAGTAGAGTAATGTCTGTTTCTTTTGTTTTTGTTGTATCCGCCGAGTAGGTGGAAGGGAAAAAGGGGCGATCAATTTAAGTTGAAAAAGAGAGTGTGAATGACAAATAAAAGATAAGAGGAAAATGTACTTATCGGGTTGAATTGTTTTGGAGTCAGTTGTAAATTTGTTGTTGTTGTTGTTGTTTTCCTTTCCTACCCCACTTTCTGCTCTTAGTGTCGGGTTGAGTCAGTGACGGACCTGACTGTCAATCCTCTGTCCTCTTTGATCTCTGCGCCCTTCTGACTGGTGATTGACTTGAGTCTCTCTATTTATAGCTGACTTATTTTTCACACTGGATCGTTATTTTTTTCTCAGTTTAGCAAATCGCCTCCTTTCATTGGTCAGACAATTAATTTCACACCTTATTGCGAAAATCTGTTTTTAGTCGTTTTAATCCGATTTTGCGGGTGTGCAAATCTACTTTGTGTTTTTCAGTTATTTGTTGGAATGATATAGGATTTGTATCCTATAGTGTGTAGATTGGGGCGGGGGGGATGCTGACGCTGAATATTTTTCTAAATGTTTGGTCGAGTTTTAGATATTGACAATCTTTCGTTAAAATATGGGGAATCTTGTAAATATTGTAATTAAAATAAAAACCTATGAGAATTTTGGGATTATTCAGGTGCCGGATACAAGAATCCATGAAGTACCAATTTGGGCGGGTCACCTTCTCCGGTTAGAGGTCAGTCGCATGCTAAAACAGTTGTTGTATAGTGAGCGTGTGAAAAATACTACTGTAGTTGTAAAGAAAAGTAAAAAAAAGACTGTCAACTTATAGTAGCAATAAACGTCTGCAATAAATTTCTTCTCTCTCCATCTCTCTCTCGACCGAAACATTTGTATCTAAATCACAGTTCAAATGATAGTCCGTTGTAACAGTCGAACAGGCCACGTAAAAAAACGACAAAATGGGGTGACACATCCGACCTTCACTTCTCACCAGCAAAAACCCGTGTTCGTCCACCAAGCTCAGAAAATCCAAATCTCGCACATAAGCGAAAAACAACAGCTTTTGTTCACCGAGAGATCTTTCTGATTGGTCACGCCATTCAAGGGAGGGAAGAACATTAGCATACATTCTGGTCCTTATAGTAGATTTTTGCTAACTACTTTTTGGTAATTTTTCTTGGGCAGATCGCATACAAAACACGAACTCTTTTTCGAGGTAACTGATTATCCCTTTCACTGCAGCTACAAGGACAACCTTAAGAATCTAAGCACAACAGCTGAACTGAAACGAGTTGTAGATATATGTAAGACGTTAATTCTCTTCCCCAAAGGGTCACAAAGGAGATCCTCGCCCGTGATGAATGTGATCGTGTCTGCTTCTCAGTGGCAGGCCTTCACAGCGACAAACACGGACACAAAATAATTGCCATTTATCAATATGATACCCAGCAAGACTTTTCGTGCAGCATTTGTAATAAAGTGTATAGCTTGGCCATGGCTCATCCGGCATTATAAAACTGAACATCCAGAAAATCAAATTGCTGTCAGGAGACTCACCTGTACCCACCTGTAGTCAATGTAGAATGACTTGCAGGTCAATCTTAGGTCTTATGAGACATTTATTAATCATCAATAACATGGAAATCAATCCTGAAATGTCCGTTTGGGAGTTATGAAGACGATCTTTCACATAAGTCTTTGGTGTTTAGCATATTACGTCTAAAATATTTTAAAACTTTCTTGTTAATAGAAATTCTGAATTCTTTTCATTTTCCATATATTTTTCAAACTCTTGTTTGCATTATCAGTGTTTTCAGTTTATATGTTCTTTGACCTTTGGCCTTTTTGTATTGTCTGAAATTCTGAGACAAAATCCCTTCATATTCTTCTTTTTTTTCTTCTTCTTTTTTGTTTCTTCATCTAAACAGAATCACGGGACTGTGTGTTAAGGTTTTGTACAATATTAGTCAAATTTTAAACAAAGCCATAATAATTTGCTAAAAAATAAGTGTAATCTCTAACACTGTATGGAAGCTAATTAGTTTAAAACTAAACAGATTTTTAGAAAGTAATTTTATCATGGGTTTGTGCCAGACCATTTGAAAAGTTTAGCTGATGCTGCTACAAAAAAGGGATTCCTGGTGACATATGTTTCTTAATCAAAGTTTTATGTAGTTCTTCTAGGCGTTTTTTTCGGAGGTGTTTATCAGTCACTATAGTACAAACCCTACGTGCTAAAGAATAGGGGGTGGATTTTAGGCAGCTTTTTGGGTGATGGCTCTTGAAAAGATATTGTTGGGTGTCTGTAAGTTTGTGGTAGATATCTGTGATTATGTGATTGTTTTTATTTCTAATGTGTATGTCTCAACATACAAAAAAAACAATCCAGAATTATTCACAGAAATTACAAAAAATTTAGACCTACTTAGCAAGAATAATAAACTGAAAAATATACTGAAAACAACCAAAAGCAAAACGCCAATCTAAAAACCTAAAACACATATTAACCTCATCTAAATTTAACCAACACACAATACAGGGAGTCACAAAATGCAACAAAAAAAGATGTGGGGTTTGTGACATCATTATAGAAGGAAACTCCTACACTTTTGAAAACCCCAAAACGACATTCATAATAAATAAAAACTTTCCACAAATTTGATTTATGTACTCAAATGCACAAAATGCAAGAAGTCATATATAGGTATCAGTAAACAACTGAACAACAGGGTCTTCCTACACAAAAGCAACATAAAATTACCAGACAACAGAAAACTTTTTGTATCACAACACATCTTCAAATGTAACCAGGGAAAATTTAAAAGTATGCCAATATATCAAACAGACAATTATTCTTACCTACCTATAAATACAAGAAAAAACTTCATAAACGCACACAAACCCCACACAACTTAGGAAGTATGTGTGTATGTGTGTACATATATATGTGTGCATGTATGTGTGTGTATGTATACTGATTCCATGTAACTTGGGAAGTATGTGTATGTACGTATGTGTGTATGTGTGTGTGTATGTACTGATTCCTTGTAATGGGACTGTATATGTGTATGTATGTTTGTGTGATTGTGCGTGTGGGTGTACAGATGTGTTCACTGATTCCTCGTAGTGAGACAGTGTGTATGTATGGAGAGGGGATATACACATATATACACGCATGCTGACAAAAGCACACGAAAATGGAAATAGATCTAAGAACACACAGGGGTCATTAAAAGATAAGCATGCCGATAACTACTCCATTTCTCGAACCAATCTTGTTTTATAACCCTTCACGCAGAACTTTTCACTGCCAGTTCAAGAAAGACGTTTGGATCACTAACACAAAAAAGAGAAAGTCTCATATCGAGAATATTTAACATCGAAAAGCATAAAGAAAAAAATTAATTATTTTTAATAATATGTGGAAATCTCCACCCTTTGCCTGATGACGGTTGCGAGACCGGAAACACGTGTAGCAAAATTATGGAAAATAAAGCATAATATTTTTTTAAAATCAACATTACAACCAAAAACGTTTGCCGTTTCTTTCTTCTTTTTAATATATATATATATATATAATGGCCGCGGATACCCAACTACTAGGGCGGCTAACTACTCCCTGTTGTAGACGCCTGCTCAGGCAATTTTGTGGTTTCTAATACTATACTGAGCGGAACTTAGTTACAGTTTCTAGGAGAGAGAGCGTTATTTAGCGTTATCTAGCGTGCTGGTCTAGCTGAACAAGGATAGCACGCTCAAACCCTCGGTCACGATGACTTGTGACTTCGTGCTAGCACAACCATCGACGGCTACCCAATGAAGGAAATCACGGAACGAATCCCAGTCTGCTCGTTGATAACAGAAAAATGTTCTCTTGGTAGGAGGTTCTTTGCTGGAGGAGGAGTAGAAGGAAATGTTAACAGACACTGACAGTTATAGTCTTCAAACATTTAAATGTAATGTCAATTGACATCTTCTGATGCCTAGATCTAATTCCCCGTTCTTCTCTTCATCCTTTCCTCAATCACGTCTCTTTACTCTTGTCCCCACTCTCTGTAACCACTTGTGTGCTAGTGGCACTCCCGCCTTGCTTATGGTGAAATGCTTAAAAAAAAGATATAAAATGAAAAGAAAAATTAATCAGAAGAGTGTCTGAAGTCATGTGAATGGTTTCGTTTCAGTTCCTCGCAACCAGCGTTGAAGTACTCACCAGTGTAAAATTACTCGCTAATTATATTATCGGTCTCTAACCAGCACGCGTCACTTCAAAGAATTTCCTCTCAACAATTCAAGAAAGCTAAGTATTTTAAACTACATCTCTTCGTTTACTTTTAAACGTATGCAAACCATATACCGCTCCGGTGAGCAACGAACTCTCTTACGTTTGTCTTAGACATTTTTTAATACTATTTTGTAACAGATCATTTAATCTGTTGTATGAACATTTCCTCTTCATGACAATTCATTAAAACTACGGACTTTAAGAATTCTGATTTATTTCCTTTAAACGAACTACTGACACTACTTCATGCGTGTAAATTCGAAAATAAATTCCTCGTCTTGTTTTGTTTCAATTACACACGTGTTTCCTCGTCATTATCATCCTTCATTATTTTTCTTGACGTGGATAAATCAACTGTCCATTTTAACCCCTAAGTCCCATGCCACTATAAGCTTACTCGGTCATTAACTTAAGAATTAAGATTTAAGATTCGCCAGAGCATTCGAATAGGAAAACCATGAAATCTTCACGTGTTAAAACTCGTTCAAATAATTACTGGGAAATCGACCTAATACTCAGAATATAAGCTGTTTATTAATACATCCTGTTTATTAAACTAGCGATGTTTACGCTTTATATCATGTTTCTCTATTTCTGGAGTCGTTATTTTGAATTTGTCTTCTCTTATCAGATAATTTTTCACTTTACTTTCAACGACTTACTCTTGGGGAATATAAGCTAACATTCATCAAGTGTGAGATTTTGAAAGATTATCACCTGAACGGTAACATTTTTTTATGAATCAAACAAACTCAGTACAAGAATCAACGACTTTCAAATTAACGACAACAGTTAAACAATTCTGTACGGCACAAGGAATTCTATCATTACTTCTGATTCATTAGTTTAAAAAACCTAACCTCATTACTAAATGTTTTTGTATATACATAATTTAGCTCTTGAAAATATAATTCAATTGAGCATTGTTGAGTGATAAGTTAATTCTATAAACAACAGCCACATGCGTTAATGCAAAGCTCTTCAGTAAGATGAATAGAGCACTACGGCTGATTGGCATTTGTTTACATTCATAAAAAACAATACACTAGATTTAGCTGTTTCACTCTACTGTATGGAAATAGCTGAGTGGTAGAAGCTCTGACTATCACCAAATCAGTTGGGTTTCGATCTTGGCTTGAAGCATTCGGATGTCTAGTCGCACTGAGGAGCTGTGATACAGCGAAATAGTACTGTCTGTGAATGACATATATATATATATATATATAGATATATATATAGATATAGATATATATATATATATATATATATATATATATATATATATATATATATATATATATATATATATATATATATATATATATATATAGAGAGAGAGAGAGAGAGAGAGAGAGAGAGAGAGAGAGAGAGATAATATCAAATCCGTAAAAGGTAAGGATAATCCAAATAGGTATTTTATAAAATATTAAAAAGATAGATCCATGAAGAGAGCTAAATGTATTTATATACAGATCAATATGATATACATCAAGAAGGAAAAACTTAACACATCATCTAAGAATTCGGTAATAGATTTATTTCGACTGATAAATGTTTAATATCTGTCTCATCAGACTGAAATTATAAAATGGTTTAAATTTATCCAGACAATTTATTAAAAAATATTCTAAAATTAAACCACAAGAGAAAAGAAAGTAAATTACTTGACCTAGAATTTTTTTCCCTGTGGATTTCCCTTATTGAAGAGTGGGGTGGGGGAAAGAAAAAGAAAAAGCAAGATGTCAGCACAATGAACAGCGATAGGTGGGGAAGTACAAGTGACAGCTAGTGAAATACATTGAAATTATTCGAAATTTATATCCTCATCATGTAATCTACGTCAGTGTCAGTATATTAACACTCACCATCATATATATATATATATATATATATATATATATATATATATATATATATATATATATATAATAGTTTCTCTTGTGATTTAATTATAAAATAATTTTAATTGTCTGAATAAATTTAAACCATTTTGTAATTTCGATCTGATGAGGCAGATATTAAAAATTTATCTGTCGAAATAAATTTATTACCCAATTCTTCGATGATGCGTTAATCCTTCTTGATATATATATATATATATATATATATATATATATATATATATATATATATATAGAGAGAGAGAGAGAGAGAGAGAGAGATAGAGAGAGGGGGAGAGAGAGAGAGAATGCTGCACTTGTGTCAACATCGCTAGAGGAAGCCCAAGAACATGTCAACCGCTTCTGTGTTGCATGCAAAGATATTGATTGACCTTATTATTACCAGATATTGATTGACCTTATCATTACCAGATATTGATTGACCTTATCATTACCAGATATTGATTGACCATATCATTACCAGATATTGATTGACCTTATCATTCCATAAAGCAAACGAGGGTAATTCGCCAGCCGCCTTCTTTTCCAAGGCTGATTCGAGGTTTCAAACAGCCTCCACTTGTTCATCAATTCCCAGACACTCATATACAGGCTGATGGTATGAAGTTGAAGTATGTGAAGTCATTTACATGTTTAGGAAGCAAGATGAATGTAAATGCATCCGTTCATGACGAAATAACATATCGAATCGCCAAAGCTACAAGTGAATTTGGGAGGCTTCGCCATTGTCTATGGAAGGAGAGAGGTATCAAATTTGACACCAAAATATTGGTTTATAGAGCGGCTCTTTTGACCACACTGTTATACGGCTCAGAATCGTGAACCCCCATATAAGTCCCATATCAATCAGTTGGATGTCTTCCACGAAAGATATTGTAGAGGACCGGGGTGTAGAGGACCTGTATTGGAGATGCTAAAATAAACTGTCCGAATGTTCTTTTTATCCGAGTGTATATAAAAATGAGACTACTACTACTACTGCGTACGTATATATATATATATATATATATATATATATATATATATATATATATATATATATATAGTATCGATTCTTATGCAATCACAATTCAGATGGGCTGGTCATGTCATCAGAATGAGTGATGATCGGATGCCGAAAATCCTCGTGTATAGCCAACTTTTTCATGGTAAGCGTAATGTAGGCCGTCCTTGGTTACGCTTCAAGGACAAACTTAATTACAATTTAAATGCTGCAAACATTCCTATAGAGGAGTTCGAACTTGGTGTTGAAAACCGAGCAAACTGGAGAAACACCTGCTACCGAGTTAGAACTAACTTTGAAAAGAATCGTGTCAACCATAAATCTCAGGCCATTACATCAGCCATATGACAGTCAACCCTTCAGTATGTCTCTTGTGTGAACTTGTTTGTAAATCCCGTGCAGGATTGTTGTCTCATACGGAATATAAACATAAAAACTGAACTGAGACTCTCACATGTTGAAAACCACGGGAGAGTCCATTATATATATATATATATATATATATATATATATATATATATATATATATATATATATATATGTGTGTGTGTGTGTGTGTGTGTGTGTGTGTGTGTGTGTGTATGTGTATTTTAAAGAAAAAACAGACTACTTTAAGGCTCCATGTAATAATTTATTGCACCATAGCCCTTTTGAAGGACGCAGCGTCCTTTAAAAGGGCTATGATGAAATAAATTATTACATGGAGCCTTAAAGTGATCTGTTTTTTCTTTAAATTATTAGCTCTGAATTTACATTGAGCTCTCAGGATTTCATAGTTAATAGTTAGTCCTTTCTTCTTCCTTTCCGTTTCTACCTTGTCTTTCATTTTCTTTTCTGAGTCTGATATAAATGATGATTTTGTTGATTCTATTAGATAATCTTGTTAACAATTACCCAGTCTCACCCTAAGTCTATAATGAATGGTTTGTTCTGGTGTCATTGTTAGCGAGTTGGCTATTACTACCGAGTATTGATTATGATACCCAATACTTGGTATGGTCAATACTTCACTAAAAAAGAGCATAACCTGATGGAAAAGGGCCCAAAACTTGATTAAATAATTTTTTATCGTTTAAATATTTATTTTATTATTAAGAGGAAAGACCAAAGTATTTTTGAATATTTTTAAAATTTTTTAATCCTTTCTAGCACGTTCAAAATTTTAGTTAAAAATCTTGAATTTTTGATTCAGCAAAATTTACATAAAATCGATCATGTCAACCATTTTTGACAACTTTATAAACAAAAGTGAAATTCTTCGTTTAAAAATTTTGTAAAATTCAGTTATACTTTTTTTCAAAAGTTATTTTAGGAAAATTAAAAAATTTAAAGTGTACTTAATGTAACTGGAAACAAACATTACTTAATTTTTTTAGCAGAAAAAATTTAGTTGGAAATAAGAGAAGTATGTCTAACCGTGGTGATTGGTTTTGGAGGCGTGAATTGAGGTTTACGTCAATGTATCGACAACTAACACCAGGGCAATTTATCGGACAGAAGGGCAGAAGTGACAGTATTTTCGAGTTTTAAGTGAACCAGCTTATTTAGCTATAGCGTAATTCTTAAAAATTAAATACTTTCAAAAGTTTAATATTGTATTGCTTTTTAGGTACTTTTTAACGAAGATATATCCAAAGCCTGCACTGTTACCGTCCATAAAATTGAATCTAAAAAAGAAAAATATTAATAATTGCGGTATGTCGCTCACTGAAAAAGAAAAAAAATGATAAGAAAATATTTAGTAAAATATGTAAAAAAAAAAAAGAAAAAAAAAAGAAAATTAGAAATTTTGAAAATGCGACGATGAAGGTCGGTCAGTCAGAGGATTTGATACGAAATCAATGCAATTTATGAGGCCGGAACCTCGCTATCAGGAGAAACAATTCTTAAAACACAAGACATTATTTTTGAATTGTGCCTCCGTAGTTTTGCCGGAAATGTTTTTTAATACATTTTTTGCCATATCAAAAAATAATTTTAAAATTGAAACGCTTGCAGAGTATAATAAGCTTTCAAATTTATAATCTGTAAAAATAGGTCTTTTAATAAGAGCATTTCCAGAGATACAGATATTCAAACTGAATTTTAAAATATTTAACAACTTTATCAAATTTTGTATTTAAAATTGAAAAAAAAAAAAAGAAAACAATTTTTGTAAAAAATTCATTTTTCATCGAAAAAATATTTTGGCTTCAGGCAATAATGTTCTTAAACAAGATTTTCAACCAAAATTTCAAACGTGCTAGAAAGGAATAAATTTTTTTAAAAAATAATTAAAAAATACTTTGGTTCTTCCTCTTATTAATAATTAATAACAAACTTTTTCAAGATAAAACTTTGTTTTTATTAAGTTTTTTTTTTTTTTTTTTTTTTTTTTCAAGCTATGCTGTTTTTTTCGGCGAATTATTGAACATACCCACTTATTTCGTGACCTGCTGTCAGTGAAAGCTTATGAGAAGTTTAAAAAATATTAAGCCAAAGCCCCAGGCAGTAATTCTCCTTCGGGGGTCGGGTATTGCTGAGGCGTCCCCAAAAAGTGGAAGTGCTGGGGGTGGGTGGGCTTGGTCAGTTTTCCCACAGTATTGTCGTTAAATATACATTAAACCCCGAACTTGTGTCACATTCGGTAGCAACGTGAGCACACTGAAAAACACCCTTATTCCGTGGTTGTGGCCTTATGTCAAACTTAGCTGAATTCAGTCCTGTTACTCGTGCGCAATATGACGTAGAAAAATTTTTAAAATTAAAATTAAATAAAATAAATTTGTAAAAAATTAAAATATCAATTAATTTCTTTTTCTTAGAAAATAATTAATAAACAATAATTATTAAAAAAAAATAATTTTTAATTTCGTGTCCGTGAAAGGTTCGTGATGAGTACAATCAAATAGAAAAGATGGCGGCTTATAAACCAGTTACTCATGTGATTTTTGATATGGATGGTCTGCTTTTAGGTAAAAAATAACTTTGTTTTATTTATTAATTATTCTCTATCCTAAAATCTTGATAAGTTTGTAATTTTCCTTTTAGATCAGAATTTACTTTGTAAATTAGAAAAGATTTCATGACACATGGCTTTTTTCTTTCTTTGTTAGACTTGAAAGTTTTGTAAACAAAAGTGAAACTTTTTGAATTCACTGAAAAGTAGTTGGGTTGGGTTTTTTTTGCTATATTTTATTTTTATTTTACTGTATTCTGTGATTGTGGTCATTAGGGAATATTTTTTATACATTGAAATGAAATTCCAGAGTTTATGGTTTTAATTTCAAGAAATACATTTAAAAAACAATCTCGCGCCCGAATCAATTTGGGTCGACATTCATTCATTTTCTTTTGTTTGATGCATTGAATATGAAGGGAAATAAAATTATAGAAAACTTACATTTAATTTATAATTATAGACTAATTCGGGCCAAGATCAAAGTGTAGTACCTTGGCCCTTATGTACAACTCGTATGTGCTCCTCATATTTAAAAAGACCTCCTGTCCAGGACGGGATAAAAGCTAAGCTGCAGCTTTTTATTTTAAGAAACTGATTTTTTTTTTCTCTAGATGTTATAATTTTAAATAGTTTCCTAAGCTGAAATCAATATGACAAATTCATATTTATTTTGTTTGATGATGGTTATAAATTTTTTTTTCAACTACGGTTATATTGAAAAAAGTATGTGCCAGTTTTAGGTTGCAATATAATTAGTAAAATAGCGGTATTTCATGAAAATAGTATTTTCATTGACAAACAAAAGATTCAAATTTAAAGATTAAAGAATTTGCAATTACTTCACAAGCTAATAAGGAAGCATCATGAATAAAAAAAAAAATTAAAAAAATGAATGAAATATTTTTATTTTAATTCAACTGACAAATTGTGCTTGCTGCGATCAAAATCCCGTTTTATTCAATTAGCAATTCAATGTTTATGGCGTACAATTACATAAAATTGATTATTTCTGAAAAAAGGGGTGTCAAATGCTAGAAAGCGTGATTGTTGATTTTACCGTTCCAAAAAGCGAGTACTGAATGACCTCCCTTGCTCACCTATGTGGCCACTTGATGTCAGTTTCAAAAACGAAACTAACTTATAATAAAATGAAACTCGCATTAGAAATACAATATACCGTATTTGACGGCATATAAGATGCACTTTTTTTTACTAAAAATATCTTTTAAAATTCCTCTGCGTCTTATATACTATATATAGGTCTAAAATTCGCGATAGTCGGCCAAAGTTATCTACCTGGCAACACCTAGTAACTTTTATATACCTATTGTCATTATTTAAAAAGCTATTATGCAGATTAAAACTTGTATCATTGATAATATTCATTATATTAATTTTATCACATTTAATATTAGTACTTTGTTTCACCAAAATTATATGCAATAAATTCAAATTATATACTTGTAAAATATATTTGTTTCATTAATATTATTTTTGCGATAACTTCCAGTTGCATAGGTATAAATACAATCAGAATTTTTATATCCTAATTATTCCACTAAGACGTTTTGTTGCCTTCATCCATCTGAAGGCGGTCTAGGTATGCCTACCATTGAGATTCATCATTATATGCTTCGCATTGGGTTCCTAGATCGTGTCGCGAATCGGATGAGGAGGGTGCCTTCTGGAAGGAAGACGCCCGTAGAAATTTTCCCTCCCTTAAGAAGTATGCACGCGTGCGAGGAGGAGGCCCACCTTTTACCCCGAGCCAAATGCTGCTTCTACCGTGAATGTCGTCTTGCTCTGAAATGCCTCTCTCCAATGTCCAGGTGTTGTCTCGTAGGGCATCATAAGTGTCAGTCAGGGGTCCGGTCATGATCTGATTGACGAGCTCGGTCTTATGAAGCTGGAGGCTTGCTCAATCTGGCTTTGGGCACCTGGGTTGAAATGTCTCACTAATGATGAGGCATCCCTCACCTGGCTGGTGATGCATGGAGTTGCCAAAAAACTTGGCACAGCGGGCTTGGAGAAATCTCCAAACTGCCGACACTGTAATAGGGAGGCTGAGACCCTGAGTCATGCTTTCTTTCATTGCAGGGTGGTAGCACCATTGTGTAAGTTCATTGAAGGCCTCATGGTTTGCATGCTGCAGGGAAAGTTCTTTGTCCTTGAGGCCACTTCTGTTTGTAGCAATGTGGCACCACTGTTGACGAAGGCTGAACTTTGTGTTTCACTGCTTGCTAGGTGTTATGAGAGTCGTGATTTGGTCGACATATCAGAAGGGATTCTATGGAGGTGAGAAGTTCACTTCTTCTCAACTAATCTTGTACTTTAAGCATCAGCTTAAAGTCAAGATTAGGACAGAAAGGTGACAACTCTCTTCATCAGAATTTGGTAAAAGGTGGGTAAATCTTGTGCAACTGTGTAGAGTGAAAGGGGGTGACCTGGAGTGGCACTTTGATGCTGGTTAGGTACAGGATTTTGTCCTTCCTGGGTTGAACAGAGGCAACCCGTCCCAATATTAGGCTAGTTTAGGTTGAGTTTGAATATTTAGTTTCTGGTTAACTTACCTAGGGTATGTATGCTCATTGTGCCCTTTTTATTTCTGTCCCTATTTTTCTTTAGTTTAATTCCCCATCCCCTCCCTTGTTAGGGGATCACTGATGTCAGTTCTCTCATAGTTGTGGGATGCCTTTCGTTTCGCGTGTGTGTTTTCGTATTTGTTGTTGTGTCTGAATGAGTGCGTGTTTGTGTGAGTGTTTTTAGATGGATGATTGTTTTTTTATACTATTATAATCCCACAATTTTTTCGGCCAGTTAACTGATGTTTCTGCCACATTTAGGGATTGGGGGGTATTACTAACCTTGTTTTGTTTTCATGTAAATAGTATTAACTCATATTGTAAATAATCATTGGGGTTTTTTAAATTGTTGTTTTATTCCCCTCCCCCCACAGACTTCAAAATGTACATATGGGGACTAGTTAGGATTTCATAGAGACATTGAGGTATTATGGTGGATGTAGTAAGAAAGGTAGGAGAGAATGTGTTGTTTTGGTGATAGGACTATTGTTGGTATGTTTGGGTCAGTGTTTGTGACTAGCTAAGTTTAGAATTAAGACAGAAGACCGTACTTTTCTCGAATCCCCTTTTTGGCCTTGTGCCACATTTTGTACCCTCGTACGAATAAATATCTATTCCACTAAGACGTTTACAAGACACAGGTTGTATAGATCATATAAAGGAAAATTTTTGACTGAATTTCACTCGTTCAGATATGACAACAGCAAGAAAGAGGGTAAGCTACACTGTTGCATACAAGCCTCGTGTAATAAACTATGCTAAAGAGCATGGAAATAGAGAAGCTGCAAATTATTTTGGCCCTTCGTCTACAGAAAAAATGATACGTTACTGGCAGTTGCAGGAAAATAACCTACGGGCAGAAAAGAAAGGAAACTATAACTTTTGCCACCCAGTCCCACACTGGCCTGAAATTGAAGAGGAAATTAATACCTGGGTTGTTATGAGAGGAGTACAGGCAGAATTGTTACTGTGAAAATGATAAGGAATGAGTCTAGAAGATTATCGAATGAAAAGGGGATTCAAAACTTTATAGGAACGGAAGGATGGTGTTATTGTTTTATGAAACGGGAAGGTTTGTCAATGTATACAAAAAGATCAATTGCACAGAGAATACCAGTTGACTATGATGACAAAATAGTAATGTTTCATAAATTTGTTATACATGCTCAAAAAGGAACCCCTTTTGAACTAGGCCACATAGGAAATATAGATGAAGTCCCATTAACGTTTGATGTGCCATCAAAAAAAACTGTGAGTATTAAGGAATCCAAGACTATTACAATAAAAACCACAAACTATGAGAAGACCCATTATGTGGTCATTCTTGTATGTTGCGCTAATGGCACAAAACTGCCTCCTTTTTCTGATTTTTAAGAGAAAAACTACACCGAAAGATAAAATACCAAAAGGTGTGCATGTTCATCCAGGCTGGATGGATGAAGCTGGTCTATAGTTATGGCTATGAGTTGTATAGAAAAGATGTCCTGGTGGACTATTACAAAATCCCTCTCTACTGGTTTGGGATCAGTTCCGAGCGCATAGGACTGAATCCATTAAAAAGAAAGTGGCAGAATTGAAAACAGAGATAGCAGTTACTCCTTGTGGACTAACAAGTCAGTTGCAACATCTGGGTGTATCTTTGAATAGACCATTCAAGCAAAACATGAAGAAGCAATGGAACACGTGGATGGCAATGCCTGATCCCAACCTTACACTTACAGGAAGAATAAAAAGACCTGCACAAGTCTGTGAATAGGTGAAGCAATCTTGGGATAATATTAAACCAGAAATTCTTGTCAAATCTTTTAAAAAGTGTGGCATTAGCAATGCTCCCTATAGAATGGAATATGACGCATTATTTACCGACGATGATAGTCGTATTGAAAATGAGTATCAGAGTTTTGATAATGAAGACGACAAATCTTATGGATTTAAAAATGAATAAATAAAATTTTAATGGTAACTGTACTGTTTTGCTCAGTTGTAATAATTGCTTGATTTTTATTTTGTTTTCTTACCTTTGGACATAATAAAGTTTTTATACGCTCATGTTCTTTTTTTCCTATTATTTTTCATTTAATTGTAATCATGGCTTGTTTAACCAAAATAATACCTCATAAATATAGTCTAGGCTGTATCATTTACTAATAATTTTACTAATTTTTTCTTGAGTTTTCCCTGCTGACATTTGAGTGCTTCTTATACTCTGTCAAATATGGTAACTTATTTCAGCCATTATTTTCTCTAAATAAAAACTGAAATTTAATTTAATCTCTCAAGAAAATTGTGCATATATATTTCAATTTACACGGGAAGATATTTTTGAATTTGAGGTTAATAAATTGACAGAAGCAGGAAAACTTTTTATTTCGGTTCCTAGCCAAATTGAATAATAATAATAAAATGAAAAAATGAAATTGCTACATTGTTAAAAAAAAAAAAAAAATTAAATAATTAAAAAATTATGGATATATAAATTAAATAAATGAATTGTTTCACTTTAAAAGTTTAGCTTAACAGATTTCACTTTTCACTTTATATTTTTCAACTCTACCTACCTCCACTTTTTTTGCTAAAAACGAGCATACCATGATGAAAGAAGGGCCCCAAACTTGATAAAAAGAAAGTTTTGTTGTCAAAATCTTTATTATTAAGAAAAAAGACAAAAGTAATTTTTGATTATTTAATTTTAGAATATTTGAAAATTTGGCTAAAAAAAAATTTTGTTCTTCTTGTGTTAGTGGGCAGACTATAAATTAGCATTTTAAATTTTTTGATTTGTAAAAATTCTTGTAAAAATCAAATAATTGTCAGATTTTAATGAAACTTTCAGGATTTATTCAAATGAATGAAAAGCAGAACTCCTTGGAGAATTTAAATCATCAATTATTTTTTTTTTTTTTTTAACGAATCCCCAGTCACCAAAAATCTATTTTGAATCATAAAATAATAAATGCAATAAAACTAAAATATTATTTAATTAGAAAAGCTTTTGTTTTTATGGATAAAATATATTAAGGACACTATTATTGTTTTAAGAAAATTTCTTTTGATGAATAATGAATTTTTGCAGGAATTGTTTTTGTGTGTTTTGTTTTTTTTATTTACAATAATTTATAAAGTTTTAAATCTTTTAAAAACCTGTATTAATTTGTAACAGGTGATATTGTTATTAAGTAAAAACTATATTTAAATAGAAAAGCTTATTACAATTTAGTGACTCCCCAGTATTTTAAAAAGAATTTTGAATTGTTTTTTGTCTGTATAAACATGCTGATTTTTGTAGATATGGCTGTCCATACATGACATTATCAGAAAATAAGAGGGATAACTATAGTAGATTTAAAGCTGAAGTATCTAAAATTGAATAAAACATTAGATTACAGAATATTTTCCTAAATTTATAAGATTGCAGAGTATTTAAAAATTAGATAAAAAACATGCTCATGGTATCTTCTTCACATTTTTTAGATATATCCACCATAGAAAAACATTAAACTTCCATCTGTCAACATCTTAAATAGATACTGCTTTGATTTTAAAAAAAGAAAAAGAAAAATTGATATTTTAAACTTTAAGTAATATTTGTTTCAAATTGGTTTAATTCAACTTTAAATTGGCTAATATTCCTCAAATAAAGTTTCAGAAAAATATATTTTATTTTTCGAAGATTATTTTTGCAATGAACGATGGCTAAAAATGGTGCTAAAATCAATTTTTTTTAGCAAAAAAGAAAACCTTTCTTCCAGTCAATTTAAATTAATTTTGAAATAGAGCAAAATATTTTGCTTATTGGAAATATTAAATTTAATTTATTACCTTACAATTAAAACTAAAATAAAAGCTTCAAGAAAGATTTAAAAAAAAAATTCATTTTCAACCTTAGGTGTCGCAAATCTGTGAAGGTACCTAATATATAATAATAATAATAAGCATCTCCAAAGATTTGCTAAAAACTGAGCATAGATGATGATAAGCTGGAGAAAACATAATAAAAACCAAATTTTATTATCAAAATCTTTGTGTTATTAAGAGGAAAGACTGATTTTGTTTTAAGTAGCAATTATTTTTAACCTTTTTTAAATCCTATGCAACTTTGGTTAGAACTCTTGTTTTCAATTCTCAATGGCGGGGACCATAAATTAGTATGGGAAATTTCAGCATCATTTGTCATGAAAAACAACTTGATTCAGAAATTCTTGCAAAAGTTTGATAATTTGTGGATTTTTAATGACACTTTCAGAGCATATTCAGAAATGAATGAAATTTTGTTTTTAATATTTCTTTTTTAGACAACCATGATAACTTTTTCTTTTTTTTTTTTTAATAAATTTATGGTTGTGCATTGACACCAGAAAAACACTATTTTTAACTAAAATTTTCAAGTTAGTAAAAAGAATAATAATAATAATAATTTTTACATAAAGATTTTTGATTATTCATCTTAATAATAAAGGTTTTGATAATAAAATTGTTTTGTGCATTAAATTTTTTTTTATCTGGTATCTTCTTCTTTAGCAAGTTTTTTGTGATGTACCTACATATAAGTCTATTTGTTCACTCAACAGGTCCCGTCCTGGGTAAGACAATAAACTATGTCCAGCAGCAAGGCCTCTGATCAGGAGGTTTTGAGGAGCGTGGAACCACCTCTTAATTGCTGGTGTTCCCAGGTTCACCCTGACTCTGGGTGGTAGCATCTGTTAGAGTCCCAGCTATGGGCAAATAGTTAATTATTACCAGCAATACTTTTTTGAAAAAAATAATGACCAGCAATACAATTTTGAAGGAAAAATATTACCAGAAACAGATTTTTGACAAAACAAAATATTACCAGTAATAAAAAATTTTGTCGGCATTAAATAACCCATTGAGTTTGATATGCCGTAAAACAAAATAAACCAAACCAATCTAAACCAAAGAATACATATTCTATTCATACGAATCTATCCTAAAAATGTTGTCGGCATTAAATAACCCATTGAGGTTGATATGCCGTAAAACAAAATAAACCAAACCAATCTAAACCAAAGAATACATATTCTATTCATACGAATCTATCCTAAAAATGTTGTCGGCATTAAATAATGGTTGATATGCTGTAAAACAAAATAAACCAAACCATCACTCAACAGGTCATGTAATAATGTTTTAATGACCTCCTGGTGACCCACCTAATTATGCAATTCTTTATTTAAAACTTAAATATTCTTCTACTAAATTCTTTAATAAATGTCTCAACAAGCTTGCCAGATCTACACTCCAGGAATAATGAACAATACTTAGTCTTCATAGAGTGTATTATTCCTTGCTCTTAGGATTGCATAAGACTAAAGCTTCTCCAGTTTGATAGAAAGTACATTATCCATTATTTTTAATTATACAGTAGTTTAGTTAAAGGTTTGGCTGAAGAGTTGTCCAGTTAAGAGATTATTACATGAAATCACAAGCACCCAATTTGTTTCATGCAGACCTGCTAGTTTGTTCAAATTTCCTAAAAATGTGATAACAAGCAAATAAAAAAAATTCTAATTAAAGTCAAAATGAGTGTAGTGATACATTTTATTCATTTGACCCTATCACATTCCCCTCGATGTCTACCATAAACATTTATTAAAACTGCCAATGTTTAAAACAAACATTGATTTCAATGACTAAAAAATGCTTTTGATTGTTGTCCTTTAAAATTCTCATGTCTTATCTCTTTATTCATTTTTATTTTTATCTTAAGAGGCCAACTTACTTCAGGTTCAGACAAATTAAAAAAAGACAAAGTGAGTAACACAAAAAAAAAAAAAAATTTAATCATAAGAAGTCCTGCAAAGCAATCTACACTTTGACTATAAGATTCACTTGAACATTTCCATTGATATTAAAGTTTTGGCAAAGTTTAACATACGTACCTGCAAAAAAAATGTTATGTCAAAAGGACAGTTTTCTCTTGACCTTGCTATTATTACTGCAGACTCCCTCTGCAATTTTTATTGGTTAAAAAAAAAACTATTTTTAGAATTTTAAGAAAAAACTGAAAGGCATGAAACTGGATTTATGCATTCTCTTTTTTTGTTTGAGAATTGACAATAAAAGTATTAAACATTATTCTTGTAAATAAACAGTCTAATAATTAATAAATAAATACTTTTTAGCATTGTCGTTAATTCTCAAGAAAAAAGTATAAATGCAGATGCATTGCAAAATACTTGGAAAATGTATTTGTTTAAATTTATAATTAGTTACTCATCATTGTGAGTATTTAAATTTTTTTGTTCACTTGTTCAGACATTTTTATAAATTTTTGAATAAAATACTTGTTTTCAAAGTTATTTCTTTATAATATGGTAAATAATAAATATTGCATTGTTTTACATTTTTAGAAGCTTATAATTATAAAATTGATTTTTTGAAATAAAAAATCAAATAAAATAAAGTATTTAATACTTTTTTTTATCAATGCCTGAGAACAAAAGAAAATGTATAAATCCATTTCCATGTGTTTTGGTTTTAGTAAAATTCTATTTTATAGTATTCTAAAATTGCTGATGTAGTATACAGTAATAGTGTCAAGAGAAAAACCATCTTTTCGAAACACCATTATTTTTTTCTTTTTGTGTGTATATATATATATATATATATATATATATATATAACTTTGCCAAAGTGTTTTTTCTTTTGTTCTTTAAATTTGCTGTAATTTTGTCTTTTCTAGCCAAACTCAGTGTTATCAACTAAGCAAATGTAGTAAATCTTTTAAAATCTTTTTTATTATAAATCTTACATCCAAACAATTCTTTTGAAAGTGTTTTTATTTAAATGCAATGTCAATCATTATCTTGTGTCTTAATTCCTGTTTTATTGTTCTATCTCTTAATATTTTTTCCTATTTTTTTTCACACACAGTAAACCCTTGTCTTAGTGGCTTTATTGCCTTGCTTGTAGTGAAATGATTTGAAACAAAAGTTTTGCAATTAAACCTTGTCATTATGACATAAATTTTGACCAGTATCTTTGTCTTTGTTGTTTTGATCCCTATGTCTCAGAGTGCATATATTGATGAGCATTTGTCCAACAACTAAACATCAAATCCTTTGAGAAGATATCAGTCGATTTTTTTTTTTTTTTTTTTTTTATTATGTACATTATTCTGGCATAATGAGGGACTTAGGTAAAAATTTTTTTTACTGAATTGCGAATTTAATCAAACAATTCTCCTGAATAAATTTTTTTTAGTCACCACTCAAAAGATCATTACTTTTTTTTTTATAATATAAGCAACTTCACTTAACCTGTGGCTAAGCTGTAGTTTTGGGTTATCTCCCCTTCAAACAATACTACTTAAGTACTATTTGAATTAGTGAGCACCAGTCATTTACCAAGTGTTATCAAATAGAATTGTTATGCAAAACTTTGTGTTCAATTGAAACTTCACAGTAATGTTGAGCAAATTAAGTTACGAGAGAGGAAAAAAAAACATTTTTGTATTATGTACACTATTTACATTATTTGGACTATTGTCCTCATCTTTTGCCATATTTATTACAACGTTTCGGCCTTTCACTATCTGTCTATATTTCTGAGATGAGGTATTATGTACACTATTTACATTATTCAGACTATTGTCCTCATCCTTGTTGCCATATTTATTACAACGTTTCGGCCTTTCAGTATCTGTCTATATTTCTGAGATGAGGTATTATGTACACTATTTACATTATTCGGACTATTGTCCTCATCTTTGTTGCCATATTTATTACAACGTTTCGACCTTTCAGTATCTGTCTATATTTCTGAGATGAGGTATTATGTACACTATTTACATTATTCGGACTATTGTCCTCATCTTTGTTGCCATATTTATTACAACGTTTCGACCTTTCAGTATCTGTCTATATTTCTGAGATGAGGTATTATGTACACTATTTATATTATTCGGACTATTGTCCTCATCTTTGTTGCCATATTTATTACAACGTTTCGGCCTTTCACTATCTGTCTATATTTCTGAGATGAGGTATTATGTACACTATTTACATTATTCAGACTATTGTCCTCATCTTTGTTGCCATATTTATTACAACATTTTGGCCATTATATGCTCCGGCCTTCTTCAGGTGGTTGGAATGTCTACCCCAGTGAGTGAAATTAAGAGTTCAGTTCGACATTCCAACCACCTGAAGAAGGCTGGAGCATACAATGGTCAAAACGTTGTAATAAATATGGTGACAAAGATGAGGACAATAGTCCAAATAATGTAAATAATGTTATTTTTAACAATATCGATTATCTTTTTATTGACTGAAATCAGCAAAAATGAGGTATGAAGTTCTGGAACAGCGTGATAATGGTTTATTTTTTGGCTCCAAAATCCCCACCTCCAAAGTCCTTATGAGTTGAGGGCAAAAGTTATCTAAGACGAGGAAATTAACAACAACAACAACAACAGTTTGTGACAAGCAGATGAACAGTTAAAGAAAGTAAGAGAGAACAAACCAGGGATGCAAACCCAATTAGAATTTGTTTATTAATGTCACGTATTTATAGAAAGTATTTTTGTGATTTATTGGTAAATTCAAAGAACTTGCATAATTATAATGGAACTGCAATAGAAAGGACTTTGTTTTTTTTTTTACTTGGTTTGGTTTGTTTTCTTTTACGGTATATCAACCTCAATGGGTTATTTAATGCCGACTAAATTTTTTATTGCTGGTCAAAAAAAAAAAATGTATAGCTAGTAATATTTTTTTTGAAAAATGTATTTCTGGTAATATTTTTTACAAAAAAAGTATTTCTGGTATTAAAACCTATTTTTACATTTTCATAGTGTTTTGACCCCATTTAGGGATTAACTATTTTCCCATAGCTGGGACCCTAACAGGTCCTACCACCCCAGATCAGGGTGAACCTGGGAACATCAGCAATTAAGAGGTAGTTCCATGCTCCTCAAAACCTCCTGATCAGAGGCTTTGCTGCTGGATGTAGTTTATCGTCATACCCAGGACGGTGTTCTTTGTTATTACATTGTATACATAAAATTCAGAGATAAATTTTGTGAGCTAAAACAGAACTTGTTTTGAGTAAAATTTGAATGCAATTTAAGTAATTGTTAATTTTTTGTCTATTTATTTTTATTGACTTGGCTTTGTGCATATTTGAAATTGACTCTTGCAGCATGAAGCTGACATGTTTTTATTTCCAAAGATAGCATCAAAAGGCATCACCTTTTGATTTTCACAAGAGCATTTCTGATTGGCTGAGAAAGCATTCATTCAGATATTACTTTTTTGAATCTGGCACCAGAATTGATGCATGGAATCTGATGCACAGAAACTGGATTTGGTTCATCATGTTCCTATCTGTCGAAGTGTGCACACCTCTACAAAATGGATCCTTCATTAAGTCCATGAATTTAAAATGGTGTTTCTCAATGTGGGTGGTAACACTGCCTTGGGGTGCTATGAACTATGAGGAGGTAGAAGTGTTCCGTGGTGGTGGCACTATAATTTTAATGGGGGCAGAATTATGATTTGAACATAGATTGAAACCTCACAACATTTTATGTAAGTATTTGTTTGTCTTTTTGCATTTATAATTTGATTTTTAGACATACAGGCTGATCCAAAAGTCGGTGGACAGTAAATAATTACATTTATTTTGAGATTCCATATACGTCCAATTATATTTACTAACACAATTATTACATTGACAATTAAATTTTATTGGGAACAATAATACAAAAGCCCTTAAATTTTATTGTGAACAATAATACAAAAGCCCTTAAATTTTATTGGGAACAATAATACAAAAGCCCTTAAATTCTATTGTGAACAATAATACAAAAGCCCTTAAATTCTATTGTGAACAATAATACAAAAGCCCTTAAATTTTATTTTGAACAATAATACAAAAGCCCTTAAATTTTATTATGAACAATAATACAAAAGCCCTTAAATTTTATTATGAACAATAATACAAAAGCCCTTAAATTTTATTGTGAACAATAATACAAAAGCCCTTAAATTTTATTGTGAACAATAATACAAAAGCCCTTAAATTCTATTGTGAACAATAATACAAAAGCCCTTAAATTTTATTGTGAACAATAATACAAAAGCCCTTAAATTCTATTGCGAACAATAATACAAAAGCCCTTAAATTTTATTGCGAGCAATAATACAAAAGCCCTTAAATTTTATTGCGAGCAATAATACAAAAGCCCTTAAATTTTATTCTGAACAATAATACAAAAGCCCTTAAATTTTATTGTGAACACACCCTGTCGGTGGGGCTTCAGAATATGCCGACTGCCCCCCTGCAGAGGGTAAAAGTCCCTCATTGGGGCCACCTGTTGACTGTGGGTGGCGACCCGTAATGCTTGGAGACGGGATCCTGGTGGTTAGCAAATCATGACCCAAGTATAAAGAGGACACCACCTCGGCCCTTATCTGAGCTAGATGGGGGGTTGGAGAGGCCCAATCCAATCAATCGGTTGGTCATGTCAAGCACTAAATCAGACAAACAGACCAAAATATACACTCACACTCTCCATATTTGACAATAAACTGATTTAGTAAGCAGTGGCTCTAGGGCCAATCAAGCTGGGATTAAGCAGATTGACAGAACTGATAAAATCTAAGAGATAGTCCATACTTGGGTGGATAAGACCTAGTATCACAAATTCTCCCCCCCCCCCCACACACACAAGTGCTTGTGTATATCAGCTATGTAACCCTGGAGAAATGAGGCAAATGGGATTTTCCCCCTCATCATCTCCCCCATAAGGGGCTCCGAGGTGGGTGGGGAGCACGGCTGACGAATTAAAAATAAATTTATTATGAGTAAGAAAAACACCAAGAGACTTCACATAGAAAGAGATTCTGGTAATGAAAATGATGTCAAAACCTTGCCACACTTTATTGTACTGGAAGCCACAAATAACAAACCATTGACTGAATTATCACCCTTCCTAATTCAAAAAATCATATCGACCAAAATAACTCCAAAAGATATTAAAAAATGGTACAATACTAATAGAAGTACAAAACAAAAAACAAGCTAAAACTCTACTACAGTTACAGAAATTTCATGAAACAGACATCAGGTCCTACCCCCACCAAACCTTAAACTGCTCGAAAGGAGTCATAAGAAACCGATAGCTCTCATTATGTACTATAGATGAAATCAAAAAAGAACCGAAACATCAAGGGGTCACAGATGTAAAAAGAATTACAATAAAAAAAAGGATCTTTGATACAAACAAATACATACATATTAATCTTCAACTCTCCTCAGATACCAACAACAGTTGAAATTTGGTAGGAGAGAATTAAAATAGAACAATATATACCAAAACCACTTCAATGTTACAGATGCCAAAAGTTTGGACATCACAAAGACCAGTGTCGAAGCAACCAAACATGTGGAAATTGCAGTTTAAAAGATCCCGATCATGAGGAAAGGGATTGCCCGAATAAAACCAAATGTCCAAACCGCTCAGAAAATCACCCCTCTTACTCCAAAAACTGCAAAATATACAAGCAAGAAAAAGAAATAATAGAAGTCAAATATCAGAAAAACATAACCTTCCAAGATGCCTGAAAGGTGATAAATAAAAAAGACACATACGCAATAATAACCCAAAAAACAAATAAAATACACAATGAAAACCTATCAAGTAATCCTTCAGAAACTCCAAACTTAATAAGAGAATTAAAAACTATACTTGAAGAACTAAAATCCCTCATATTTGGACTCGGAACAGATTTCAGTATCCAAGAAAAGAGTAGAAATGAACAACCTAAGACAAGTGAAGTCAAAACTAAAGAAACCAAAAAATCACCGAAAGAAAATTCTGAACCAAACACTAATGAGACTGCATATCCCCATCTCCAAAAAATCACAAGATCCAAATCACTCCCAAAGCAAACAACACTGAAAATAAATCCACAATACTTGAAAAAATGATAACAGAACATGAAAGCAAAAACCCAAAATCAAAATATAAAGACTAATAGGAAAACACAAGAAGCTAAAATCAAAACCAAAGACCCCAAAGACAAACTAAGAAGAGGAAAAGAAACAGGAAAACCAGAAAGCATGGATTTCTAGAAGAATACCACAGAGTAGGACACTTAAGGAAAAACCTAAACAAACCTTAAAATACAAAGCAGTCCATTGAACCAAACAGAAAAACAATGATCACAAACACACATAAGATACTTCAATGGAACTGTAGAGGAATAAATAAAAAATTATTACCAGAAATAAATTTTTGAAGGAAAAAATATTACCAGCAATACGTTTTTGAAAAGATATCACCAGCTATATATTTTTGAGAAAAAAATATTGACAGAAATAGCTTTTTAACAAAACAAAAATATTATCAGAAAAGAAAAAAAAGTTGTCGGCATTAAATGACCCATTGATGTTGATATGCCATAAAACAAACAAACCTAAACCTTTATTGTTAACAATAATACAAAAGCCCTTAAATTTTATGAACGCAGGTGCTCAAACTGTTTACCATCACGACTTACACAGCTTTGAAGTCTACCTCTAACGCTTTGACAAACTTTTTTGCACAAGTCTTTCTGGGTATCAATTTCTTGAAATGCATCTCTTATGTCATTTTTCAAATCACCGGCACTTCTTGGTTTTCGACTATAAACTTTCTCTTTGAGTACTCCCCAAAAGAAGAAATCCATTGGGGTCAAGTCTGGTGAACGTGCCGGCCAATCAATTGGACCTCTTCGGCCAATCCATTTCTCAGGAAATGTTTCATCAAGATACTCAGTTGTAATAATATAACCGATCCCATAAACCTACTTTTGGACCCCACCCTGCATATTAAACATTTAATTGCACTCTGCATCTGGAGCAGGAGCCTCCTATTCAACATGCAGCAGCTCTTCTCTGACTTGGCCCGTTGATCCCTGATTCTCTGTTCCCACTGCAGCCTACTCGCAGTGATCGGTGCTCGGCTATAATCCAACACATGACATTCGACCCTGTTGCATTAACTCTGCTCTATTTAACAGTGCAATTTTAACATTGGGACCAGCAGCAGCTGTGATGCAGATATTTTGAAAGTGGGGGGGGGGACTGAAGAAGAATAAGAAAAACAAGACCATTGGTTTAAAATATTCACATTCCTTCTTGAATAAGTGACAGTTATAACTGGGACTCTTTACAGGCTATAAATGCTGGTATTTTGCGTGGGGGGACAGAGACAATTCCCTCTCTTTTTTTTTTTCTTTTTTTCTAAATAATATTCTTAATATTTGAACCATACTTTGAATGTGACACTATTTTACATTTTTCTTTCTTTTCTTTATATATGACTGTCTACATCTTTATAACTAATGTGTTGTACAAGATTTTCTTTGAATGAAGACTTTAGTTGTAATGAGTTTGTCTTGTCTCAGTGATAATAATCATCTGGTACCTCAAATCTCTGTTGGTTAGCCATTTTAGATAAGATTATTTTATTCATGGAAACCGCTATCTTGCATATTCTGTAAGTGTCTGTTTCCTGTAAAGCGGAAAACAAAGGTGAAGCACAAGCAACTAATGACGAAAAACAAAACAAAAATCAGTTTATATTTTGTTTTTCAAAAACAAAAGTAATACAAGAAATTATTTTTTTTTAAACGGCATGTGATTTTGTTTTTTCTTCCTATTTTTCTTCTATCCTTTGTCTCTTTGCATCCAACATTCTTGGGGGTTTACAGCCATAGCATGTTGAAATAACGGATCTTGTACTATCACTGAAGTTAAGCAATGTTTAGCCTGGTCAGTACCTAGACGGACATCCGCTTGGGAATACCAGGTGCTGTAAGCTTGGATGTGCACATGGCATAACAGATAATGGCTCAGAATTGAAAATCAGAATAGAGTTCCAATTCCAGTCAGGTTCGTTATGTCCACTTATCCTTGGAAAAGATATGGATTCATCAATTCTGAGTTAATTAGTAGGTCTTGTATTAGCAAATCCTCATTATCTCCAAAACATTCTTACAATTTAAAACTAATTCCTGGTTTTAAGTAATAGACCATAAAACCCAAATCAATCAACAAAGATTCTTGTTTTATTTGAGTTTCATGAAGAGATTTCGGAAGATAATGCACACAAGATGCAATATACCTTTTACACTTTCTTTGCCAATTTAATGTAAGCACTTACAAATGTTTATATTAGAACAATATGCTTTCTTGATCCTGGTGATTAAAATTTATTAAACCGAATTAGTTTATGCTAGAAACTTGAAACTTACTGATGGATAACTAACAATAGTATCTGAATTTTATTTTATAGACTTCAAAAGCGACTTATTTATAAAATGAATTTTGTTTCAGTTATTTATAAAGTGAGGTTTTTATTTATGTCAGAATTTTTTTTTTTTAATAAAGAATTATCATTTTTATATGCCTTGTTATTCAGACTAGCATTTTTGGCCATTGTACCCTCCAACCTTTTTTAGGGGTTTGTCATACTTGGAAACCTCAAGAACTTTGAACTGACCCCTTTATCCAATCTATGTGTTTCAAATGTTCTCATCCAATTAGGGAATATTCCATATCAGTTAATGCTCACCTTTCTGTTGATTGTCTATTTATTCTACTGAATTAGAAGATATCAGCTGATACAAACACTTCAATGATTGAATTCACTAAGCCATCTGTCTCTGAGTGGATTCAAATATTGGTTAAAACATATCTGGTTCCCTGACAGTTGCATAATCTGCCCCCATGATTTAAATAAAAGGTTTAGTTCAAGATCCCGAAAGGTTACAGAGTAAAAAATGCACTTGAAGAAAGCCGATTGGTACAATGTCTGATTGAAACGTCGTGAATATATCAACCAAGATGAGAATGCTGGTTCAAATAATAAAGTATAATTTATTTATTTATTTAATTATGAAATCTGTGAAATTAAAAACCTGAAACAGTTGACCTATGTTGATTCATAGGTATATTTGAGTTATCTCCCTTTGGTTAAAATTGTAATTTGTAGTCTTGATTTTGTGTAGCTTAATGAGTCACGTGGTCAAACTGGTTTAATTGGGATGGAAAATTTTTTTTGCTATAATTTTCTAATCATTACTTGACATCTGAGCTCGAACAGAGGGAATGTGTAACTGTTTAAGCTAAATTATCTCATTTTTATGTTCTGTTCATATTAAGATTAACTTTGGCTTGCAACATTATATACTTGAAATATATTTTTTTCAGTTCAAAGTAAACATTGGTTTTATGGACATGTTTCATTTGAATCTTTTGTTTATAGAAAGTCCTAGATGTTGATGTCTCCAATTCAAATCTTGAACTTCTCATATTTACATCTTTTAACAAACTCGTCTAAAAACAGCAGGTATTTTTAACCAAATATCTACTCAAAAGGAACATAGCACAAGGCTGAGTTTAAAGTGGGAGATCCACTAATACAGCCAACCATATGCTAAGAATAGTCGGTCCCCTTGTTGCTTACTCTTTTGCGGAGATGCCCCAGGCACCAGGAATTAATGCGGGTACCATCCCAATGGGAATCGGACCCCTGAGACAGAGTTTCAATTAATTTTTGTTGCTGTTTCCATTTTAAAGTGTGAAGCTTATGTATCTATTGTTTTAACCACAGGTCATCCATGATTGGTCAACTGCCCAGCACCCCCAGTTACCATGCAAATTAGTCAAGTGTCATTGACCTGGAGTAACAGCTCACTGCAAACATCCAATCATCAGGCAGGGAATAACACACACCCACTCTTACCTTGGAAAGAGCATTAATTAGTTAACAATTATGATTCAGAACAAAAGAGAAATGCAACAATTACTCTGAGAAATTAAGTGCCATAATTATTCACGTATAATACACACCCTAAACTTTATGCCAGGAAATTCTCAAAAAGAAAAAAAATTTCATGTATAACACACATTGACTTTTTAGAATTTATAGCAGCTAAATTGTATGTAAGCTTAATAGTCATCCAGTTTGTATCTATTTATATAAGAATTTATGGAGTTAAAATAGGGCAAACATAATTAAACTGTCGATAAAAAGAGGGGGGAAAAACAACTGCGATAGTTTAATATGTAAAAAAAAAAAAAAGTGAAGGAAAAAGAAAAAAGTAACCAGTTATTACTCCTTACTCATCCAGCCTTGATTGGGGGAAATAAGAAACCATGTATACAATGAGAAAAGATATATAAGAACTAAAAATATGTACCCCCAACTTTTAGGTTTACAGAATTGTGGTCAAAAGAAATTAGCAACTTTGTTTTTGGACCCAATTTCAGATTGGGTGTTTCTCCCCTCTGCACCGGTTTCTCTTTATTTTTTGTTGTTCTCTTCCTCATATCTGCTTTGTTATTCATTCCTCCTGTCACAACTGTATGTGTGGTATGATGTACCCCAAGAGAGTCCTCTCTCATCTCTGTGATGGTCTATTTATAATGGAAAATCACCAATCACCCGCCCCGATGATAGACGTATTAGACATACGGACACCTCAGAATGGAGCACTAACACACCCGGATGTCTTTCCTTGTGATTTCATTTAACCATGTAATATTATACATAGTTGCTACTGAAATAATTTCTTGTGGGACAACAAAGAAGAGTATTTTGACGGTGCGATATACTCACCTTCTCTCAAATTGAAGTTCTACATGCCAGACAAACTCTCTTTCGTCGAGAATAAGGCAAGTCCTGTTCACCATTTCTGCCATTTGACTCTGGTTCTGGTTCACTGTCTGCCACAAAAATATACTAATTATAGTAATGAATAAAAATGTTAATATAGTCTCTGATAAAATAACTGCAGAGGAGAAAAACTGGCTGTTCAATTCAATATTTCAAGTTGCGTGGGATAAAATTTTCTGGTAGGCCTTAAATGGCAACCTGGTGACAATTAACAAGTCATTGTGAATAAATTCAATGTAGATTATTGTTGTTCTACATCAGATGTCCAAATAGATTCTATAAACCTAAAATAGTCAAATGTTTTGAACCTTTGTGCCTAAGATAGTTGCATATCTGGTGTTCAAGCTCAGATAAAAATCCAAGATTATTAAATGCTGGTTTTGTAGTAGTTAAATTCCTTGCCAGTAGTAATAGTCTTTGCTAGTGATACTATTCCTCACCAGTAGCCATAGTTCTTACAATAAATGACTGGTTCAGTACAAATCACTCATCTTGCCAAAATTAATTCATATCATCAGAACGTGAAAAAGTCCACCTTCATCTGGACTTTTACTTCATTCAAATGTCATACATTGGTCAGTTTAGGATATGTTGTCACTTCCATGTGTATAGGTTTTAAAATGCATGCCTGGTTTGCACATGCTAGACAGGGGTTGGTTTTCTGGTTGGGTGAGTTCATGTATTTCCCCACTACAGCATTGACATGGTCAGCTCTTTCGTTCTGTTGGTGTTAATGGGGGATCATGTTTTGTGTTTTTAACGAAGATATTTAATTTACAGTCAGTTGCTTTCATGCTAAGATTCTTTCCTAAATCTAATAGAGAGTAATTGTGGTGTGGCAAAAAAAATGAATGTTTGTTAATGTGTTAGATATTTTATTTCCATCATAAAATTTTAACAACTCTGTTGAGATTCAGGATTTTTTTTTTTTTTTTCTGATACATTCTCAGCTATCTTGAGGTGAATATAATCCTTGCGTAATCATATTATTATCAGTGATCAAAGGTCAACAAATAAAAATGCTCTTCACCACACATGAAAGTACTGTTTGAAAAATTATGCCAATGGAGTAGGCGAGGTGTGTGTGGGTTGGGTCTGAGCAGATGTGGATATACTCTGCTCCTCCAGTAATAAAATCATGAAAATGCCTAATAGTAATACCCTCAAGTAATGGTGTGATATTAGCACGCTAAAATTGCAAGTAAGAACCAGGATTCTGAGTGCAGGCAAACAAGCCCTTCCACTTGGACAATTACGCAACATGATTTTCCTATTTTTGCAGTCTGAACATTCTCGCCATTGTAAAATCCGCAATATAAAAGTAGAATGTGGAAATAGCGCTCAAGGGAGATAACAATGAAAATAGAAAAAATGAATTACCTCCCTTGTCTTTATTTTTTTTTTTAAATCTTAAATCGATGTAACAATTAGAGTTTTGTTGAATATGAAAACAAAATTATATCTTTAAAAGACAGGTCTCTTGAGAATTAGGATATTTACTTCATGAAAAATTCCTAGTTTTATTTTATTTTATTTTATTTTTGCTAACTGACTATATATTCTTTTTTTTTTTTTTATTAGCAATGTTTTTTTTTCCTACTTACGACCAGGAAAAATATTTTTTTTTTTTTATCTAAGTGAACTAAAAGCATTTTTTTTTTTTTATGAACCTGTTGTATTTTATGTGTATAAGTGGGTCTGACTAAATAATTTCTTCACTAACCTCACAATTTATGACAATTGATGTAATGGAATAACCTGTTACCCCCATGAGGGACTACACTATAGGTAGTAATCTGTATGTCAACAGACTACAGAGTCTAGCTGAAATCTTTTTTGACTAAACGGTCGAATTCTCTGCCTTCAGGCAGAGAGGAACCTGGGCGAGGCTCCGCCAAAGGGCAGTCTCTCATTCGGGGAGGTAGACTGACCCTGAACCCGCTTATACGCGTTCGAAAGGGAATATTTTTGGCCCAGCCTACGGGCTCGTTAAACCCGGCCTTGTGCCACATGCAACCCTCGTGGGGGGGGGGCTAAATATACTAGCCAAAATCTTTTTTGGCTATACAGTCAAACTCTCTGCCTTTGGGCAGAGAGGAACCCAGACGAGGCTCTGCCGAATGCCAGTGTCTCGTTCGAGGAAGTAGACTGACCCTGAACCCGTTTATACGGGTTCGAAAGCAAATATTTTTGGCCGAGCCTTTGGGCTCGGAAGACCCATGTAAAATTCAGCCTTGTGCTACATCTACCCTTGGGTTGGGGAGCTAGTAGATATTGTCTAGCTGAAATCTTTCTTAGCTGTGTTGGTCAAACTCTCTGCCTTCGGGCAGAGAGGAACCCATACAAGGTTATGCCAAAGGCCAGAGTCTCGTCTGAGGTGGTAGACAGCTACCTGACCCCATTTTTTACGTGGTCTACGGGGAATTTTTGCCCGAGCCTACGTGCTCAGATACCCCATGTTAAATTCAGCCTTGTGTCACATCTAACCATGTGGGGTGGTTGGCAAATATCCTAGCTGAAATCTTTTCCACCTGTGTTGGTCAAACTCTCTGCCTTCGGGCAGAGATGAACCCGGACAAGTCTATGCCAAAGGGCAGCATCTCATTCAGCAGGGTAGACCGACATGATCCTGTTTATGTTGGGTCTACGGGGATTTTTTTGGCCAAGCCTACAGGCTCAGGAACCCCACATTAAATTCGGCCTTGTGACACGTGACTGCGTGGGATAGTTGCTAGATACTTTAGCTGGGATCTGTTGAGTACGACTCAGACTTACGCAAGAACTACCAACCTTCCAATAGTAGCACTCACTACTGGATTGCCTTGTGCATAACTGTTACCTTTATTCTTATTATATTGGTTTTTGCAATAAACCTTTACTTATTTTATCCACCATGTTTGTCAAGTATATATTCCTATTAGCACAGAATATAACAACTATTGAAGTCATTTTTTTTTTTTTAGATTTGTGGCAGTCATAAAAGGCCTGAACCTATTTCAATATTTGGATCACACATCCTTCTTTGGAGTGTTGAAAATATAAAAATGGATGACCTAGTGAAAAATCTGTATTTTTTTTGTTTTTTATTTTTCTTAGGCTTCCATTAAAGTAGTGGGGGGAGTCTTTGAGAATTCTGATTGATAAATTTTTCCTAACAAATAATTAATCTTGACAGGAGTTCCTCTTTTTCTTTTCTTTTTTTTATCAATTTATCTTCCACCTTAATCTGATGTTTTTTTCCCCCCTTGCTGCAGAGTCTACTGTTGTTATAGATGCAGTTCTATTAATCATTAATGTATTGGAGAGCTTTCAAATTTATACAATATCTGTCTGTATGTGTAATATATATATATATATATATATATATATGGTTGGTGTACATGGAATAAAATTCCAATAACCAAAAACAATATTCTTAAAGGAGTGCTAAATACAGAGTAGAGCTAATAATATTTATTCAAATTTCTAACATAAACATGTTATAAGATCATTACACAGTTTTAATTTTGTTTCAACACTGTTGGTGTCTTATCAAGTGATGATATTGAATGGAAAATAAACGATATACACACACACACTAATTAGTTATGCTGGTGTCTGTATTCCACCAGCCTTCTCTCTTTAGTGCATTGAGGGAGGTGCTGCCAGAGATTTGGAATCCCCAGATATTCATCAAAACCTTTCAGCTAACTGCCCGAAAACAGAAACCTAGTGGAAAGGTGAAGAATGGTCCAAATGCAAAGTAAATAATTCTGTGGCTTTCACTGTCTTGGGGTGCTGCTCTAAAAATGTTGTATTTTGTTCTCTTTTCTGCATTTCCTTCCTCAGGTATTTTCTCTTTATTTGTTTACTTATCTGGAAAACAATATTAATTGAAATCATAAATGAAGATAATAAGGAATTTATTTGAAGTCAGTCTCTGCACATTTTTGCCGATTCATTTGCCTTTTCTTTCAAATGGAATTACTCATTATTATTATTATTATTTTCTGTGCCTTTTCTATTTTTATTTTTTTGGCTCATCAGGTGTATGAATCCAGAGCACACTATTTACATTATTCAGACTATTGTCGCCATATTTATTACAAGTTCTCCACTGCCTTAACCGGGTATTGAACTTGGAGAGGGGAATTAACAGGAGATAACTGATAACTGACATCCATTAAACATGGCATGTGGAACTAGAACAGTCCACTCCAGTGAGCGTAATAAAGGGTTCAGTTCGACATTCCAAACAACTGAAGAATGCCGGAGCGTATAACGGCCGAAACGTTGTAATAAATATGGCGACAAAGATGAGGACAATAGTCTGAATAATGTAAATAGTGTACATAATACCGTATCTCAGAAATATAGACAGAATCCAGAGCAGGTTCAAAGTCACAGGTGTGAAGTGAAAATTCACTAGCAGGGTATTTAGTGCAATTGAATGAGACCTCAAATAAATGATTGAATGAATTATAAGTAGAAAATGACAAGGACAGAAAATGTGGAGTGAAATGATGTGATGGAACCATTTCCAAGATAGCGTTTAAAGATTATCTGTTTATAATAAGAGTGAGCTTCATAGACTAATCTGCTATGTTGGTTTTCACAGACAGAAACGACCTGATTGATTTTGACAGACATGATTAGAGTCAAGTTTCTAATCTAAATAATTCAATCTGGTTCCAAAATAGTTGTCACCAAAGACCTTCTGAATTTCTTTCCAATGTTGATTTATTTGAGAATCTTGGTTTATTCAGTTTTGCCTCAAGAAAAGTCAGTTGATGAGATTTCTGTTGTTTATTTTCTTCACTCTGCTGACATCTTAGATTTTGGTGACGTTTCATCTTTTCCCCCACACACACATTAGGTGGAGGGGGGGAAATAAGTAGGTAGGAGAAACTAAAAGGCAGCTTCTTATTAAAATATCTCTTTTTTTTTTTTTATATATGAAAGAGAGAGTAAAAGTATGGATCTAGGAATTAACACTGCATGGTGATGGTCTGGAGATCACATTAAGGCATGAAACGGACAATCAACATGCAGTGATGATTGCTATTTTCCCGAAAGTCTGGTTGGTATAATGGATAGCAACTGAGAATGACAAATTGGAGAACCAAATTTGATTTCTAGTCTGATTCTTTAGTCATTTACGTACAAATACCCGTTATTTATTAGGTAGGGGGTTAAATAGAAAAATCATTGTTATTCTAAAAAAAAAAAAAAAAAAATTTGTTAATGCCATATTGACTTGAAAAAAAAACAAACAACTTTCTTGTAATCCCAAACATGTTTTGGCTTTAATAAAGGGTTGATAAGCCATAAAAAACATTAATTCATTTCCTACGGCTTTTAACCCTTTGCAGGTTAATGGAAGCCAGAAAATATTTTTAAACTGTAAGAATATGTTTTTTTTTTTTTTTTTTTTTTTTTTTTTTTCATATAATGATCTAGTATTCCAAGATACAAGTTCTCCCACAGCAGTGGGTTAATTTACTAATTAACTCATAGCTGGAGGGAGAACCCAACTGGAATTAGAACTTGGCTCTCCAATTAACAATTCTGAGCCACTATCCATTATACCACCCATATAACCAAGCTTACAACTCATGGTAGTCCCAAATAATCTCCTATCTAGGTTCTGACTAGGCTTGACATTGCTTAACTTTGGGGATTGTAAGGGAAGTGGTGCTTCAGTTAGATATCACTGTAAAAACCCATAAGATACACAATCAAGTGATCACTCTTATGTACACCTGTCTATAAATGTTCTCTTTTCTCCTATAAATATAATAAATTTTAAACAATTTTTTTTTCTTCGTTTGTATTAAATTCCAAAATATGGTCACCTCATAAAACAATAGCTAGCAAATGAATACTCATTTTTATGAAAACTATTTGAATGTTTAGTGAACTTGCTCACCTTCAGGTGATTGACTTTGACAAAAAAACCTAAGCTTAAGCTTGGGCACTTTATTGGGCAATGATTTGTAAGATGCTCTCGGACCATTACTCCTGTAGTGAGTTAGATCCCCTGTTTGGTGCCTAAGACACATTTTGTCTTGTGTCAAATGCAGCTAAGATTATTAAATATCAATAATATTTTAAGCTTGTAATAGAAAAATGTTTTTTAGAGGATTCTGCAAGATGTGCTTCTAAGTGGAGCTGATAAAATTTTATTAAGGTTTGTGTGCAAGTAACCAACATTTTTATTCTGGTTTGATAATTGCTTTTTCTCCAAAGCCCTAGACAAATTTGGCATCAAACCATAACCCTTGTTTTGTAGCATCCTGTGTTTTAACCTGTAAGCTATCACCTGGATTTGTGTTTTCTTTCCTCTCCCCACTCCACCCAACCATGTCATCATCTTTAGAAAGCTGAGTGGAACAAGATTAAATGTGAAAGACGCAAATCTTTGCCTGCTTTTTAGAGCGTTCACTTTCTTGTTGTTTAAATCTCTTTAGAAATGACCCAGTTCTGTTGATTTGGACTGACCCACTTTCTGCCAAACTTGATGTTGACCTGCCTAAGACCTGCAAGGGACTCTTCCTTCATATGGGAGTGGAGGCTGTTTTTCAAAAGAACACCTTACACAAACCTCACTTTCCCTGATCAAATTTCAAACCCTGATGAAATGGCTAGTTGACAATCTGGCTAGGATCTTTAAAAAAAAAATGGTAACTGATTCAAGAACACTTCATTGGGTTTCAATGTCTGATCATCTTATCTTAGGGCCGCTGACACTCTCAATACTGTCTTCAATTTCTAAAGTCAAATTCTATTCTGTTGAATTATTTTGTAGATTGTTACCAGAAAAAAAATTGGATTTAATTTTTTTTTTTTCTGTTTCCATGATTAGAATTTCTATGTATTGATCTAAACATTATTCTACGCATTTGAAGAGATATTTCTACACAATGTAGGTCTTATTTCTACAGGTTTTTAAAAGTCGGTACCTCCGCAAAATAAAAAAAAAAAAGGGTTTAAATGAATTTTTAAAAATGAAAAATTTTTCTTGAAGCTTTTATTTTAGTTTTAATTTCAAGCTAATAAATTTTAATTTAATATTTCCAATAAGCAAAACACTTTGTTTTGAAAACTAATTTAAATTGACTGGAATTATGAAAAATCTTACAAAAAATAAGGTATACTTTTCTGAGAGTTTATTTGAGGAATATTAGCTTATCTGATTTGAAACAAATATTATTTACTTTGTTTAAAATATTGCAGAAAAACATTTTTTTTTTTTAACTCCTTGATAGTGGTATATTTAGGCAGAAGCTCTTTTGACCTGTTGACAACTTAATGACAAATGGCTATTGTTGTATGAGGGAAGGGACGTATTTATCCATAAAAAATAATTGAAGATTATAATGTGAGCGCCTTATATAATTTTTAAGTACTCACTAAATTTAAAAATTTTAGGAAAATATTCTTCATAATGTTTTTTATTGAATTTTAGATAATTTGACTTTAAATTTACTATTTTTATCACTCTAATTTTCTGATAATGTTGTGTATGAACAATTGTATATAAAAAAAAAAATCTGCACGTTTATATGCATACAAAAAAAATTTTTTTTAATTTTAAAAATATTGGTGGTTGATGATTGGTACTAAGCTTTTCCATTTATAATTAGTAAAAATAGTTTAAACTTAATAATGGTATACTCTAAAAAGGTGGAGAATTAATACAGAATTTTAAGATTTAAAACTTAATAAATTATACTAATTAAAATTTAAAAAAAAAAATCAATTCATGTAAAAATTCATTATTCATCGAAAAAAAATCTTAAGACAATAGTGTCCATAATATTTTATATATAAAAGCAATTAAAAGTTTTCCTAATTAAATGTCATAGTTTTATTGAATTTTTTTATTTTACAATTTGGAGCAGATTTTCGGTAAATGGTGTTTCTGTTTTACAAAAACAAATTGATAATTTCAATTCTCCATGAAGTCTTGCTTTTTTCTTAATATAAATAAGAAGAGGGTAGAAATTTTTATTTCTCAAAATTTCATGTAATTAAGTGGGAAGTAACAGATGTAAAAAAAAAAAAAAATCTAACAATTGTGGGATTTTAATTAAATTTTCAGGACTTATTCACAAATGAATTAAATTATTTAAAAAAATTTTTCTTTTAGAAAAATTGGTAAATATATATAATTAATTTTAAAAATTTTTTCTTTTAGAAAAATTAGTAAATATATATATATATATATATATATATATATATATATATATATCTTAGGATAAATTGGTAAATATATATAATTAATTTAAAAAATTTTTCTTTCAGAAAAATTGGTGTATATATATATAAGTCCTGAAAATTTAATTAAAATCCCACAATTTTTTTTTTTTTTTTTTTTTTTTTTACAGCAAAAAAATAAGACACTGAAATTTCTTATACTCATCTCTGGACTGCAATATGTAAGAAAAACAAGATTTTTAAGAAAAAATTCGAAAGTGCTAGAAAGGATTAAAAAATTTTATGAAAAAATACTTTGCTCTTTCCTCTTAATAATAACACAAACATTTTGGCAATAAAACTTTGTTTTTATCAAGTTTGGGGCCTTTTTTCATCATATTATGCTTTTTTTTCTTTTGTTTTTATTGGAGGTAGCTATTTAAAAGTTAAACTTCATTTGCTAGGTTCACTTGGTTGCACAACTCATTTGAAGATGAGAAAAGAAATAGTAAAAAAAAACAAAGGAGAAATTTTGATTTGGTAAATAATGTGAATATCTTTGTAAAATCCTAGTTTATTCAGACTTACATTAAATTAGTAAATTATACAGACCTTCTTTTCTAAGCTGTTTTATTTTCCATTTGATACGAGGTAAAATTTTCTTAGAGCTGTTTTACTTCCTGTTAGAAACAAACAAGAAGAAATAAAATTCTTGTTTTATCTTTTTTCTGAAAAGAGAACTTGACACATGACTGCTCATATTTTTATTTCAGTTATTTGAAAAAATATTGAGCCATCACAACTTGCGAATTACAGGGTGTAAAGAAAATTAAAAAAAAAAAATATCGGATATGAAAATATATTTTATAAACTAGAATTATTCATTGTTGAAGAGAAAAAAAACTTGTGTATGTTGTGTGCACCCAAGAACACAAAAACGAAAAAAAAATAGAAGCTTTTTATTCTGATACAAAATCATAATTAATTTTTGCCAAATATAAAATAACATAATTATGTCCCTTCCATAATCTATCATGAAAATTGTTAAATTTTTAAAATAAATTTTACTTTTAAATACATTGAAAGTCCTCTTTAAAATGCTAAAACTTTTAAGCAAGAAACTTTTTTTAATGATTTTTTAAAATTCTGGGCTCAAATTTATATTGTTGCTAATTTAATTTTTTTGTAGAATGCTTTAAAAATGTCTATTTTAAATTAAAAACTTTACAAAAAAGAAATAAAAGAAAAAAACTGACTTGCAATTTGCTGAATGTTTTTTAGAAATTAATTTTTTACTTCTTCCCTGATCTGTCAACTTGAAAATCATGTTAAATTTTATGTGGAAATTCCTTGCTTTTTTAAAATATGCAAAATCCTTTTTTTTTTTTTTTTTTTTTTTTTTTTTTTTAATGATTTCATGCCCATACTTACATAATAATATCTGCAACAAGTTTCGATAGATTAATAATTTTAATTCCAAGTAGTTCATTTGTATAAATCCCCCACCCCCTGAAAGGAGGATGCTTATAAGTCTGGGTCTCACCAAAAAAAAAAAATGTTTAGGAAGTAGATAAAGCATTTCATTTTCACTGCCCCCTCATTTTCATTGGTTTAATAAAATTAAAAAAATATTTAAAATGATATTTTTATTCATTCATAATTCTTCTATTTTTTTTTCTTTTTAAACATACCACTAAATATTGGCTGTGGATTAGAAAAGTTTTTGCTTTTGTGTAATTTCTAAATGTTTAGAATAACAATTCTTACACTGTTGCTTCATCAAGAGCCAGGAACGCGATAAAGTATGTAACATTCAATTATTTGAATTTAAGCTAGACTATGCCACCTTAAAATAAGTATTATTTTACATATATTTTTACTTCATTGCTAGTAATTTTACTAGAGTACCACATAAGTGTCTTCCCAAAAATTCAACAGGAGGCAGAAAGGAGTTAGGAAAAGCAAAGAGAATAGATATCATATTTTTTTCTCTTCCTATAAACATCTTGATAAAAGGTTAATTCAATTCAGCAATATAATTAGATCTAATTTTTCATGTTGTTGTTTATAATTCTCATCGTCCACACTTCCAATGCCCATGCAATAAATATTGGTTAAAAATATTAAGAAGCCTAATACTGAAATTCATTCATTCCTCCTCAGCTCTTTCAGATGTGCCTTTTTTTTTTCTTCCCTCCTAATGCCATTTGTAAATCAAATTGGTTATAGGACAAAATATAAACCTCTGCATCTCTATATCTCTCTCACTCTTTCTGTGCTATGTCCTTTCAAAATGTGACCAATCATGACCCTCTACAGCTTCTTTTTTATTTTTTTTTATTTTTTTTTTTTTTTAGCAACCCATATTGTTCTGTTATCACCCTCTTTATCTTTGTGGTGCTTTTTGTTATGGACATAAAAAAGCAGCATTGAAAATGACCAACACAAAAATACCCCCATTTCAAAAGAGTGGGGGGGGGTGAAAATTTTACTCATGTTGCTTCAAAAAGTTATGATTTAAAATACATAAGAAAAGTCTGCCTGCCACAAAAGAAAAAAAATGAAAAGCATCTGAATTTTTTTCAAATATAAATTAATATCATTAATCAAAATCAAAGATTCTCAACCGATTTTGGACCATGCCCCACTTTGGTATTTCTAAAATTCTGGTGCCCCCCAGTAATATTTAATTCTTACATATATGCCAATTACACATATACATACATACACACAAAATATTTTTATGTATGCATATCGTATATGCATCGTATGCATTAACACTGTTAATAACTCAGTATCGAATTGCCCCCCCCCCCTATTCTGTTGGTATAGTAAGCTGAAAGATGCACATCCTACACCTGTGTATTTTTGTTTTGCATGGTTGCAAATACACAGTGTAAATGTAAGGGTTCACTTAATTTTGCACATCTTAATTTTTAATTAATATTTTTATTTCTGCTTGATAAATATTTTTTGAAAATGGTTGTAATTCATTTAATAAATGTTTTAATGAATATAAAGTTTAATTAAAATTTGATTATCTGGATAAAGACACTTTTTTTCTTTTTTATTATCTTTGGGGTTCACATGTGGGTTTTTTTTTCTTTCGGGGGAGGGGTTCTTCTTTTACTTTCACCATTATATTTATTGGATGCACATCTTTGTGTAGACGTCTGTTTTTTAAACAGAATAATTGATGTCTATTCACCTGGGTTTTTCAAGTGTCGTTAAGGGACCTCGTGGCACAGTGTGCGCACACCGGTTCTTTGTATTTGATTATTCCAAAAAATGTGGTTGTTTCAGCTCAAGCTTTAAACACCAATTGCATCAAATCGTGTGCGGGTAAATCTGGCTTTTTGCTAGACCCTCATACATCATTCAGTGCTGGTGTTAATAAAATAGTGCTCAATGTAAAATAACAGAGCTATAAATGATATATTAACAATAATAGCAATGGTAAACCATCACCTGAAGAAGCACATTTTGAGTGCTGAAACATGAAAGCTAATGTGTAATGATTTCAACTTGTTTTTGTTCTAATCTCTTATAATAAAAGTAATGTCTATATTTCCGAGATGAGGTATTATGTACACTATTTAGATTATTCGGACTATTGTCCTCATCTTTGTCGCCATATTTATTACAACGTTTCGGCCTTTCAGTATCTGTCTATATTTCCGAGATGAGGTATTATGTACATTATTTACATTATTCGAACTATTGTCCTCATCTTTGTTGCCGTATTTATTACAACGTTGCGTCCGTTGTATGTCCTGAGAATGTCGAACCGAACCCCCCATTTCACTCACTGGGGTAGACTGTTCAAGTTCCACGTGCTATGTTTAATGGGTGTCAGTTATCAGTTATCTCCTGTTAATTTCCCTCTGAAAGTTCTCCACTATCTTAGCCAGGTATTGAACTCACACTCTTTGGGTCCTGTCACTGAATCTAACTAACGCCTTTATCCACTGTGCCATGTGTCCTTGTAATAAATGTGGCGACAAATATGAGGACAATAGTCTGAATAATGTAAATAAAAATAATATATTGCTCTTTGTATTGAGCCCTTTTTAAAAATTTAAATGCTGTGAACAGTGGAATTTTACTCCATCTGTTCTTTCTCACATTTGTTTGTGTGTATGTAAAATATATATATATATATATATATATATATATATATATATATAAAGAGAGAGTATAAAAGAAGCTTGGTTGTGCTGTTGTCATATACTTCTTTTTCGTTCTTTTTTTCCTTTTTCTTAGGTTTCCACTTACCTAATGAAGGCTTTTATTAGCGTCGTTTCTCAAAGCATTTTTGTCACAAATAGAAAGCACATTTGTTTATGAAAACCACATGAGATGATTGTGATTGGTGTTAACTCTTTGTCTGATTTTTCTAACAAAGTTATTTCCCCTTCTACCATATTTAGAATTGGAATTTCACCAAAGTGGGTGACATGTGACAAATTCCAAGAACCAAACCAAGAGTTGAGAAATCGGATATCAAAAGTGTTATCATATGTGAAAAGAAAAAAAAAAAAAAAAAATCATATATATATATATATATATATATATATATATATATATATATAATCAAACATTATTTTTAGTAGATACTCATGTTTGAAATAGACAACATTAATTTTTAAAATTTTTAAACAGTGTGTATTCCATCTATTGGCACTTGAGAAAACATAATATAGAAAATGTGCTCTCTGACATTTTCTTAAAGTTTTCTTGAATTCTACAGACCAGTAGCCAGTAATGCAGACTGTTTAAAAAACAGGTATCCACTAAAAATAATGTTGGATTAAAAATAAATCTATAAATTCTTTACACACACACACACACACACATATAGTGTATAGAATATTTGGCTCAGTTTTGGTAAAAATTAATTAGCCTTCAGGGGCAAAAAAGGCAAATTATGAATTCAATTTTTATTAATCTTACCTGTACATTTGTAATATATAAGTTAAAATGAATATAATTTTGAAACTGTATTGATTAATTAATACTGATTATTTTCACAAAATGTTTCTCTTCATACACACACACTTTTTATTTACTGATCTCTCCTGATGAGTGGACTGAAGAATTACAGAAAAGTTTGTCTCCAGAATAACATCAATCAGCTAACTGACAAATCTTATATTTGTATTCATCTCATACATAGACTCACACTTGTGTGTAAAGAGAAATCGAATGGAACGGTTGTCTTTGTTACATTATTCTGGGCAGGTAAATTAGTTATGGTTTGCCTCAAATACTCGCTCAAAGAGTTTTCAGATTGGGTTACTTTTGAAAGCCCTAGTGCTACTAAATTTTGTATTTCACAATTTGTGACTTTTTGGACTTTTAAAATAAACTAAGCTCAATTTGATTATTAATAGGAAGAAAGTCGATGCTTGATTATTCACATATTTATAAGAATACCAGTGTCCCGTAATAGTTGTCGTCACATTTAGTGTATAAAATGTGTATGCAAATGTAATTGCTATTATGGGATAGGGGGGATAAAATTTTATACTTTACTATTTGAAAGCTCAAAGTTATCTTTTTTTCTTTTTCTGTATTAAAGCAGTCATTGTTATGTCGTGATAATTTATTAAGACTGTTAAAATTTTGTGTATTCTATTAAAATGTATTTTACTTGGTATATTGAAAAATGAATAATTCTGATAAAATGTATGAAGCATTGAAAATAGTTTCATTATATATTTGCTACTTTTAGCCTTTCAGCCACACACACACTTTTCAGCAATCTGCTCATTTAGTCTCTTTTCTCTGTTAATCATTGTGGCATGTCAGTGACATGACCTTATCTGTCAATATATATGCTCCATGTAAATAGTGATTTGGACATAAACCAATTTATCTATTGAATTTAAATGAAGTGTTTTCAGTGTATTTGTTTTTAAGTATTATAAGATTCAAGCTTTCACCTAAGTAGTTGCGTGTGTCACACACACACACACTATTGGATGTTGAGGTTTTGTTGCTGAAATTTCAGTATGAAGAGAAGGAAAGGAAATCAGTCAAGTGTGGGGTGCCTGGTCAGGTGCTTTACACCATCAGATGTCAGTTTAAATCACTCTTTTTACTGTCATTTTGCACAATGTTGTTTTTTTTTTTTTACGACTTGAAATAAATCAAGTGTGATGAATAATCCCAATTTTATTTCCGTCCTGGGTAAGACAATAATTTATGTCTAACAGCAAGGCCTCTGATCAGGAGCGTGGAACCACCTCTTAACTGCTGGTGTTCCCAGGTCTACCCTGACTCAGGGTGATAGCACCTGTTAGGGTCCCAGCTATAGGAAAATCGTTAACCCCCAAACTCGGATCAAAACACTATGAAAGTGTAAAAATAGGTTTTAATATCAGAATTACTGTGTAAAAAAATTATCATCAGCAATAAATATTTGAAGAAAAAAAACTATTACCAGCAATACATTTTTTGAAGGAAAAAAATTACCAGAAATAAATTTTTGACAAAACAAAATATTACCAGTAATAAAAACTTTGTCGGCATTAAGTAACCCATCGAGGTTGATATCCCATAAAACACAACAAACCAAACCAAACCAATTTTATTTGATCCTGGAAATAAATTCCTAAGATAAATCCACTTGTTTTGTTTTCTTTCTATTTTGTCTCTGAATCTCATAATTCTTCCTTCCTCAGGTTTGTTTTCATCATTTTCAGTTTTTGAAAATTCTTTTGTCCATTTTCTTTTTCTTTCTTTCTTTCTTTTTTTTAAATTCAACCTTTTTTGTGTCCAATTTTCTCTTTCATTCATTTTTCTTTCATAACTTTTGATTCATTTGTCTTTCTTTCATAACTTTTGATTCATTTGTCTTTCTCATTTCTTATTCATTTCTTCCTTCTTCTTTTCCTTTTTATTTCCTACTATCCTTATTTGTTTTTCTTCTTTTCTTTTTTTTAAAAATTCTTTTTTAGTCTTATGCTTCTTTCTTTCAATAATTTCTTTCTCTCATTACTTTATTTGTTTTTTTCTCTGTATTCCATGTTAGATTTTTCTTTTTCTTCATTCTTTCTTTTTAGTCTCTTTCATTCACTTTTTCACTTTTTCCCCCTTTCTCTATACAGCTTTATTTTCAGGCCTCCACCAAAGATTCAGTTTTATATTTCTAATGTCCTCCTGTTTGTGTGTGTGTGTGTGTGTGTGTGTGTGTGTGTGTGTGTGTCCCCTCCGCATCTCATATGGACTGAGGCAATTAACACTTCTCAATGGTTGGTCTGTTTGACACTTTTAAACTAATTACTTACTTCCTTATTAAAAAGGATTTTTATTTGCTTGGCTCACAATCAATTTTATACAAACCAAGTATTGTGTAGCTTTTTCCAAAACATAAAACCTATTAATACCTGCAATAAGATCTTAAAAGATTAAAATAGTGTCAACCAAAAATTTGGTGTTGACCTTTTCCAACATTCAGGTGACGTGAAAGCATTATTACAAAGTTTTCTTAAGACCAGGAACACAAGTTGTTCTTTTTTTTTTTTTTTTTTTGTTGTTGCAGATAAATATCTTATGAGAAAGTCAGGAATGAAAGTAAAACTTTAAAAATATTCATTGCCACACAAGAAGATTAACCTTTAGAGGGAATCAGAATTTTGTCTTATTAGGAGAATATTTTATTTTTTTAATATAAAGGAAGATCACAAAGAAGGCCTGTCAAAGAGCAGATGACCCTTCTTGCATGGTCAGTAACCCTCTAGTAGAATGGGGTAGACTGGGTTCTATAGTTGGAGATGCAGTCAGTGTAGTGATGACATTGGTATTGTTGGGTGAAGGGCTTCCTAGATTCAAGTCAATGAAATAGAGCAGAGAATTCCCACAATGAAATCAATGAACACATGCCTGTGACCAAGGTAAGTCTTCAAATTGGGAGATGTCAATTGTGGTTTGATCCAGAAAGGGATGGGCACCGACAGGTATACTTGTCTACACTATGCATAGTTATCCTACTTTCAACCCAGATATATGGAGGGAACTGCTCAGTAACCCTACAGCCACACCCTGTCATGGGACTAGTGATGATTAGAAGGAGCAGTGTCAGCGATTATTCATTTTGACTAGTGTATTTTTTTTCATCTTGATTTTAGTTGCTTTTCATTACAACTATAGAGAAAAGGGCCATGGTGAAGTGTAATTGGCAGAAATGCCTAATAAACGGAATTGACAAAGTTTGCAATAAGCAATGAAAAGAAAAAGAACAGGTCTAAAAATATCAAACATTAATTGTACATTTCTTTTTCTCGACTTGTATTCTTTCGTTTCTCATCTATTTTTTTTCTCTCTTTTTGAAATGTACTCATTTCTCTTTTCTTTTTACTTACTCTCTCCAGGGTTTGATTTTTTCCCCCTCTTCTCTCATTATTCTCTCTGTACTCTCTTTTATTTTATTTTCCTTCTGTAGAGTAAGTGGTCCTGGTTAAATGTAAATGGTAGAACTGCCCAACAAACAAAATTGACAAAGTTTGCAATAAACAAGAAAAAGAAAAGAACAAGGTTAAAAAAAAAAAAAATAAAACAAGCAAACAATATATTGAAGGCAAATTAGCAATAATAAGACAAAGTAATATGGCAAGAAGAAGTTAAACTAAGAATTGGTGTTGACATTCAACTGTCTCATCAATAGAAATAGAACAATGTTCGATCCTTGATGATACAGCCTTATGCATAAATTTAAGACAATTTTAATATTATCAACACACTTTTAGTACAGTACTAAGCTATTATTTTAATAATTGTAGAAAATATTCGATATCCTTGGTGGCTGAGAAAATAGTACAGGAACAAATTATCTCTTGTAGCCATGCCACCAGCCACCACACTGCGAAAACAATATGGCAACTCATTAACAGTTGTAAACAAAACCTTCTTTCAAAATTTAAAGTTTTTGGTTTTAAAGGTGAAATGTCAGCCTCCCCCCTAGTTTTAGAAGTGTAATCAAAATTGCTTTACCTCTTTTTACGTTTAGCTGTAGTTTAAATGTACCTGTAATTTCACATTCTGTCATCAATTTTGAAAATTAATTTTTTTCCCTACTACTTCAACCCTAAAATGGTTATTGCTGCTCTAGCTAAGAGAAAAAGGAAATTGGAACGAAGTCAAGAAAAGTGGGAATTATGGTGTTTTTGCACAATGGTGAATGAATAGATATATTGTTTAAAAAGAGTACATTTTGAGAAGACATTACGAAATAAGCCATCTATTTTACGATAAATATGGAGGTCCATTATGCGTTTCAAAACTTAAGGAATTGAAGACTAACTTGACACAGCAACAGTTTTTTTTTATGAAAATTCAGAAACAATGTTGCTTCCATTACTGCAAGCTATGAACTCAGCTGAATAAATAGCCATGAGTGGGAAATCTCACAATGAAGGAAATTTCGTAAAGCAGTGCCTTGTAAAACCCACTGAAATTGTATGCCCAGAGAAGACACACTTATTCAAAGACGTTTCATTAACCAGGAACACTGTTGCTGAATGGATTGATAAAATGTCAGGTGATTTGAAACCACAGCTGAAGGCTGTATCATCAAGGTTTGAACATTGTTCTATTGCTATTAATGAAACCGTTGATATCACTGGAATAGCACAGCTTGCAATCTTCATCATGGCCTGTGACAGTGAATTTAATATTTATGAAGAACTGATTGAACTGGTTCCCATGCATGACACTACAACAAGCCAGGACATTGTTGAGGGTTGAGCAAGTTCTGCATGAGTATAGATTTGATCCGAGTAAACTTGCATGCGCATCTACTGACCGTGCTCCGAATATGGTTGGCAAACATAATGGTGTCGCTGCCAAGCTACAAAGAAAACTAGAAAACTTGCATCCAGAGTCATCATTTGCAAATTTTCACTGTTTTATTCATCAGCAAAACTTGTGTTCAAAGATTTTAAAATTGGATCATGTGTTTAGCTTGGTCACAAAGACAGTGTACAATATCAGAGGCCATGCTCTCAACCACTGTCAGTTGTTGGAAGATATGGATAATCAATTCACTGATGTTCCATTCTACAGAGAAAACTGCTGGTTGTCATATCACAAAGCGCTAAAAAGATTCTATTTGTTGAGACAAGAAATAATTCTGTTTTTGTAGCTGATAGATCAAAACACAGATGAAATAAAAGATGGAAGTCGACTCCAAGACCCGACTTTTGCTGTGGATATTACTTCACAGTTAACTGATCTTAATTTGAAAGTACAAGATAAAAAAACAAACTTATCACTCAGTTGTAGGATGACATTAAATGCTTCATTACAAAACTAAGCTTATAAAAGTGACAGTTGTCAAATGAATATTTAGTTCATTTTCCTATGTGTAAAGAGCTGAAAATCACTGCCAATACCAAGACTCTACTTAACATTGCTAAGTATGACAATCACCTTGAATTGGTGTCATAGGAATTTCAGAAAAGATTTAGTGATTTCTCATCTTTTGAACGTTAGCACCATTCACTTTTGATGTTGCCAAGACGGAAGAAAGCCTGCAGATGGAACTATTAGAAATGCAGTTGGATTCTACACTCAAAGCAAAGTATTTTGAAATAGGAATACCTGGGTTCTTTTCAGACCTTCCTGAAAAGTTTTAAAACTTTAGAAAGTTTGAAACAAAGATTATAGCAATGTTTGGTTCTACCTATATGTGTGAACGGATATTTTCCTTCATGAAATCAACAAAAACTTCTCAGAGAACAAGACTATCTGATAAACATTTGTCGGAACTACACAGACATACCAAAAATTGTCAGCAAAAAGTGGTGTCGAGCCTCAGGACAAAAACAATTAAAACTGATTGCATAGTGCAAATAAATGTTCAATTTTGAACTGTTGTAAATTTTGTACAATGTATTTGTTGTTGCAAACTGCAAGTATATGTTCTTTAAAATTTATTTTTTTTAACCAACTATTTCATTACTTTGTATACATGAATCCTGCTAAAACATTTGTATGCACATTGTGTGTTTCTAAATTTAAGTAACAAAAATATTCTGCAATAAATTTTATTAAATGACTTCAATTATTAATTGTAATGTGCACAATTGGTTGTCATGTGTGGGCCTCATGTCAACATATATGTGACCATGTGGCCCTCAGTTTGACATGCCTGATCTACATTATATTTAGTAGATGCACATGTTTTAGTAGATGTTATTTATAATATATATGACAAAGTGGAGAAAGTTTTTTTTTTTTTTTTTTTTTTTTGTGACATATTTCTTCCTTTAGGACTTCATTGGAATAAATTTGTTATGTTGGTGCAACTATGTATGTATGTGTATGAATGAGGATGCTGGGAATTTTAATCTTTCTTTTTTTTTATATCTGATTTCATTTAGTCTTTTTCTTTCCATCACTTTTGCTAGTAGGTGTCTGATACTGACTATAGACGTTCTGCGAGGAATGGTGAAACCTGACAATTTTAGTTCAATAAAGTCCTAAAGGATGAAGCACGTCACAAGAAAACTTTTTCCACTTTGTCATACATTATTTTTCTCCAATATTGTTCCTGATATATAAAAATATATATTATCTCACACACACACACACACACATATATATATAAAATGTGTGTGGTTGTAATGTCTGGCAAGAGTATTTTGGGGTTTGAGGAAACACCTAACCAATTGCTCTCCCAAAAGCTATGGGATTAATAAGCAGAGTGGGGAAAGTGGTGGGAGGTAACAAAATAACACTACCTCCAAAACCACAACAAATTTAGGAACAAAGTGCCCACAGGACTGACTTCACAAGATACTGTGTCTTCCCAACCCCCCACTGCTGGTTTTCCCCCTCTGCTTTTATTGGCATGAAGCATCTTACAAAGACCTGGATCTTGACCCGTTGCAGAGAGGCCCATGTCAAGACATGCCAAGCTGACCTGCTGCTAATGGGAGAAAACCCTGAATGTAACTAGTGTTGACAAACATGTCCACATACAATCCTGGATCTCTTTTGCATTTGTACTGATGTGTGTCCAGCACAATAGAACTATCAAAATCATCAGCTGGTCACCTACATCTGCATTTCAGCCTCTTTTCAGTCAATACTCAATAGGCATGAGGTAGATGGGCCCGCAGTTATAATCAAATTAGTAATTTTTGTTATAACTTCCGGTGCATGTTGGTTGTATCGGAATATTTAGTAGATTTAAAATATTAAATTACCTTTGGTAACTGTATAGAGGATATCCTTACACACGCAAACAATTCTGCTCTGAAATAATTATAGATTAATCACGGATTTTATTTAAGAGCACTAAGAATATGCAACCCCTAATATTTACCTGAAGAAGAAATAGATGTGGAAAACAACCTTTTAAAAATTTCCAATATTCTTACTATTTTATCCACAAGTAAACTAAATAAAATCAGTCTTATAATACGACCTACTAACTGTCTTAATATCTGTCTAAAACAATTTATCCAATCTTAAAGATGTCAAAATAATTACAATCACATCAAAATCTGTTATGGATATATGATCAGAACCAAAAATTTCTATAACAATAATAATTCTGAAGCACATATATAAATATAAACTGTCACAATTGTTTCTTACTATATATTGGGGAAATTTGGACGAATGAAAAAAATCTGTCTGTTAACATAAAACGGATGTTCTACATATTAATTAGTCATACACAGAAATAAGTTCAGCTTCAACTCCGATCTCAAGAAATCAACACTTATTAAGAGAGAGAATAACTGAATGTTTTTGAGAGTGCTGCTGTCAACTCTTGCCAAAATGTAAATCTGTGCTCTGGCTTTTTTTATATATTTCCTTTCCTTAAACTACCCCTTTTCCTTAATGGATGTACCCCCCTCCCCGCCAACCAAAACAAAAAAAAACCCAGGAGGATTATTCAAATCCATTAAATATAACATTTACAGTAATAAGTACTTTGTGTGTACATGGCAGTCAATTGCAGAAGCCTGACAAGTGAACTGAACGATTACGTAAAGGTTCGTCAATGAACCTCTAGAGTTGAGGTGCTGAATATAAAATCATTCAGCTGAAAGACAAATTTCATTTGTAGTAATCATATATCTCTCTCTCTCTCTAGATTTATATATATATATATATATATATATATATATATTTTACACACACACACTGGGTGTGATGGGTAAATTATCACCATTTTATATATTTAATTTTATGCATGTGCATTGCTTGTTTTTTGTCGACTGCACAGTACACACACACACACACACACACACATATATATATATATATATATATATATATATATATATATATATATATATTATATATGAAGAAATATAGTCTTAAAGTGTGCTATATTTATGGGATAAAGTGCTCAATATCAGAGATAGAGCGTGTGTAAATATAAAAGTGAACATAGAAGTCAAAACTTAGAGGCGACAGTCTGTTTCATGCTAGATGCATTTTGGTTGGCGGGGAGGGGGGTACGTCAGGCCACTGACGATTGCATCTAGCATGAAACAGACTGTCACCTCTAAGTGTTGACTTCTATGTTCACTTTCATATATATATATATATATATATATATAGTGGGGGGGGAACATTTGTACACATTTTAATTTATTGTATTTTCATCTAATGAATGAACCTACTTTTCATATAATTAACTGTACACAAATGCATAATAACTAAATATGTACTACTGTCCTCAGACTGACACCCAAACAGTCTGAAATATTTGTATTGGAGTTTCCAGTGCGAATGCCAAGCAGTACAGCATACCGTTTCTAAATTTCTGGCGGAGTGAATTGTGTCATGGTGCACTTTTTCTTACAGATGTTGCCCAACTGACCCAAGTGTACTGAGCAGTCGACAAAAAACAAGCAATGCACAAAATTAAATATATAAAATGGTAATAATTTACCCATCGCACCCAGTGTGTGTGTGCGTGTAAAATATATATATATATATATATATATATATACACACTTGAGAAAAGTAAGAGACTAGGAAGGGGGAAAGGTAGAGGGTAAGAAAGAAAAAAAAATGAGCGAAAGGAAAGGTAAAAGGTAGGCTTATTAAAGAATCACCCAATCTGGCTTTCTTGAGTTTTAGGCCCCCCTTTAATCATTCGTTCTTTTAAACTGGGTGATGTTCAAATCACCCCTCCCCTTTGGAATTTGCTATACACTTTATGTAGTAAAGTAGGTAGATACTATAGGCGTTAATAATATCAATAGATGTTTTTGAATATCTTAAATATTTTTTTCTTTTCCCTTCTGTTAACTAAATTGTATTTTCTTGGAGGCACTTTGGAAAGAATGTTCCAGATGTTTTGTATTTTACTGTTTTTCTATCATTTAAGTCAGCAGTTTGCTGTCATAGCTGAAGAGAAGTCATTGTCATATTCTTTTTCTTTTATATGCCATGTCATTCAGAAAATGAGCAATGATGGCTCTCCACAACTTCTTGACTTTTTTACACTTTACCACCTATTTGTGCTTGTTATGCAATTCCTTCACTTAAACGTTTTGTAGGTTACTCCCCCCTCCACCTCTTTCCAACAATATGTCATATGATTGCTAAATTTGATTATTATCAAATTAATATAATGAAATTAACAATGTTGAACATTATCATTTTCACACCTTGAAAGTAATGTTCAAGCTTAAAATATAGGCCATACAAGGTCAGGAAAGATTAACTTGGAATGATTTCTGCGAATGTATGAATATTCAATTAAGTTTTCATCTCTGGAACTTGTGATTATTTCACGCGAGTTTTTCGATGAGGATATGAAAAGAAGGAAATGTCTAGCACTTTATGCTAATTATATAACAAAATATATTGATTGCAAAAGTTTCTGCTCAGTTTTCATTGTTTTTAATTTTCTAATCATGTACAACGATTATCTAATATTTCCCCACAAAATTCATATTTCTGGAAGATATATATTTTTTTTAATACTATTATTATTATTATTTTTTATACTGAAGTTCACCCAATAGAAAACTGAAGAGCCACTCATGGTAGAGGGTTACTAAATGAGGCATATGAATGTAAGAGGAGACAGAAGAAAGTGATGATCATGAGTATAAGGAGGATAGAGATTGACCCTTGACTTGAATAGGTTAAGATTTTAGTTTAGGAAAGAACAAATGCTGGTGTTAAGTATGTGTTATGCTAGAGCTATACATGGTTTTGAATTCAGTTTTCCTTTTTCTAGACCGGTTGCCAATCACAGCTAGAGAGCCCAGTCTGTCTTGCTATTTAATCCATAGCTGTGGAGAAAAGAGATGGGTTCATAACTTTCCCAATGGTATTAAGTGCAAGAAAAGAAACTGTTAGCATAGAACTTATGGTTACATCTTGCCAATTCAACTGTGACTTGATGAGACCTCGTTGCCAATCAAGTACTGAATTTAAATTCATAAAGTCTAGGTACCATAGTGAAAAGCTCATCGAAACAATTACTATGAAAGTATTTATAGAAAAGGCACAGGGAGGCAACTATATGGCAATGGAAAAGTGACTGAAGCCAAGATGCCAGGTCAGCATCAATAATATTGCTGATTCTTCTTTGGATTTTATCAAGAATCTCTAAATATATAGCAGAGCACCAGAACATATGTAGCAGCAATATTCTAAGCATGGACAAATGGTAGACTTATAGATATGTAAGATAGATTCTGTTGAGAAAAATTGTCTAGAACAACACAGTGAACCAACTTAGCAGCTAACCTAGCAATGGATTCAATAGAATCTTTCCACTTCTTGTCAGTCAAGAATGTATGTGCTTTATATGTACTGTTTGTATCTTGATTCTAAATTCTGTGATGCCTTCTGTTATCTACCTACCTTTGTTTTATGGGCCAGTTCTACTTCCATTACCGGTTAAGCAGTGTCTAGCCTGGTCATTATTTAGAGGAGGAGACAGCTTGCAAACAGCAAGTACTGTATGCAACTGCCTACAATGCAAGATATGCCTAGGTTTGAAATAACCTACAAAGCGTTGGTAAGCTGTAAAAAGAATAAAATCATTTTGTAGAATATTTACTCCTTAATATATTATCAAAATAAATTTTCCTTACTTGTGACTCGAAGAAAATATTCTGACCCATGATGACCTCCTGGTGGGCCGTAACCTGCGCCATTCAGTTTATTCTCGTCTTTTACTAAAATTTCACTGGCTGTTTGTGTTGCAGTTGTTTTATTTTGTTTCCATTCCAATCTGTATTCTACTTAGAGCAACTGATTTAACAGCATGGACTCTGTCATTATTGCTCTTGTATATTACAGCCAGCCCGTCTCTCAGTCAGCCATCCCTCATTACAAGTGGTGATCTTCTTAAATACACATTTCAACACACTCTCTCTCTCTCTCCTGTGGTCTCTTTCACTTAAAGCTCTGTACCAAACCTCCACTCCCTAACTCAACTAAATCCTGACCCCCCACCCCCGGCCCTTAACTCACCTGGCTACCCTAGGTCCATAATTAGGAGTGTCTCATATGTAAATAAAAAATAAAAATGAGAAAGCAAAGAAAAAAAAAAAAATGAATCAATCTATTTTGTGCAGTGAGATAGAAGCCGTCACTCCTTTTACATCTTTTAGTTTTTCGTTGTTTCCTCCCTCCCCTGTCACCGCAGACTAATTTCAGTGACCAATGGGTCTCTGTAATTTTTGGCCATATGCCTTCTGCATGTATCTCTCCCTTCATCCAATCCGACCTGACCCTGACCTATCCCCCAATAGCGGATATGGATAATTACTTATCAGTGTTTGACAGTGACCCAGCTGCGACAGTTGGGTCACTAGTTAGAGGATATGGACCAGTTGTTCATACCAACTACTTATCATTGGACTTGATTGACCACAACTTTCTATTCGTCACCCATTACCCCCACCTGTTCTGACCTGAGAGTAATAATTTTGCAGTTGCTGTCTGAACAATGCTGCAAGAGAATTTAGCCTTTTATACAAGAGCAGAGTATACACACGCTCTTTTCATTGTTCCTTCTCTTTATTATTGTATATTAGCATTATCAAATTATTATTGGGTGAGAGCAGCAGCACGTCAACAAAGGAATGCTGCAGTACAAATATAGGAAGCCCAATAAACCCATCATGACACCGAGTCTGATTAAAACACCTTTTACTGCTGCCTACACCTGGTAGTGTAACCATGTTTAGCTGTCCGGTTCTCAGATCTTAAGATGATGTTTTAACCACAGGGCTAACTATGCACTGGTCAATGCTGACACTGGTCCAAGCTGGTTGCTGGCCGCTTTGATCCACGCCAACTCTGCCCACGTTGTGTTCTTTATCTCAGAGCAGTGGAAGATCGAATGTCATAGTAATCACAGCGCTGGTTCAAGCCATGACAGGTGCTATATTAAGGAAGAAATATCTTCACAATGAAAAAATAAAATGAAAGATTCATGGGCTTAATCTGCAATTGGTTTATATAACTCTTGGTACAACAAAAATTAACCCTTCCTTCATCAATCTCTATAGTGATACTGTGCCTCGCTTAATAATTTGGGTTTAAAATTCTTTGGAATCAGGAAATCTGGTGGCAGCTGATGTGGATTCCTGAGGCACTTGATGCAGTTTCTCAGCCCAAGTTTTCAAGCTCTCAAAGTTATCTGCTTATATGCACTTCAGTTCAAAACTGGCATGGGCCCAAAGGGTTCTTGGGATTTTTTGATTCTTCAATTTCCACATTAATTCTAATAAGGGTTCTTTATTTCCTATTTCTGCTTTCTTAACTTTCAAAATTTGGAGACTTATCCACCTTCTTGGGAGTAGTAACAGGGATTGCTCCTCCCCTAACTCCAACCTGCTTCACTTTACATCTCATACCACCATTCCACACAGGTGGTGCTAAATCCGCCATCTTCCTCCTTCCTTATCAGCCCACCTCTCAGGGCTGGCACAACTGTCTTTGTGACAAATCTAATTTTTAAATCGTGTGGGTGAAAGGGTGTATCTCATGCCAATCATTAATTTTAATTCCTCTGTCTCCTCAAGGTAGAGATAAAGTTATCTCTCCATTTTTGGGTTTATTTATGTCCAGCGAAAACACAAACCAGATCATCTGCTCAGCAATTACAGGATCTGTTTTTATAACTTCAACCCTACAAAAAAGTGTTTGGTCCTTGTTTTCATTTCCCAAATTGTTTTCATAAACAAAATTATATTTGTTTGCCTAAATTCTCAAGGAAGAGATAAAATTGTTCTCCATCTCTGAGCTGTCTATCGAAAATACAAACCAGATCACCTGCTTGCCACAACAGGATCAATCTTCATAATTGGTTCTTGGTTTTATTTTTCCAATTTATTTTTGTTGAGGAAAATATATCTGTTTGCCTAAATTCTCAAGGAAGAGATAAAATTGTTCTCCGAATCCGTTTTCATCTGCATGCCAGCCTCTCGATAGATAAGAAAAATAAGTTTTGGAGAGAAGTAGCCTGAGTGTCATATGATAAGGCACAGTCTTATTGGGTGAGAGCAGCAGCACGTCAACCAAGGGATGTTGGGGTACAAATATACAAACCCCAACATATTCATTATGAAATCACAGCCAAATGTATGAGATATTACATATTTGATAAAAGCAGCATAATCTTGCAAGTCAGGCTGAATTAGAAATACCTCCAGGTTATTTAAAAACTTTTAATTTTAAGATTGTCAGAATTTTTGGAGATAACGATTTTACTGATGCAAGTCTTACTAATTAATCCATAGCTGAGGGGAGAAGAAATGGATTCATACCTTTCCCAATGGTATTTGCATGTAAGGAAATATAATGAACCTGATTGCAATTTGAACGTGGCTTTCGGATTTCCAATTTGAGCCATTATCCATTACACCACCTGCACATCCAAGCTTACAGCTCCTGGTATTCCCAAGTTGTCACTCATCTAGGTACTGACCAGGCTCAACATTGCTTAACTTCATTTTCACTCTTACACACACACACACACACACACACACACACACACACACACACAATGTATTATGTTGTTTTATGTTATTTTATTATCAACATACCCAGCTACATTGGTTTCTTTTTTAAGGCTTATCAACCCTTTCTGGGTTGTTTAAAGCTGAAACATTTTGAATTGTAGGACGTTGCTTAGAGTACCCAGTGTTCCTAAGTGGTTCCCCATCAAAGTACTGACCGAGCTTGATGTTGCTTAACTTTGTTGATCCAGTGAAGACTGGTGTTTCCAGCGTGATTTGACCATCAGCTATAATGACTAACAAGAATGTCATCATTGTTTTCAAACAAAGATGTTCTTTAACTTTATCAAAGAAAAGCCAGAGAAAATGCAGTTGTTTTAGTCACAGATGTTGTGATGCTTTAAAGTTGGTAATGCATTTGTTAAAGATTAAAACTGTAGCATGAGAGAGAGAGAGAAGGGGAGAGAAGTTTAGTATTTGGACGCTTCCTGTGTTTAATTCACCTATTGGTCCTATTGCCAACTGTAAAATAAATGGTTGATGAGGGTGTAAAACATTCATTGCTATTGTATCTTTTTTTTTTTTTTTCAGTGCAGTGAAGGAAAATTTATTCTACACTCTGCAACCTCTTCCCCATTCTTGACACAACATTGCAAGCCTATCGCTATTTCTCTGAAAGAGGTTCAGATGTGTTCTAGTCTTTAGTTCCACCAGTTCAGACCCTTTACTAGTGCTAGGGCGGTGCACCATGCTCCTTTCATTCCTTCAATCACCTCTATGTTCTAAAAATGGACGAAGGAAATTCCACCCTGGCAGCTTAAGAATTGTCACTTTTTAGAAGAGACTCCAAGCGGATGTTTCCCTGAACACTGCAGTTTTAACCTCTTCAGGTCAAGGGTCGATTGTTATCTAGCCTCCTTATCCTTTTAAATTTCCCTTCCTTCCACTTCCTCTTTCATTCATATTGCAGACCTCATTCATCATTACTATTTTAAGACTAGCCATCTACTTTGAGTGCTTCTCGAGTCTTGTGGTGGATGAATTTTAGAATATTAAAAACAAAATGATTGTATCACCGGACAAGTAGAAAAAAATATGATTCCATATTTGTCATGCACTGTTATAAAAATCTTCAACTCTGCTATTTGAAAGCGTATATCATTTTTAAGTCATTAAAAAAAATCTCTTTCTAGTTTAATATTTGCTGAATTAACTCGACTCTGTTAGAATTTGACAATTATAAAAAGATTCTCTCTTTAAAAATCCTGTCCGCATAAAATCCTTCTTGAGAATTTCTCCTCTTTTCTCCCTATTTTATGAAATGGCAACTTGGAACTCAGAACACTTTCGTCTTATACTACTTGGCACCAGCTGCCTCTGCATTTGTCTTCATATGCTAAAGTCATTATTATTATTGTTGTTCTTATAATAATAAAAAGTAATTATTCTAAGAAACTGTTGTGCTGCTTCTGATTAAATAATTAGCTTCCATGCAATAATTACCTCCGTTTTCTCTGCAGTTTTTAAAGTGTAAAGATGCTTTACTTTATATTACCTTTTGGTTTCATTGTCCAATTAGCATCAGGCTCAGCAGACATCTCACATTGACAAGTATGCAGGACTAGGCTACTTTTGAGTGACAAGAACTACTAAATTTTGAATTTCACGCTACATTTAAAATAAACTTTGCTAATTTATCTTGCTAACAAGAAGAATTAGAATTTAGCAGTACCAAACTTTGAACATAGTTGTTTGCTCAATCTGAGTTTGTCCCCTACTTTTTGATTGATTAATTCTGCTTCTAATTGTCAAAGAAAGAAACTTTGGCAAGAATAGTAGCAGTTTGACACTATTTCTTTTCTTTTTTTCTTTTAATAGGTTTTCTTTCTTCAGTGTTTGGTAGATTTTATAAAAGTCTCTTGTTTCCTCTGTGTTTCTAGTTTTACGTATAAAACCAAATTGGATTGTTTTCCATACACACACACACACACACACATATATATATATTGTATGATTATGTCTGCATTACAATTAAAGATTTATTTAATTATAATATATGGAAAAATATTTGTGAATATGAAAGGATTATGATAAAAATAAGCAGACATAATGTTTGTAATTTAGTCAATCAGACATGTATAAAAGAGAATTTGTTGCCTAAATACACACACACACACACACACATATATATATGAGCTTTCAATTCTTAGTTATGATTAATTAATGGTGAACATGCCATTCTCATTTTATGATCGATTCCATCACGATTCTTCTGTTAAGCTTGGAGAGTCATTATACATTCTTATTGCTCAAAGTAGAGTCCAGTAGTGTTATAAAAACCTCTGAGAATTCCTGTAAGATATCTTTAATCATTTCTAAAATATGTTTCAAATAGCTATATATATATATATATGATGAAAATGTGTAAAAGACAAAGCAAAATCCGAATATGTGAGTTTACTGTTTTTATTTTGTTTTTGTTTTTGTTATTCTGTCGACGTCAGACGTTTCGGTCAAATAGACCTTCTTCAGGACATGGTTAATGGAGACATATTTATATTAGATTTAAGTTTGATGAAGAGACGATATATACAGGACTGGTCAGAAACAGAAAAACTGAAATTCTAAAGTCAGAGTATTCTTTCTTGGAGTCGGATACGCTGGCGTAAATGAATAAAATGACATTTTATTCATTTACCCTATTTGACCGAAACGTCTGACGTCGACAGAATAACAAAAATAAAAACAAAATAAAAACAGTAAACTCACACATTCGGATTTTGCTTTGTCTTTTCCACATTTTCATCATACCGTCGGATCTACATCCACACATTTGCTTACATATATATATATATATATAAAGCTTAATCTAATGGACAATTTTGCTGTTACACCCTCTGTGTGATGAGAAAGTGGGAAAAGTTTTTGTGTGACTTGAGGACTTCCTCAGACTAATTTTGTAATGTTGTGGTGCTACACCTGAACTAAAGAGCATAGCAAAAGGGAAATGCCCATCACTCCATCTGACAAGGGATGTGGGGTTGTGATCATGGACAAGAATACATAGAAAAAATTAGTTCACTACTTAATTATGCTGATACATATAAAAAAATAAATAGA
>OZ038494.1:102416474-102423974 GCA_964036315.1 Acanthosepion esculentum | reverse complement strand
TATATATATATATATATATATATATATATATAGACAAACAGATACACACACACACACACACACACACACACACACACACACACACACACATATATATATATATACATATATATATATATATATATATATATATATATATATATAGCCAAATTGATAAATATAGGTAGATATACGACCGAGCGATCGTATACATATGCATAGTGTAAGAAAAACAGTGCTCAATGTAAAATAACAGAGCTATTTAATTTATATATTAATAAATATACATAATATCTTACATTAATTGAACAACTCCGAGTTTCATGCCGAATCAATTTTCAAGTTCCGGAATTATTATTATTATATATATATATATATATATATATATATATATATATATATATATATATATATATATATATATATATATATATATATATATAGTAAAGGTAACAAATCCGTTGGTATATAACCCGTGTGCATCCTAGTAATATAATATATTAAAACTGATCCACAAAAAAGAGCTCAATGTATTTATTATTACAGAGCAAATAATTAATAAACAAGAAAATCCACAATCACCTCATAAGGACAATAACTCATTTCGACTGACGAAGATATCGGTCATTTGTCTTATCAACCCCGGTGTGGACGGAGTTCGTGTTAGAAATAGAAATTTAACTGTGAAAGCTTAAAAAAAAAGAAAGAAAGAAAGAAAATATGAAAAATTATAATGTTTACATTTGAATTTCCGCGAGGGAATGGAAACAGATTTTTATGCCCATAGGCAATCCTTTTCTAACCCTAAACTAAAACATCCGACAGCTCTTTAAAAGAAATTTTGCGAATTCAAGGAGAAATTTCTTAGCCTACAGATAATTTGGAAGATTATATGTTCTGTACTCCTAACAGTCTTTGAGATATGCGTGACTTATGTTTAGAAGAAAAATTAGAATAATAAAATGCAATAATCAAAGCCGACTATTAAATCAGAGGAATGAATGAGTGTTAAAATGTCGACATCAAAACAAATTCAAATTTCCATAATATAAAGTTTAACATAATTAGCTACTATATTTCCATAAGATTCACTCCCCTCTTACTCTTCAAATGTCGAATGTATAACTAATTCTAATTTCTATATACCACACTCTATAACCTCTTTACACTCTGTTAATTATAATTTATAAACTTTCCCCTCCTCTAAGATCTCGGGCACTCTGTTTCCATTAATCCCTTACATCGTTTTATTTATATATTTTAAAGTCATTTTTAAACACTTTTTTATTCCTCTTTTAATTTTCAATTAGTATTTCATTCTCATATAATCCCAAATTAATGTCATAAGGTTAATATTCGGATTTAATTTTATAAAACTTCTTCCCTCTAAGACAAATACCACCCACCCTTCCCTGATACGTGCCTAGTGCCTTTCATCTGATTAAAACATTGAAATGGATAAATTCTGTATTAGTTTTTTGTTTGTTTGGGTTTTTGGGGTTTTTTTGTTTGTTTTTTTGTTTGTTTTTTGTTTTGGGGGTTGTTTGGGGGGGGGTAGCATTCACTTTTGAATTTCTGTTTCTGACACGAAGTCAGTCCACACCGGGGCTGATAAGACAAACGCCTGATATCTTCGTCTGCCAAAATAGGTTATTCCCTATATGATATAGGATTGTATTATTTATTATATATATATATATATATATATATATATATATATATATATATATATATTTTACCATGTGACGATGGCCTAGAGGCAAGACAAATCAGTCGGGTTTTGATCCCGGCTTGAAGCAATCGGATGTCTAGCCACACTGAGGAGTATGTATATATATATATATATATATATATATATATATATATATATACTCTACGACTAATAAGAGATTCAAATCCTCCAGAATAAGAAAAATCCCAATCAACAATACCAAAATCCTCTACAAAAACAATTGCAAAAAACGCTTACAAATTCTTGAAGCCATCACAATTAAAAACCAAAAACCCAATATAAATCAAATAAGAATTAATACTGACAGAAACATCTTAAATAATTAATACCAACCCCCTCCCAAACTGCCTGAATACTCCAAAATACTAGCTATAAAAAATAAAAATAAAAAGCAACCTACTTCAAATGAAGGCATTGAAAACGGCTGACGACAACCGAAAGAGCTCAGCAAAATATCAAGGACTTGGATCTTTTTTCAACAACTTAGACAGAAATATAAAGAAAAAAACAGAAAAAAGATTATTAAAAAAAATCCGTAGTCTTTAATAACACATGCCTCAATACTGTATTCGCTCAACATAATAACACTAGCATGAACCAGCCATCCCATTCAAACAATTCTGCGAGTTAAGAAAATTGCCTTAGCGAGATTAAATTTTAATAATGTATAAGTAATTAAAAATGCTTCTTATTCACAAATGAACCACTAAAGTTTCGCCGTAATCAGTTCTTTAGGCTGTTTGAGAATAATCTGCAAATTTCCCAATATTATAAATTTCCCGTTATTTAGCCAGTTTTTATGTCATTATTTTTCTCTTTTAACTTTTCTGTTACACCCCCCACATACACACCATACACACACTGAAACGCAAAAGTTAAAAGTGACGTCATCTACTACAGTCATTTTGACATCTAGTCTATTAAACTGTTTAACTTAACCGATCACATTCATTTTTTTTTTATCGCTATTGTTTTTATTTTAATCATCCTTCGTTGAATCAGTAGCAGTTTTATGATGAAAGGAGATATGTTGTACTAAATGAAATCTGACAAGCATCTAGTTACGTCAAAATTTAAATTTAAATTTAAATTTTGATGTCTATTGTAACTAGATGCTTGCCTTAGCTGGCTTTATATATATACGAATTCACACATATACACAAGTAAACGTGACAATAATAATAATAATGAGGAATAACAATTAATAAAGTAATCAGTAATAAATAATTAGTAAAACGTTAACAAGCAACGCTATACAATAGCTACAAATAATTGCATTCAGATCCACAATCATTTCTACTCAATAGCCTATATAATAATTTCAAATATAATTGTTACCGCCTACTCAATAACCATCCTTTCCAAGTAGTAAATACGCGAACAGCACAACACTTTCTAAACATATATGAGAAATTGAAAACATTGACAACAAAAATATCATGGAAAATAAGAAGGCAACACCAGCCTACGATAATACGTCCCGAAACTGTAAACTCTATCTGGAGGAGAAAATAACAATAATCATCTTCCTAGACCAATACAAATTATTAAATAAATGATAAGAACTTATCTCAAAATGCAGATACGAAAACAAATTTTTACTATATTGCTTAAAAAAAACTAAAACAGAATACCTTGTGAAATACCACAATGAAAAAAGCCTTACCAAAGGATGAAAAAATTTAATAAAATAATCAAAAAATACTTTGGCTTTTTCTCTTACTAATAATATAAACATTTAGACGATAAAAAAAAGTTCATCAAGTTTGGGGCCTTTTTTCATTATGGCATGCTCTTTTTCGGTGAATTAGTAGAGATACATTCTTGGATGATGTTGAAGTAAAAACAATCATTTAACACTATTAATTAAACAACTCTTTATCAATTTCGTCCATTTTTTTCTAGCAATTTTGTTAGTTTAATATATTTTCTTAAAATCAAAATAATAAATTAATTAATAAAAAACACCTCATCGGATAAAACTATTAAACAGGTAAGAAAATAATACAAAAAATAAAAGCAATGAATTATTAAACTCAAAAGTACCATTCAACTAAATTTTAATCAATTTCTTTTTTATACTTCGAACGAAGAATAAAAATAAAATTATTCATTCAACTAAATTTTCATAAACGCGTATAGAACGAGCAAAATATTTTTTAACTATTGGTTTAAAGAGAATTTATTTTTAAACATAAAGAATACTAATTTGTTGATTGTTGTAGTGCTGGTCCTCCGTATTTATTTAAATTTCTAAAAAAATTTTGCTCGCGTTCTAAAAGTCAAGGTTGACTGTAGAATACATATTTCTGTTGTTGCAAACGAAAATGATGTCAGGTCAGGGGCTACCGGGCGTAAATAAACGTCATTTTCGTTATTTATTAGTCAAGATTACTTTTACATCATCGATTTAAATAATCCTTAAATTTACTAATCTACTTTGAAATAAATCTTCTTCATTTGTGTGTTCTCCACCTCCTCCCGCCCTTGAAGTTCTTAATAAGTTTTGTCTTTTTATTATTTCTCCCAGACTCTGTTCTGCCATCCACTTGCTCAAGTCCATTGGATTTTTAAGAGATTTTTAAATTTGTTCGTTTCATTTTTCGTCTATAATGGAAGTTCGATTAGTGATGAATGACTGTGGCAATGTTTTCAGAATGTTTAAAATCTTTATTTAAATATGTAAATTAATTCTTCCTTTTACAGATTAATTTAGGCTATTTTCTTTCAAATAAAATCAAACTTTAATTTCAAAGATATAATTAAATTATTCACAAAAAATTTGTTGTTATAAAGTCTGTAGTGATAACTATTATTTAGTACAGCTCAATACGAAATAAGCAAGCTCGCCCTGTTTCCACTAAGTCGATGCTTGTCGGCCTACGGATTGAATTAACAACAAATAATAATAGCAACAAAGATGAGGATATTAGTCCAAATGCAAATAGTGTAACCCGGATATAAGAGAGTTGTCGGGACCGGAGAAGAAGTATCTTATATCTGGGTTTCTCTTATATCAGGGTTTGGTCAGAATTGTTTTATTAACACAGGCTCTAATTTGGGTCCAGAGAAAATCTCTTATATCAGGGTTTCTCTTATATCCGGGTCTCTTATATCCGGGTTACACTGTTCTGTAAATAACTCTACATCTCAGAAATTCAGATGGAAAATGATAAAAGTCTAGAGCCGGGGGTCATAATACGCATGCGCAAAATGGAGAGTTAAAATTTATATATATCGTTTATTGTTTTTAATATATTTTCAAATATATTTTTTGATTTTTCTCGAAATATATTGCCATTCGTGCAGATACTATTTGGTTCTTTTTTCTCCGAGAACAACGCTTTAGATGAAGCCAGCTACGCTCTGTTGGTTGAGTATGAACTAAAAGATATTTTTCCTACGGCTGGTTTTAGGACATTTCCAAATGCATCCATTAGAACAAATTTTGGGAGACCAACGTCTTATTGCAGCAATAATATTCACAAGTTCTTTGTTTTGCTATTAATTTATTTCCTTTCAAAAAGTTTAAAATTTCTCCTTGTATCTTCTTCAAAAGTTTAGCTAATTTTCTACTTTCATTTTTGTGTATACGAATTATGGCCCCGATTTTAGACTTTTACCGGAAAATATTTTTTTTAGTATTTCAAAAATGAACGATATCCACACGATATAATAAACATAAAATAGACCAACTCAACAGGTTTGTAGTTTTCTATAAAATCGTATCAAAAGGCTTCGTTATAAAAATCAAACTATCAGAATTAAGTAAACCTATCGTGTTTATGCTATTATTATGTTATAATGTAAACAGTTTCTGTATAGATACAGCTACGTTTGTTTTTGTTTGAGTTGAGTGTTCTATAAAAATCGACTAGTAAATGTTTTGAGTGTGCTTCTGGAAGGTTTGAAGCGAAATCGTCCGACTGTTAATGTTGTCTTATCCTCGTAAAACGTCGTAGACAATTAACTTTGGAGAACGAGGTGCTGAGGGGACAGATTGTGGGTGAATATCGGCATTCGAAACAGTGGATTTTATTTGAAACCTGTAAGTGACGACTGGGACAAACATTACTGTCCTAGCCTCTCACTTTCTGGCTCACAGCAGGAATTAAGGAAGGAAGGAAGGAAGGAAGGAAGGAAAGAAAGAAAGAAAGAAAAAAAGAAAGAAAGAAAGAAAGAAAAAGAAAGAAACAAACAAACAAACAAGTCGGACAATTATGAACAGAGTGATATATTAACGCATACACACACGCGCAAGCGCGCGCACACACACACAAACACACATACACGACGGCATTTCAAAAATATATATGCGAGAATTCTTATCAGATCCTTGTCAATTTTCGCGTAATAAGTCAAATCCGGGCAAATGCTGTTTCTCTCAACAACTAAACAAAGAGAGTCTTGTATTTAAAGTTGTTTCCTATTTTAGCACTCCTCGTCGTTGTTACTGGCCCTCAAAAACATTTTGCAATAATAATAATAATAATAGGCTGATGTGGTTCGCCCACTACGTCCGCCATTTCACTGGCGATCTTTTCAAGAAATGGGATTGAATATCAATGACGTACAATTGGTCTTTTGTTCGCAGCAACGGGCGTAACTTGCAACTAAGTCAAGAAACAGGAAAACACTTCCAATCTTTGATGGTTTGCGGTTTTAAAGCTGTTTTTGCGATTAATGGCAATGCTGTCGTTCGTTCGTTCACCCAGATTGCAATAAATTCAATAATGTCCGCCTGGATTTTCTTCTGTTCGTTCCGGATGTTCCCGAATGCAAAAATTATGCAAGCCTATATCTTTTATTTGTAAGAATCTTATCACACATAAGAAAAATTTGACAGCATTATTTTTTTTTTAATTTTGGGAGAAACTTAGCATCTAACCTATTATACCGCTTCGTTCCTCGACATTATAAACACCTTAAGACACAGATTTTGACTCGCTTCATATAAAAGTTATGTTGTGTGTTCTTACGTTGAGTCGAAAGAGTGCAACATGAGTTAATCTTATACAACATATCTTATATATATGTAAGGAAGGTAAAATAATCTATTTCGTTTGCTATATATTAAACTAATAAAAATTAACTCCGTATTGAATATACATTTTATATTAATAATCTGCCTAAGAGCATATTCCGATCTTTATTGAATATCTATGTGGATGATACATTTTATAGATGCACCTCCCAAAATGTGGATGACTAGAAAATGGTAGCTCATCTTTCCTTCAACCTCTCCATGCTGTCTCAATGTGGGAAGGACTTGTTTGTTATATTCAATACGTTCAAGGATCTGCCTAAGAGCATACTCCGATCCATAGTGGATTGTTGATACAACAGTTTATAGGTGTACCTCCCAAAATCTGGATGACCAACATGTGGCAGCTCATCTCTCTTCTGACCTCTCCCTAGTGACTCAATGGGGGAGGGCCTGACTTGTAACATTCAATACGCCCACGGGTCTGCCTAAGAGCATGTTCCGGTCCTTAGTGAATATCTAAACGGAGGATACAACAGTTTATAGGTGTACCTCCCAAAATCTGGATGACCAAAATCTGGAATTGGAATTACGATATCTTTAGTAAATGACCATTTTCACCTACGAATTTTAATTTTAAAATTCGCAGGATTTTTCAAACTGTTTCTGTCAGCTCATCTCTCTTCTGACCTCTCCCTAGTGACTGAATGAAGGAAGAACAGAATACGCCCAAAACCAAGTAACATCTCACCATCACTGAGCGCACCCTGAACTGTCACCTATCATGATAGCTGGCACTTCTTTC
>OZ038494.1:102388974-102411474 GCA_964036315.1 Acanthosepion esculentum | reverse complement strand
AGCTTCCTTCAATATGCAGACGTCTCTAACTTTTATTAATTCGGTGCCTATCACTTCGGCAAGATCAAATTTGAAACTGTATTTGAAATACTTTTTACATATACGAATTGTTGTGAATATGGATTATCTCCCCTTTGATAATCCAAGCTATAAAAGCTGTACATTTCCGCTTGTCGAGTAGACGAGTAGTAAGATTCTTAATTGAATAAAAGATTACTAGACAGAATCTCTTGTCCTGTTTTCATTACACGAATATCACAGTATATCATGGTACAGTTTTCTGTCATGTCCAAACCTTAGAAATCGTATCAGTACTGGACAGTGGCTCTTTACGTTATAAACTTATAAAAGGGAAATTTCCCTGTCTATATTTCTGAGGTATTGTAACTATTTACCCTATGTACATTGTTAGGACTATTGTCCTCATCTTTATCGTCATATTCACAACGTTTCAGTCGTTGTACGCTCCGGTCTTCTTCAGGAAGAACGCTCTGACCGTGATATACGTTGGAATTTCGAACCGAACCCTTTATTTAGTCTACTAGGGTAGATTATTCTAATTCCACGTGCCATGCCTTTTCTGGATATCTCAGTTTCGGTTATTTCCCTTTAGTAAGCCAACGCTCCAAGTTTTTATTTACCTCTGCTGTGGCCAGGTATTGAACTCACAACCGTCTGGGTCAAGTCACTGGATTAGTTCAAGCAACATTTTTATCCAGTGGGCCATGCATCCTTGGAGATTTAAATAGGGATGTAAATAAAGAAATCTGCCGTTGTCCACATATATTTGACGACATAATAAGACCAGTAGACCCAGTGTTGAATTTAAACATTTCAGAAATATGTTTAAAAGAAGACGCAAGGAAGGAAATGAATTTTGGTTTTATTAAGACGTGTCAGGTTTTCACAGATAAACAAATGGCGGGACTAGAGACATACAGCGTCAGTTAATCAAAAGTATAAACAAAATAAATAAAAAAAACTCTAGCTCGTTATTGTACTAATTTTTTTTTATTGAACCCTTCAGTTATGGGAAGAAAAACGGATCTGCAGGTTCAAGCTGATTTGCGGATCTCATCAAACATCATCTAAATTTATCTATACATCTGCCTGAGCAGACAGATTTCAACCCGGCCAATTTTGCTCAGTTCATTACTAAATTTGGTAAAGTCAATGCCCACTGTGAGTTTCAAGCCGTTCATATATGGAACTGTGATGAAACTGATGTAACAACTGTACAGAAACTTAAAAGTGTTGTGACAACGAAAGGAACAAAGCCAAATTAGATATGTGTTACTTGAGCGTCGAGCGTGGTCAATTTGTAACCTAATGTAATGTCTGTGCTATTGGTGCCATCCAAGAATCAATTCCTACGAGATGAACCAGTTGACTTGATCGGTGCAGCTAACTCATCTGAATGAACGACAAAGGAAATCTTTCTAGAATTCATCAAGCATTTGGTGAAGCGTGTATGTTGACCAAAGCAAAAACACGTTCTCAACCATTTGTCTTGCATTGGCGTTGAAATGCTTGATTTTGCGAAAGGAAATGGCGAATTTCTACTCTTTCCCGCCACACTCTTCACAAAACAATGAAACCGCTCAACAGAACTGAAAGAAAAATGGTCCCTGATCCAAAAGATAAATAGATGACAAATGGCAAGTCCGGATAATATAAGACTTCTCTTTATTTGTCTAGGGTTGCTGGTACCGAGCTTTTTTCCTCCAAATATCTCAAACGATTTCGAAATCTCGAGAATTATGCCTGAGAGCCCTTTATTGAATGACACTGCTTTTGCTCCATCCTTGCTCAGCCAACCAAAGAATGGATCTACATGATATCATGACAGAGGCCAGTAGCATCGAAACATGTACGGAAACGACATCTCCATTTAACGGGAAACCTTGCCAAACTGAAACCCCCAGGTAAATGGCGGACCTATATTTTGAGGGTCTGAAGCTTGAACAGATATAGATTCAAGGATCCAACTGAACAAAATGTAAGCTATGAATTGATTCTGGTGAGCTCAACGAATTCATACAGCTAGGGGTCCGGGTCCTGCAAGTCCCAAAGAAAATTTTCAAATTTGACTAATTACAGGGGAATTTTGAGTCCATATGAAATGGGTATTAGAGCATAATCTAAGACCAACAGTACCTATTTCAATACATTGGCTTATGATTCTATAACTAAAATGGCCTTATTTTAATTTTAAAAATACCTTAAAAAACGTCGATTTTCTTTAAAAAAAAAGTGTTATTTCTTTACTTTTTTTTAGCAGTAGTTCAAGATCTTGGGTCAAATAGACATTAGAATTATTATTTTATTTTTATGGTAATGTTTGTTAAAGCAGTGTACATTCTTCTTCTTCTTCTTCTTTGTTTGTAATATATCTGTGTTATTCCATACCTGTGTTCGAGTTATTCTTCATTGGTTCTACCTTGGCCATGACCGTGGTACAAGGAACATGGACCATAACACTATCCATTTACAAAAACTCTCTAGGTAGGTTTTTTCCTTGTTTTCCTCGGCCTTTCAATCTGTTCTGTGAGTATCAAATTTTCCAAGTCCTCTTTCCTCATTATGTGCCCTAAAAATTTCAACCGTCTCTTCCCGTCCAATATAGCTCTTAATAAATTTGATCTTTTTGTTATCTCTCCTAAACCTTGTTCCGCCATCCATTTACCCAAGCTCGCTAGGTGGGTTATGCGTTGTTTTCCTCTGTCCCTCTTCTCTTCAATCTGCCCTGTGAGTATTAATATTTTCCGAGCCCTTTTTCTGTATTGTGTGCCCCTAAAAATTTTAAAATGATACATCTGACGTTTCTGAATATAAATCATCTATCATAAGAAACCAATAATTTGCCCTTTGGTGGCTAAGATTTGCTACTTGATGTTGTTTTAACTGGAGACGGGTATTGTCAATAAGGTTCTCTTTGGTGGTATCTTTTTTTAGTTTTCATTTTTCTGTCCTCTCCTTTATTAAACACCCATACGATTCCAGTTATGCAATCATCTGGTCATAATATTCTTAAAATTTTACTGTTTACTCAAGTACATTTTCTATTACTCTTAGTATTTTTATTATGTCAAGTATAACAATATATTTATCGGACTTGCTAGCAAAAGAACTAATTTGTACCAACCTAGCCATTGGTACGAGAGATTGGTACACATTTTTTCTGAATGTTTAAATTATCATATACGAAACTAAAACAATATTCCATATTTAAATGAAGTTGTTTTCCAATCGTAACTTTTGGTTTTATTTGCATTTTATCGAATTAATTTTATAGATTTCATCCAAGTGAAATTTCCGTCCTGGGTAAGACGATAAACTACATCTGGCAGTAAGGCCTTTGATCAGGAGGTTTTGAGGAGCGTAGAACTACCACTTAATTGCTGGTGTTCCCAGGTCCACTCTGACCCGAGGTGGTAGCACTTGTTAGGGTCCCAGTTATAGGCAAATAGTTAACCCCCAAACTGGGGTCAAAACACTATGAAATTGTAAAAATAGGTTTTAATACCAGCAATAAATTTTTTGAAGAAAAAAGTATTACCAGCAATAAAAAACTTGTCGGCATTAAATAACCCGCTGAGGTTGACATAACGTAAAATAAAGAAAACCAAATCAGTGTATACAGAAATAGATAGATAGATAGATAGATAGATAGATAGATAGATAGATAAAAAATATTACCAGGAATAAAAAATTTTGTTGGCATTAAAATACCCCATTGAGGTTGATATGCCGTAAAACAAACCAAACCAAATCAATATCTTCTGAAATAGATAGATAGATAGATAGATAGATAGATAGATAGATAGATAGATAGATAGATAGATATGAACAGTGTGAGATAGATAGATAGATAGATAGATAGATAGATAGATAGATAGATAGATAGATAGATAGATAGATAGATAATAAAAATCTTGTCGGCATTAAATACCCCATTGAGGTTGATATGCCGTAAACCAAACAAAACCAAACCAAGTGAAATTTCTTCCAGCTAGCCGCGATCTTGCCTATTTCTCGTCTGAAATTAATTCTATGGAATAGAAAATGACGTAATGGTTTCAATCATATTAATAATGGCCATTTAAGTCGCGTCTATTGAAAATGTATGAATTTAACGAAAGAAATCATTTTATGCGTTAAAAGTATAGTACTATCACTTTTCAAGGGTTTTCTAAATCAATCGGACATGATATTGTCCTCTTGTTATTAGATAACTCGATGATCATAAAAAACGGAAGTAACTGAAAACAATATCTGTCTATATCTCTGAGATGAGGTATTATGATTACTTGCATTATTTACATTATTAGGACTGCTATCCTCATCTTCGTTGCCATATTCAATACCAGGCCAAAGCAGGGGTGAAGCAAAATTGGAGAGTTGAGTTAAAGGGAAATAACTGAGACATCCGGAAGAGGCATGGCACGTGGAATTAGAACAATCTACCCGAGTGGACGAAATAAAGGGTTCGGTTCGGAACTCCAGTCACCTGAAGAAAGCCGGAGCCTACAACGGGCGAAACGTTGTGAAATAGCAATGATGATGAGGATAACTGTCCGAATAATGCAAATAATGCAAGTAATCATAATGCATCATCTCAGAGATTCAGTCACCTGAAGAACACCGGAGCGTACAACGACCGAAAGGTTGTGAATATGGCAATGAAGATGAGAATAACAGTCCGAATAATGTAAATAATACAATTGAAAATAAATCGAGATAATTACAATGACGGAGAAGGGAGATAGATTCGTTTTCGAGTGATTATTAGCAAGATTTCCCCGACCATTCTCATTGTTCAGAAGTAGTAAATAGAAAATAGAATAAATAAATAAAACTTTCGGGATCAAGTGCCACTTGGGTGCAAGGTAAGAAGTTATATAAGTAGAGTCACAGTTAGAATGGTCAGTTGCCTGCCGCGCGTCGTGATGTAGAGTTGGGCAGAAGATGGTAGGAGAGATTCAGAGTTCACGTTGAGCGAAGGGAAAAATCTGGTCCGTTAGTCTGTCGTAAGAGAAAATAGAAGTTTTAGCGGAGATGTCCCATGTGTCATTTACCTACTGTACCAAGTGAATCCGTGAATAAATCTATCGCCTCTATATCTATCTATCTATATATATATATATATATATATATATATATATATATATATATATATATATATATAGAGAGAGAGAGAGAGAGAGAGAGAGAGAGAGAGAGAGAGATATGCAAGTTTCATTAAAAACGACAGACAAGGTACTACGGTTAAGTTTTTTATTTAATTTTTCTTGTGTACGAACAAGAGCTTTCTTTGCTGGACAAAGGGTGTGTAAGAACTGTCCAAATGTTTTATTTTTCCGAGCGCTTTCGGCTATATCTTTAGCCATTATCAAGGATGATTTGATTTTTCAGATTTAGTTGAGTGTGTGTATTATGTATATGTCTTAGTGTGTAGTAGTGGTGTTTTAATTTACATAATGCACATATATATATATATATATATATATATATATATATATATATATATATATATATATATATATATATATATTGATATATATATATATATATATATATATATATATATATATATATATATATATATATATATTACTAATGTTCACCCAAATACAAGGCCCAAGAGCCACTCAAGGTAGAGGGTTACTGTGTGGAGTTGTATTAACGTAAGAAAGGGCAAGATAACGGGAAAGATAGCTAATTTCAGACTTAATTAGCGAATAAAAGTTCAGAGATCATGTGGTGACATTAGGAGTATAGAGTTTAAATAGAATTTTTGAAGGAACCGGCCCTGTTCAAAAGACAGGGAAGGAATGTGAACCGGATGATAGTCAAATCTATCCACTCCTATTGGGAGAAGATAAATATAATAATTTCTGAATAAAATTTCAGATTTCAGGCGAAGACGTCAGAAGTACAGATTTTAAAGAACAGAAAACCCAATTGCCAAACATGTTGCTATGAAAAATGAATGTACACAATGCAGAATTTATTAATACAATACAGTGTAACCCGGATATAAGAGAGTTGTCGGGACCGGAGAAGGAGTCTCTTATATCCGGGTTTCTCTTATATCAGGGTTTGGTCTATTATATATACATTAACACAGGCTCTAATTTGGGACCATATATAATCTCTCTTATACCCGGGTTTCTCTTATATCCGGGTTTCTCATATCCGGGTTACACTGTACATACATCAAGATTTTGCCAACTTTATTTCAAATATCCAATATATATATATATATATATATATATATATATATATATATATATATATATATATATATTCAGACAGGTTCCGTTAAATAATTTAGACACGTTCTGTCTACTTATTTTCGATAAGATCCTTACATATTCGCAAATAAGCTTTTTTTGCGGTTGTTAAAAGACGAGAGGAAACAGCATGTTGGCTGAAATTGTATTTATTCCGAGTACCTTTAACATAGACTAATGTCATCACCAGGGTATTGTTAAATATAGAGTAAGTATTTAGTGTCCATGGTTGTGAAGGACAAAAACTGTTGTGGTCATCGGAAGATTACCATTTCTATATGCGGAGTCACGAACGCTGTGTTATGGCTTGGGTGATAGACAACGTTTAAGGGGAGGTAACTAGGTATGCTGTAGAAAAATTCCGGACTTGAGTAGTTGCTACATAAAGGAAAAACTATTAATGACAAGCGTTAACATTTAAAAACTATCAATTGTACACATTTTAAAATGTTTGTGGAGTATTCGTAATTAATTTTTTTGAATATATATAGGTATCTCCAACAAAACGATATCTAAAGTTGAAAATACATTTTAAAAATAAAAAATCATTCATGAAGCTTTTATTTTAGTTATGATTCTTAGATGAAAACTAAATTTAATATTTTCAATAAGCAAAATAATTTGCTGTATATCAAACCGAATGTAAGATGTTTTTTCCTGATTATCAGTAAAATCGAGAAAATGATCGATAATGCTAAATTTGTTAACAAACATAATTCTCTTTATTAAAAATTCTTTCAAAAATAAAATGTATTTTCTGAAACTTTATTTGAGGAAGATTAAAAAGTTTCAGAAAACTTTATTTTATTTTTTAAAGATTTTTTAATAAAGAGAGTTACATTGTGTTGACAGAGTTGTCTATCTGGCCAATTTCAGCCATATTTATCGAAAAAAAAAAATCATTCCAATCAATTTAAATTCGGTTTGAAATGAGAGCAAAGTATTTTGCCTATTTTTTTATTATTATTATCTTTTAGCTTGAAATTAAAACTTAAATAAAAGCTCCAAGAACGATTTTTCATTTTTAAAAATGCATTTGAAATCTTAGGTGTCGCTTTTCTTTGGAGGTGCCTATACACACATACACACACATATTATAGTATATTAGCCAACCACGTGTATACACAATAAATGAATTAACATCCAACAAAGAAATATATGCTGAGGTTGGCCAAATTATCTACTGACCCCATGTCTGTAGACCATCTGGGTTATGGTTTGAGGAAGAGGGAAACAGTATGGAACTTTTTTTTCTATGGTTTTAATTTTCATGCTACTTTTACTTGTTTATTTTATCTTGACGTTGTAAAAATATATTTTTTATCTTGTTGATATTTTAAAGACTGGAACAGGATCGAAAAAAATAATCAAAACCTGAAAATGTTGTTGAAAAAAGAAAGGACACGAACAGAAGAAAGAAAGGAAGGAAGGAAGGAAGGAAGGAAGGAAGGAAGGAAGGAAGGAAGGAAGGAAGAGCGTGCAAACAGGAGAAAGAATGAAACAATGAAGGAAAGAAAGAATTGCTCCAAATATTTGACGACCTGTCGTCTGCTGCGGGAACGTACTGAAATGATATAAACGCCAAAACAACGGGGTGGGGTTAAAAAGTGGAGTTTACATTTCTGGGAATAATAAATATAAAGAAATGTTTATATTTCGATAGGCACACGCGCGGACACACACACACACACACACACACACACACACACATATATATATATATATATATATATATATATATATATATTTATATATATATATCGGGTTTGGGGCGGCGATGGTGTCCCGATTTATTTCTTACGCATTCCTTACATAGCGGCACGCGAATACAAATAAGTGTGTAAATCCCCGAGGGGCGTCTCTCTATTAGATTTTGTCGCCCGCTTCGCTGACGTCCGGCTTTTGCCCAACATGTGGTCACCATCAGGTAGGCACGCGCCGTTTCGACGACGTCCCTCACTCCCCACCGACAGGAGATGCAGAAAGAGGCAGAACCGATGGATGGGAAGCGGGTGGCTGGGGACAAACGGACGCATTCCCGGCTCGCTGTTTCGTTGTTACGGAGCCTGACGGCGGGAGGCACGCCTGTTTCTTGATTTTGTTTTTCTTTATTCTATTTTTTTCCTTCCTTCTTTTTCTTTTTCCTTCTTTTTCCTTTTTTTTTTTTTGTTATTAATTTATCCAGTTTTACTATTTTTTTTCAATCTGACTGCATTTTTCTCGTGTTTTTTTTTTTCGTTCTCTTTTTCTTTCTTTCATTCTTCGTTTTCTCTTTTATCGTCTTTCTTTGCTTCATTATTTTATTTTTAATTCTCTCTTTCCCTTTCCATTTTTCATTTACTCTCTTACATCTTATTCCTCCTTTCTTTTTTTTCCTTTAACCCTCTATTCTTTTTCATCTTCTGTTTCTGTTTTAACTCTCTCTCTCTCTCTCTCCCTCTCGTCCGCCCTTTCTCTGTGTGTGTGTCTCTCTCTCTCTCTTTTTCTCTCTCTCTCTCTTTTCCTTTCACGCGATCCCCCGCCCAGCATCACACTCACCTAACCCACAAAAGATGCAATGTCAGATTTTGTCGCAGAGAAAATAAATGACGGAATCTCAGTTGGCAGTTAAATAGCAATTAAAATAAGTGAATGTCGCCGCGACTCTGGAACTGCGTTTGAACTGGATATCGTACTTGCCACATGCTAAAAAGACTTAATAGATTAGGTTTCCATATTTTTGACCCAAACATATTCTCTTTCATCCTTCCCACCCAACGCCAGGCTTCAACAATATTTTTTTCTTATCGTTTTTTATTATCATTTCCTTATTCATTCTATTTCTAAACCCACGGCAACCACCTTTACAACGACAACTATTATTATTATTGTTACTACAGCTTCTGTAAAGATTATTATTATTATTATTATTATTATATCAAAATCATGATTTTTTTTAACAAATACCATGATACAAAATACAGAAGGAGAAGGACGAAAAACTTATTGGTCGAAACGTCGTGATAGAGGTAATAAAAATGTGGATACTCGTCTGAATGATTCATTGAATAATTATTTCAAATCTCAACAAAATTTAACGCGAAATAGGAAAATAATTCTATTAATTTTTTTTCCCATTATGCAATTTTAAATCATTCAGACATCTTTATATTGTTTCTACCACAACATTTCGACCAGTGAGTTTTTCGCCCGTCATATATGTTGTATCCGGTATCCTTGACTATTCTACAAGGTATGGACATAATATCTTGACCGTGTTTTGAAACAAAAAAATGAATCACTTTATAAAACACACACAAACTATTTCTAATTCTAACAGTTGAAATATAATCCTTGATAATGGCTAAATGTATAGCCGAAAGCGCTCGGAAAAGAACATTCGGACAATTTTTATATAATTTATCCTCTGAAAAGAAAAACTTTATTAGATCGCACGAGAAATTATATAAAAAACTAAATAAAAGCACCTTGTCAGTCGTTTTTAATGAAATGTGCTTGAAAGAAGGATTGCTGCCTAAATACACACACACATATATATATATATATATATATATATATATATATATATATATATATATATATATATATATATATATATATATATATATATATAAGTGCTGTCTATATATTTTATGTAAGTTATTTTCATATGGTCTGATAAGCTTAATAACATTATCATTAAACAATGAAAGAAAATCACAATATTGATACATATATATATATATAATTTCTGAGGAAGGACCGAGGTGGTCTGAAATATTAAATATATATAAAAACATATAAATAAATACTTTCGCAAAAAACACCCAATTTTTTTTCAGTTGTTTTATCCATATTATATACATATCAAGAAAGTATACGTGGCTTCTCATTATGCTATATATATATATATATATATATATATATATATATATATATATATATATATATAGTTTACGAAAAACTAGGTAATCCGTAGGGGTAGACCCACGGAGGATAAAATCCAGAGAGCTCAATATTTTTTTAATTTTTCGTTTCAACCTTTGGAAGTAAAGCCTGATGATCCACGGTCCTTTAAAAGGGCTGTGGTGAAATAATGTATTACATGGAACCTTAAAGTGGTCTGTTTTTATTTTTATTTAAATTATATATATATATATATATATATATATATATATATATATATATATATATATATATATATATAAAAGCGAACGTTGAAGTCAACACTTAGAGGCGACAGTCTGTTTCATGCTAGACGCAATCAGGCATGACGATTGCGTCTAACATAAAACAGACTGTCGCCTCTAAGTGTTGACTTCAATGTTCACTTTTATATTTACACACGCTCTACCTCTGATATTGAGCACTTTATATCCCATAAATATAGCACACCTTAAGAGTATATTTCTTCATATATATGTATATATATATATATATACAATGTTCACTTATATATATATATACTTCAATGTTCACTTATATATATATATATATATATATATATATAAGTGAACATTGAAGTCAACACTTAGAGGCGACAGGCTGTTTCATGCTAGATGCAATCGTCAGGCCACGCGTAGACTGACGATTGCTCCTAGCATGAAACAGCCTGTCGCCTCTGAGTGTTGACTTCAATGTTCACTTTTATATTTACATACGCTCTATCTCTGATATTGAGCACTTTATCCCATAAATATAACATACCATAAGAGTATATTTCTACACACACACACACACAAACACACACACACACACACACAAACACACACACACACACATTTTTACATGTGGACAAAAACAATTACCCACTACAAAAATGCATTCCTGTTTCGATGCCTTATTTGCATCTCGACTTCCTAGAAAGTTACGTACTATAGGCGGCTTGTTTTTGAATAGAATTGTCCATAACCACTTTTGGTTCCCACCAGTCGAGATGCAAATATGCCATCGAGACAAGAATGCATCTTTGTAGTGGGTAATTTTTTTTGTCCACATGTATAAATCTATTATATACATACATATATATATATATATATATATATATATATATATCCAATCGACAAGGTCTGTTTATTTATTTTTTGCAATTTTGAATAAGATATTGTATTCCTCATCATACTTTTATTGGAAATATAAAATTTAATAGGCAGACTTAGTCGATTGAATTTAAATAAATACATCTCATATATATATATATATATATATATATATATATATATATATATATATATATATATATATAGATAGATAGATAGATAGATAGATAGATAGATAGTGCGATGAATAAAGTGTCAAAATTAAATTGTCCATTGTCTTCTGAACATGCTCGGATTTCAGGATCCCCAGTTTCAGAAAATCTGATCTGAATCGTAAAATAAAATATACGATAAAACTAAGAAATTATTTAATTAAAAAGGCATTTAATTGAATAAGGTATATTATGGATACCGTTGTCTTAAGAAAAACAATTTTCCAAATGAATAATGAATTTTTACAGGAATTGTACTCAATTTTAAAGCTTTTTAAATTATTCTAATTAAAAAATTTTAGAATTTTAATTAGAATAATTTTAAAAGTTTTAAATCTTTTAATTTTTTATCTATTTTAGATGATATTGTTAATAAGTAAAAGTTATATTTACTAATCATAAATTGAAAAGCTTAGTACAATTCATCGACCACCAGTATTTTAAAAAGAATTTTGAATTTGTGTGTGTGTGTGTATGTGTGTGTGTGTGTGTGTGTGTGTGTGTGTGTGTGTGTGTGTGTGTGTGTGTGTAAACTTGCCCATTTTTTGTAAATACGGACGTTCACACACGACATTATCAGAAAATAAGAGTGGCAACTATAGTAAAGCCAAAATACCTAAAATCCAATAAAACATTACGTAGAATATTTTCATAAATTTTTAAGAATACTGGGCAGTTAGAAATTATATTAAAAAAGACGCTCAAGTTATATTCCTCAAGTAATTTTTGCAGATATGTCCCTGCCATAGAAAATATTAGATAAAAATCCGGTTGTCCATGAAGTTGTCAACAACTAATCAAAACACCTGCCTCTGTGTTAAAAAAATGAATTTCTGCGATATTTTAAACTAAAGTAAATAATATTTCTTTCAAACCAAATTAATTAAATTTTCAATCAATTAATATTCCTCAAATAATGTTTCAGAAAGTATGTCTTATTTTTTAAAGATCCGTAGATCATTCGACCGGTCCACTGGTTTAATCCTGATCCTGCCCACGTTGTGTTTGGTTTGATCCAGAAAGTAGAAGTGATGTTCATCCATTCACGGTCGACTGAAGATGTAGACACGGCTGGAGAGCCTGTGCTAAGAAATTTACAATGCACCAAAATATATATATATATCTGCAGAAAGCCGGACAACAAACTATTCAATGGTTAAATTGTTAATGTCTTTTATATAGCAGAAAAGAATAGTATAGAAAAGAAACGGGTTACAGAAAAGAAAAGTATTTGACGTAAAAACTCATACACTGGATTCTAGACAGAGAGAGAGAGTGGGTTGTGATTAGCTTGTTGTGAAATCGTCTCAGAACGATATACGACTCTTGCGATGAAGAGATACAGATTTCTGTGCGCGGCTTAAAGTTTATAGTTGCGTTCCTCCTCGGCAGTAGTAACAGTAGTAGTAATCTTCGTGGTAGCCGGAGCAGCGGTACTTATATCAACAGTACATGTTAGCGGGGTTTTGTTCCAATCCTGACGTCACTTTCGTCCTTCTTCAAGCCTTCAATTCAACTCTGCTCACTTTCAATCTCCGATATCTCTCCACCCAGCTCGACTGCACTCGACGACAGACGAGCCAAACGCAACTCTTTGATTATTGTAGCTTGTTCGACGTTTCCGTTTCCAGTGGTAGTAATAATAGTAGCAGTAGTAGTCTTAGATGTTGGAGGAGTAATTCGCTTCTTCGTTCTTATATCAACAGAACATGTTAGCGGACGTTTTGTTCCAATCTCTGACGTCACTTTCGTACTTCTTCGAGCCTTCGCTTCAACTCTACTCACTTTCAATATCCGACATCTCTCCACCCAGCTCGACTGCACTCGAAGACAGACGAACCAAAAACTACCTTTCGCCTCTCCAGTCTGCCTCTTCCGTCTGCCTCTTCTTCAGCATAACTACGCGTTTATATAGATAAATCTGGTTGGTCATAATCGATCCTTGGCCCGCATGCGATTATCACGAGTTCTGGTTACTTTCAACCAAAGTCATGTGAATTCTAAAGGTCCTTCTTCCTTACTCAGCTCTATTTATAATTTTAACCGACAAAAATTATTTCGACAATTTTCCATTGTCTTTCTAATGACCCAATTCCAAATGAGCTAGTTCAGATTTCCCATCAGTAAACAAAATTTCTCTGATCTAATTTCGCTACTCAGATTCACTCCAATTTCAATAAAAAAAAATATACGTGTGTGTGTGTGTGTGTGTGTGTGTGTGTGTGTGTGTGTGTTTTCCCGACTCTCTCTGTCACAATACTATACTCCTGATTCCAATACTACACTCCTGGTTGCAAGTTAGTACTCCTGGTTTCAATACTGTACTCCTGATTCCAATACTACACTCCTTGTTGCAAGATAGTACTCTTGGTTGCAAGGCAGTACTCCTGCTTCCAATACTGTACTCCTGATTTCAATATTGTATTCCTGGTTACAATGTTGTACCCCTGGCTCCAACAATGATTTCGAATTTTTTGCACATATTTCGGGGTAGAGAATGGGACGTATTTTTCTGTCGATTCCTTTGTTGCCGTGTAGCCCGCTTAGCCGATGCCTCTAAAACTGAATCCATTCCCAACGTATTTCCTTCTCTTCCCCTTCTTCAGGAGATATTTTCATAGTTTTTTAAAAACGCATTTCAAAGGAATTTTGATTGAACAAATAACATTATTCCTACAAACACTTCTTAGAAGATTCGTTTTTGATAAATAAATTTTTGAATAAATTTTTAAATGAATTTGTACTGAAAATTTCATTGAAATCAGAGAATTAACTGATTTTTTGGTTTATTCGTAAAATCTGGGCGTTCAATACCTAAAACGCTCTTCTAAGAAACTATTGCATCATGCCGTTTTATTCGGTGCAAAGAACAAATCCAAATATCTTCAGATGTATACATTGAACGCAAATAATCTTTTTATGAAAATTTGCTCAAATCTTTCTTATTACAAATAGAATGAAAACTCTCACAATAAAAATGAACATTTTTTACAAGTTTAAAAAAAGTTTTACAAGAATAACAAAATAATCAAAAAATGTTATTTTTATTTGCATTAAAAAGCTCTTTTAAAAGTATTTAAAATAGAGCACTCTTATATACATAAAAAAAAGAATATATTGCCTTACTTGAAGTGAAGGGATAAAGGAAGGTGTTCTTATGAGTCGTTTGATATACAGGGTGTCCATAAAGTCCGTGTGCACTTTAAAAAATTTATAACTTTATTTGTATTTGCGATAGAAATAATTTGTAAAAAGAATTAGAAAGAAGTAAATCTATATTTTTTAAGGTTTTATTGAAATTTTATTTAAGTTTCCACATGTCCTCCATCATTAGCAATACAAAGGGTAATACGATTTTGCAGTTCATGGAAAACATTTGCCAACTGATTTACAGTAATGCTTGAAATCACATTAGTTATTTTAGCTATACTTAAAACTAGGTAAATAAAAGTTTATTACATTTTTTACAGATTATTTCTATTGCAAATACAAATAAAGTTATAAATTTTTTAAAGTTCACACGAACTGTATGGACACCATGTATAAGAAAAATTGATTAATATATTTATTAGCGTTCTTTTTCTCGATGTAATTTATTTTTCCCGTTGAAATTCTTTATTTTATTTTTAGTTTACGAAAGTGAATTAATATGTGAAAGAAATATGAAACAGAATTAATCGCCGAGGCATTTTCAAATTTAAAGCCATTTTAAATTGGTAACAGCAATTCTGTAAAAAAATGCTATTGTAATCTTCTATGCATGATTTAAAATCAGTGTTTCCACTGACCAATATGATTCTGGAGAAAATATCGGTGTACCTATCACTATCTCTAGTTGCCAAGTATGAGATGATAAAAAACTTGCAGTTAATGTTCTCCGTTGAAATAAATGGCAAATGACCGTTTTATAAAATAACACCTTAGAATCAAATATATCTTAATACTTCTGCCATCGAATGACCACAAAATGTAACGCTACCTACCTAGAGAAATATGTTGTCATCGATATGCGAATCGCGTCTTAATTTGACTGACCCAATCAAGGATAATAAGGACTTTTTTGACCCGTCGATTTTTAAACGAGACTTCGAGTTGGTGTAAACTGTGACGATCAAGCTATGTGGTCATGCAATACTAACTTCCAGATTTCGTCACACAGACAAAAAAATGAATAAAAATAAATAAAATACAGTCACACCTGAATTAACGGTTAAGCGAGAAGTTGCATAGATCGCTATTTCAGGAATTCTACACATGTAATTGGTTTGTATTAACCAGATTTAGATATTTTTAAATGTTTATACAGTATAGTAGTGTACTGAACCGTAAACATAATAAGCAAATTCAGATACTAGCTTTATATTCAACTAGTTTAAAAGCCGCCCTATCGGTCGGCATTTAAGCTAGCTCCTACAGAGGGCTCTTGATTGAGCCTTCATCACAATAGGTAGGGAGGAGTAGATGCGATAGGCAACAATAAACTACAGAACTCAAAATTGATCGCTGCATTTAAGTACGTAGGTCCTTACTTTCCGTATAAACAATTATTTTTATTTCAGGAGTGACTTTCGCTGGATTTCGCAATTAATTTCGATTATTCCCAAATTTATTTTCAAGTTATAAAAATGGTTATCGTACAAAAATATTAGTGGCAAAAAATCACGTAAAAAAAATCGCCGAAAACAATCGCAGTAATGAAAAGTTGCGAATCGAAAATTTCAAGATTGCTGCTCTTTAATGTCCGCCTGTGTGCTTGTTTGTTTTGTTTATATCTTTATTAGAACCGTTTGGTATTGTGGGATTTTAAAACAGGGATGTAGTGATTATAGTCTGTTATTTAAGACGCCTTAGAATCTGCAGCCCCCAATTCCTGTCCGAAGATGAGAAATACATCGAAAACGCATTCAAACTCTTCCAATACCCGAATTATTTCCTGCACAATGCCAAACGCAAAGCCTACAAGATTCACAGGATGTTTTCAATTTGCTCAATGATTCGCCTGATTCCAAAATTGTGATATGTTTGGTTACTGTCTCTAGGTGTAACGTTGAAAATACGGACAATTTTATTTTGAAACACTGTAATTTGGGAACAGTAATTTTTTTTTCATTTGAACATGAGATATTGAAAGTTAGAGAGTTGTGTCCCTTTAATTGTTTTTATCAGTAGAAGCCAATATGGCTGAATCCGAAAACAATCGCAGTAAAGAAAATTTGGGAACCCAAAATTTCAATATTGCAGATCCGGTCCGACTTGGAATGTTTTTAATTTGCTCACGGAGTCGGCCTGATTCCAAAATGTTATGATATATTGGGCTACCGTCTCTAGGAGTAAAGGTGAAAATGTGTGACGTAGTGACACACTGACATTCACATTTATTATATAAGTTGTATATGTATAAAAATATGAAACATACATGCACACGCATAATGAAGATGATGAAACAAAGTGGAAAAATTATATTAAAGACGTGTGCCGCTGTAGAAGTATCCTCTTTGTCTTCCTCAGTTTAAAATGAAAGAAAGACAAAACCGTGCGTGAGAAAAATATCTTGGGATCTCTGAGAACAAGTGGGTACCATAAATCAAATTAATTCCCCTACCTTATCACGTCCTAATTCTCAGACTTGGAGAGTGTCTGTCCGTCTGTGTGCTTATTTGTTTTATCTATATCTGTATTAGAGCCGTTTCGTATTGTAAGATTTTAAATGGCGGATTTTATATACATGGTGTCCCAAAATAATGTATACACTCTTTAAATATTAATAGTTAATAATACTTTTTTTTATATATGGATGAAAATATGCAAAACAGATGGATTGGAAGAAGAGGGAGAGTTGAATCCCCACCTAGATCACCAGATTTGACACCCTTGGATTTCTTTGTGTGGGGGTTTCTAAAAGACAAAGTTTACAGCAGGAAACCTGAAACAATTGCTGAAATGAGAGTAGCAATTGAAGAAGGATGTGCTCAAATACCAGAGGAAATGATACTGGACGTTTGTAGGTCTATTTCTTCAAGATATGAAAAGTGTATTGAACAGAACGGCAACCAGTTTGAGCACTTGATGTGAACTCATCATTATAAGAACATTCTACCACTGCCCCAAGTAGCTTTTATCTTATTAAAGTTAATTTTCTGTTTTTTGTATATTTTACACTCAAATTCTTTAAATGTGTAGTCTTTCTCTTGTATTAATCTTAGTTACAAGTCAAAATACATAAATTGAATAAGTTATAACGATTCAAAGAGTGTATATATTATTTTGGAACACCCTACATATATATATATATATATATATATATATATATATATATATATATATATATATATATACGCACATACATACCCATCGATCTATACCTGTGCATACATGCACAGTCACATACGAATATACACATCATAGTCTTTTTTATTTCTATATATACATGTATACACATATTCATACACACCACTATTTATATATGCCTGTACACCCTTATATATATATATATAAATGCTCTCTCATACACACACGTGCGCACGCGAACACACACATACACACACACACATACACACACTCACATAACCATATAATATATAAAATATATATATTCTTAGTTCATGAAGTGCAGTTGTTCCTGATATTATGGGTCGGATTGGGATGCCTGGTTTGTTTACTTACATATACATATATAAGCACATATACACACTTGCATATGCATATATGCATATACACATCCGCATATATACACATATACATACATATACACACATGCGCGCGCGCACACACACACACATACATATATATATATATATATAAATATATATATATATATATATATATATATATATGGTGGCCTGAAGATTGCATCTAGCATGAAACAGACTGTCGCCTCTTTGTGTTGACTTCTATGTTCACTTTTATATTTACACACGCTCTGTCTCTGATATTGAGCACTTTATCCCATAAATATAGCACATCTTAAGACTATATTTCTTCATATATATATATATATATATATATATATATATATATATATATATATATATATATATATATTAGAGCCGTTGGGTCTGTAGATTTTTAAATCGGCCGACTCCACGTAGTTCCCTGTTCTTCTCTCCACCAACTTGTATACCACATTTTGCTATTATTGTCTTTGCGATGATCGGTGATATAACGTATGGCCCTGGTCTTAGGTATACATATAGTTGAGAATTATGAGATCAGCACTTTCAATGCATTTCCTTCTCAGTGAATTCTGTTCTCTCCTGATCAGATTGGCATTTTTAAAATCAAAATTGCGGTCAGATATTATTACGTGGAACAATCGGTGTGTTTAGATTGTTTCTGGATTTTCTTTTTTGCGCGATCTATTTTGTATATTCCTGCCTCTGTCCAGTTCTTGCTTTTTCTCGTTTAATGTTAACTATATGTCCCATTGTCTTTTTCGGCGGTGGTAATGAATTTTATGTCGAGGTTGGACAAGATTTGTCCGATGGCGTCTGTTATGTAGCTGGTAGGTAGGATCAAGCGTTCCATTTAGTTATGGCTGCCGTGATTATTATTATTATTTGTTGATTTTGTATTTTTCTTCTGTGAATTTTGTAGGCTTTTCGTTTGGCATTGAACAGAAAATCATTCGGGTATTGGAGGAGTTTTCGATGTATTTCTCTTCTTCGGACAGGAATTGGGGACTGCAGATTCTAAGGCCTCTTAAATTACAGACTATAATCACTACATCCCTGTTTTAAAATCCTACAATACCAAACGGCTCTAATAAAGTTATATATAAAACAAACAAGCACACACGCGGACAGACACTTTCCAATTAGGAGGTGACAAGCTATGGCAATTAATTTGATTTATGGTACGCACTTATCCTCAGAGATCCCAAGTCATTTTACCACACATAATTTTGTCTTTCTTTTATTTGAAACTGGGGAAGACAAAGAGGGTATACATTTCTTCGGCGAAACGCGTCTTTAATAAAGAATTTTTTACTTTGCCTCATCATCATCACTTTTTTTCAGATACTGTTATATATCCGACAAACACGCACACATATACAGTACACACACACACAAACATACACACACATATGTGTGTGTGTGTGTGTAATAAAATTGTTAGACACATCAGACAATCCAATATTGTGTAAAAAAAAAACTGTCGCACGCTGTCTTCCTAACTCTAGCGCCATATTATGACTAAGATGACTTCACGCAATGTATTCTTCGGCCACGCTGTCTGAGTCGTATGTACGAGGCAAACGGCATAAGTCGAAACCATATTAATAGAGATTGCACCGTAACCACGAATTGCCGTAGGTAGAGGGGTAGAGGGTAAACACACACAGATAGATAGATAGATAGATAGATAGATAGATAGATAGATATATAGATAGATAGATAGATATGAATAGACTGAGATAGATAGATAGATAGATAGATAGGTATGAACAGACTGAGATAGATAGATAGATAGATTGATAGATAGATACGTATGAACAGACTGAGATAGATAGATAGATAGATAGATAGATAGATAGATAGATAGATAGATAGATAGATAGATAGATGTGTGTGTGTGTGTTTCATTAAAGACGACAGGCATGGTACTACGATTAAGCTTTTTATTTAATTTTTCTTATATTCAAACAAGTGTTTTCTTTTTTGAACACAAAATGTGTAGAAACTGTCCAAATGTCCTGTAATTCCGAGCGCTTTTAGCTATACTTTCAGCCATTATCAAGGACAATACGATTAGTATTACCTTGTCTGTCGTCTTTAATAAAAACATGTATAAATAAAGGATTGCTGCCTATATACACAATATATATATATATATATATATATATATATATATATATATATATATATATATATATATATATATATATATATATATATATATATGACTAGTCGCATCCTTTAGGATTTAACGTTGGTAAGCGTTTTTTGTTCGGTCTAGGCAATGAGTGTATCCTGAGGTCAACACCAATGCCGACAATCATGTTGCAATGTTCAGGTCATTTAAAGTATATTTTAACAGATAGATAGATAGATAGATAGATAGATAGATAGATAGATATGAACAGACTGAGATAGATAGATAGATAGATAGATAGATAGATAGATAGAACAACATCGATATAAAAAAAAATTAATTCAAGGAATCCAATTTAAACTTCTTTGTTTTCCTTTATTTCAAAGTTGTTGCCAATGCAACGATGTTAAAGAAATATTTTATGAATTCCTTGCCAGTTATTTTCAAAGCGAAATACAAAAACTCAGAAGAGTCTTTGAAACTGCTGCATTTGTAAAAGTCACGTTACAAACTGATTTGATCTCATGTAATGTTTGCGTTTTGAGCGTTACTTGATTCCTTCTATTCCTCCAGCCTCCCAGAAAAAAAACCCTTTCCTCTTTAAAAACAAATATCATTTTGCCTCGCTTGCTAGAAAATTAAATCCAATTTACTAATCAATATTAAAAATCTGCTAAACACTCGTCTGGTATCAGATGACGAGATTTGCTAAACATAGCGAGACATGACGAGACATGACGTGACACGCCCTCGTTATCAAAGTAAATTAAATCCACAGAAATCATAAGCGTTGCCAGAAGTACCTAGGATTTTAATTATCATTATTTTCTAAAACAAATCTCTCCCCCCACCACACACACACACACACACACACACACACACACACACACACACACACACACACACACATATATATATATATATATATATATATATATATATATATATATATATATATATCCAAGTATAGGATTGGTGTATACGGAATAAATTCCAATAACCAAAAAATACTATTCTTAAAAGAGTGCTCAATACAGATTAGAGCAAATAGAATTTATTCGAAAATTATAACATAAATATCTTATAAAATCACTAGAAAAATAGCCATTGTGTTTCAACACTTCTGGTGTCTTATCAAGTGATGCTGTTGAATGTCTTATATATATATGAAATTTGATAATTGAAATAATAATTATACGTATATACTTACAGATACATATATGAATATACATATACTTATATTCATATATATATACATATATACGTTGAATATACTGCCGCTCATTTAGCGGTTGGTGTTATATTTCTAAAACTGTACTTCCATAAAATGTAATTGTAATATTAAACATTTCCTTATTAGGAAACATTCGGCATTCAATGACAAAGCAGACAGTGGTGCCGGGGGTTGGAATTTTTTCTTTTAAAACAATTTTTCGGGAAAATATGTTTCTCAAGTCGACTGTTATCACTCAATCCAGTATGAATGGGGATTTCATTCCTGGCCTTTTGTTTGAAGTCGTGTTGAACGGGAACATTTTGATTCTCATTGAGCGCATTTAAATCAACATGATAACCTATCAGCTTCGATACACAACATACTTGCAAAAAACAATATTATATAGGACTGTAACTGTAACGTGTACGTGTCTGTATGTATGCTTGATATATATATATATATATATATATATATATAACATTTAATATAAAATAAAATCTATATATATAAAATTTGCATATATATATATATATATATATATATATATATATGCAAATTTTATTTTCTATACCAATCTCTATCTCTCAAGCATACACACAGACACGTACACGTTACAGTTACAGTCCTATATATATATTACAGTCCTATATATGTATATATATATATATATATATATATATATATATATATATATATATATATATATATATATATATATATATATATATCCAAAATAAAAATCACTAGAAAAATAGCCATTGTGCAAAAAAAGTTTGTCGAAGCATTAGAGGTAGACTTCAAAGCTGTGTAAATTGTGATGGAAAACATTTTGAGCACCTGCGTTGATAAAATTTAAGGGCTTTTGTATTATTGTTCACAATAAAATTTAAGGGCTTTTGTATTATTGTTAACAATAAAATTTAAGGGCTTTTGTATTATTGTTAACA
>OZ038494.1:102176474-102383974 GCA_964036315.1 Acanthosepion esculentum | reverse complement strand
AAAATAAATTGGTCTAAATCCATCCAAATAAATAAACTAACAAACCGATCCCGATAAACTAACCGTTAGAAAAAACAAATAAGGATAATCAATCCAAATAAAAACATGAAGTAATAAACAAATTAAAAACTGTTCCCGCCAAAATAATAGTTAGAACAAACTACAACAATGAACCCAAAAATTGAATAAATAGCTTTAATTATCTTCGCAAACCAAAACAAAACTATTAAATAAGCGATATAAACAAATTTTTACTACGTTAATAAAAACACCGATTAAAATTATATATATATATATATATATATATATATATATATATATATATATATATATATATATATAAGATAAAATATAAGAATAAAAATAAAATAAAAACAAGCAAAATAATTTAACCCAAATAAATAAATAAACGACTTCCGGTAAAATAACGGCCAAAATAGACTACACACAATGCACCAATGACCCGTATATATAAATAGCTGAGAAAAATAACAGCACTGTGGCCTAATGATTGCATGTAGCATGAAACAGACTGTCGCCTCTAAGTGTTGACTTCTATGTTCACTTTTATATATATATATATATATATATATATATATATATATATATATATATATATATATATAATATTTTGTTTTTACAATTCCTTTTTTGAGGACTGAAAATGTGGAAGAATTGTTTATTGTCCCAAGCGCTTTCGGTTAATACTCTCACCATTTTGAAGGGAGGGATTTTCGTGCTAACGGTAATTCTTCAAATAGTTTTTGTTTTGCATTATTTACATTATTCGGACTATTGTCCTCATCTTTGTCGCCATATTTATTACAACGTTTCCGCCGTTGGACGCTCCGGCCTTCTTCAGGTGGTTGGATGTCGAACTGAACCCTTTATTTCGCTCACTGTGGATAAAGGCGTTAGTTAGATCCAGTGACAGAACCCAAACAGTTTGAGTTCAATACCCGGTTAAGGCAGTGGAGAACTTTCAGAGGGGAATTAACAGGAGATAACTGATAACTGACATCCATTAAAACATGGCACGTGGAACTAGAACAATCTACCCCAGTGAGCGAAATTAAGGGCTCAGTTCGACATTTCAACCACCTGAAGAAGGCTGGAGCGTCCAACATTTTTAATCTGACAATTTTACTTATTACTACACACATTTTCTGTAGTCGGACTCTCAACTTCTAGACTAAAAGACATTAATTTCACTGTTTAAAAAAGGACGTCTGCTCACCCACTAAAATATAAAATTTATAGTAATAAGAAAGTGTGTATTATGTAAACTTCTCGAAATTCATGCACGATCATATTTTATTCCCAAAAACAATACAACTTTATATATGTAAATGCAGGCACACAGGATAACGCTACTACAACGAAAAAATTCATAGCCATTGACAACTGTCAGCAACGGCTAGAGACTGTTATTACAGCATTTTCGAAAGGTATTTCTGGTAATACACATACAGACGTTCAACGCCACTTCGCCTTCAACAGTTTATAGCACTCACACATGGATTTATATCTGCACAATAAAAAAAAAATTGCTCAAGTCGAAATGGAGATTTATGTGTACATATATATTGATTTATATGTTTATGATTGTTTAATTTATTGTAATTTGAAAACACGACTAACAATAACGTCGTGTAGTTTATATTTTGAATCTAACTATATACCAAATATTTCTTATTACTATAAATGTTAGTTTATTGCGTACACGTCTTTCAGTTGCTATCCCCGTTTTTATTTTATTTTATTAAACAGTGACATTAATAGCAGCCAGCCTAGACCGAGAAGTCCGACTAAAGAAAAGGTGTGCCTCCGACAGGAATCGAACCTGCAACCTTTTTTTTCCATCAAACACGTGTAGCCACTAAAAATAAAGTTTCGAGTAATAAAAAATGGAAGTTGTCTAAAAATCCTTTAAAAAATACTAAATTTTTCCCGACAAAATCTATCTTGCACATTTACATTCGACCGTGCAGTAAATATCGCTGCCGATTTTGGTCTGGTGTGTCTGTTATGTATCTAGAGGTTCTTGATAAAATGCAAAGTAGAATCTGCAATGTTTTTGGTACTGACCTTGCATCTCGGCCTCAGTCACATTCCCACTACCGTAACGTAACTTCCCTGTGGCTTTTCTATAAATATTTTTATAGTAATTGATCTGATGAACTTTCCTCTATGATACTTAGACTTTATGAATTTAAGCGCAGTACTTGATTGGCGGCAAGGTCTCATCATTTTATATTTGAAATGGCGAGATGTAACCGTAAGTTCTATGCTAATAGTTTCTTCTATCGTACTTTTATGGAACTCTTTTACAGTTTCTTCCTTTCCACTCAAATTTGATCTTCACAAATTTAAATGCAATGCAAATCGTTAACTTCTTTGTCTTCTTAATATCTTTTCTTTTATTGTCCTATCTCCGTAATAATGTTTTTTCCTTCGCATATTCTCACACACACAGCATCTTAATAGCTTTATTGGGGTGAAATGATTAAAAAAATATTCCAAAATGTAGAACTTAAGATAAAGCTTTCCATAACAAAAACTATGATCTGGAATTGGAATGAAAACAATGATGACACTTATTCTGGCTCTATCAAATTTCCCGAATTTGGTAACGTAGTTTTGTGATATCAACGAATACTCGTTGTCACTTTCGTAATGCTCGTTGTAGTAGAGACTTTGTAATCGCAGCAGTTACAACTATAGTACGCCGTTGAACAATGCTAGTGCCTGACGCCTTCGAATAGCACTCGCACTGATAGCACTTGCTCGATAATACTCGCTCGACAAGTAACCCGTGTAGTGATCTGAATAGAGAAATAGTATAGTGAATAGAGTAGAGGATAGTGGTCCGTATAGTAATAGAGTAGAAATGGTGATCCGAATAGTAATAGAGGATAGACTAGAAATGAAGATCCGTATAGTGATAGAGGTGAAATCGCGATCAGTTAGACACATGCTACATACCATGCGTTTCCTCTATGGTCACGTGGTCTACTTAATTCAATAACGGGATCGCCCGTGTTTTCTCACCGGCGATCTATGTTCAAACTCAATTGTCGGCAGCGGCACTTTATTCCTACATAACACGTAGTAATTTGGAATTCAGTCCTTAGGCCGGTCAGTGTGAACTTGAACTCAGCAGAAACAGGGTGAGCAATAAATGAGTAGTGCGCAATAATAACTAGACGAGATCTCCCGAGACATGGTCAGTGAAACGAGAACAATCTATCCCTGTAGATTAAATAAAGGATTCCCTGAAGGTTACTTGAATTTGGACGTCCGAAATGTTGTGATAACAACAACAACAAATATACGTTAGACGATAGGCAGGAATAAAGGACTTTTCCAAAGACCACGTCGCTAAAATGTATAGGACATGTAACTAGAGAGGAAAATACTGACATAATCAAGAGGCTCATGTTCCACAATATCTTAAATAAAAGCTTAAGATGGAAATGCTACAAAGGGTTATAACAGCTTGTGGGCTTGACAAAACTATTCTTCTGAAAAACTGTTTTAAGAGAAAGATTTTATTGAGAGTTTGGGAACCACACACAAACACACGCACATATATTTTTTTAAATTAAAATTGGAGTAGATTTGAACAGTGAAATTAGATCAGAACAATTTTGTTTACTGATGGGAATCTGATCTAGCCCATTTGAAACTGAGTCATTAGGAAGACAATGGAAGATGATCAAAATAATTTTTATCGGTTAAAATGGGAAATAGAGCTTACTAATGCTATGAGGAACTTTGAAATTCACATGATTTGGGGTTGAAGGCAGCGCTCCTGATAACGCGTGCGGGCCAAGGGTCGATTTATGCAGCCAGGTTTATGTATATAAACGCGCACAGAAATCCGTTGAGAGTGGTTGGCTCGTCTGCCGTCGAGTGCAGTCAGCTGGGTAAAGAGAGGTCGGAGACTGGAAGTGACGTCAGAGATTGGAACCAAACGCCCGCTAACATATTTTGTTGATATAAGTAGGAAGAAGTATGGAAGTGATGTCAGGGATTTGGAACAAAACCGCCGCTAACATCTACTGTTAATATAAGTACCGATGCTTCTGCTATCACGAAGATTACTACTACTGTTACTACCGCCGAGGAGGATTGTAACTATAAACTTTAAGCCGCGCACAGAAATCTTTATCTCTCCATCGCAAGAGTCGTGTATCATTCTGAGATGATTTCACAAGCTAATCACAACCCACTCTCTCTCTCTCTCTCCCCCTCTCTCTCTCTCTCTCTCTCTCTCTCTCTCTCTCTCTCTCTCTCTCTCTCTCTCTCTGTCTAGAATCCAGTGTATGACGTTTTACGTCAATTATTTTCTTTTCTGCAACCCGTTTCTTTTCTATACTATTCTTTTCTGCTATATAAAAGACATTAACAATTCAACCATTGAATAGCTGTTTGTCCGGCTTTCTGCAGATATATATATATTTTTTTGGTGCATTCTAAATTTCTTGGCACAGACTCTCCAGCCGTGTCTACACCTTCAGTCGACCGTGAATGGATGAACATCACTTCTGCTTTCTGGATCAAACCAAACACAACGTGGACAGGAAGCAGGATTAAACCAGTGGACGGGTCGAATGATCTACGGATGCTCAGGGGACCTACGGTCGCTCCCTTAATTTCGGTTAAGACCGAGTAGACACCTCAACCCAGAGAGTAAGACGTCGGAGGTTGAGGGGCTTGGGCGAAAGTGTTTGACTGGTGATCGTGACTAGGATAGACCCGTGGGAATTACCACGGCCGTCTGAACGAGGAGAGAAGGTTGTATTTGTGTTGTCCAGTCAGGACCAAGTAAGACCAGAAAGGACTCTAGTCTTTGGACTATATTGGTCTGAAAGGGACATAAAGAGGAAAAGAGAAGGAAGCAAGAAGGAGGAAAAAGAAACAAAATACGGAGCGGCGGTCCTCAGGTAAGTCACTTTTTGGTTTCCTTTGTTCGCTCATTGCACTTAGATCTGCCAGTAATATTGTTGATCTTGTTTTGACTTTGTAGACGTTGTACGCAGTTGAAGCGCCACCACCGTGTTAAGTATTTTTCCTTTCGCTCTCTCGTGGGAAAGTAGTAATTGACAAGACGCTAGGATGAATGTAGGAGGATCAGACGCCACAGATGACCTTGGGGATGTGGGAGTCCCCGAAATATTGATGGTTTTCAGGAGGCTGATAAGTAGCATGAAGCTACCTACTTATAAAGGAAACCCTGCGGACCTGCACGAATGGATTCTGTCCATTCAGAAGAAGCAGGTGATCTATGGCCTCTCGGACCAAGAAATGGTGCTCCTAGCTTACGACGCCGCAACGGAGCAGGTGTCCAAATTCATAGGGGGCTACAGAGAAAACCCGGCCCTGACGTGGACCGAGCTTAAATCCGCTCTGGTGCGGCAATACTCAAGTGAGCGTACGGCTATTGAGGCGGTCAGGAAATTATTCTGGCTGCAGCAACAAGAAGGAGAGACTAATGAGGAATTGGGGGGAAAAAATCGCAGGGCTAGCAGCGTTAGCTTTTCCGGAGTTGGCGACTCGAGACAGTGGCCCTATTCAGGCCTTGTTGGCCGATGTGTATGTGGACGCGCTGAGTGACAGGGACCTGGGGAGCGATGTTCTGAAGTAGGGACCGGTCAGCCTGGCCGCAGCTATAGAGGCGGCTCGGACCAGCGAACGACTCTAGGATAGAATAAGATGGGGTGTAGGTAGGAACCCCCGGGGGGCCAAAGCAGTGATGAAAAAGAAGGACCGGGAGCGGATCCAGATACGGGACCCTAAAGAAGAGGTGGAAGAGGACTGGAAGGCTGAAGTAGTTCCCAATAAGAGAGCCTGGGATCTGCGTTATGGGTTTCACAAGCCCACACCGAGCCGATATGGGTTGGTGTCCTGGACTTGCAAGTATGGTGGGCATCGAGCTCGCGACTTTCCGACAAACTATGGAGTCAACCCAAGGTCTTTGGGGCCGAACTGCACGACTTGTGGCGAGTTCGGGCACAAGGCTCGGTGGTGTACGGCAGAGGGAGACCGTAAACTGGGGATAAAGCGAGTTAATACGCTGGTGCCCCCCTACCGAGAAGGAAAAGGGTCCGGGAAACGCCGATGGGTTACCCGTGAAAAAATAAGAGGCATGGTGGCAAGTAAGACCTCTGAGATGCTGGACATGTGGTGTGGTCGGGCACTTTTCGGCCAGTTGTAAGGAGCGAAGGTGTTTGCACTGTGGAGAAGCGGGTCACCTGAGTCGAACATGTCATCGCAGGAGAAAGATGGACCACACCGAAAGGAACAACCCTAACTCGAATGGAGGGGAGAAATGGGTTGCTAGTCCGAGAAAAGAGAGTCATCCGAGCTCTATCCCACCCAGGAGGGCCCCTAAACAGAAATTGGAGCCCCTAGAAAAAGTTGAACTCCTGTCACCGACTCCCACGTCTCGGTTGTCGAGAAGGCGAGAGGAAAGGCGAGAACATACGGGAAGGAGAAATGCACAGGTATACCGTTTGCTGAAGGAAAGGCCAGACTTCACCTGTAATGTGTTGCTGGGAGATAAGAAGGTAAAGGCCCTTGTCGATACTGGAGTTTCAGTGTCACTGGTTAGCAGCTGTAAGATTCTCGATAAACGAGACGACAAAAATTTCCCCTTATTACTTGATATATGACAGGGATGTAGTCTTACCTATAGACAATCTGTTACGACCTAGGAGGAAGTATTTAGGAGAGGATCATCACCAAATAGTTTTAGAATAACAGCATAAAATTTTTACGCGGGTGAGGAGGAGGATTCAAAGAGCCCAGAAAAGGCGAAACGATAGGGTAAATAAAAATAGAGAAGAAATTTCCTTCCAGATAGGTGATCCAGTGTATTATAAAATACAACTGAGAGAAGGTAAATTGGACCAGAGATGGAGTCCATACAATAGGATCGTGGAGCAGATGGGTCCGGTTTCCTTTGTGATCTGGGACCAATTGACCGGACAGGTAAGGAGAGTGCATGCGAATGATATAAAGCTAGCTGAAATAGGAGAATGGAAAGGAGCCGAAACAAAAACTCAACAGAAAAGTCTGAGGAAAACTGCGTTGGTAGAACCTGAAGGGCTAGAGGCTGAGAGTGAAAGTGAAGGGAGTGAGGAGATTGAAATTAGCCCAACTACCCTTCGAAGGCTGAGGGGGGTAAGTCGGACCCCAGCGAGACATTCTGAGGAAGCAGGGATTGAGCCTAACCATAGGAAAGAAGAACTGAGTGAATGGGAGGAAGAGGATGAAATTCCGTTAGCTCAATTGCAGAGTAAATTACGGGCTGAAAAAGCACCTAGTGTTAATGAGGAATTACGACTAAAACGGCGATTGAGGGGAGCGGTGCAGCCCGAGCCCAAGGATTAAGTGAAACCAGTACAGTGGCTGTGGTGAATGAGTGACGGTCTGGGACTAACTGTGCATTTATCATCGGTGTTGGTGAACTGTGTGGACAGGCCCCATGCATGCACGGCGCTGGTGGTGGTGTAGGTCGGTGCTTGAGGTATCGCTCTAAAATGTAACCACCCGCTAAAAACAATAAGAGAATGATTGAGTAAGACGAATTATTCTCTCCATCTCCTTGCAGACATGGACGAGAGGAGGCTCGTGGTACTGACGATGCTAGTTGTGGTACCTAATACCTGGGAACACAGTGAGAATACAGTAGAACAAAGACAACAATCAATGGTTCAGTTGGTTAGAGAGAGCGTATCCATACTCAATGTTACTAGGCTGGAATTGGCTAAGAATAGAGGGAGTATCAATTGGTTGATTTCTCACCTACAGGTTTTTAGAAAATAAGTGATAACTGTAACCACGTCTGTAACAACCGAACTACAGAAATTAGAGGGGGTTTTGCAAAGGTATTTTCAATTATTAGCTATAATGAGTAAGGTACGTCAAACAAGTCACTCTTTAACGGTGTTGTTAGAGCATGTGAGAGCACAATTAGACATGCTGTCGCTGAGACACCTGTCTCCGAGTATAATAACTCCGGAACGATTAAGGGAAGTACTACTGGAGATACAAGCTAAACTACCCCATCACCTTAGATTACCTGTAGACCCCACCCAGCAGTTATGGAGGTATTAAAGCGCCTTGGGATGTACTACCTTGTTGGAAGATGACAAATTGCTAGTGCTAGTGCACAAAAGATTTGACAAAGCCTGTTGTGAAGGTGAGACAAAATCGGAGGGACAGATTTACGAAATAAATCGAATTTTTTTTTTTTTGTAATGAGACTGAAATAATTGATAAGAAGTGTTGCGAACTCCAATAAAAAAGGAAAGAACACTCGAACTAGTGAACTATGTGAAAAGGTTCTACTGCACGAGATCACCACAACAGTGAAATTTAACCGGAAGTTGCATGTACATATGTATCGTAAGGAGAATGAAAATGTAAGTGGGCATAATGAGCCCTAAGAAGAACTGAGGACTCTACCTTTGCATGCTGGAAGAGACGTATGTTTGTTTTGTATATATTATGTTTCCTGTAGAGCCGGGCCCAAACTATGGTCTTTAGGCCTTTTAGGAGAATTGTCATTTAATAGACAGCACTTTTCTTCATATATGGGATGTCCTAGTAGGTCGATCTTTTGAGCAACTTGTATATTGATGATCCCTGGGACACTGTGAGTAAAATTGTCCATTCCTTTTCTCACAAGACCCAGAGCTCCGATTACTATTAGTACAGACTCAGTCTTCATCCCCCACATCCTGTTAATCTCGATCTCTGTGTCCTTGGGTATTTGGACAATTTCTCGATAATTTTCATGGAGGTGTTGTTCTCAGATGGCACTGCTATGTCAATAAGCATACAATTTCTGAATTTCTTGTCTTTTATGATGAAAGCAGATCTGTTGGCTTTTATTTCCCTATCAGTTTGAATCGACATGTCCCAAAGGATAGGTAATCATTATTTTGGGTAACTCTGTCTGGTTGGTGCTCATACCATCTCTCAGTGGTTTCGATTTTGTGCTTCTTGCATATCTTCCAGTGCACATATATCGCTAACTTGTTATGTCTGTGGGTATATTCATTTCTTGCTGGTTCCAGAAATCCTGACGTATTATTATTATTATTATTATTATTATTATTATTATTATCATAATGCAGATTTTAAAGGAAAATAATCAGGCTGAACACAATTAAGAGAAAAGAAGCCTATAGACTTGAATGTTGACCAATTATATTTATACGACAACAATAAGTGAAAAGAGTCCCCATTTTTAACCAAAATAAATTATACGTCCGCCCAGGCCGCTCAAAGATGAAAGTAATGAACGTTGATGCTGTTTTAACAAACGCCACAAAGAAAACTGAAATGTTTTAATAATTTAAATACATTGATAATGGAAAATGAATTAAAATAACTTTACGGGTGAGAAGGTGGCGGTAGGGGGGGCTTGGTGTAAACATCCTTCTCCTCAGAGATTTCACGTCTGAAGACAAAAATTTAAGGCATATTTGACATTTCGATGCAGATAAATGTCAAATGCGGAACAACCACGCGCTTGCGCAGGCGATAAGGCTTCCATTTGAAGTTTTCGGTAACGTTATCCTTTGTTTGTCCGGAAGTTTTTTTTCTTAAAAAAAAAGTTTTTAAAAAAAGAAGAAAAAGGATTTTTCTGTTGGGTGTGCCAAAAATTAGAAATGTGATAGGCGAAACGAGATCGTGTGCATGAAACCCATATTAGCCGAAATATTTTTTACTCTTTGACCGACAAGAAAAAGGAATTTTTAAAAACTGGCAGAAATTATATGATATATATATATATATATATATATATATATATATATATATATATATATATATATATATATTCTAAGTGGGGGAGAAAAATATGTAGAGTGCTTTATTTAATGTTTTCCTTTAAAAATAATGGAAAATTCTGGGGACAGCTTTGTTTATTTTCAAATCACTTCCATTAATCCAAATTTATGAGGCTTTCGTTTCTTTTTAATGTTTCTTTTTATTACCAGAAAGTATCAAATATGAAGCGATTTTTTACAATAATAATTCAAGTACCATATGTGATAAACGCGATCATGTCTCTCTCTATTCATGACTGACTAGGCAGATTTCCCGCAGTTTCTTTCTGTGGTAGACCGTTTGCCAACCAAAGCTATAGGATACACATCTTCGCACATCTAACTGGGCAGATGTTCCCACAGTAGGCTACCGTTTCTTTTTGCGGTAGACTGGTTGCCAACCGAGGCTATAGGATACACATCTTCGCATATCTGACTGGGCACAAAATGTTCTCACAATAGGCTACCGTTTCTTTAGCGGTAGACTGGTTGCCAACCGAGGCTATAGGATATCCATCTTCGCAAATCTGACTGAGCAGAAGATGTTCTCGCAGTAGGCTGCCGATTCTTTTTGCGGTAGACTGATTGCCAGCCGAAGATATTGGATACCCATCTTCGTAAAATGACTGGGCACATGTTCTCGCAGTTGGTTGCCGATACCTTTTGCGATAGACTGGTTACCAACCGAGGCTATAGTATACCCATCTTCGTACATCTGACTGGGCGGAATATGTTCTCACAGTAGGCTGCTCTCTATTTTGGCGGTAGAGTGGTTGCCAACCGAGGCTATAGGATACCCACCAACGCACATTGGGCACAAGCTGTTCTCACACTAGGCTACCGTCTCTTTTTGCGGTAGACTTTTTGCCAACCGAGGCTATAGGATATTCATCTTTGCACATCAGGCTAGGCACAAGATGTTCTCATAGTAGGCTATCCTTCTTTTTGTGGTAGACTGGTTGCCAACCGAGAATATTGGATACCCATCTTCGCACAATGACTGGGCACATGTTCTCGCAGTAGGCTGCCGTTTCTTTTTGCGCATGACTGGTTGCCATCCGAGAGTATAGGATAGTCATCTGACTGGGCAGAAGATGTTCCCGCAGTAGGCTGCCGTTTCTTTTTGCGGTAGATTGATTATCATTTCATCCGATGTTTAATGGGAGGTAGATATTTATGCCAATTACAAATTATACAAATTGCCACTTATACAAACACGGTCTATACACCTTCAAGTTCACTTTCAATGCACCTACCTGTTGTAATCACGTCGTGCAGACGGATTCCTCGGTGTAGCGATTTCGTTTCTCATTAAAGGCTGCACCAGTGTGTTGCCATTTTTTGTCTTTTCCCCTTCCATATGTATGACTGATGCTAACCACCAGAAGTATAACTCATTATACCTTGTCTTTTAACGTTTTTCATTCATATGACGTGGAATGATTTTATATTGAATCAATAACTAAGTCTGCTTTTAGGAAATTTGGTTTGAATTTTTTTTCTCGCCAGAACATATCTTCACTATTTACATTATTCGCACTATTGTCCTCATATTTGTCGCCATGTTTATCACAACGTTTCGACCGTTGTACGCTCCTGCCTTCTCCAGGTGATTGGAATGTCGAACTGAACCTTTTATTCCGCTCACTGAGGTAGACTGTTCTAGTTCCACGTACCATGTTTAATGGATGTCAGTTATCAGTTATCTCCTGTTAATAATTCCCATCTGAAAGTTCTCCACTGCCTTAACTAGGTATTGAACTTACACTCTTTGGGTCCTGTCAGTGGATCTGAGTAACGCCTTTATCCACTGTGCCTTGTGTCCTCAAGGACACATGGCACAGTGGATAAAGGTGAGTTCAATACCCGGTTAAGGCAGTGGAGAACTTTCAGATGGGAATTATTAACAGGAGAAAACTGATAACTGACATCTATTAGACATGGGACGTGGAACTAGAACAGTCTACCCCAGTGAGCGAAATAAAGGGTTCAGTTCAACATTCCAATCACCTGGTGAAGGCCGGAGCATACAACGGCCGAAATGTTGTGATAAATAACACAGTAGTTGTGTTTTTAACCGAGTGGTTGTTAGAACGTTTGCATTCTGACCATTCGAGTCGGGTTCGAATCTCACCATGGTCGATTTGCTAGAAAGGAGACTTCCTGATGTTATCAGACTGAAGGGGTCGATCCCAGGGTGTGACACCTTTGGAAAGTGTGAAAACCATACCACGCCTTGTGAGTGAAACTGAGTAAACGGAACCCTTGAGTGCCGCCGATAGCTGTGCTAGCACGAAGTCACAAGTCATCGTGACCGAGGGCTTGAGCGTGCTGGCTCTGTTCAAATTGTTGATCACGCTATATAACACGCTCTTTCCCAATAACTGTAACTAAGGTCTGCTCAGCATAGTTGCAGTATAAACCACAAACACAAATGCGCCTGTGCAAGCGTCTGCAATAGGGAATGGCTAGCCGCCCTAGTAGACGGGCGTCCTCGAATACGAGTGGCCAGCTATACACGCATACATATAGCTGTGTTGACGTGTTTCACGGCGTGATGACAGATCTGATGTTATTCTTCCGAGAATTAAACGTAAAACATAATTGAAGAAAATAACGTGAGCGCCTTTTTTATTTAATTTTCACGGACTCAGTAATCGTAACAACTTAGGAAAATATTCTCCATGATTTCTAATGTTAGAAATCTTGACTTTAAATTTACTATAGTTATCGCTCTTATTTTTTATAATGTCTAATTTAAGACATTTTTTATGTTTATACATTCTTTTTATAGATACAAATATTTAAGTAAATGCTCTGTTTTATAATAAACAGTATTTATAACATTTACCGGCCTGAATGTCCGAGAAATTTTCATAGACCTTGCTAATCGAACGATCCTCCGTGGCTCGATCGGTTAAGAGCACGTCAGGCTAAATGACGGTTCCGTATAGGATACAGGTTCGATTCCTGTCGGAGGCGAATATTTTGTATGAAAATTTCTCTGACATTCAGGCCGGTAAATGTTATAAATACTGTTTATTATAAAACAGAGCATTTACTTAAATATTTGTATCTATAAAAAGAATGTTAAACATAAAAATGTCTTAAAATAATTGTCGGACTTTGTCCATTTCATAATGTGTAATGTCGTCTGTTTGCCCGTACTTACAACAATCGACATATTTATACACTAATAAAAAATTCAAAATTCCTTTAAAAATATTGGTGTTTAAAGATTTGTACTAAGCTTTTCCATTTATGATTAGTAAATATAGTTTTTACTTAATAATAATATCAGCTAAAAAAGTGAAATTAATGCAGAATTTTAAAAGATTTTAAAACTTTTATATTATTCTAATTAAAATTTTAAAAAATGAAAACAATTCTTGTAAGAATAACATTATTAATCGAAAAAATGTTTTCTTAAGAAAATAGTGTCTGTCCTTAATATGTCTTATTTATAAAAGTAATTAAAATCTTTTTTAATTACCGTAATTCCACATGTATAATACGCTTTTTTTTTCTAAAAAATAATAAGCAAAACCAGGGGTGCGTATTATGCACAGCTACAAAAAATCTTTAAAAGTTGCCGTAAAATAAAATAAGAATTATCATAAAACTAAAATAGAATAATATGTTTAAAACCATTTTTTAAATAAGAGTAGGAAACGCTGGCAGTAATGAAATTGGAGAGGTACAATTTATAAGGTTTGATTACCAAAGAAGGGGTGCGTATTATGCATGAGTAGAAGATTTTCCCACACTTTCAGCATAATTTTAGGGGTGCGTATTATGAACGAAGGCGTATTATACATGGGGAATTACGGTAATTAATGACGTAGTTTTATTGCATTTTTTATTTTATGATTCAGAGCAGATTTTCGGTGAATGGTGTTTCTGTTTGAGAAAAAAAAACTGAAATATCAAGAAAAACCAAGATATTCAGGAAGGGAAATCACAGCATATTGTTTTAAAGGATATATAGATGTGAAACAAAAACAGAAGTAATGTTATTCTATAAAAACGCCTTCATCCACTTGGATGGCTTCGAAGCGGCCTAGAAATCGACTTTATGCTCGGATCAAGAGGTCCCCCATTTATACTCGTCACCGTGTCCACGGTAATGTCACCACTTTTAACTGAATCCAATCTCCAAAAACATCACAAATGAAGAAGGAACCTGAATCGACAGAGATGTTACTCTACGGCCGGATGCGAAGAATACAATGGAGCAACAAGAAAGACTTAAGGGAAAGACGAACAACTTATACTTAAAATCAAAAAGAGACAGTTGAAATTTCTGAGGAAAGAAGGCTTGGAGAATTTAATACTCAGGGGATATATTAAAAGCAAGAAAAACAGGTGGGAAACAGCAAGTAAACAATTTAACAAGTTTGTATGACTAGATGGTAGAACAGGGACAAAAAGGGATGGTACAAGGATGAGAAATAAGAGCAACGATATACAGGAAGATGTAGAGTCATGATCGGCCAAAGCCTGAATGAAATTGATGCATAAAAGAAAAAAGAAAAATAATCTCTAAATCCTATCAACAGCTTGCAAGTTTTGGTTAACGACCGCTGGGAAATTATTGCGGGACTCTTTCCCCAAAATAAGATGTTTGCTTATTGTGTCGGCATATCTGGATACAACAGAAAGGAAAAATCAAAGTTGAAAGAAAGAAAGAAAGAAAGAAAGAAAGAAAGAAAGAAAGAAAGAAAGAAAGAAGAAAAAGACAACAAAAAAATGTAAAGAAAGTAATGTTGAATGATAGAAAGAAAGGAGAAAAACGAATGCAAGGCAGATGAAATAAAGAGAAAAGGAATAAAAATTTATAAAGAATAAATTAACTGTACAAAAAAAAAAGAAATGAAAAAAGAAAAAGAAAGAAAGAAATGAATAAATACTCGACGTTTTTGTTGTAACTAAATACTGGGAAATAATAATAATAATAATAGCGCCGAAGTTTTACGGGGAAATTGGAAAGGCAGTTATAGATGTCAAGAAGCCACCATGTATTGAAGAAGTGCAAATATTTTGTGAGAATATTTGGAGCAAGCCAAAGGAATATAATTCCAATGCAGAATGGATCAAATGAGAACAAGAATGAATGAGGGATATACCTGTGCGAGAATGGAGAAATATAACCAAGGATAATGTTAGGCAAACTCTAACAAAATCCACAAAATGGAAATCCCCAGGAAATGACAAGCTACCCAACTTTTGGTTCTATCATCTGTCATCAATTCATAAAACTTTTGCACAAATTTTATCAATGCTAATAACCCCAATGAAATTTCAGAATGAATTACTGAAGGTATTATATATCTCCTACCAAAAACTGGTGAAATAGATGATCAAAAAAATTATAGGCCAATAACATGTCTGCGCACCACTTATAAATCGATCACGCGTGTCCTGACGAACTATACTTACTATTTTCTCGATGAAAACAGCATATTTCCCCTGAAACAGAAGGAATATCGAAGAGGTTCATATAATTACAAAGATCAACTACTAATAAATAAAATGATCCTGGAAAATTGCAGGAAAAAAAAGGGAGAAATCTCAGCACGGCTTGGATAGATTAGCGTAAAGCCTTTGATAATGTGCCACACTCTTGGATCATGAAAGCTTTGGAAATGTACAAAGTCTCATCGGTGAAAGTAAATTTCCTTAAATATAGCATGAAACTGTAGAAAACAACATTATACCTAAATCACGCCAAAGGCACTGCCACTTCTAATCTAAGTTTGAATATTCGACGAGGAATCTTTCAAGTCGCCCCTTCTGTTCTGTCTGTATTTATCCTCCTTTCCCATGAACTAAACAGTAATAACTATGCATACAAAGTAAAAACAGAAGGAGTTTAATCACCTATTCTACATGGATGATATCAAACTCTTTGTCAAAGACGACAATCAGTTGAAGGGTATCCTCAATAGTGTAAAATGTTTCAGTGATGATATCGGTATGGATTTTGGATTAGATAAATGTGCAAAAGTAACTTTCAAGAAAGGTAGAATTACAAAAACACACTCAGTAGATCTATATTTTGGCGTAAAGACTAGGGAACTGGAGGAAGAAGAAAAGCCTATAAATATCTCGGAGTCAGCAAAGAAGATGGAATACAGCATACCCAAATGAAGGAGAAAGTAAGAAAAATATACCGCACGCGTGTACGTCTGGTGTTGAATAAAGAGTTGAATTCACAAAACAGAATATCAGCTTTGGTGCAATACAGTTTCAACATTCTTAACTGGACCACAGTTGGCAATAAGCAAATGGAAACGAGAAAGCCTCAAACTTGCCACCGCATGCATCATCATAAGGCTGATGTTGATTGTCTGTATGTGTCCAGATCCGAAAGAGGTAGAGGATTAGTTCAACTAGAACTATCTTAGAAAACTGAAACAATTGGTCTTCAAAGATACCTGGAAACTACAGATGACTGGACGATGATTTGTGTTAAAAAACATGAAAGAAATAACAAACTTTATTCACTAATGAAGCCAACAAATTCAAAAAGGAATTTCAAGTGCGTGAAGAAATGTAAGTAAAACGTAATGCACCTACTGCAGCGGCCAAAAGCTTAAAAAAGAAGGCAAATTCAAATGCAATGCATCAAATACAGAATCTATGGCAAGATAAACCTTTTTATGGTCAATATTCTACCAGTACCAAACCGCCTGCTGTAGACAAACCCCGTACCCATCAGAGGCAACGTAGTGCAGGATGAAAAGCTGAAATCGAAGGCTTTATTCTTGCTGCATAGGGCCAATACTTGCTAACTAGAAATTTACAAAGCGCACATACTGAATGATTCTGTTAGTCCAAAATGCAGATTCTATGATAAATATCCAGAAACAATTAACCATCTTGTATCAGGTTGCACAATATTGGTACCCACTGAATATAAACCTCGGCATGATAGAGTGGGCCAATATCTGCACTGGAGAATGTGCAACTTTTACGGGAAGAAAACTGCAAGATCCGGTTACAGAGATAAGACCTTTAACTATATTATTCCTGGTAGCTCATACCTTAAAGAAATACAAAAAATGTACTCACAAGTTCATCTCACACATTATGAAGGGTTTTTTAATCCATTTACAAAAATGTTCAATGGAAAATGTCATGAAGTCATTCCTGATCTTAGATCTCTGGTTAGGACCCGGAAAGAAATGTGTATGCAACAGAAATAAAAGAAAATAATAATAATAATAATAATAATAATAATAATAATAATAATAATAATAATAGTAATAATAATAATAATGTGGGATTCAACTATCTTGATTGACAAGCGCTCGAAGAGTAATCGCCCTGACAACATAATTGTGCACAAGGTCAGCCATGAATGAATCCTGAAAGACATTGTGGTACCTTGGGATAACAACGTGGTGAAGGCAGAGCGGGTGAAAACATGGAGGCATCAATACCTGGCAGAACAAAATCGGCGAAATGTACCAAGCAGCAAATGAAGTTGTCCCTTTTGGGGTTGGTGTATTCGGGACTATCTCCAAGAATCTTTCTGCTTCGCAAGACGTCTTGAGGGAAAGATGACATAATTGAGAGTGAGCAAGGAGCCACACTGCCAAGAACAGTTCCTGTGCTAAATGTTGTGTCTCCAAAGAGCGGATAGGAACTGAGATACGGCCATTATCACCCAGCCAAAACATTTAAGAATCGGAAAAGATCTCAAATAATTTGTGTGAAAACTTAACGAATACAATAACACCAATGAAGTAAAAATAGTAAACTTAGACTATGACTAAAAGAGAGGGAGAGAGAGAAACAGCAAGAGAGAGAGAGAGAAAAATGAATATCTCGCTCTTATAATAGACAAATGCATAAGTTAGCTAAGAAAGAGTGTACAAGTATATATGATCGGGTAGGAAGAGTGATCCTCTGGGAACTGCCAACAATTGGGATTTGACAATATGAACAATATACACAGAGCCGGAAGTTGCTAGAGACAGTAAAAATTATTAAATTTTCTGTGATTTTGAAATTGAATCTGTTCACCCAATCTAGGTAAGGAGACTAGATCAGTTCTTACAAGAGGATAACCCTTCTCAGATTAGATATTTTATGTTCCAACAATGCACAAAGTAAAAGCGAAGAAACTCTAGAAAAGTATCTAACCTTTGTCAGAAATGAGAAAGTAAAAATTTTAAAACAAAAATATGACGATTGTACCCATCATTATTGGCGATTTTTTATTGCTTTTTTCTTTTTCTTTTTCTTTTTTTTTTTTGTGGTTTCACCCCCAAGCAATGCGATAAAGGGGATACTGAGAGTGAAAATACTGAGAAAACATTGAGGAACGAGACAGAGGGAGAAAGGGAGAGAGAGCCCATTAAAAGATCAGGATTCAAGGCGAATGAAGATGACGATTTACGTTGCATTTAAATGTCTAAATAGTTGACAGAAAAATATGAAACCGGAATAGAGTTCTACAGACCAGAAGTGCAAGAGAATAAACTATTAGCATAGAACTTACGCTTACACTCTATAATTTCAACAATAAAATGATGAGGCCTAACTGCCAATCTAGTACTGTACTTAAATTCGTGAAGTCGAGATACCAAAAAGGAAACTTCATCAGAACAATTGTCATGAAAATATTTGTACAAAAGGCACAGGAAAGCTATGTTCCGGCGGTATGAAGCCGAGATGTCCGGTAAGGATAACTTTGCAGATTCTTTGGATTTTATCAAGAATCTCTAAATACATAACAGAAGCACCAGACCAGATGTGGCAGCAATATTCAATGCACGGACGAATGGTAGACTTATAAATGTGTAGGATAGATTCTGTCGAGAAAAAATGTTTCATATGACAGTGAGCCAACTTTCCTAGCAACAGATCTAACAATTGATTCATTATAATCATTCCACTTCAGTGGAAAACGTTAGACCGAGAAAACGCAATGAGTAACCCTCCTGGAGGTTAGCATCAGGCATACTGTTGGAAGGTAAAATAATAGATTCTGTTATGTGATTGGTTGGAACAGTTCCGAATAATCTTGCAAAGGGGTTGAAAGGATTCTAATTTCGCAAAGGAAGTGAAACCATCCATCATTGCTAATCTTGGATACGGAGGAGAGTCCTGGAGTTTCTTGTAGGTCTTGTTGTCACTTGATCCCAAATGAAAGTCACCAGTTTTTACTGGTGTGAAAAGCCAGTAACAATAAACAACAATAATAAGGCAACTATCGATTACTAGCTGACGGTTACTGTTCTGGTCTACATTAATACGACCCACGTGCCTGGCGGCCGGGGTCCATTTCTTCACAGCCCCCAGCACTTACAACGCGTGCTTTGTGCTCGAGCCAAAGAGTCTTTTCTTATTTCTGTAGGGAATAACGATATGATTTCATACTAAATATCTGGTTGATTGTAACCTGATCCATTGAGGACGTGGCAAATAATTTCTCTGTAAATCAGAAACAAACGCGTGAGCTTCATCAAGAACGAAAGGTGGCGGGGGGGATGATTAAATTAAAATAAATAAATAAATAAATTTTTAAAAAAGCAGTAAGCAAATAAATTAAAATGAAAAACAAAAAAATAAAGAAAAATTAAAGACATTTCCTTCTTTTTTTATTTTATGATGTATTTATTTATTTATTATGAGTGATTTTAGATTAGTGGCGTCTCTAAGGATTTAAGGAAAAAACGTCTGCATATGGTTTTAAGTTGCTTTTGTAAATAACTTAGCAAACCCCAAAACGAGGTTAGTCGGACTCCCAACACGTGTCAGCAATGACGTCACTAGTGACGTCAGTGATATGAACCCCCCACTAAATATGAATTACAGACGTAATGTTTTTTGTTGTTGTTATTTTGTGTTGTTTTGTTTAGTTTTTTTTTTTTAATGACAGACAGATTTAATTACTTGGAAGTTTTATTGATTAACTGGACACATGCCGAGATGTTTAAAGAGCTTTGTATGGAAAAAAATACAAGGAAATTCCTTTACGCCGTGTGAGTGACACTTGTCGGTGACAGGGCTGTAGAAACTAAAAAAAATCTTTTAGTTGAAAAAAAATACTTTTTATCATGTCAGCTAGTTGCGGCCACTACCTCTTGCTTTTGTTTATCACATACTTCACACAGTTTACTTGGCTTAGCCAAGTAAACTGCAAAAGTTGACTCCATCACGACGCTAAATCCTCATCCTAGAAAAATATCTTTGTTTAACATAACAAACATTGATTCCAGAGTGTAAATAAAGAAACCATCATTAAAACGATCGTAATTTAAGTACCTCCATGATAACTAGTAATAACATCAATTTTCAGCACGTTTTTTTTTTGTATGACAGACATTAATTTGGAAAATATTGCAAAAATAAAAATAATTTTCGGATGTTAATGAAACTTTCAGAAACTATTCACAAATGATGGAAATTATTATAAATATGTTTTCTTTTTTTAAAGTCATAGAAAAAATATTTTTTTATATATTTATTATTCCCTCCCCCATAGCTAATTTTAGGAAAACTCAAGAAATTCAGTCGCATTCAGTTTAATGATTATATTAGTTAAAAGCACAAGGCTTTGAGGAAAGCAAATCATGGACACCCCCCCGCCAACCTGAAAATCAGCTCTGAATTGTAACATACAAAATTCAATAAAACAAAGATATTATTTAATTTCAAATGCTTTTATTTGCTTTTAGTTGTTTTTATGAATATAGACATTATTTTCTGAAACCAAAAATTTTTTTCGATGAAAAATGAATTTTTAATACAATTATTTGTTATTTCTTTAATTATAATAGATTTTTACACTTAAGTTGTTAAAATATTATAAAATTAGTTAAAAGCCGCATTCAGTTTCGTAAATGTCCTTATAAGATAGATCTTTTTTTAGCGCGTTTTAAATTGTATCGTTTTGACTAATCAGAAGACCCGCAGTAATTAAGAAATGTAATTTTGTGTTTATAATCGGGCTGTAATTATAAAGTACGGAAGACTAACCAGGATACAATTAAGTTGCGTTATTTGAGTTAAGCATTGTTCTCCGCTGTTAAGGCCTTTACTTTTGCGAAACACGTGTGGAGAAGTTAATTTGATTTTTCAATTTCAACTGAGAAGGGTACCTACAAGTATCAGTATCATCTTATGAAATTTATATGATCTTATTTTTATATTAATCTCAGTTATGACATTTTTCCATAAGTAAATTTCAAAATTAATAATAAAATGAATGGAAATACAAATAACACAGTAAAATGTAATAAATGTACTTAAAATTATAGTATTTTATGTACACTTCTGATAAAATTTCATAAGAAAGGTACCTATAAATTAATTAGATACCTTTCTTATGAAATTTAATCTCACTCTTAACAGTCTTATTTTAATTTCTTTATAATATATTTTCCATAAAGCATCGTAAACGTAAAGGTGAAAGCTAAGTACAAAAAAAATATAGCGCTGAAAGTTTTCCTTAAAAATAACGAGGTAAATAATTTGTTCATTTAAATCTAATTAATTTCACTTCTCTCCTTCCGTAGAATAAATTATCCTCACGTAATTTGTCAATACGTCATTCATCATCTGTCAAGTGATGCGAAGTGTTATGACCTGCTTCGCCTTTTCGGCGCATAAACTAAATAATGCTTGTTTCAAAATATTTTAAATAAACATTATAATTTCTGATTTTCTTAAAATAAGTTTTGAAAAAATTATAATTGATTTTTAAAGGAATTTCAAACTGAGATTTTCATTTTTTTTATAAAATGGAAAAAGTGGTTGACATGATTGATTATTTGTCAATTTTGCTGTCTCAAAAAAACAAGATTTTTAACGAAAATTTCGGACGTGCTAGGAACGGTTAAAAAATCTAAAAAAAAATACCCCCAAAATACTTTGATCTTTCCTCTTAATAATAACATAAACATTTAGACGATAAAATTTTGTTTTCGTCAAGTTTGGCGTCTTTTTCATCATGCTATGCTCTTTTTTAGCAATCTCATGGAGGTACCTGAGCTAAAGATATTATTTCAGTAAAAAATGTACGCAATATCAAGTTTGAACGTAGGAAAATTCAGTCTGCATCTTGCCAAAAACAATTCAATAAAACTCGAAAAATATTTTTTTTCAGAATTGGCGCTTGAATAATTTGATAAAACACGTAATTTTCTTTCAGATTGCTTAGAAAAAAAATCTACACTTAATATTTATTTAAAAAAGAATTACTGATAATTTTTCAGCGCGATTTTGAAATTCATTCCGTTGCAGTTCGTTTTTTTTTTATTAAATAAAAAGACATGTTTGAAGATTAAAAAAATTGTAAAGTTTATTAATGCCATTTTTGAGTGTGAACATTTTTGAAAGAATTGTATTTTTATTTTTTCCTTTTAGAAACTGTTAGATAATTTTTGGTATGGATGTTCGACAGGAAATAATTCTGTTATCTCCTGTTGACTGACTACCATTCAATATCAGGAGAGTAATCTCAAATTTCATATCTCCCGTCCTGAAAGCAATGTTTTTTGATTTATGTGTTAGTATGTTTCTTTAAGTATGTGTATGTGTATGTGTTTATATGTCTGTTTATGTGTACATGTATATATATATTGTCCGTGAGGGCTTTGCGCAAGTCTGCTTCATTGGTGAAGATGATTATCCAGGGAGTGGAAGAGGTGGTAATTGGATGGCGCAAGGCCAGGTGAATAAGGTGGATGGCACAAAGACTCCCACCCAAGTTGCTGTATGGTATCCCTGACCACTCGCGCGACATGCGGCTTGGCGTTATCATGGAGGTTAAGGCACCTTTGCGATTCACCAGTGCTATCTTTCTGGCGCAATGCCGGTTGCACACGTTTCAATTGCTGCGAGTATAGGTCTTCAGTGACCGTTTGGCCCTTTGGTAGCAGTTCATAATGAACCACTTGACGACCTGTCCACCAGACACAAAGCATAATCTTGCGTGGGTGCATAGGCGGTCTTGCGGTGTGAGAGACAGCATCCTGAGGAGACAACCAATGTCTGGAACGCTTGGGAGTTTCGTACAGAACCCACTTTTCATCACTGGTAAGCATTCGATTGAATAAGGATGCGGTACGGTGGCGAGAAAGCAGCGATACGTAGGCTGCCACTTGTTGTCCCTTGTGGACCTCCAACAGCGTTTGCGGATCCCACTTGCTCAGTTTATACATCTTACCTAGGCGGTGCAGGTGAAGTCTAACTGTTTCATCGGAAACGTTGAACTGTCTTGCAAGTTTATCACACGTTAGACTACTGTCCTCTTCAATGGCCGCCTTCAGGACTCCGTCATTCAAGACCTGTGGTCGTCCACTGCGAAGTTCATCATGGAGAGACAAATTTTTTCGACTTGAATTTTCGAAACCAACGCCTTGCAGTACGTTCATCCACAGCACTATCCCCAAACGCTTGACATATGCGGCGACTTGATGCAGACTGCTGATAAGCCCACTTTGAAGTAAAGCAAACAGCCCCGAACGAGATCTTTAGACACTTCCATCCTTCTCACGGCTGTCCGGCTTATAACTGATGGCCGGGCACGGTGCGCGTGTTTTTTTATAACGTCTGATGTTCCTACTTCCGGCTGTCCGAATTTGAAAACAATTGCTACACACATTTCGTATATATTTCAACTTCATTCAATGACTAATCAAAAATCGGACAGAACTTTTTTGGTTACCTTGTGTGTGTGTGTGTGTGTGTGTGTGTGTGTGTGTGTGTGTGGATATATATGTGTTTACTTGGGTTTTTATATGGATGTGTATATTTGTATGTTTTTTAGTACACATATATATGATGTATTTTATAATATGAAAATATAATGAATTTAAGGTTTTTTTAAACATTATATTATTTATTTTTTCACTCTTTTTTATATATTTGCTGATGATTGTTATTATATTGATGTAAATTAGATAATGACGATATAAATTTTGATTTAATTTCAATGTATTTCACTAGCTGTAACTTGTACTTCATCCACCTATCCCTTGCTTCTCATTTTTCTTTCCCCCGCTCCTCTCGCTTCAATAATGTAAATACCCAGGAAAATCTTTCTAGCTCAAGTAATTTAGACATTTACTCCCTTTTCTCTTGTGATTTAAATTTAAAATAATTTTTAATAAATTTCTGGGTAAATTTCAATTATTTTGCAATTCGGTCTGATGAGGCAGATATAAAAATTATCTGTCGAAATAAATTTATTACCGAGTTCTTCGATAATGTGTTAAGTTTTTTCCCTCTTGATATATATATATATATATATATATATATATATATATATATATATATATATATATATATTAACTTTTAAATCTTTTAGAATTCTGTATTAATTTGTAGCGGTCACGTGATATTACTATTAAATAAAAAGTGTATTTACCAATCATAAATGTGTAACAGAGAGAGGTTGACGCACACACCCACATGAATGCACACACGCAAATATAACGTTTATTGATTGAAAATGGAAAACGCGATCTTCCGTGAAGTTACAAACTGTGTCAGCGCTATTAATAGGAAAGAATCTAGAACAATGATATATAAAACCTAAGACGGCTGATGGATAAAGAGTGAATTTCAAATCGGGTTGGCGAAGACTTGTTTATAAACAAATGCAAAGGGCAAGGGGCGATGTTTAATTTGGGTCATTAAAAAAAAAATAGACGAAAATAATATTTTTGATAAAAACATATTGAAGTAAACTGGACCGGGGAGGTAAGATCAGTGTATGTTTACCGCTAGCGAAATCTAATCTAAACATAAGTTGTATCCGCTGAATTTGGTCATCGAAAAGACAATTGGAATGAACGAATTAATTTTATCCACTAAGAGATTGGAAATAGATCTGAGTAAGCAACAGAAACTTTGCAAATACACTTGATTATGGCGACACTCGTGTTAAGCGCGTGAACAACCTGGCTTATAACCTTCGGTTGCTATATAAACGAGAGTTGTTGAGTTGGAGAGTTACGTTGGGAGTTACGTTGGGAGTTACGTTGGGAGTGACGTCGGTGAAGCAGAGTCGGGGTAGAGAAACTGTCGTCGCAGTGAGTCGGTCCAGTGACAAGTCAGAGATAAGGACTTCAAGAAATATCATCGTCGTTGTAGCAGTCGCATTGAAAAGCCGCTGAAACCTAACGTTTGTCATTTACGACTACCAACTGAAAAGCTACACTTCCACGTAGGGCTGGAATTACGAGCCACACATCCTCCCAAGTCGATTGGAACGAGTTAATCACACACACACCTCTCTCTGTTGGAAAATTGGTAGAGGAGTAGTCCTCCTTTTTTATATTAATTGCTTTTCTATCCTTTCTGTAATCTTTTCTACTGTTGTTGTTTCCTTATATAAAAGACATCAATATTTTACCCATTGTTGTTCGGCTTCTGTAGATATTATTTCCTTTTTTCGCCACATTCTAATTTTCCTCAAGCCCACCCTCACAGCCGTACCTACATCCCCAATCGACCGTGAGCGTATGGACAATACCCCCGCCTACTGGATCTAAAATTTAACACAACGTGGCAGCAGGCGGAACTTGGCCAGTGACCAGTCGAACAATCTACGGGTACTCAGGAAGCGTGCGGCCAGCTACCCCTGAGTTCGGTTCAGACCGAGTGGGCGCCTAAACCCAAAGAGGAAGACGCCGGAGGTTGAGGGGCTGAAGGGACGGAGTGGTAGAAATGGAATAACTTACAATTCAGCAAACCATAGTATTTTAAAAAGGATATTAAATTTCCATTTGTGTGAGTATAAACGTGACGATTTTTGTAAATACGGACGTTCATACACGACATTATCAGAAAATAAGAGTGGTAAATATAGTATATTTTAAAATTATATCTAATTTTCTAACTTCAATCTTCCATGAATCTCTCCCGTACATTCATAACTGCTCATAGCGTATCAAATGTAAACAAATGTACGTGAGAGATTCATGGAAAATTGAAGTTTATAAGCAGTAAATTCGACCTTGCCAACCGAACGATCCTCAGTGGCCGAAACGGTTAAGGCAGGTCAGGCTATATGACGGTTCCGTATAGGATACAGGCTCGAATCCTGTCGGAGGACGAATATTTTCTATGAAAATTTCTCGGACATTTAGGCCGTTAAATGTTATTTAATACTGTTTATTATAAACAGAGTATTTACTTAAATACTTGTATCTATAAAAAAGAATGTTAAACATAAAAATGTCTTTATATATATATATATATATATATATATATATATATATATATATATATATATATAGAGAGAGAGAGAGAGAGAGAGAGAGAGAGAGAGAGAGAAAATTTGAAAAGGTTCAGGTGTGCTTCTTATAGTATGTAAAATACGTTCATTAATAAATCAAGGCAAATGAAAGGCTACAAATATAAACAGCCCGAAAAACATTTATTAAATATTAATTATTAAGCACATGACAGAAATGAAGCACGGAAATAAAGGTTTTAAGTCCGGAATTTTCGGGCACGCCTGTGTCCTTCATCACCGGCGCGGGAAATAAAAAGAGAAATGGGGATTACTGACCAACAGATGTTTTTTGTGGACGGTGTATTTTCTGGTGAAGATCATATTATTAGCAAAAGCCCAATCTCTGTTTGATTTCTCGTTGTGCAAAACTTCTTATGAAAATTAACTCAAACTTTGGATCAGTGTAAAAGCGTGTCAGTGGGTCGGGGTGGAGTGAGATTGTAAACATAGAGTAAAGAGAGTCATTGGTTGTGGGGTGGGACCGACGTCTCGTCTATGGTCAGTGTAGCCGTAATTTGTTCGTTCAACTTCAGAACGACGGGCTGTAGTTAGGATAACTTGTCAATTTCAGAAACACGGACTGTGAGATGAGACACAAAAAGTAAGTAGGAACACGTGTGGCAGACATGATGAGGCAGAAACTGGGACAGAGACGGAATGAACTTAAATTATAAGGAACTTTATTGAACGGACACCGGATGAAAATGGGAAAAAAGCACCGTGTTTTGACTCAGTTGAGAAGAAGCTTGGACGGACGTTCCCGGTTGGCGACTGAAAAGTCTTTTTGTGCGATTTTGAGACGGAACGACTAGAGGTTGGATTACCAGTTGGGAGAGCTCGAATTTACTCGCCGGTGGCCGTTTTTCTTTTTATTTCATCACAACACAGGAAAAAAAGTAATAAAAATAAAATGTAAAGAAAAAGGGGAAGGAGCAAACAGAAAGATAAAACATTTGGATAGAGATTTTGGAAATCTATTGTTAAAAAATGAGGGTGCAGAAAAAATCAAAATCAAAAATAATAATAATAAAGGGAAAAAGAGGAGAAACAGGATGCATATATAGATGCGCTGTGTAGATAAGTGCACATAGCAGTGTGTAAATATACCTAAGCTACCACACAGACTTATCAATCTCCACACAGGTAAAGGTATGAATACGTAATACAAGAATAATATGTATCTACACTAAATTTCCTCACTCCTTACATAAGCTTGTATGTAAAGAAACTATAGTTGTGGAACACAAGATGGCATAGGAGAGGGTAATTGGGAAGTATCCCTCAGTGTACATGGCAATACTTCCTTTACTGGATAGTGCATAATGGGGGGAAAACATAGGTGGCATAACTTAATAATAGAGGTCTGAGAATTTTGTCAAGATAACCAGAAATGTACTGTGTAAGGGTTCTTCTGCCAGCACTATAGGCCGGCCGAGTGGATGGATCTTAAGACATTTTATCAGTTCATGCATCTGATGTGGGTTGCTGTTAATGTCTTCTATAGAAAGGTTGGTGGCTGTGTCTTTGATTATTTTAGGTAGTTTCTGTATTTTAGGGAGGGTGTAGAATGTGCCGGGTTTGGGGGTTCTGCCGGGTTTTTCTGCACCCCCTTTTTAACAATAGATTTCCAAAATTTCTATCCAAATGTTTTATCCTTCTATTTGCACCTACCACTTTTTTCTTTTCATTTTATTTTTATTACTTTTTTTCCTGTGTTCCTACATACTTTTTTGTCTCGTCTCACAGCCCGTGTTTCTGAGATTGACAAGTTATCCTACAGCCCGTCATTCTGAAATAGATAAGTTGGACGAACAATTTACAGCTACACTGACCACAGACGAGATGTCTCCCCACCTCACAACCTATGACTCTCTTCCTCTATGTTTACAATCTCACTCCGCTCCCACCCACAGACAAGTTTTACACCGATCCAAAGTTTAAATCTGAGTTCATTTTTATAAGAGGTTTCACACAGCGAGGTATTAAACAGAGATAGGGTTTTTGCTAATAATATGATCTTCACCAGAAAATACACCGTCCACAAAAAAACATCTGCCGATGAATAATTCCCATTTATCTGTTTTTTCTCTCGCGCCGGTGATGAAGGACACAGGCGTGCCCGAAAATTCCGGACTTAAAACCTTTATTTCCGTGCTTCATTTTTGTCATGTGCTTAATAATTAATATTTAATAAATGTTTTTCGGACTGTACCCTTTCGTTTGCTCTTGTTTTACTAACCACCCTATCTATTTTACATATATATATATATAAAATATATATATATATTTAAAGACATTTATATTATGTTTAACGTTCTTTTTATAGATACAAGTATTTAAGCAAATGCTCTGTTTTAAATACTTGTATCTATAAAAAGAACGTTAAACATAATATAAATGTCTTTAAACAAATTGTCGGACTATGTCCAATTCTAAAATATATATATATATATATATATATATATATATATATATATATATATACATATATATATATATATATATATATATATATATATATATATATATATATATATATATATATATATATATATATATAATGGTGTGTGGTTGATTGCTTGGTTTTGTGCTACCACCCTGGGTCAGGGTGGACCTGGGGACAACATCAATTAAGAGGTGGTTCTACGCTCCTCAAAACCTCCCGATCAGAGGCCTTGTTTCTGAATGTTGTTTATCGTCATACCCAGGACTAAATGATGTGTGTGAGTGTGTATGTGTATTTGTGTATTGTACGTGTATAAATATGACTATATATATATATATATATATATATATATATATATATATATATATATATATATATATATATATATATATGGGGAAAAGTGCCCATTATCAAATCTAGAGTGGTTATGGATATAAAGAATGTGGGCATTGGAATTACCGCCGTAAGGCTATCTTCTTAGTACCATTAAAATGGATGCGGGGTTTTTTTTCGAAATGAAAGCAAAAAATTGCTAACCCGTTTTAAAGAATTGCCTAAAAAATTATCCGATTCAAACGAACTTTTCAGTTCTTATTCACTATTGAAGGAATTGTATACTGAATAGGTTATTTTATTAGAAAACTTTGGGTGTAATATTTAGTGGGGTCTGTTTCACCCGCCACTTTTTCGGAATCTCGTGAGTATTTTTAATGGTGGTGGGGATGACTCGCGAAATTTCTTTTACAGTTATACAAAGAAACATCCGTGGAGATGTTATTTCAGTCAAAGATTTAAGCAAAATATCAAGTGTGACGGAAAATTCCTCCTGAAACTTACCATTTGATACATACGCACATACACATGCACACACACACACGCGCGCACGCCCGCACACAAATAGAAAAAATCAACCTTACACCAATGATAAGTGCATTCCCACTAACGCATGTATTAATTACATGAAGCTTAGTATAAAGATAAGGATAATAAGAAAAAAGACAGTCAATTGCTGAAACCTCCTGACGAGTGGATTGAACAATTAAAAAAAAAAGAAAAAAAAGTTGATCTGTGAAACTCTAGAGTCGACAAATTTTATTTGTATTAATCCTGATATCGAGCACTTTATTCCAAACACTGCTTGCCTCAAATGTCCTTTCTTCCAGACATTCACTGACTGACAGAATTGACTTTCTTATCAGGGCTTTACCTCCTGAACATTTTTCTGTCAAGCAATTTCGGACGTTTTAGTTTTATTTTGTCCTTGTATTTTGATCACTTATTTTTGCAGTATTTATTTCGGCTCTAATATTCTCTCATAAAAAAAAATAATTAATTAAAAATAATAATAACAATTCTTTCCTTCAAGTTCATTCAAAAGATTCTAATTTTTGTCGTTCTTCCGTCATCGATTAACAAACCATAAAAAGTGAAATGTCGACATTAGTTTTATCAGCAGGTTATCTTTAGAAACAGAAAATATCTTTTTCTTTTCAGTTTTCTTATAAATTATAACATTCGAAATCGCTATGTAGTCACTCACCTAGAATTGCTTCACTGGCACGTTGCTTAACTTACTAAGTATTGGAAAAGGAAAACCTAACAAAACCTTGTTGGCGATTATCAAACGAGGTTATCACCGATTTTACAAAAACACAACATCCACGGGAAAGAAAATTCTCTTCCCTCGTTTTTTTCAAAATCAAATGTTTATTTCTAGATGAACGATTAGCACTGAATATCACAAATCAGGCAGTGAGAATGAAATCCTTGAACTTTTAGATGGAAATCCCACTCACTCACCAGAAGCGTAAGATACGCGGCTGTTGTAGAATTGTAAAAGATATTCTGCATCAGTTTGGAATTGAAAAGAAGACGAAAAATTAATTACATTTAAATATGAAAAGGACTGGAAAACATTAAACAAAAAAGAAATGAAGAAATGTTTATTTTAATTTTACAGCAGCCGACACCCAAATATAAAACATGTTTTTATAAGAAAAGATTTTTTTAAGAAGAAAAAAATCTATGTGGCCAATGCACTCAATAATTGTTCATGTGTTTGTTTATATTGTCAGGGTCAGTAAGTTTACTAAGAGGCTGGTATTTTTTTTATATTTCCATCGTTTCTTTGATACTGAAATCAAATGATACTTTAGAATATGACAATTTGTTTTCAGTGAAAATCTTTCAAATTGCTCAATAAGATTAAATTTTAATAGCGACCAAAAGGTTCCAGTACTTGTATCAGATGTCTTCGACATGTTACTACTTACTAAAAGCTCCCAAAGAATGTATCAGTCTTCTTAAATCCAACTTGTTTGTACCTACTAAAATCCCCCAAGCTAAAAAAAAAGAAATCCAGAGTCTCCATTTAGTTTCCTCGAACCAAAATTATACTACCGGCCAAAGGCATCCAATATTTTCAGCCGATACTTATTATTCAACTTCTTACTACCTACTATATTTTCATTTGTTTTCTTCTGCCGACGAAAGGCATCCAATATTTTCAGCCGATACCTATTATCCAACTTCTTACCACCTACTATATCTTCATTAGTTTTCTTATGCCGACTAAAGGCATCCGCAGACACTATCGGAATTATTCGATTAGATTCGTTTTAAGCGACTCAAATATTTTATTGTCTGCATTAGAATTTTTCTATCCTTGTCGTTACTACTGAGTAAAAGCATCCATTGTCTGCATCTAATTTCCTTTATCTAATATAATGTTACCAACTAGAAGCTTCCATTCTATATCAGAAATATATCATGAAACTTGTTAGGACCGATTAGAAGCTTCTTCATCAGTGCATTCAATTTACATTATCATACCTTGTTAGTATCTTTATTAGTATACTTTGTTCGTACCTATTTAAAACTTAAACTACCTTCCTCGTTTTTCGTCTGTCAAACATGTTAGTATTTAATTAATGATTCCACGGTCAGCATTCGATATTCTTTATCCATCTTGTTAGTACCTACTAAAGACTGTCAATGTCTTGATAGTTTTTTTCCTACATGTTAGTATTCTCTAATGGATTCCATAGTCAGCCTTCGATAAACTGTATCCATCTTGTTACTAAGTAAGTCATAAAATGTCTTCATCCGATTTCCCCCATCCGATTTGCTATTACCAACTAAATCGAAGAAATAAGTCATCAAATTTTATTTACTTCTGCCCAAAATCGTTGCCGTATACAACGACAACGATGAAGGGAACATCGATTTAAAATTCCACACAATGAGTGTTTTTCAATTTGCACCAAGTAAGGCGATAAAGTCTTAGTGGCATTATCGCCTTACTTGAAGTGGCTACTGGAAATGAGCGGGAATCAAAAGCCTTTTGAAGGAACCGGAAACCTAATCGTAAACTGCAAACCAGGAATTGGGTTTCCGGTTCCTTTTCAAGTATATCAGTTATTCTTACTAAAGCTACTTCAAATCCTGTTACGACTTTATTGCGGGTATAAGTGAAGCAGTGATATTGGAAACACCAAACTGTCACAACTTTAAAATGGTGACAAGGCATTATAAAATAAAAAGGTCAATGAAAGTGATAAAATAAATATTGAAGATTTGTTCTTAACTTATCCGCAACAATTCGAATTCATTAGTCATTTCCCAGGTAAATACCGGATTATTTTCGACCCTGAAGTAGCACCAGTTGCATACGCACAACAAAAGAGTCCACTTTAAACTCAAAGATGGAGATAAGAAGGAACTGGACAAGATGATAAAAGATGGCATCATAAGAAATGGTAAGGAGCCAACTCATTGGCATAGATTAGTTAAATATAATGAACGACAGTGGATTTAGTTTGACCGACAAGACCTAATTAGACTAGCGAAAGAAGCCTTCCAAAAGCTAAGCAAGGTGCTGAGGAAAAGGGAAAACTCGTTAGAAACAAAGAAAAGAATGATGGATTGTTGTGTTAGCCATCATCTTATGTGACAGTGAATGCTGGACAATCTCATCACATATGACAAGAAAACTAGAGGCAACATAAATATATTCCTACAGAAGGATAGTGAGAATTCCATGGACGAAGGGAGTAAGCAACGAGGAAGTCTTAAAGAAAATAGCAACAGAAAGAAAACTTAGAATCAGGAAGAGTCAGCTGATATTTCATGAACAAAGATCCGGGGCATATTGAGGGCAAGAGAGATAGGGGGAAGCAGCAAGCCATTTACCTGATGAGCGAATGGATGGCGGAACTTTGGCGGGGAGCTTAGGAAAGAGAAAAAATGATTAAGGAACACAAGAAATAAAAAGTTGTGGAGAACCATGATCGCCTATGACATGAAAAAAAAACACAGAAATTTGCCAGAGAAAATATCTCAGCCGGTTTGGTGCCAAAAAGAAATACTGATACTGGTCAAAAAACTAGAAGACAGTCAGCTTTTGGTGTATTTTAACGCACCATTCGTCAGACACTGATTTATGGGCATGTTATTTAATTTTGTTACGAGTCAGTATGCATTTTAGCATTTTAGTTTTTTTATACTAAAGATCACCCAATGCAATGCTCGGGAGTCACTCAATGTAGAGAGTTACTGTTAAAATGGTTATGATGAAGGAGTTATGTGATATGAATGAAAGAGAAGCGAAGATTATTAGTACCAAATACTAGAAAAGTGCAATCGGTATGGTCGATGACGTTGTCGTGTTGGGAAACGATGAAAAAGACCGTGATAAAAACCTGCACAACCTGTGACGGGTATTGATAAAGAATAATTGTCTTGGACAAAAGGTAATGTTAAAACCTCGAAATGACTGGTGGAATATACGATGAAAATTGCGTCTGACAGGATCATACCTAAATAGTCTATTGAGAATGAAACAGACCCGCTGGAAATAGTAATTTACATTTGTCTTTTCAAACCGCGAATGTCCGAGTATACAGCCAAATTCTGTGACTTTCTAAGAAAAGACAACTTATTTGTCTGGACAAGGAGCCATAAGAAAAACTTCTAGCGAATCAAAGTTCCCGTGACATACCTGGCTGGCTTAAGCAAGTGGATGACAGAATGTGGTCTGAAGAAGGAAGCAGAGGGAAGGAACTTGTTGAGATCTGCAAGGGATAGAGGGATTTGGAGAGCCATGATCGCCTACGCCCTGAAAGAACATGTCACATAAAAAGAAGAATAAAAGAATAACGAAATGACCCTCGCATATTTCGACTCGACGAAACCGACAGCCATTTCAGTTGATGCTTCCTGCAAATGATTCGAATCGGTATTTTTACAAGACGCCAAACCAATTCGTCGGCACCCGCTCGCATCCGATCATCGGGATCGTCGTCCTCTTTCCTTCTTCCTCATTTTCTCTCTGGTGGCGGAGATGGCTGTGAAGGCCCAGCCTACTCCTGAAGATAACGCGAGCAGGAGTCACAGAAAGGGTGTGGCTGGTGTATGTGCCTGGGCGAGTCGGACCCTCCCGACAACACGTCGCAGATCCTCTTCGTGTTGACGGTTGGACTCGAACGTCTCGTCCCCTTCCCCTCGGATAGTCTTACGCTAGGAAGGCCGATTTGCAGCAACGGTTTCCCAGATCACAGGGTCGATGTTGGCTTGTGTCAGAGATCTCTTCAACTGACCCTTGAAGCATCGTTTTGGGAAATTCGGACGTGACCCGACCAGCAGAGACGATGGTAGCCTCGATGCTGGGGAGATATGTCCGAGAAAGGACCTCCCTGTTGGTGATGGGGTCCTCCCAACTGATGCGAAGGAGCCTTCTGAGCTTCGTTTACTGTAAACGCTCCAGATATTTGATGTCCCGACGATACAAACCAAGTCTCGCAAGCATACTGACGGGTAGAGAGGGCCACGACCCGGAAAACCGTGATTTTTATGGTGCGGCCGTGATTGCTGAAAGCCCGATTTTAGAGCGTTCCGTACGCAGTATGAGCTGCTTTGATGCTTTTGTCAAGGTCTCTCTCTCGGTGGGGACATTATTCGATATGATGCTGCCAAGGTAGTGAAATTCATCGACGAACTCTATCGGCTGTCCGTCGATATTGATGCTGACGTCCGGCTTTGCTAGTCCGGGGGCCGGATTCATCGATGAACTCTATCGGCTGTCCGTTGATGTTGATGCTGACGTCCGGTTTTGCTAGTCCGGGGGCCGGCTGGATGAGGACATTTGTTTTATTGACATTGACCTGCACCAAACCAACTGCGTTCGCATCAAAGTCACATCTGAACAGAGATACGCCAATACTGGATATGAGATGCTAGAAGTGGTGTTTTGGCACCTGATATCCCACACATAGTTTTACAAGGATGTGATCTCACCATCTCTACCGCCATGAAAAGAGATAATATTGGCAAATAGATTGCCAGGGTTACTAAACAAAGATAATTGCAACCTAGTAAACATTGACGTAAGAATACAATATGTGTAATTCAGGATAAACAAACAGATCTTTAAAAAAAAATCCTTGGTGGGGGATTCCTTGGTGTTAAAGGGGGGGGGGAAACATCTCAAGATACACTCAACATATCAAGGTATTGAAAATTAAACTGAATAGCCCAAAACGTGAATATACAGCTATGAGTTAAAGTCAACATTGAAGAAGTTGTAAACGAATATCCTACAAGTCAGAGACATCAAAACACACGGTGAAAAGGCTCAATGACCTCACGTGAAGTTCCGGTCAGGTCATTCAGTCATACCTCGTCCATCTGAGAGGTGAAACCTATCTGCTCGTAGCTATCATTCCAAATTCCCATGTATGCGCAAGGTGCATAACAAATGCATATATATCAGGATGTTGTGTACGCTCTAAAGTCAATATTTAGAGAACGTGATCTAACAGTGACAATGTGTATAATCAGAGCGTGTGTTCCCGTCCTGGGTATGACGATAAACTACATCCGGCATCCTGGATATGACGATAAACTACATCCGCGTCCAGGGTAAGACGATAAACTACATCCGCATCTAGGGTAAGACGATAAACTACGTACAACAGCAAGGCCTCTGATCACAGGAGGCTTTGAGGAGCGTGGAACCTCCTCTTAATTGCTGGTGTTCTCAGGTCCACCGTGACCCGGGGTGGTAGCACCTGTTGGGTTCCCAGCTATGGGCAAATAGTTAACCCTGAAACTGAGGTAAAAAGCATTATGAAAGTGTAAAAAATAGGTTTTAATACCAGAAATACTTTGTAAAAATTATTACCAGAAATACATTTTTTAAGAAAAAAACTATTATCAACAATACGCTTTCGAAAAAAAAATATCACCAGCAATACATTTTTTAAAATAATATTACCAGAAATAGATTTTTGACAAAACAAAATATTACCAGGAAAAAAAAGTTGTCGGCATTAAATAACCCATTGAGGTGTTGATATGCCGTAAAACAAACCAAACCAAACCAGAACGTGTGTTCAGTGACAATATGCTTAAACTTTTCGCTAGAGGACTGGTTATTTGATAATGTCGACTCCTCACTAACAGATGGCAAGTCCATTGAATTAGAGAAAGAAATGTATGAAGTTTTTTTATCATTTCACCCTAAGCAAGGCAACAAAGCCACTAAGACGCAAGAAGGTTACTGAGTGTGAGAGAATATGAGAAAAAAACACTATTAAGGCGTGAGAACAGTAAAAGAACAGGCATTAAGAAGGCAGAAGATAACGATTGACAGTGAATATAAACTTTTGAAGATCAATGTTAACTGGAAAGCAAGAAGCCAGAAGAGAATTCCACAAGCGAGAAGTGCGAGAGAAGAAGCTGTTAGCATAGAAGTTGCGGTTACATTTAGCTATTTCGACTGTAGGATGATGAGACCTTGCCGCCAATCTAGTACTGCGCTTAAATTCAGAAAGTCTAGGTACCAAAGAGCACCAGAACAATTATCATGAAAATAATTATAGAAAAGGCACAGGGAAGCTACGTTACGGCGGTGGGAAATGACTGAAGACGAGATGCCAGGTCAAGACCAATAACATTGCAGATTCTTCTTTTGAATTTTATCAAAAATCTCCAAACACATAGCAGAAGCGCCAGTCTAGAGATGGCGGTAATATTAAATGCATGGACGATGGTAGACTTGTAAATGTGCAAGATAGATTCTAACACGACACAGATAACCAACTTTCCTATCAGCAGACCTAACAATTGATTTAATATAATCTTTTCGCTTCATGTCAGCGGAAAATGCTAGCTCGAGTAGTCGCAGGGTGTTACTCTCGTGGAGGTTAGCATCAGCCATGCTGATGAAAGGTAAAAAAAAAGTTTCTCTCAGACGATTAAGAGAGAGCGGTTTCGTTTTGGAGGTGTTAAGATCAAATAAGCCATTTCTGGCTCTAGTTAACAACAGATTGTAAGTCATTTTTGAGCTCAGTAAGAAAAAAAGATAGAAAAGAAAAAAATTATTAAATAGTTGAGACACATCAATACAAACTTGGATATGACTTTACTGCAAAAAGCTATTTGGAAAGAGCAACAAATTATGTTAATCTTTTCCACTCTCCAAGGTCCACTATAGGCATTAATATATTCGTGATAAACTGGCACCTTAACAAGAGGAAAGGAAGGACTGAAATGACCCAAAGAAATTAAATCAAAAATGAGCATGAACATATTTATATATACAAGACTGAAGTACACAAAAATAATGATGTAATATATATATTAAGACATTTTTATGTTTATACATTCTTTTTTATAGATACAAATATTTAAGTGAATGCTCTGTTTATAATAAACAGTATTAACCAGACTAAATGTCCGAGAAATTGTCATAGAAAATATGCGTCCCCCAACAGGAATCGAACCTGTATCCTATACGGAACCGTCATATAGCCTGACGTGCTTTTACCGATTTCGCCACAGAGGAGCGTTTTGGTTAGCAAGCTCGATTTTACTGCCTTTAAACTACAATCTTCTCTCACGTACATTCATATCTGCTCAATGCGTATCCAAATGTAAACATCGACGTCACACATTATGAAATGGACAAAGTCCAACAATTATTTTAAGACATTTTTATATTTATACATACTTTTTTATAAAAAAAAAAGAATGTATAAACATAAAAATGTCTTCAAATAATTGTCGGACTTTGTCCATTTCATATATATATATATATATATATATATATATATATATATATATATAGCGAGAGAGAGAGGGAGAGAGAGAGATATAGCATTATGCTTCTTTGCTGGGGTCGTACTGTTTCCTATACTATCGAGCACTTTCTAGGCACACTTTTGATTTGGGGGGTGTTTTTTTCTTTTGTTCGAGTTTTACCCCGAAGTAATTGTGATTTGCGGCATTTCCATCTTGGTCGCATGGACACCCCCTCCATTGGTGGGTCTAGTTGGTATGTGCATATTATGTACACGTTAGCTGCCCTCATTGTAACATCTCGAGCTAACCGAAAAAAATATGAATTACCGATTTTCACAAAAAATAGTTGCCGACCACTTAAACATTGCATATAAACCTTTTAGTCGTGGTTGGCCATTGTTCACCGGAAAGTTATTTATTATATATATATATATATATATATATATATATATATATATATATATATATATATATATATATATATATATATATATAGTTCGTCGATTGAGCACTATGGATAAGAGGAATTTTTAAAAGCTGCTGCTCCTGCTTAACGTCAGGATTCAGCATTCTGGTTGCTGGTTTAGCGTTTATATATATGACGTATATAATACGTTAAAAGATTCCCTTTCTCTGCCGTTCGCCGATAGCTTATGGGTAGAAACTGACGGATGCCAAATCGGTCGAGTTTCGCGCCCGGCTTGAAGCAATCGGATGTCTAGCCACACTGATGAGCTGTGATATAGCGAAACAGGCATTTTGTATATATATATATATATATATATATATATATATATATATATATATATATATATATTGCATAACAAGAATAGCTATTTCAACCTACGTTACTACGTTGGCTTTTTCAACTCAGATATCTGAATCGAAAAATGCCAAAGTATATATAACGTGAATGCCTTTTTTATATAATTTTTTTAACTACCTAGAAATCTAATATTTTATGGAATCTTAAATACTTTGGCTTTATAGCTTTACTTACGAAGATACTTGTTGAGAAAATGTTTTAAAATTACGAATAATTTTCAAATTTATTATAGGTACCTCTCTTATTGTTTGATAATGTCGAATATCGACCTCCGTATTTACACACATACACGCACATTCACACACACAAAAAAAAAATGAAAATTCTTTTTAAAATACTGGGGTTTGTTGAATCGTAGTCACCTTTTCCATTTATAATTAGTAAATATGGTTTTAATGTAATAGCAATACCACTTAAGACAAGTGTCCATAATATATTTTATTCATAAAAGCAATTAAAAGATTTTCTAATTAGTTTTTATTACATTTTTTACCATTCAAGGCTGATTTTCTCCAACAGGTGTTCCCATTTGACTAAAATAATTTTGATGATTTAAATTCTCCGAAGACTTGTTGCGGGGCCGATAAGGATGTCGCCCCCGCAAGCGAAGAAAAGGTGAGAAACAGCTAAGACAATGGGAGGACAAAGGCGGAGGTTCATGAAACAATGAACGTCGAATTTATTTATTTATCCAAAGTGTACAAGAGTGTACTTTGGAGAAGTGTGTTGTATCGGTGTCGGGTCCGGTATGACTGGTTTCCTTCAGTGAAGTTGGTTCGGTTGTATCGGCGACACGGGTGTAGAGTTGGTCGCGCTGGTAGCTGGTAGACTGCCGGATGGGAGAGTTGGTCGTCGAAGTTAGCTGGTCAACTGCGAGAAAGGTCAAGGTTGTTTATCTAAGGAGCGGCTAATGGCGGCCGCGACAGACTTGTCGATAGATAGATAGATAGATAGATAGATAGATAGATAGATAGATAGATAGATAGATAGATAGATAGATAGATAGATAGATAGATAGATCTGAACAGATTGAGATAGATAGATAGATAGATAGATAGATCTGAACAGATTGAGATAGATAGATAGATAGATAGATAGATAGATAGATAGATAGATAGATAAGCAGTTTGAAAAATCCTGTGAATTTTAAATTCACGGGTGAAAATGGTCATTCACTAGATATCTTAATTTCAATTGTATGATATGGCAAATATAAACAGTCACTCATTTAAAAGCCATACAAAAAAAGTCTCTCGAAAATTCCATAAAAATTAATCGAGTGGCGATTTAAAAAAAATAAATATTTTTACAAAAAATTTCTAAAAAGGAAACATGTAAAATTAATTTCACCAATTTCCCGACGGTTTGATTAAAATTTGACAATTAGCTGATTTTGCAAGAATTTCCAAATCAATGTTTTCCACTGAAAAAAAAAAAAAAACAAACAGAAAAAAGCAAAAAACGCTCAAATTCCCCTTACAAATTTATGGTGCGTCGTTGGCGCCGAAAAAAATAACAAGATTTTTCACCAAAATTTCCAAGTTTCTAAAAAGGATAAAAAATTAAAAAAAAAAAACAAGAACAATTCTTACATCAAAAAACTCTTCTTAATTTTTTAAAAAGTCAAAGATTTTGATGATAAAGGTTTGTTTTTATTATTTTTTCATGTACCCTTATTTTTAGCGAAATTTTGAAGTTACCTTCTTTAAGCTTTTTATTCACATCCCAAAAGAACATTTTTCCCGTCCGTCTCCAGGTGACACGAAAGAAAAGAAAAAATTAAAAAATATATTCAAAAAGTCGTACAAAAAAAGTAGCGTTCGAGATCATTTTGATTTATAGCAACGACGCCAATCAAACAAAGTTTCCTCTTTCGCAAGGAATACTGACATGCTGCTTCCGGGTCGCTCCGTTGTCTCTTGGGTTGAGAGATCTGCAGGTTGAAACCAATAAATATTGATAAGCATGTGGGATAGGCCGAAACGTATACAAGTAAAAAACAGCAATTACGCGTGTTTCATTAAAGCGCATGCGCACACACACACACACACACACACACACGCGCGCGCGCGCGCGCGCGCGCACACACACGCACACAGACAGAGACGAAAATAGTGATTTTGGTAACACCAATCGATATCCGCATTTTTTAAATACTTACCAAAAATCAGAGAATTATCTAATTCAAACGGAATTTTAAGTACCTATTCATTAATGTATTAATTGTATACTGGATAGGTTATTTTATTAGAAAACTTTATGGAAATATTTCTGGGGGTATGTGGGTGGCACCCACCTTTTCGATATCGTGTTTGTTCATTTTAATATTAGTGGTGGGGGGGGGTAATGTTTTTTTACAGTTATATAAAGAAAAATCCCTGAAGTTGTTTAAAATTGCAATGTCAAGCGTTAATGTACCGAAAATTCATCCCGAATCTTACCAAAAATAATTCAATAAAACTCAAAATAACAAATTTTTCTGACAATTGGTGCTTGCATAACTTAAGAAAACGTGTTATTTTCTTTCAAGATGGACAGAAAAAAAATCTACACTTAAAATCTATTTTAAAAAAATTTGTAATTTCACAGTGCCATTTTGAAATTTATCCTTTCGCTGTTCATAAAGAAAGTGAGTGTTTTTTTTTATTATTATTATTAAATGAAAAAGGCATGGTTGAAGAATCGAAAAATGTAAATTAAAATATTATTTGCGAGTGTAAAAAAGTTTTAAAAATATTTTTGTTTATTTTTTCATTTTCGCGGCTGTTATATTTCTATGGAGGCTCAAAAAGTAAATAATTCTGAATTACCGCCTTTGACTACTTTTATTGGAAGAGTTGTGAAGCGAAGTCGGAAATAAACACCAAATGACAAAAAAATGATTTATGAGTCGGAGCACATTGTTCTAGTTAAAAAAAAAAAGTAATGCTTCCAAAATAAATATTTAACATTTTTTAACCAACGGTTCGCGTTTCCGCCAAAAATTTAAAAAATAAAGAAAGAAAGAAACATGTTTTATGTTCCCTTTAAAGGGTATATAAGCAAAGTTTCCTGACAGACAAACCCGAAAGAGAGACAACCGGCAACAGACGACAAGTTATGTCACTTGACTTAAACGACATTTTTTACCTATCTTCCTCATCAAGCTACGAGATACTTACACTTTCCTCCTCACTTTCTCCCTTACCCCTTCTTTCTCATACACGAAGAAATCATATTTATTTGTTTTCATCTTGGAAAACAACTACAAGGAAATGACTGCATCCTGACAAATATAAGAACTTTAGCACTCACATACGCTAAGCAAAATTTAGTTGTAAAAACACAAAAATAAAAATATTTTTATATTTAAACATCTTTTTCTTTGTTGTGGGCTGATTCAAATCACCAACGGAGTAATATGATGTATGATAATTCAATCACTCTTAAATTCAGAATTATTTTAAAAAATACACTATATTAAACTCAAACGGTCATTTAACTACAAAACAAACAAACTTCGAATGTAGTCTAAAAAATAAAATTATTCATTCTGCTAAGTTTCATAAAATCGTATGGAAAACTATATTCTTAAACTCTTGGTTATATAAGGTTAAAGATAGATTATTTTTAAACATAAATAAAAATGACTTTATTATTGCACTGCTGGTGTTCCTTATTTTTTCAATTTTTATTTTCCGCGCATTCTTCACGGCAGTGTTGTCTTGGGGGTTTTAATCTCTAACCCCACACGTAAATAAACGTTATTTTCATTATGTTTCAAACATTACTTTTACAAAATCCAATTAATTAAGCTTTAAATTTACTAAATGACTTCGAAACATCTCTAGGATAAATATTGGATTTTATAATAAAATTTTATAATATAATTTCATAATATAATTTTCTTTAATTTTATTGTTTATGTCCCAGGTTATTTAGAGAGAAGATCCATGTAGCTAAATAACTTTTCTTTCGTTAGGTACACCCTGAAAAACAAAAGAAAATCGATGGCATCCTGACTCTATCAATGACGAACCAATGAACGAAGTGATAACATACGTGATGTCCATACGTGATGTCCATACGTGACATAAATCTACAAAGGTTTATTTTTAAATTTTAATTTCGCCTGAATTTTATGCGCAAGAAAACTGTACGGTTTAAAGAATGTTTTAACTTCATGAGTTTTACACAGACTCTCTTCGTGGGTCAACGCGCATAAAAATTAAAAATAAGATTTGTTTTTAATCTAAGGGAGGCAAATCGTAAAAATAATGTAGAGTGCTTTCCCCTGAATTTGAAATTTCAATTTTTGCTTTATAAATTCTTTTTTTTATCAAATTATCAAATCAGTAGGCGAAAATAAATAAATATACTGTTTAGTTTAATAAATAACCGTTTTTATACATGCACTTACCCCCGATAGGACAATGGTCTTTATTCCTACAACTGCAGGTGGGGTCACTCGTTTGAGTTACGTTATTGTGGTAGTTTCTAAGTATTCTACAATTATGGGAAGATATAATGTTCTCTATATTATTCATGCACGAGTAACTAATTTTCAGTGTCTTCCTATTGAAAATTTTATGTAATGGATGTTTACTATGAAAGTGTTTATCTACCAATCTAAGAAAGAAACTACCTATATCAATTTTAGAGAGCCTGCAATATGGTGGGTTAAACGGAAACCATATTACTTTCCTCTTTCTGTATTTAGTTCTATTCTTAATATTTTGATTTTAAAACATTTGCAAATTGTCTTGTAGCCGTCACATGATTAAAAATCTTCGCCATGCACGTGATAACATCATCGCGTCTTTTGAAATTAAAATGATTTTGTAACGTTTATTTAGTTTGTAAAAAAAAATGTAGCAACATGATTCCGCTACAAGACAATTTGCAAATGTTTTTAAAAAATTTTGACCCTGAAGATGAACAATGATGTTCGAAAGTACTCGGTTATCGTACGGACAATATTTAATTCGATATAATTTTCAAATAAAAAGTCTCATTAGAAAATATGAGAAAATTCAAAAGAAAATATGCAGGACGATGTTGTCTTTAACATTCAACACAACATGTTTAAAAGAAAAGTTGCTGCCAAATTACACACACACACACACACACACACATATATACATATATATATATATATATATATATATATATATGTATGTATGTATGTATATATATAAGTATATGTATGTATGTGTGTATGTATGTGTATATGTATATGTATGGTTGAATGTGTATGTGTTTATGTGTATGTGTGTATATATCTGTACTTATAATTATAGGTATGTATATATATGTGAGGGTGTGTGTGTGTGTATGTATGTGTGTGTGTTGACACCCCTCATATGTGAGCTTGTTTGTGCGTATGTGTAGGTATGTAAACTTTGGTTTGTGTCTACAGGTGCGTGTGTGTGTGTATGTGTGTGTGTGTGTGTGTGTATATATATATATATGTGGGGGGGGTGTATGCTTGGACGTGTGCGTACTTATATATGTATATATGTGGATGTGTTGACATGTGTATTTATACATGATTATATATATGTATCTGTGGGTGGATGTATGTGCGTATGTCTTCGTATATGTATATGTATGTATATCTTAGCGTCTTAGAATGTATCATCAATACTAACTAAAATCTACTCTTGTTTGGTAAGGATTTTTTAATTGCTTATAGACTTATTTAACAATTGTGTCTCGTTACATTTTAAAATTATTATGGACTTTACTGTACAATAAGATAATATTGTTAGAATATGTGTAGGTTTTTTGTATATATATACCTATTTATGTGTTTGTGTGTGTGTATATATATATGGATGTGTATGTGTGTATATATGTGTGTATATATATATATATATATATATATATATATATGTTTAAGTTTCCGTTTGTATGTGTTTTTTATATATATTCGTGCGTTTGTATATCTATGTGTGTATATATGTATGTTTGTATGTTTCAGTATATATATGAGTATATATACATATATATATATGTGTGTGTGTGTGTGTGTGTATGAAACTTTTACCGAATAAAGATTAGGGTGTAATGCATAAATATTATACAAAGTTACAAAAATTTACATAATAGTTTTTTTTAAATAAAGATTAAATGGAACAAAGGAAATAAGCTACTGGACAAAAGTTAAGGAACGATGTTAATAATTTGCATAAACTTTTAATATTGTTAAAAAAAACTCGGTAGAGCTTTTCAACAATAAGTAAAAGTTCATTTATCATTAGGATTTTATTTTTAAGCAATATGACAAATTCTACACGCAAAACGCTCTCTTTTGAAGAAAAAAAAACTCATTATCGCTATCAAGAAAAAAGGTCAATTTCAGAAATTTCTGATATTGTTCATAGGTCTAAAAGTGTTGTTCATCGTGTAATTAACAGGTATAAAACCGATAAAACGTTAGATGCAAAACCAAAAACCGGCAAACCTCCAAAAACATCGCAAAGAGAAGATCGAAGAATTGTTAGAATATCTACAAAAAAACGTTTTGAAACTGCTACACCAATTGCCCGTAAATTTAATGAAGTGACAGATAATAAGATCTCAAGGAAAACGGTTGCTCGCAAGTTAAGAAATGCAGGATTGCATGCCCGTATTCCAGCTTCGAAGCCTCTCATTTCAAAGCGAAACCAAAGGGCACGCCTGGAGTATGCGAGAGAACATGTTGTTTGGACTGACGCATAATGGGATACAGTTCATTTCAGTGACGAGTCCAAGTTTACTATATTTGGTTCTGAGGGCAAAACTTACGTACGCCGTAGAACAGGTGAAAGACTGCCTTCTCAATGTGTCAAGAAAACCGTTAAGTTTGATGGCGGCAGTGTGATGGTGTGGGGAATGATTTCACTGCAGGAGTAGACCCTATCATCCGCGTACATGGCAATATCAATGCTGAGATTTACAAAAGGCTTCTTCAACAGCATGTGGTACCAAGATAACACCATAATCTTTATGAATCTCCTATTTTCATGCAGGACAATACACCTTGCCACAAGGCTCGGAAGTTTATGGCTTTATTTGAAGAAAAAGCAATCACCCTAATGAAGTGGCCAGCCCAAAGCCCCGACCTGAATCCAATAGAAAATGTTTGGAAGATAATTGGAGAAAGGGCTCAGAAAAGAAACCCGAAAAACCAGGGTCACCTATGGGAGTTATTGAAAGACGAATGGGAGGGAATTACTGCTGATTTTAGCAAGAAATTGATTAAATCATGTGGTCGACAATGCAGAGAAGTCATTGAAAATAAGGGGATGTTTACGAAATATTAAATTTTGTTGATATTTTGTTCACAATCAAGTATTAACAAGATCGTTCCTTAACTTTTGTCCAGAAGCTTATTTCCTTTGTTCCATTTAATCTTTATTTAAAAAAAAAATATTATGTAAATTTTTGTAACTTTGTATAATATTTATGCATTACACCCTAATCTTTATTCGATAAAAGTTTCATTGCAAATCATGCATTACTTTAATACACATATTTATGTCTTTGTTGTTTCCGTTCCTTATATTATGGCCGCTACTGTATCTGTAGATAGTTTTTATTTTCTTTCATCTACTGTGCAATAGTGCGTATATAGATATATATGAAGTATATATTTTTTTCATATATATTTGTATGGTTGGAATTTTCGTTTTTATATATCAGATGGTGTTATTTTTATACGTATATATCTGTTTTAATGTCCTTTCTTTCCCTATTATTTGTTTCTCTGTTCTATTAGACCATTTTTATCTATGTATATTTGCCCGTATAAGTTATATTTCAATAAGTTGTTAGAATTCGTTTAATAACACTTTCAATCTTAAATATTTCTTAGTTGTTGTAACGGAGTGTCTATGTCAATGTATGTGGGTGTATGTACGTGTCTTTATCGGTGTCTGTGTGTATGGTAACTTGGATACACCTTTCATTGTGTATGTATATTTTGGGGGGGGGGTGTAAAGGATCGTGGAGATATTTCCTGTCTCGTCACTTTTTTTGTATGTATGTATCTAAATACGTCTGCGTGATTATGTATTATAATCTGATTGTGTATGTATTGTCTTTTGCAAGATGTCATCCTCCCCTGCCTATATTTAGAATTCAAATGTATCTATGCTGTCATGAAGTTCAGAGCAACAGTTGATATTAATGTTTATTCCAACTTAATTTCAATAAAAACAAAATAAATAGAATAACATATGCATTTTTTCTTTTTTCCTCAGTAATTTTATAATTTTAAATTTAATAGAGATTAAATTTAAATTTTAAAATGGGTAATTTTTAATTTCAAATTTTATCGTATAATTTAATACTTATCAGTTAGAATTAATTCTGTTTTAGTCTAACCCCAACATTAAGGCATTAAATAGTTATTATAACCTTAGTTCGTTGTCAAGTTTTTTGAATTCTCGTATACTTGTATTTTGATTGGTCATTCCAGCTTATGTAACAGCGTTTCCCCTTGCGAGGGGTGGTTAATTGATTTGACCGTTTAAAATCCTTTATTCTACATTCAACATCACTTGATAAGACACCAGAGGTGTTGAAACAAAATGGCTATTTTTGTAGTGATTTTATAACATATTTATGTTATAATTTTCGAATAAATAATTATATATATATATATATATATATATAACGTAAATCATTCACACGAAAAGCAGATAATGAAGTTAATGATATGGCAAGAATCACTCTCGCAAACAATATTTAATAATAAAATACAATTAACCTCGATAAAACCGGAATTTATAAACAAGGATCATACCATTCATTAACGGATTCGAGGTTAATTGTATTTTATTATTAAATATTGTTTGCGAGAGTGATTCTTGCCATATCATTAACTTCATTATCTGCTTTTCGTATGAATGATTTACGTTATATAAATTGAACACGCACTACATAATTGATATTAAAATAACCGATCCTACGTGCGAATTCCTGATAATAACTGTGACATTACTCTATTTATTGAACAATTTAGTTCATGCCACCTTTACTAAAAAAGCCTACTTCTACAGTACAAGAACGCACAATTTTAAAATTTAAAAAAATTCAACCTCAGCATCGTGACTGCACGCTCCAAAATTATTCTTACAGTTAACAATATCACATTTCTAAACAACACTTCTTTCGGTTTGCACTATCTTTCGATGTCTCGTTATTACCTGGATTTAAAAAACTTGCCTAATTTCCTACCTGATGATGATCGTTTGAAACGATTGAAAGCTGAGCTAGTAGCAAAAATAAGACCTGATAAAACCGGAATTTATAAACAAGGATCATACCATTCATTAACGGATTCGAGGTTAATTGTATTTTATTATTAAATATTGTTTGCGAGAGTGATTCTTGCCATATCATTAACTTCATTATCTGCTTTTCGTATGAATGATTTACGTTATATAAATTGAACACGCACCACATAATTGATATATATATATATATATATATATATATATATATATATATATATATAATTACAAACATAAAAAGTTTTAAGTGCTTGTTTGTCATTATATAATAATGTCTGTGTGTGTGTGTATATGAGTGTGTGTGTAATTTTACTCCATATATATATGGATATATATATATTTGATTTATTTTTGATTTTGTCCATTGCACAGTATAGTAGGGTCAGTTGGCCACCATCTGTGAGAAAAAAGGCACTATGATATAATACATTCTAACATAAATTTGGAAACTGCATGCTGTACTGCTTGGCATTCATACTGAAAGTTCCAATACAAACATTTCAGCGTGTTTGGGTGTGCGGAGGATTTGGAAAGAGTCTGAGAGTAATGGTGATTTTGCGTAATTTAGACGACAATTTATTCATCGCACCCAGTATTAGTAAACTATGTATCAATTTCTGTATATAGAGAACAATTTTAGGAAAAATAACTATGACAAAGTGGAAAGGTTTTCATATGATGTATTTCGTTTTTTTTTAGGATTTCATTGGACTAAAGTGATGTTTACATTAATGCTACTACAAATGAGCAAGCACAAAAAGGGAAGCACTGAGAATTTTTAATTTTAATTTTTTTTTTAATTATTCATTTGTTTTGGGTTTTTTTATATATATATATATATATTTTGTTTATATAATCTAGTTGATTCCATTTAGTTACTTTTTCTTTTTGCTCATGTTTCCATCACTTTTCTTATTAAATATTCCACATTGTGATAACAGGTCTATCAAGAAAGGGGAAATGATGTAAGAACCTGAACTTTAATTTACTGTGGACGATCTAGTGATTAAAGCACTTTCTAAACATTTTTATCTTAGTAAATTGTTTTCTCTCTTATTTAGAGTAGAATTTTTTTATATCAAAATCGTGATCAGACTTCTTACACTGAACAGCTAATGCATTTAGTGTGTTATTTTGTAAAAGATCCCTTTTGTGTTCATATAATCTTTTATTTAAATTCCTTGAGGTTTCTCCTATGTATTCCTTGTGGCAATTATTACAGCTGATAGAGTAAATTCCGCCTTCAGATTTTAGCTTATTATTATTTATTACTCATTATGTATGAAGGAAAAGAGTTAGTCATCAACCCCTGTGGAATGAAGTGAACATACTGAACCAGAAAGAAAACTAGAAAGTTAAACATCTAAAAGAATCAGTACATATGCAAGGCTATGAGGACCACCTTAGTAGACCTAGCATAGAAATAAATACAATATGGGAACCATAATAAAGAAAGAAAGAAGTGGCAAGTCTTCAACCACAGCAGCAGCTGCAATCAAAACATGAGCAACAGTTGCAGTCAAAACATGACAGAGAGAAGTTGCAACCTAATCAGCAGTCAGGTTAGGTTTATGTCTAAGTTAAATACAGCAAATTGTCCAAGTGGATAAAAGTGTTGTTTTGTAAATTTGTGAGTTCAATCCTTGGATTCGGCAGTGTGTACTTGAACTCGGTGGAAATGGGCAAGCAATAACTGAACAGTACTAAATACACTACACGATATCCCTAGATGTGATTAGTTGGACTAAATAGTAGATTAAATAAAGGCTTGAGTTCAAAAGTCTCTGTAGGTTACCTGGATCAATATAGACATAAGGAAGGCCAAAGAGAACAACGGCCAAAACATTGTAATGATGCATCAGAGAGAGGTTGACGCACACACCCACATGAATGCACACACGCAAATATAACGTTTATTGATTGAAAATGGAAAACACGATCTTCCGTGAAGTTACAAACTGTGTCAGCGCTATTAATAGGAAATAATCTAGAACAATGATATATGAAACCTAAGACGGCTGATGGATAAAGAGTGAATTTCAAATCGGGTTGGCGAAGACTTGTTTATAAACAAATGCAAAGGGCAGGAGGCGATGTTTAATTTGGGTCATTAAAAAAAAATAGACGAAAATAATATTTTTGATAAAAACATATTGAAGTAAATTGGACCGGGGAGGTAAGATCAGTGTATGTTTACCGCTAGCGAAATCTAATCTAAACATAAGTTGTATCCGCTGAATTTGGTCATCGAAAAGACAATTGGAATGAACGAATTAATTTTATCCACTAAGAGATTTGAAATAGATCTGAGTAAGCAACAGAAACTTTGCAAATACACGTGATTATGGGGACACTCGTGTTAAGCGCGTGAACAACCTGGCTTATAACCTTCGGTTGCTATATAAACGCGAGTTAGGCTGAGTTGGAGAGTTACGTTGGGAGTTACGTTGAGAGTGACGTCGGTGAAGCAGAGTCGGGGTAGAGAGACTATCGTCGCAGTGAGTCGGTCCAGTGACGAGTCAGAGATAAGGACTTCAAGAAATATCATCGTCGTTGTAGCAGTCGCATTGAAAAGGCGCTGAAACCTAACGTTTGTCATTTACGACAACCAACTGAAAAGCTACACTTCCACGTAGGGCTGGAATTACGAGCCACACATCCTCCCAAGTCGATTGGAACAAGTTAATCACACACACACCTCTCTCTGTTGGAAAATTGGTAGACGAGTAGGCCTCTTTTCTTATGTTAATTGCTTTTCTATCCTTTCTGTAATCTTTTCTACTGTTGTTGTTTCCTTATATAAAAGACATCAATATTTTACCCATTGTTGTTCGGCTTCTGCAGATATTATTTCCTTTTTTCGCCACATTCTAATTTTCCTGCCGCCCACCTTCACAGCCGTGCCTACATCCCCAATCGACCGTGAGCGTATGGACACCCCCCCCCCGCCTAATGGATCTAAAATTTAACACAACGTGGCAGCAGGCGGAACTTGGCCAGTGACCGGTCGAACAATCTACGGGCACTCAGGGAGCGTGCGGCCATATACCCTTGAGTTCGGTTCAGACCGAGTGGGCGCCTCAACCCAAAGAGGAAGACGTCGGAGGTTGAGGGGCTGAAGGGACGGAGTGGTAGAATAACAACAACAAAGATGAGGACAATAGTCCGGATATAAATAGTGTAAATATTATTGGTTTGTTTTGTATTAATTAAAACTTTTAATGCTTCAGACGTAGTTGTAACAGATTTTATGTTATTAATATGTATTCTGAATTTTATGCATGGCAACATACTGGAACACTCACAAAATAAAGTGAAATGACTTTATCTGAGTCTGAAGTATCTAGTGTTTTACGACCAGCAGTAAGGTCTATGAAGTAAGGCCTTCAAAGTACACCCCCACCTGCTCAGAAGTAGTAGAAAGAAAATAGGATGAATAAATAGAAATCTTTCAGGATCAAGTGCAAAAGATAGAAAGTTTCAGTTGTAGTAGAATAACAGAATTGTCATTTGGAAGCCACCCACTGATGACAGCCCATCAGTTCAGGTATAAAGAGACAGAATAAGAAAACTGCACTCGAATATTGTAGAAATATGTTGTCACTTGATATCTAGTGTCAGCCGCCAGTTGGGAGTGGTACAAACATTTAATGATTGAATAATAATAATAACAACAACAATAACAATAATGCTATTGTTTTTATTTGACAAAATTCAATGAAGTACTTGTTATGAATAATCAAGAGTGGTCTCCCTTTGTTTTGTTACTCTCCTCTTTGAGAGAGCTATTTCTGTTTACTGGGACTGTAAAAGGACACTATACACGAACCTTGTAGTCTCAGATGAATAAAGCTTTCTTAAAGCCAACACCTGCGTACTTTTGTCATTACAGTACTAAAACTGACCATAATAGTGCTAGGGGGTCATTGAGAATACTGAAGAAGGTACTGGAAGGTCGTAGAGCCTTGCTGTCACTCAAAACCTGATGATAACCATCAGGAATTTGATGTGAAAGTATAAATACATAAAGAGGATTATTATTATGTTGGTTTACACATTGTCGTAATTCTCATTGTTTATAATTTACGATTGTCCGATGAACAAAATTTCAAGTTTAGTTTAAATCAGGAGAGTCATACAATAAACCACCAAAACATCATTTGTCTTATTTTTACTTTCTTTTTTCGCTTAAGTACATTGATTGTTTGATTTATTGTTTTTATGACCTAGCAACTTTTTGCCGATTATTTACAGCCAGAAAATATTTTTACATTGTAAGAATTTTTTGGAGATAATGATTTTTACTCATAAAAGTCCTGCTAATTAATCCATAGGTGGGGGAGAAGAGGTGTATTCATATCTTTCCCAAGAGTAACTGCATATAAGCGAATATAACGAACCCGATTGGAATTGGAACTCGGCTTTTCGATTTCCAATTCCTAGCAGTTATCCATTACACCACACACACATTCAAAGTTACAGCACCTAGTATTCCCAAGTGGTCACCCATCTAGGTACTGACTAGGCTTGACGTTGCTTAACTTTGGTGATCACTGGATATCAGTGTGATACAACCGTAAGCGCTCGTTTACCTAAATTTATATTTGTCACCTTTGCATTTTCTGCTCTTCTTCATTTTTTATCAGAATTGATGTTCAGATGTCAGTAACTATCCCAAAGGTTGTTTAGATTATTTGCAACAATTTGAATTTTAATCACTACAAAAAACATTACATTTTTTATAGTACAACTGGTAACCAAAACCGCATGGTTTTTAACCTCTTTAAAAAATTACCTTTGCATAGTGCAACCCCCCAATTTTTTGCATAAAAACCTAATAAAAACTCACACTATACGTGAGTATTTTAGGCTTAAATGCTGATTTATATTTTTCTTTCTGCTATCATTTTTGACAATTATCTAAGTTTTCCATATTTGTGTCCATTTATGTAGAACTCTTTTTATAACTTGATTTACTTTCCTGTATCTGTCTATATTTCTGAGATGAGGTATTATGTACACTATTTACATTATTCGGACTATTGTCCTGGTCATTGTCGCCATATTTATTACAACGTTTCGGCCTTTCAGTATCTGTCTATATTTCTGAGATGAGGTATTATGTACACTATTTACATTATTCGGACTATTGTCCTGATCATTGTCGCCATATTTATTACAACGTTTCGGCCTTTCAGTATCTGTCTATATTTCTGAGATGGGGTATTTTGTACACTATTTACATTATTCCGACTATTGTCCTCATCTTTGTCGCCATATTTATTACAACGTTTCGACCTTTCAGTATCTGTCTATATTTCTGAGATGAGGTATTATGTACACTATTTACATTATTCGGACTATTGTCCTCATCTTTGTCGCCATATTTATTACAACGTTTCGGCCTTTCAGTATCTGTCTATATTTCTGAGATGAGGTATTATGTACACTATTTACATTATTCGGACTATTATCCTCATCTTTGTAGCCATATTTATTACAACGTTTCGGCCTTTCAGTATCTGTCTATATTTCTGAGATGGGGTATTATGTACACTATTTACATTATTCGGACTATTGTCCTCATCTTTGTTGCCATATTTATTACAACGTTTCGGCCTTTCAGTATCTGTCTATATTTCTGAGATGAGGTATTATGCACATTATTTACATTATTCGGACTATTGTCCTCATCTTTGTTGCCATATTTATTACAACGTTTCGGCCTTTCAGTATCTGTCTATATTTCTGAGATGAGGTATTATGTACACTATTTACATTATTCGGACTATTGTCCTCATCTTTGTTGCCATATTTATTACAACGTTTCGGCCTTTCAGTATCTGTCTATATTTCTGAGATGAGGTATTATGCACATTATTTACATTATTCGGACTATTGTCCTCATCTTTGTTGCCATATTTATTACAACGTTTCGGCCTTTCAGTAACTGTCTATATTTCTGAGATGAGGTATTATGCACACTATTTACATTATTCGGACTATTGTCCTCATCTTTGTTGCCATATTTATTACAACGTTTCGGCCTTTCAGTATCTGTCTATATTTCTGAGATGAGGTATTATGCACATTATTTACATTATTCGGACTATTGTCCTCATCTTTGTTGCCATATTTATTACAACGTTTCGGCCTTTCGTATCTGTCTATATTTCTGAGATGAGGTATTATGTACACTATTTACATTATTCGGACTATTGTCCTCATCTTTGTTGCCATATTTATTACAACGTTTCGGCCTTTCAGTATCTGTCTATATTTCTGAGATGAGGTATTATGCACATTATTTACATTATTCGGACTATTGTCCTCATCTTTGTTGCCATATTTATTACAACGTTTCGGCCTTTCAGTATCTGTCTATATTTCTGAGATGAGGTATTATGTACACTATTTACATTATTCGGACTATTGTCCTCATCTTTGTTGCCATATTTATTACAACGTTTCGGCCTTTCAGTATCTGTCTATATTTCTGAGATGAGGTATTATGCACATTATTTACATTATTCGGACTATTGTCCTCATCTTTGTTGCCATATTTATTACAACGTTTCGGCCTTTCAGTATCTGTCTATATTTCTGAGATGAGGTATTATGCACATTATTTACATTATTCGGACTATTGTCCTCATCTTTGTTGCCATATTTATTACAACGTTTTGGCCTTTCAGTATCTGTCTATATTTCTGAGATGAGGTATTATGCACATTATTTACATTATTCGGACTATTATCCTCATCTTTGTTGCCATATTTATTACAACGTTTCGGCCTTTCAGTATCTGTCTATATTTCTGAGATGAGGTATTATGCACATTATTTACATTATTCGGACTATTGTCCTCATCTTTGTTGCCATATTTATTACAACGTTTCGGCCTTTCAGTATCTGTCTATATTTCTGAGATGAGGTATTATGTACACTATTTACATTATTCGGACTATTGTCCTCATCTTTGTTGCCATATTTATTACAACGTTTCGGCCTTTCAGTATCTGTCTATATTTCTGAGATGAGGTATTATGTACACTATTTACATTATTCGGACTATTATCCTCATCTTTGTAGCCATATTTATTACAACGTTTCGGCCTTTCAGTATCTGTCTCTTTGTAGCCATATTTATTACAATGTTTCGGCTTTTCAGTATCTGTCTATATTTCTGAGATGAGGTATTATGTACACTATTTACATTATTCGGACCATTGTCCTCATCTTTGTAGCCATATTTATTACAACGTTTCGGCCTTTCAGTATCTGTCTATATTTCTGAGATGAGGTATTATGCACATTATTTACATTATTCAGACTATTGTCCTCATCTTTGTAGCCATATTTATTACAACGTTTCGGCCTTTCAGTATCTGTCTATATTTCTGAGATGAGGTATTATGTACACTATTTACATTATTCGGACTATTGTCCTCATCTTTGTTGCCATATTTATTATAACGTTTCGGCCTTTCAGTATCTGTCTATATTTCTGAGATGAGGTATTATGCACATTATTTACATTATTCGGACTATTGTCCTCATCTTTGTTGCCATATTTATTACAACGTTTCGGCCTTTCAGTATCTGTCTATATTTCTGAGATGAGGTATTATGTACACTATTTACATTATTCGGACTATTGTCCTCATCTTTGTTGCCATATTTATTACAACGTTTCGGCCTTTCAGTATCTGTCTATATTTCTGAGATGAGGTATTATGCACATTATTTACATTATTCGGACTATTGTCCTCATCTTTGTTGCCATATTTATTACAACGTTTCGGCCTTTCAGTATCTGTCTATATTTCTGAGATGAGGTATTATGCACATTATTTACATTATTCGGACTATTGTCCTCATCTTTGTTGCCATATTTATTACAACGTTTCGGCCTTTCAGTATCTGTCTATATTTCTGAGATGAGGTATTATGTACACTATTTACATTATTCGGACTATTGTCCTCATCTTTGTTGCCATATTTATTACAACGTTTCGGCCTTTCAGTATCTGTCTATATTTCTGAGATGAGGTATTATGCACATTATTTACATTATTCGGACTATTGTCCTCATCTTTGTTGCCATATTTATTACAACGTTTCGGCCTTTCAGTATCTGTCTATATTTCTGAGATGAGGTATTATGCACATTATTTACATTATTCGGACTATTGTCCTCATCTTTGTTGCCATATTTATTACAACGTTTCGGCCTTTCAGTATCTGTCTATATTTCTGAGATGAGGTATTATGTACACTATTTACATTATTCGGACTATTGTCCTCATCTTTGTTGCCATATTTATTACAACGTTTCGGCCTTTCAGTATCTGTCTATATTTCTGAGATGAGGTATTATGCACATTATTTACATTATTCGGACTATTGTCCTCATCTTTGTTGCCATATTTATTACAACGTTTCGGCCTTTCAGTATCTGTCTATATTTCTGAGATGAGGTATTATGCACATTATTTACATTATTCGGACTATTGTCCTCATCTTTGTTGCCATATTTATTACAACGTTTCGGCCTTTCAGTATCTGTCTATATTTCTGAGATGAGGTATTATGTACACTATTTACATTATTCGGACTATTGTCCTCATCTTTGTTGCCATATTTATTACAACGTTTCGGCCTTTCAGTATCTGTCTATATTTCTGAGATGAGGTATTATGTACACTATTTACATTATTCGGACTATTATCCTGATCTTTGTAGCCATATTTATTACAACGTTTCGGCCTTTCAGTATCTGTCTCTTTGTAGCCATATTTATTACAATGTTTCGGCTTTTCAGTATCTGTCTATATTTCTGAGATGAGGTATTATGTACACTATTTACATTATTCGGACCATTGTCCTCATCTTTGTGGCCATATTTATTACAATGTTTCGGCTTTTCAGTATCTGTCTATATTTCTGAGATGAGGTATTATGCACATTATTTACATTATTCAGACTATTGTCCTCATCTTTGTAGCCATATTTATTACAACGTTTCGGCCTTTCAGTATCTGTCTATATTTCTGAGATGAGGTATTATGTACACTATTTACATTATTCGGACTATTGTCCTCATCTTTGTTGCCATATTTATTACAACGTTTCGGCCTTTCAGTATCTGTCTATATTTCTGAGATGAGGTATTATGCACATTATTTACATTATTCAGACTATTGTCCTCATCTTTGTAGCCATATTTATTACAACGTTTCGGCCTTTCAGTATCTGTCTATATTTCTGAGATGAGGTATTATGTACACTATTTACATTATTCGGACTATTGTCCTCATCTTTGTTGCCATATTTATTACAATGTTTCGGCTTTTCAGTATCTGTCTATATTTCTGAGATGAGGTATTATGCACATTATTTACATTATTCAGACTATTGTCCTCATCTTTGTAGCCATATTTATTACAACGTTTCGGCCTTTCAGTATCTGTCTATATTTCTGAGATGAGGTATTATGTACACTATTTACATTATTCGGACTATTGTCCTCATCTTTGTTGCCATATTTATTACGTTTCGGCCTTTCAGTATCTGTTTATATTTCTGAGATGAGTTATTATTTACACTATTTACATTATTCGGACTATTATCCTCATCTTTGTAGCCATATTTATTACAACGTTTCGGCCTTTCAGTATCTGTCTATATTTCTGAGATGAGGTATTATGTACACTATTTACATTATTCAGACTATTGTCCTCATCTTTGTAGCCATATTTATTACAACATTTCGGCCTTTCAGTATCTGTCTATATTTCTGAGATGTAGTATTATGTACACTATTTACATTATTCAGACTATTGTCCTCATCTTTGTAGCCATATTTATTACAACGTTTCGGCCTTTCAGTATCTGTCTATATTTCTGAGATGAGGTATTATGTACACTATTTACATTATTCGGACTATTGTCCTCATCTTTGTCGCCATGTTTATTACAACGTTTCGGCCTTTCAGTATCTGTCTATATTTCTGAGATGAGGTATTATGTACACTATTTACATTATTCGGACTATTATCCTCATCTTTGTAGCCATATTTATTACAACGTTTCGGCCTTTCAGTATCTGTCTATATTTCTGAGATGAGGTATTATGTACATTATTTACATTATTCAGACTATTGTCCTCATCTTTGTAGCCATATTTATTACAACGTTTCGGCCTTTCAGTATCTGTCTATATTTCTGAGATGAGGTATTATGTACATTATTTACATTATTCAGACTATTGTCCTCATCTTTGTAGCCATATTTATTACAACATTTCGGCCTTTCAGTATCTGTCTATATTTCTGAGATGAGGTATTATGTACAATATTTACATTATTCGGACTATTATCCTCATCTTTGTAGCCATATTTATTACAACGTTTCGGCCTTTCAGTATCTGTCTATATTTCTGAGATGAGGTATTATGTACAATATTTACATTATTCGGACTATTATCCTCATCTTTGTTGCCATATTTATTACAACGTTTCGGCCTTTCAGTATCTGTCTATATTTCTGAGATGAGGTATTATGTACACTATTTACATTATTCGGACTATTATCCTCATCTTTGTTGCCATATTTATTACAACGTTTCGGCCTTTCAGTATCTGTCTATATTTCTGAGATGAGGTATTATGTACACTATTTACATTATTCGGACTATTATCCTCATCTTTGTAGCCATATTTATTACAACATTTCGGCCTTTCAGTATCTGTCTATATTTCTGAGATGAGGTATTATGTACACTATTTACATTATTCAGACTATTGTCCTCATCTTTGTAGCCATATTTATTACAACATTTCGGCCTTTCAGTATCTGTCTATATTTCTGAGATGAGGTATTATGTACATTATTTACATTATTCAGACTATTGTCCTCATCTTTGTAGCCATATTTATTACAACGTTTCGGCCTTTCAGTATCTGTCTATATTTCTGAGATGAGGTATTATGTACACTATTTACATTATTCGGACTATTATCCTCATCTTTGTTTCCATATTTATTACAACGTTTCGGCCTTTCAGTATCTGTCTATATTTCTGAGATGAGGTATTATGTACATTATTTACATTATTCAGACTATTGTCCTCATCTTTGTAGCCATATTTATTACAACGTTTCGGCCTTTCAGTATCTGTCTATATTTCTGAGATGAGGTATTATGTACAATATTTACATTATTCGGACTATTATCCTCATCTTTGTAGCCATATTTATTACAACGTTTCGGCCTTTCAGTATCTGTCTATATTTCTGAGATGAGGTATTATGTACATTATTTACATTATTCAGACTATTGTCCTCATCTTTGTAGCCATATTTATTACAACGTTTCGGCCTTTCAGTATCTGTCTATATTTCTGAGATGAGGTATTATGTACATTATTTACATTATTCAGACTATTGTCCTCATCTTTGTAGCCATATTTATTACAACATTTCGGCCTTTCAGTATCTGTCTATATTTCTGAGATGAGGTATTATGTACATTATTTACATTATTCAGACTATTGTCCTCATCTTTGTAGCCATATTTATTACAACGTTTCGGCCTTTCAGTATCTGTCTATATTTCTGAGATGAGGTATTATGTACATTATTTACATTATTCAGACTATTGTCCTCATCTTTGTAGCCATATTTATTACAACATTTCGGCCTTTCAGTATCTGTCTATATTTCTGAGATGAGGTATTATGTACATTATTTACATTATTCAGACTATTGTCCTCATCTTTGTAGCCATATTTATTACAACGTTTCGGCCTTTCAGTATCTGTCTATATTTCTGAGATGAGGTATTATGTACATTATTTACATTATTCAGACTATTGTCCTCATCTTTGTAGCCATATTTATTACAACGTTTCGGCCTTTCAGTATCTGTCTATATTTCTGAGATGAGGTATTATGTACATTATTTACATTATTCGGACTATTGTCCTCATCTTTGTAGCCATATTTATTACAACATTTCGGCCTTTCAGTATCTGTCTATATTTCTGAGATGAGGTATTATGTACATTATTTACATTATTCGGACTATTGTCCTCATCTTTGTAGCCATATTTATTACAACATTTCGGCCTTTCAGTATCTGTCTATATTTCTGAGATGAGGTATTATGTACACTATTTACATTATTCGGACTATTGTCCTCATCTTTGTCGCCATGTTTATTACAACGTTTCGGCCTTTCAGTATCTGTCTATATTTCTGAGATGAGGTATTATGTACACTATTTACATTATTCGGACTATTATCCTCATCTTTGTAGCCATATTTATTACAACGTTTCGGCCTTTCACTATCTGTCTTTATTTCTGAGATGAGGTATTATGTACATTATTTACATTATTCAGACTATTGTCCTCATCTTTGTAGCCATATTTATTACAACGTTTCGGCCTTTCAGTATCTGTCTATATTTCTGAGATGAGGTATTATGTACATTATTTACATTATTCAGACTATTGTCCTCATCTTTGTAGCCATATTTATTACAACGTTTCGGCCTTTCAGTATCTGTCTATATTTCTGAGATGAGGTATTATGTACACTATTTACATTATTCAGACTATTATCCTCATCTTTGTAGCCATATTTATTACAACATTTCGGCCTTTCAGTATCTGTCTATATTTCTGAGATGAGGTATTATGTACACTATTTACATTATTCGGACTATTGTCCTCATCTTTGTAGCCATATTTATTACAACATTTCGGCCTTTCAGTATCTGTCTATATTTCTGAGATGAGGTATTATGTACACTATTTACATTATTCGGACTATTGTCCTCATCTTTGTAGCCATATTTATTACAACATTTCGGCCTTTCAGTATCTGTCTATATTTCTGAGATGAGGTATTATGTACATTATTTACATTATTCAGACTATTGTCCTCATCTTTGTAGCCATATTTATTACAACGTTTCGGCCTTTCAGTATCTGTCTATATTTCTGAGATGAGGTATTATGTACACTATTTACATTATTCGGACTATTATCCTCATCTTTGTTGCCATATTTATTACAACGTTTCGGCCTTTCAGTATCTGTCTATATTTCTGAGATGAGGTATTATGTACATTATTTACATTATTCGGACTATTATCCTCATCTTTGTTGCCATATTTATTACAACGTTTCGGCCTTTCAGTATCTGTCTATATTTCTGAGATGAGGTATTATGTACATTATTTACATTATTCGGACTATTGTCCTCATCTTTGTAGCCATATTTATTACAACGTTTCGGCCTTTCAATATCTGTCTATATTTCTGAGATGAGGTATTATGTACACTATTTACATTATTCGGACTATTGTCCTCATCTTTGTTGCCATATTTATTACGTTTCGGCCTTTCAGTATCTGTTTATATTTCTGAGATGAGTTATTATTTACACTATTTACATTATTCGGACTATTATCCTCATCTTTGTTGCCATATTTATTACAACGTTTCGGCCTTTCAGTATCTGTCTATATTTCTGAGATGAGGTATTATGTACACTATTTACATTATTCAGACTATTATCCTCATCTTTGTAGCCATATTTATTACAACGTTTCGGCCTTTCAGTATCTGTCTATATTTCTGAGATGAGGTATTATGTACATTATTTACATTATTCGGACTATTGTCCTCATCTTTGTAGCCATATTTATTACAACGTTTCGGCCTTTCAGTATCTGTCTATATTTCTGAGATGAGGTATTATGTACACTATTTACATTATTCGGACTATTATCCTCATCTTTGTTGCCATATTTATTACAACGTTTCGGCCTTTCAGTATCTGTCTATATTTCTGAGATGAGGTATTATGTACATTATTTACATTATTCGGACTATTATCCTCATCTTTGTAGCCATATTTATTACAACGTTTCGGCCTTTCAGTATCTGTCTATATTTCTGAGATGAGGTATTATGTACATTATTTACATTATTCAGACTATTGTCCTCATCTTTGTTGCCATATTTATTACAACATTTCGGCCTTTCAGTATCTGTCTATATTTCTGAGATGAGGTATTATGTACATTATTTACATTATTCAGACTATTGTCCTCATCTTTGTCGCCATATTTATTACAACGTTTCGGCCGTAAAGTGTTCAGTTCGACATTCCAACCACCTGAAGAAGTCTGGTGCGTACAATGGACGAAATGTTGTATATAAATATGGCGACAATATGAGAACAATAGTCCAAATAATGTAAATTACCTGTGTTTTTACTTATCTAATGTTATATATATATATATATATATATATATATATATATATATATATATATATATATATATATATATATACTGTATATTTAGGCAGCAATCCCTCATTTCTACATGTTTCCTTAAAGATGACAGATAGGGTACTGCAATTAAGCTTTTTATTTTTCTTGTGTTCAAACTAGTGTTTTCTTTTCAAGACACAGTGTGTAAAAACTGTTCAAATGTTCTGTAATTCCGAGCGCTTTCATCTATACTTTTAGCCATTATCAAGTATGATTTTATTTTTACTTTTTAACTGGATGTATGGGCTGTCTGTATGTTTCTAAAGTTATAAGGATGTTTTATCTTCTGAACACAGTCATCACATTGTGGCCATGTTTGTAGTTAATATTATTGTGTGATGGCTTTTTCTTTTTTATTATTAAGGCTTCCCTTATTTTTAATCTTTATTTACATGTGGATGATGTTATTATGCTTGTATGTTTCAGATGGAGTCTGATAAGTTATTTACAAGTTCAAATGCCCTCTCAGGAACTGTGTTTCGTATCAAACCAAACTCATCAATAATTACATAAGTCACACTACTACAGGCCTATCAAGACGACTTACATTACACCTATCCGACTACATCTCCATCAGAACCCATTTAAACACACACACAAGCTTACCACTTGTAGTTTATAATTATCGTTTAGATATATGGAAAAGAAGAAGGTGCCAGTTTAAATTGACACAAGGTAGTAGGCATCTCTTTGTAAGATTATGGTAGCAATATGTATGGTCAAAATTCAGCCCTTTTGTGAGGAGTATCTGGAGTGGCATAACAATCCAATTTTTGCACTCTCTTCTGCAGGCTTGAAAGACAAAGCTGGAATGTGGAATGAAGATCTGAGATTGATCTCCTTGATTCCTATCTTCTAATCAGTGACCCTAGGATTGCTGGCACCCCAGGCACACTGAACTTCAGCACCCTTACAAGTACAAATCTTTTTAAAGTCTCACAAGGAAAAAAAATGAAGATGTAGAATAAGGAGTTTATTTCAATATAAAACTTAATACAAGTTAAAGAAAGCATTCATTATCCTACCTAAAACATTTTTCTAGCCTTTAGATCTGCAAATCTTTCCAAAAAAAGATTTGCAGACCATCAATTATAAGATTGCTTACCATCAATTATGTCTTGATAAAAAGAAATTTCAATTTATATCCTCCTGACATCAGTCTAAACTACCACACATTCATTTTTCTATATATTGTGATCTTTTTTACTCAAAGTTCATATTTTCTTGATTTCAGATGAAAACCTAAAAAATTTCCAACATATTTCAGTGAAATTTTCACTTTCCAAAATGGAGGTTAGCATCATCCATGCTGATGGAAAATAAAAAAGATTTCTCTAAGACAATTAAAAGAGAGAAATTTTGTTTTGGAAGTCTTAAAATTAACAAGCCATTCTTTGCCCCAGTTAACAACAGAATTTCTACTGAGTCCAATTGTGTACCACCTGGCCCAGGGATTGAACTCACAATTACTATGCCACCAAATTCATGAACCAATAGCTTTAATCCACCAGGATTAACAATGTTCTTATAAGCCAACATGTTCATTTAATCCACCAGGATTAACCATAAGCCAACATGTTCATTTAATCCACCAGGATTAACCATAAGCCAACATGTTCATTTAATCCACCAGGATTTACCATAAGCCAACATGTTCATTTAAGCTTCAAAATGGGCAAAAAAGAATTTATCACAAAAACACTTTGGAAATATTGATGCTAGATTACCAAATATTTTCTTTAAATAGGGTTTCCAGCCTAACCATAGATTAAAATTCTTTGATTTTCGTGAAAAAAATCCTTTGATTTTGGGACAAAGTATAACAAACTGATAATAGGAAATATACAGCTATGTCAAAGCATAAGTAAAATAAATGAATAGACAAGCATTTTTATTCAAATTTTACTAATTCTAGGAATAGATATATATCGGATAAAGAAGATATAGCATTGATTTCCAATCAAACAATTTTCAATATAAAAAAAGCATATAATAATAACATGTCATTTAATGCATGTCAAGTTGCATTAGAAAATTCACTCATTTCCCAGATAGTAAACAAAAATTTCGTAATAATTCCCTGATTTTTCTTTTAAAAAGTGACTATGAATTAAACAAAATTCACCACTTAAAATATCTCACATATACCTGAAGACTGAAGAATACTTGGGACTCAGAGGACCACCCCGTTAACAACTGCCCTCAGAGGCCTACTCGTTAGCAAAGACTTGATAATTGAGGAAACTCTTCCAGTGATTCCATAGCTAGGGAGTTTGTGCAGTAATACTCTATTCCTGCGGTCACCAACCTTTTGAACTTCATAGACCACTAAATCTAGAGTTTTAAATTTGACGGAACACTAATATGAATTTAGAAAAAAAAATACTTTTATATAATAATAATCAGAAAACTTTTATTTTATTAATATGAAATGCACCCATTAAAGGTAACAAATTTATAGTGTAATTATTTAAATAAAACAAATGGAAAATTTGAAGTTTATTCAAGTCCACTAAAAAGTTTGTTTGTTTTTTTAGATATTTTGTAAAAATAGTTTTTGAATACAAATGCTTATGAATTCGTATCTGATTCATAAGCCGATTCTTGAAGATCCTGCTATTACTCTGTTACTATGCCATGTTGGTAGACAATTATACTAGTAAACCATCCAATAACTAGTTATCAACAGTAACGTTAAGAAATTATTCAGTAACAAGTATTGAACATGACTTTGCAAATCATGTTATGTTATACTATGGCTGGATGATGTCATGTTTGTGTTCTTGCATACTCGTGTTTATTTTAAGATTACATAACGTCTTGAACATATATACCATCCATAATACGTTTTGTTTCTCGTCATTTTTGAATCTGTAGCTTTATAAAAATTGAAAAGATTTGCACAGACCACAAGTGGTCCATGGACCACCAGTTGGCAACTACTGCTCTATTCCACACCTTGTCAAAAACCTTTGAAATATCTGTGATCGTCCTTGAGATGTATTTACTGTCTAGCACCTCACTGATTCTGTGAGTAATGACAAGATATCAGTAGTGAAATGAGTCAATCGAAATCCGTACTGTTTGTTGCTCAATAGTTTGCTTCCATTGAGGTGATCAACAACCTTCTTGTTGATTATAGATTCAAAAAGTTTGCTGGTGACACTGAGGAAGCTGATAGGTCTATACTGAGATGGAGATGAATGCTCACTCCATTCTTGAAAACAAGGCATACACTTAACAACTTCCTCAGGCTTAGGAAGGATTTCTCCTTCAAGCAGCAGTTAAATAGCTTTGCTAAAATCTGGGATAACTCAGGGTTAATATCTTTAAGGACAATCACTGGAATTTTATCTCACCAGGAAGCATCTTGGCTTAGGTCAGTGGTTAGTAAAGCTATTTTGATCATCAGTGGAAGATACCTCATTTTTGGGTAATGTTTAGCAAGACTAGTCTTGTTGACCATTATAACAGTGTAGGTGGTTTGATTCACACTGGGCACCTCATACAATATTTGACATTAAATAAGCTAACAAGCATTGAAATATCATAAAATCAACCAACCATCAACAGTTTTTTTTGCACAATTTCCAATGTCTGTTCCTATCACTGAATAACTTTTCCATGTCTTTGTTCTTCCTAGAGGTTATATGTTTATTACAATCCATGGCTCTCTTTATATATGAAATTAAAAAAATAATAATCAATCACTATACTATTACTTATATTTACAATATGATGACCAACCCTTGAATTATATAATAAAATCACATACAACCAAATAAATTATTGTAAATATTTCTAATAAAATGGAATATTATAAGCCGAAATTCATGTCATATATTTATCACATTAATATAAATATATCCTGAAAATTTTACCAACAGTAATTGGTTAATACCAATTCTATTAGAAAAACAGTGTTATGCATAAAATCAGATATAATGTAATTTCGACTGACCTATTGTGACATAATGGATCCCCGTTAGATTGGTTAGGACACCCACATAGTCAAGTGGGCTATAAAGGATTTTATCTGGGCCTGAGTGACTACCAATTGTATCTTCAGTAAAATCAAAATTTGAGAGTTTCAAAGCAACCACTCACTGTCCAGAAGTAAAGAAATGTAAGTGAATTATAATAAATGAATCAATAATTCACTTTCAAGATCAAGTGCCACTTGGCCAGAATGTAGGAAATTCCAGTCATCAGTTTATATAGTCAGAGGCCAGTTGTAAGAGATGTAGAGGGGGGCATTGAGAGTGACAAGCAATCTGTAGAGAGGGGTAGAAAGCCAGGAGTAGAAAATTGGCAGAAAGAGTCACAACAGAGAGGCAGACTGAGAAACACACTGTTCTCATTGGCCAAAGAGAAGATCTGGTCCATTAGTCTATTGTGAAAGAAGATCAAAGATGTCCCAGGTAGTGCCAGGTAAATCCATGAATAGAAAACCAATTATGTTGGAATCAGGATTTGTTTTCTTTCCTTGCTGTGACAATATTTTACCTTCCATTCTGTTGTTGAATATACACTGGGCATTTCCCAGTTTTGTTCACACCCGCATAGCTGCAAATCAAACATTGCCTGGGACAAAAACTAACCAGTCAGTGAGAAACTGGCCTAGCAACCCAGGTACTATGTTTATATTGTTGATTGAATGTGCATGCTTTTACCCAATGGTTCAATGGGAAGACAAACTATTCAGTCAGATTTTAATCCACTTTGCCTTGATCTTAACTATTAACTCAGCTCCATCTTTCACTGATATTACTGAATACTAATGAACTATTGTGTACTAATCTGTAGTGAATAGTACTACAATTTATATTGGACAATTCTGCCATTAGTCACCAGTTTCTAGTGAGAGGTGATAACATTGTATCAGATGCAGTTGTTTAAGAATTGAGACAAAGAGGTTGAGAAGTTACAAAAGAAATGAATTTCAACATGTGGAGGAATTTTATATAAAGATCACCATGGCTTACAAAAGAAGTGAAATAAAATTACATTTATGTCTATACAGGTAGTTAAAACAAATGGGAAGAAACCATTAATGTAACCTGTAGTATATGTGAGCATGTATATGATGTCGACACGGTTTGCTTGAAATTAACTAATCAGTTTGTCTCTCTGGAGGGGAAGAGTGGCATGTTTACATCATGGAGCAAATAATAGAGAGAGAGAGAGAGGTCACATGTCTGTTCCTTTTATTGTCCTAAATAGAATGCCATTTAGCATGTTTTCTAGCAGATAATGTGGGGTAATCTTCACAAATCAAATTCTTGTACATTATTTGCATTATTCGGACTATTGTCCTCTTCTTTGTTGCCATATTTATTACAACGTTTTGGACGTTGTACACTCCAACCTTCTTCAGGTGATTGGAATGTCAAACTAAACCCTTTATTTCACTCACTGGGGTAGTCTGTTCTAGTTCCACATGCCATGTTTAATGGATGTCAGTTATCAGTTATCTCCTGTTAATTTTCCTCTGAAAGTCCTCCACTGCCTTAAATGGGTATTGAACTCACACTTTGGGTCCTGTCACTGGATCTAACTAATGCCTTTATCCACTGTGCAATAGTCTAAATAATGTAAATAATGTACATAATACCTCATCTCAGAAATATAGTCAAATTCTTGTATTGAAATAAATATAAATAATATTAGTACTGTACTAGACAAAGCCACATTTATTGAGTCCCAGGCTTTGCCAATACCATTTTTGTCATTTTTTTTACTAATCTTTTTCTTCTGAGAGATTAGTCCATTTCACTGTTATATTAAACACAAAATTTTTAACAGGAGAGGATTGAGCAAAAAGCGATTTATATAATACCAGGATTAATCAATGAATCATGGATACCATTGAATGTCTAAGAAATATAAAAGGAACAGATTAATTAAAAGGTTCATTAGCATCTCTTTTAGTTGTGAATTCTTTATCTCTGTTTTATTGAAAGTCAATACATTGTTTCAAGACTTTTCTTTCATTGCATCTCACTATTAAAACTTTCTAACAATTGCCGCCACAGGTGCACTAAAAATAATAATAGTAATTATGTCCTTGTGACAATTTTAAAGCTTTGGGTAAGACAGTAAAACTGAAAAGCATATCTCTCTCTCTCTCTCTCTCTCTCTCTCTATATATATATATATATATATATATATATATATATATATATATTTAATTTAATTGTATCATTGCGTATTACTATCCTACGCCCATGGGAATAACAAAACAAAATGCAACAACAATGTAGAAATAATCTCAAAGGTCGCTCCAAATGTCTTGCCTCAAACTTTGACTCATAGTCTCATTGTTGTTTTTATTCAAATGTTTCAGCACCAGTTCACTGAAGTTAAGCACCTTGTCTGAGATCTGAAAAGGATATGAAATATGTAGATTAGAATTGTGGTTTGAATAGTATTGCTGGATTCCTCGAGGATACTGAGGAAAGTCCTGCAGAGAGGTCTTATCATTAGACATCTAATGCAAACATCAAATTCATGAAATAATCAAATCATATAATAATTATCAATGTGTATTTATTTGTTCAAGCCTTTCGTGTGAGTCACTCAGATACCTTTGTCTATTAAGCGGTCATCTTCAACTTGGTCTTGAAATGGGCTTTGTCGTCGCCATCTTTGTCATTCTGTTGCTAATTTTTTTCTCCCAAGAGATATGTCCATTTCACTATTAGATTAAACACATCAAATTTCTAGTATGAAATGATATTGAGCAAAAAGTGATTTATATAATACCAGGAGTCATCAATGAATCATGGATACCATTGAATGTCTAAGAAATATAAAAAGAAACAGATTAATTAAAATGTTCATTAGCATCTCTTTTAGTTGCAAATTCTTTATCTCTGCTTTATTTACTCTCAATACATTGTTTCAAGACTTTTCTGTCATTGCATCTTACTATCAATTCTTTCTAACAATTGCCACCATTTTTGAATGCCAGAGATGCACTAGTATATATATAAATATATAACAATTCAAATATAACTAAAAATATATCTGCAAAAATGTAAGATAAATAAAGACAAAAGGAAAACTTTTCTTTGTGGACATGTTTCATCCTCTGATGGACTTTATCAAGGCAAATGTAAGGATTTTATTTTGCAACAAGTATTTATAAGCAAAAGTAAAAAATTTCATTAGTTTTTCAACATTTGTAAAATTTAAGAATGCTTATAAATATACTTCAGGCTAAATGAAAGTCAAGATAAACTATGAAAGATGCTTAGTGATGTAATTTAATGCAGAATAAGTGAAGATGAGTAAATGTGGTTATTGTTGTTGAATTTTTTTTAATAAAAATATTATTATTTAATGTCATTATTATTATTATTATTATTTTAAAATTTAAAAAAATGAACAACACGTTTTTTACAACTGTTTATAAGTACTTGTTGCAAAATAGAATCTTTACATTTGCCCATCAGAGAAGGAAATGCAGTGACAAAGAAAAGTTTTCCTTTTGTCTTTATTCATGTTTTTTAATGGATTTTGTTTAAACGTTATTTTTGATTGATACTCATATTTGAGTAGAAGCTCTGTCTTTTAATTAAACAGTATTTTTTATCCAACTACATCTACCAGCCTGAATATTCAAGAAATCTTGTCAGAAAAATAAGTGTCCTCCGAAAGGATTTGAACCTACATCGCCTATGAGGAATCGTCATTGTTCTGACATGCCTGTTCTGCAAGCAATTGCTTTTTAAGGGACATTTGTTATTTATTCCGCAATTACACGTTTAATTTGTTCTGCTGGTTTGTTGATTGTTTTCCTGTTGTGCTTTTTTTATTATTCATGCTATGTTCTCAGTGCAACTGTAGCTGATTTTTATTGTGTTTTTGTTGAATATCTTGTGGAGAGTGTTGATGGGGGAAGTGATTGTGTATCACTATCTTTTAGGGCTGTTCCATGGTCTTTCTTAGCTTCATTAAATATGGTTTCACTGGAAGGATACACTCTGTTCCTGATATTGAACACTTTAACACATAAATATAGCATGATAACAATGATAAATATAGCATGATAAATATAGCTGTGATAACAAACTATATTTTATCATATATAAGTATAATATATATATATATATATATATATATATATATATATATTACACTTCTTATTGTTTAATATCAGTCAGATATTTATCTTAGCATATAATATAAATTTTATCTTTGTATGAATATAAAATACACTTTCAGGTAATACTAACACATCTTCCGCATACAGTACATATGGGTTCTGTATTGAAAAGAAAAAAAGAGTAGCCACCTCCAAAAAAACAAAACAAAATAAGATAAGTTTGTGCCAATCAAAAGCCCGAAGTGGAAGTAAGATTTTTAAGTTACATAGAAAAAGAGTTTGTCATCAATTTTAATGGCATAAATTTTCAATAATGAATAGGACTCCAAATATAAGTTTTACAACCAATAAAAAAAGTACAAACTTTCCCGCCCAAACCTTCTCTTTCTGATGCTCTTTTTATTTTTAATAAAAAGGCACACACAAAAATAAATTTACACAAAGTAAATTCCAGCTTCAACATGCCAAAAGACTCTACACTAGTTGCATGCCAGACAAACCTCACAGAAATTTAAAGACACTGACAAACACTAAACCTTGCAGCAATAACTTCTTCTATGTGTTGTGATCTTTCAGAACATTGGTGATCATGGCTCTCCACAATTTCCTGTACTTTGTACCTCTTAATAAATGTTATTGTCTTATCATCATCAGAAAGAGAGCCTAAATTCTGTTCTGCCATTCATTTACTGAAGCTCTCTAGATAGGTTACTCATTTCTTTCCTGTCCCTCTTACCTTCAATTTGTCCTGTGAGTATCAAATTTTTCAAGTCCTCTTTTCTCTTTACATACCCTAGAAAATTTCTTGAAAGAAATCTCAACTCTCTCTGTCTCCTTTTTGTTTTATTTCCTCGAAAACTTTGTCATTGCTCACATGTTCAGTCCATAGTATTCTCAGCATCCTTCTGTGGAAGCACCTTTCTATTGCTTCAAGTCTCTTCTTCATCTGTGAGGAGATTGTCCAGCATTCACTGGCATATAGGAGGACTAATATTACATAACAGTTCAGTACTCTTTTCTTTGTTTCTAACAAAATTTTCAAATTTTTTAGTACTTTCCTTAGCTTTTAGAAGGTATCTTTCATTATACCAATTCACCTTCAGATTTCAATGTCACACTTTCCATCCTTTGTTAAACACTTCCGATATATTTAAATTTTTGATTTTGGCATCTCTAATTTGTAATTTGCCTTTTTGGGTTGTCCCTTTTGCTAACAACCTTTCATTCTATCTTCTTGCAATAATGTTGAATTTTTTCTCCTCGCTTTCCTACACTACCTTCTGTAGGAGTTTTTGCAGTTTCATTTCTTTGTCTGCTATCAATACTCCATCATCTGCATATCTTATGTTATTAAGATTGCAGCCACCAGTAAAGATTCTTTACAGGACTTTTAATTCTCTAAGAATCACCTCACTGTATAGGTTGAATAAGTCTGGTGAGAAGCCACATCATTGTCTTATATCTGCTTCTATTTTTGTACATTTACTGAATTCATTTTCTATCTGGATACAGGCTGTTTGCGGCCAGTAGAGTTTCTGGATTATTCTAATATCCTTTCAGCATATGTCAAGTTTACCTGACAGTTCGAATAGTTCTTTGTGACGTACTTGATCAAACACTTTTGCAAAGTCCATAAAACATAGTTACACATGACAGTAATATTGAATGCACAGATGTTGTTTGTTGATAAGATAAAAAATTAAGGATGCCAACATTAACCCTTTGAGTCCTGCGTTTCCAAACAATTTTAATCCTTCTGCCTATCATACATTGTTAAGATTGTGGCCACGAATAAAAAATGCTAGTAGGACTAATTTTCTCAGCATCACTTCGCTACATAGGGTGAAAAGATCTGGTGAGACGACACATCCTTATCTTAAACCTCTTCTTATTTTTTCATATTTACTGAACTCATTTTCTATCTGCAAGCAGTTTGCTGATAGTATAGGTTTTGGATTATTCTAATATCCTTCCTGAATATGTCAAGGTTACCTATAAAAAGATCTGGTGAGACGACACATCCTTGTCGTAAACCCCTTCTTATTTTTTCATCATTTATTGAACTCATATTGTATTTGTATTCAGGCAGTTTGCTGATAGTATAGGTTTTGGATTATTCTAATATCCTTCCTGAATATGTCAAGGTTACCTATAAAAAGATCTGGTGAGACAACACATCCTTGTCGTAAACCCCTTCTTATTTTTTCATCATTTATTGAACTCATATTGTATTTGTATTCAGGCAGTTTGCTGCTAGTATAGGTTCTGGATTATTCTAATATCCTTCCCGAATATGTCAAGGTTACCTATAAAAAGATCTGGTGAGACGACACATCCTTGTCGTAAACCCCTTCTTATTTTTTCATCATTTATTGAACTCATATTGTATTTGTATTCAGGCAGTTTGCTGCTAGTATAGGTTCTGGATTATTCTAATATCCTTCCTGAATATGTCAAGGTTACCTATAAAAAGATCTGGTGAGACGACACATCCTTGTCGTAAACCCCTTCTTATTTTTTCATCATTTATTGAACTCATATTGTATTTGTATTCAGGCAGTTTGCTGCTAGTATAGGTTCTGGATTATTCTAATATCCTTCCTGAATATGTCAAGGTTACCTATAAAAAGATCTGGTGAGACAACACATCCTTGTCGTAAACCCCTTCTTATTTTTTCATCATTTATTGAACTCATATTGTATTTGTATTCAGGCAGTTTGCTGCTAGTATAGGTTCTGGATTATTCTAATATCCTTCCCGAATATGTCAAGGTTACCTATAAAAAGATCTGGTGAGACAACACATCCTTGTCGTAAACCCCTTCTTATTTTTTCATCATTTATTGAACTCATATTGTATTTGTATTCAGGCAGTTTGCTGCTAGTATAGGTTCTGGATTATTCTAATATCCTTCCCGAATATGTCAAGGTTACCTATAAAAAGATCTGGTGAGACGACACATCCTTGTCGTAAACCCCTTCTTATTATTTCATCATTTATTGAACTCATATTGTATTTGTATTCAGGCAGTTTGCTGCTAGTATAGGTTCTGGATTATTCTAATATCCTTCCCGAATATGTCAAGGTTACCTATAAAAAGATCTGGTGAGACGACACATCCTTGTCGTAAACCCCTTCTTATTTTTTCATCATTTATTGAACTCATATTGTATTTGTATTCAGGCAGTTTGCTGCTAGTATAGGTTCTGGATTATTCTAATATCCTTCCCGAATATGTCAAGGTTACCTATAAAAAGATCTGGTGAGACGACACATCCTTGTCGTAAACCCCTTCTTATTATTTCATCATTTATTGAACTCATATTGTATTTGTATTCAGGCAGTTTGCTGCTAGTATAGGTTCTGGATTATTCTAATATCCTTCCTGAATATGTCAAGGTTACCTATAAAAAGATCTGGTGAGACGACACATCCTTGTCGTAAACCCCTTCTTATTTTTTCATCATTTATTGAACTCATATTGTATTTGTATTCAGGCAGTTTGCTGCTAGTATAGGTTCTGGATTATTCTAATATCCTTCCTGAATATGTCAAGGTTACCTATAAAAAGATCTGGTGAGACAACACATCCTTGTCGTAAACCCCTTCTTATTTTTTCATCATTTATTGAACTCATATTGTATTTGTATTCAGGCAGTTTGCTGCTAGTATAGGTTCTGGATTATTCTAATATCCTTCCTGAATATGTCAAGGTTACCTATAAAAAGATCTGGTGAGACGACACATCCTTGTCGTAAACCCCTTCTTATTTTTTCATCATTTATTGAACTCATATTGTATTTGTATTCAGGCAGTTTGCTGCTAGTATAGGTTCTGGATTATTCTAATATCCTTCCTGAATATGTCAAGGTTACCTATAAAAAGATCTGGTGAGACAACACATCCTTGTCGTAAACCCCTTCTTATTTTTTCATCATTTATTGAACTCATATTGTATTTGTATTCAGGCAGTTTGCTGCTAGTATAGGTTCTGGATTATTCTAATATCCTTCCTGAATATGTCAAGGTTACCTATAAAAAGATCTGGTGAGACAACACATCCTTGTCGTAAACCCCTTCTTATTTTTTCATCATTTATTGAACTCATATTGTATTTGTATTCAGGCAGTTTGCTGCTAGTATAGGTTCTGGATTATTCTAATATCCTTCCCGAATATGTCAAGGTTACCTATAAAAAGATCTGGTGAGACGACACATCCTTGTCGTAAACCCCTTCTTATTTTTTCATCATTTATTGAACTCATATTGTATTTGTATTCAGGCAGTTTGCTGCTAGTATAGGTTCTGGATTATTCTAATATCCTTCCCGAATATGTCAAGGTTACCTATAAAAAGATCTGGTGAGACGACACATCCTTGTCGTAAACCCCTTCTTATTATTTCATCATTTATTGAACTCATATTGTATTTGTATTCAGGCAGTTTGCTGCTAGTATAGGTTCTGGATTATTCTAATATCCTTCCCGAATATGTCAAGGTTACCTATAAAAAGATCTGGTGAGACGACACATCCTTGTCGTAAACCCCTTCTTATTTTTTCATCATTTATTGAACTCATATTGTATTTGTATTCAGGCAGTTTGCTGCTAGTATAGGTTCTGGATTATTCTAATATCCTTCCCGAATATGTCAAGGTTACCTATAAAAAGATCTGGTGAGACGACACATCCTTGTCGTAAACCCCTTCTTATTTTTTCATCATTTATTGAACTCATATTGTATTTGTATTCAGGCAGTTTGCTGCTAGTATAGGTTCTGGATTATTCTAATATCCTTCCCGAATATGTCAAGGTTACCTATAAAAAGATCTGGTGAGACGACACATCCTTGTCGTAAACCCCTTCTTATTTTTTCATCATTTATTGAACTCATATTGTATTTGTATTCAGGCAGTTTGCTGCTAGTATAGGTTCTGGATTATTCTAATATCCTTCCCGAATATGTCAAGGTTACCTATAAAAAGATCTGGTGAGACGACACATCCTTGTCGTAAACCCCTTCTTATTTTTTCATCATTTATTGAACTCATATTGTATTTGTATTCAGGCAGTTTGCTGCTAGTATAGGTTCTGGATTATTCTAATATCCTTCCCGAATATGTCAAGGTTACCTATAAAAAGATCTGGTGAGACGACACATCCTTGTCGTAAACCCCTTCTTATTATTTCATCATTTATTGAACTCATATTGTATTTGTATTCAGGCAGTTTGCTGCTAGTATAGGTTCTGGATTATTCTAATATCCTTCCTGAATATGTCAAGGTTACCTATAAAAAGATCTGGTGAGACGACACATCCTTGTCGTAAACCCCTTCTTATTTTTTCATCATTTATTGAACTCATATTGTATTTGTATTCAGGCAGTTTGCTGCTAGTATAGGTTCTGGATTATTCTAATATCCTTCCTGAATATGTCAAGGTTACCTATAAAAAGATCTGGTGAGACAACACATCCTTGTCGTAAACCCCTTCTTATTTTTTCATCATTTATTGAACTCATATTGTATTTGTATTCAGGCAGTTTGCTGCTAGTATAGGTTCTGGATTATTCTAATATCCTTCCTGAATATGTCAAGGTTACCTATAAAAAGATCTGGTGAGACGACACATCCTTGTCGTAAACCCCTTCTTATTTTTTCATCATTTATTGAACTCATATTGTATTTGTATTCAGGCAGTTTGCTGCTAGTATAGGTTCTGGATTATTCTAATATCCTTCCTGAATATGTCAAGGTTACCTATAAAAAGATCTGGTGAGACAACACATCCTTGTCGTAAACCCCTTCTTATTTTTTCATCATTTATTGAACTCATATTGTATTTGTATTCAGGCAGTTTGCTGCTAGTATAGGTTCTGGATTATTCTAATATCCTTCCTGAATATGTCAAGGTTACCTATAAAAAGATCTGGTGAGACAACACATCCTTGTCGTAAACCCCTTCTTATTTTTTCATCATTTATTGAACTCATATTGTATTTGTATTCAGGCAGTTTGCTGCTAGTATAGGTTCTGGATTATTCTAATATCCTTCCCGAATATGTCAAGGTTACCTATAAAAAGATCTGGTGAGACGACACATCCTTGTCGTAAACCCCTTCTTATTTTTTCATCATTTATTGAACTCATATTGTATTTGTATTCAGGCAGTTTGCTGCTAGTATAGGTTCTGGATTATTCTAATATCCTTCCCGAATATGTCAAGGTTACCTATAAAAAGATCTGGTGAGACGACACATCCTTGTCGTAAACCCCTTCTTATTATTTCATCATTTATTGAACTCATATTGTATTTGTATTCAGGCAGTTTGCTGCTAGTATAGGTTCTGGATTATTCTAATATCCTTCCCGAATATGTCAAGGTTACCTATAAAAAGATCTGGTGAGACGACACATCCTTGTCGTAAACCCCTTCTTATTTTTTCATCATTTATTGAACTCATATTGTATTTGTATTCAGGCAGTTTGCTGCTAGTATAGGTTCTGGATTATTCTAATATCCTTCCCGAATATGTCAAGGTTACCTATAAAAAGATCTGGTGAGACGACACATCCTTGTCGTAAACCCCTTCTTATTTTTTCATCATTTATTGAACTCATATTGTATTTGTATTCAGGCAGTTTGCTGCTAGTATAGGTTCTGGATTATTCTAATATCCTTCCCGAATATGTCAAGGTTACCTATAAAAAGATCTGGTGAGACGACACATCCTTGTCGTAAACCCCTTCTTATTTTTTCATCATTTATTGAACTCATATTGTATTTGTATTCAGGCAGTTTGCTGCTAGTATAGGTTCTGGATTATTCTAATATCCTTCCTGAATATGTCAAGGTTACCTATAAAAAGATCTGGTGAGACGACACATCCTTGTCGTAAACCCCTTCTTATTTTTTTCATCATTTATTGAACTCATATTGTATTTGTATTCAGGCAGTTTGCTGCTAGTATAGGTTCTGGATTATTCTAATATCCTTCCTGAATATGTCAAGGTTAACTATAAAAAGATCTGGTGAGACGACACATCCTTGTCGTAAACCCCTTCTTATTTTTTCATCATTTATTGAACTCATATTGTATTTGTATTCAGGCAGTTTGCTGCTAGTATAGGTTCTGGATTATTCTAATATCCTTCCTGAATATGTCAAGGTTACCTATAAAAAGATCTGGTGAGACGACACATCCTTGTCGTAAACCCCTTCTTATTTTTTTCATCATTTATTGAACTCATATTGTATTTGTATTCAGGCAGTTTGCTGCTAGTATAGGTTCTGGATTATTCTAATATCCTTCCCGTATATGTCAAGGTTACCTATAAAAAGATCTGGTGAGACGACACATCCTTGTCGTAAACCCCTTCTTATTATTTTCATCATTTATTGAACTCATATTGTATTTGTATTCAGGCAGTTTGCTGCTAGTATAGGTTCTGGATTATTCTAATATCCTTCCCGAATATGTCAAGGTTACCTATAAAAGATCTGGTGAGACGACACATCCTTATCGTAAACCCCTTCTTATTTTTTCATCATTTATTGAACTCATATTGTATTTGTATTCAGGCAGTTTGCTGCTAGTATAGGTTCTGGATTATTCTAATATCCTTCCCGAATATGTCAAGGTTACCTATAAAAAGATCTGGTGAGACGACACATCCTTGTCGTAAACCCCTTCTTATTTTTTCATCATTTATTGAACTCATATTGTATTTGTATTCAGGCAGTTTGCTGCTAGTATAGGTTCTGGATTATTCTAATATCCTTCCCGAATATGTCAAGGTTACCTATAAAAAGATCTGGTGAGACGACACATCCTTGTCGTAAACCCCTTCTTATTTTTTCATCATTTATTGAACTCATATTGTATTTGTATTCAGGCAGTTTGCTGCTAGTATAGGTTCTGGATTATTCTAATATCCTTCCCGAATATGTCAAGGTTACCTATAAAAAGATCTGGTGAGACGACACATCCTTGTCGTAAACCCCTTCTTATTTTTTCATCATTTATTGAACTCATATTGTATTTGTATTCAGGCAGTTTGCTGCTAGTATAGGTTCTGGATTATTCTAATATCCTTCCCGAATATGTCAAGGTTACCTATAAAAAGATCTGGTGAGACGACACATCCTTGTCGTAAACCCCTTCTTATTTTTTCATCATTTATTGAACTCATATTGTATTTGTATTCAGGCAGTTTGCTGCTAGTATAGGTTCTGGATTATTCTAATATCCTTCCTGAATATGTCAAGGTTACCTATAAAAAGATCTGGTGAGACGACACATCCTTGTCGTAAACCCCTTCTTATTTTTCATCATTTATTGAACTCATATTGTATTTGTATTCAGGCAGTTTGCTGCTAGTATAGGTTCTGGATTATTCTAATATCCTTCCTGAATATGTCAAGTTACCTATAATTGTCGTAAACTGAGACGACACATCCTTGTCGTAAACCCCTTCTTATTTTTTCATCATTTATTGAACTCATATTGTATTTGTATTCAGGCAGTTTGCTGCTAGTATAGGTTCTGGATTATTCTAATATCCTTCCCGAATATGTCAAGGTTACCTATAAAAAGATCTGGTGAGACGACACATCCTTGTCGTAAACCCCTTCTTATTATTTCCTCATTTATTGAACTCATATTGTATTTGTATTCAGGCAGTTTGCTGCTAGTATAGGTTCTGGATTATTCTAATATCCTTCCCGAATATGTCAAGGTTACCTATAAAAAGATCTGGTGAGACGACACATCCTTGTCGTAAACCCCTTCTTATTTTTTCATCATTTATTGAACTCATATTGTATTTGTATTCAGGCAGTATGCTGCTAGTATAGGTTCTGGATTATTCTAATATCCTTCCCGAATATGTCAAGGTTACCTATAAAAAGATCTGGTGAGACCACACATCCTTGTCGTAAACCCCTTCTTATTATTTCATCATTTATTGAACTCATATTGTATTTGTATTCAGGCAGTTTGCTGCTAGTATAGGTTCTGGATTATTCTAATATCCTTCCCGAATATGTCAAGGTTACCTATAAAAAGATCTGGTGAGACGACACATCCTTGTCGTAAACCCCTTCTTATTTTTTCATCATTTATTGAACTCATATTGTATTTGTATTCAGGCAGTTTGCTGCTAGTATAGGTTCTGGATTATTCTAATATCCTTCCTGAATATGTCAAGTTTACCTATAAAAAGATCTGGTGAGACGACACATCCTTGTCGTAAACCCCTTCTTATTATTTCATCATTTATTGAACTCATATTGTATTTGTATTCAGGCAGTTTGCTGCTAGTATAGGTTCTGGATTATTCTAATATCCTTCCTGAATATGTCAAGGTTACCTATAAAAAGATCTGGTGAGACGACACATCCTTGTCATAAACCCCTTCTTATTATTTCATCATTTATTGAACTCATATTGTATTTGTATTCAGGCAGTTTGCTGCTAGTATAGGTTCTGGATTATTCTAATATCCTTCCCGAATATGTCAAGCTTACCTATAAAAAGATCTGGTGAGACGACACATCCTTGTCGTAAACCCCTTCTTATTATTTCATCATTTATTGAACTCATATTGTATTTGTATTCAAGCAGTTTGCTGCTAGTATAGGTTCTGGATTATTCTAATATCCTTCCTGAATATGTCAAGGTTACCTATAAAAAGATCTGGTGAGACGACACATCCTTGTCGTAAACCCCTTCTTATTATTTCATCATTTATTGAACTCATATTGTAATTGTATTCAGGCAGTTTGCTGCTAGTATAGGTTCTGGATTATTCTAATATCCTTCCCGAATATGTCAAGGTTACCTATAAAAAGATCTGGTGAGACGACACATCCTTGTCGTAAACCCCTTCTTATTTTTTCATCATTTATTGAACTCATATTGTATTTGTATTCAGGCAGTTTGCTGCTAGTATAGGTTCTGGATTATTCTAATATTTTTCCCGAATATGTCAAGGTTACCTATAAAAAGATCTGGTGAGACGACACATCCTTGTCGTAAACCCCTTCTTATTTTTTCATCATTTATTGAACTCATATTGTATTTGTATTCAGGCAGTTTGCTGCTAGTATAGGTTCTGGATTATTCTAATATCCTTCCTGAATATGTCAAGGTTACCTATAAAAAGATCTGGTGAGACGACACATCCTTGTCGTAAACCCCTTCTTATTATTTCATCATTTATTGAACTCATATTGTATTTGTATTCAGGCAGTTTGCTGCTAGTATAGGTTCTGGATTATTCTAATATCCTTCCCGAATATGTCAAGGTTACCTATAAAAAGATCTGGTGAGACGACACATCCTTGTCGTAAACCCCTTCTTATTATTTCATCATTTATTGAACTCATATTGTATTTGTATTCAGGCAGTTTGCTGCTAGTATAGGTTCTGGATTATTCTAATATCCTTCCTGAATATGTCAAGGTTACCTATAAAAAGATCTGGTGAGACGACACATCCTTGTCGTAAACCCCTTCTTATTTTTTCATCATTTATTGAACTCATATTGTATTTGTATTCAGGCAGTTTGCTGCTAGTATAGGTTCTGGATTATTCTAATATCCTTCCCGAATATGTCAAGGTTACCTATAAAAAGATCTGGTGAGACCACACATCCTTGTCGTAAACCCCTTCTTATTATTTCATCATTTATTGAACTCATATTGTAATTGTATTCAGGCAGTTTGCTGCTAGTATAGGTTCTGGATTATTCTAATATCCTTCCCGAATATGTCAAGGTTACCTATAAAAAGATCTGGTGAGACGACACATCCTTGTCGTAAACCCCTTCTTATTTTTTCATCATTTATTGAACTCATATTGTATTTGTATTCAGGCAGTTTGCTGCTAGTATAGGTTCTGGATTATTCTAATATTTTTCCCGAATATGTCAAGGTTACCTATAAAAAGATCTGGTGAGACGACACATCCTTGTCGTAAACCCCTTCTTATTTTTTCATCATTTATTGAACTCATATTGTATTTGTATTCAGGCAGTTTGCTGCTAGTATAGGTTCTGGATTATTCTAATATCCTTCCCGAATATGTCAAGGTTACCTATAAAAAGATCTGGTGAGACGACACATCCTTGTCATAAACCCCTTCTTATTATTTCATCATTTATTGAACTCATATTGTATTTGTATTCAGGCAGTTTGCTGCTAGTATAGGTTCTGGATTATTCTAATATCCTTCCTGAATATGTCAAGGTTACCTATAAAAAGATCTGGTGAGACGACACATCCTTGTCGTAAACCCCTTCTTATTTTTTCATCATTTATTGAACTCATATTGTATTTGTATTCAGGCAGTTTGCTGCTAGTATAGGTTCTGGATTATTCTAATATCCTTCCTGAATATGTCATGGTTACCTATAAAAAATTTCCCATATGCCTGTGCAAAGGAAACTCTAACTACCTTCTAATTTTACACACTTTATAAACACCAAGGACATCTTGTCCAACTTAAAAGAAATTGTATTCCAATCCATTCTTTTTACAAAGTTGTTATGAATTATTTTTCTTTACACACTAAGAAAAAAAATATGAAAGCAGAATTGTTTAGTCACTAAACAATTCTGCTTTCATATTTTTTCCTTACATACGCACATTGTAACAAATACAGACATTCATTAAATTATATTGTATGTAAAATTTAAACGTTATTTCGTTTTTTCTTCTGTTGTTTCATTTTGGTCAATTTATTCATTTGCTATCAAATGTGGAAATATGACACCTTGCAACAAAAATCGTTTGACCTTAGAAAAATGTTGCAGCATTTTACTGTTGTCAAAGTAACAACAAGGAAGGCTGAATCTAAACTCATAACATGATGAGTGTGTATAACTAAGTACATTAGTCAAGTATAAAAAAAAGCATTTAAAAAGAAACTAAACAGTTTTTATTTTTTTAAACCACTCTTTTTTAACAGACTTCAAACTTTATGACATTTTGTTCATAAGAATAAGTTATGATGTAAATTGGAATGTCTTTTTAACCCCATAAAACTTACTCTATTTTAATTTGCTTGGAAAAATTAACCAAGTCAGATATTGAGATTTTTGTTGATGTTGTTATTCCTTCAATTTGAAGTTGAGTTGTTGATGTTGTTGTTCCTTCAATTTCAAGTTGAGTTTAAAACTTTATGCGAGAATTTGTTTATTTTGTCAAGTAAATATCAATAGTAGGTAGGTAACAAGGGAGTAGTTATGAATGCCACAGTGGTTTAAATAAAATAACTTTTTTTGTTCAACCTGGCCTTGATGATCATAAATGAATTCAATCTACACTGGGTGGGCCATGCTTGTGGACTTGTTCTAAAGCCCTTAGTAAATTACAAAGGTTTAGTTGTAATAAATGTGAAAAAATAGAAATATCGACAGCAGAAAACTAGGAAGACTGAATTTCGCAAAACAAAAAACAAAACAAAAAAAAATAGGTAAAATAAAATTGTCTAGGTAATGAAATTGAAAGTTACAAAAAAACTCACAGTGAAGTTGTCTGGTACTGTACCAAATTACCATGTTAGTATTGGAGGGCATTATTTAGTATTATTAGAGGACATTATCCAATTAATTAGTATTGGAGGACATTAATTGATAAGATGAAATAAAAAATATATAATTTGATGCACCCAAATTTGTGAAATTGGTATTTTTTATGACAAATTCAAACTTATCTAAAGAAAAATGCAATTTATGAACACAATTTGGAAATTAGATGGTAAAGATTTGGTTAAGCTAAAAAAAATTAATATTTTATAATTTTTTTTCTCTCTGTTTTTTTTTTCCATCTCCTTATAAAAATTATGTTTTTTTTATTTTGGGATTTTGTTCACTTTCTCGGAAAGGCAAATTTTTAAAACTGAAGCAAACGAAATGGCTCTCAAAAAAGTGTTAGTACGATTTTATTTTTTTCACCTTTCTGTGTTCAGTACATTAACATCGAATTTTCAATTTAAATTTGCAGTATAAATTTATTACTAAACTAGGCCCTTATTTTGTGTCCGCCTTTTAACAAATATGTAAATTAAATAAATATTAGTATGAAAAAAAAAACGAAAAAAAGTTTATTTTATTGAGTTAATGACCTAGGTTATGGTCAAAAGAGTGATTTTTATAACTAACAGAATTCCATTCTTCCGTGTCGAAGAGGGAAAAAAAACGCAATTTTGTATCTTACTTTTTTAAAAAAAAAAGACTTCCGTACTTTAGTTTAAAAATTATGGGCTGACAAAAACGACCATAAGTTTAAAAACCAACATAAAATCAAATAAATTTATTTTTGTAAATTGAATATGAAAATTAAAAAAAAAAAGTTAATTTCCAAATAAATTAATCATTTAAAAATTAATTTATTCGGGAAATTAACTTTTTTTTAAACTTTAAAATTTAATGAATGTCATATTCATTCAAAGAAGAAAAATAGTTTCCGATAAAAATACACATCCAGTAAAAAAAAAAACACTATTTCACCGCGAAACTTAATGAACAAGGCATGTGTTTGTAATAACCAAATTAAGAAGTTAAAAACTGAAGACGTTTTTTTTAAATTTATTATTTTTTGTTTAAAAATAATTAATAAAAGTTTAAATAACAAAGAGAAACTAAAAAATTACAACCATGGCTATAAGTGCAAATCATTATTGATTGTTAATGTTATTCTTATAAAATAGATAGAATGACAGACAGACATGAATTCCTACGAAGAACAAACTTATTAAAGAAATTGGTATTGCCCAGAAAAAAATAAATTATGAAAACTAATTTCACGTTTGTTTCGTATAATTGTTGGCTACTTTTTTATGTTCCTATGAATTATGGTTTGTTTGAGAAGTTCTCTCCCTGCAATTATTAAATGTTATTTGTTTTTAAAAATTATTAAAAATGGTTTTATTATTTAATTATTTTTATTTTCTTCTTTTTTAAAAAAAAAAAAGAAAAGAATCCTGACAAAATCCATAGTCGAAAAAGAAATGCAGAACAAAAAACCCTTTTATCATCTTTATTATTAAAGGAAAAGCGTTTTCACACATTTTTTATTTTATTTAAAGTGTTTTTTTAAATTTTTTAAAAATATTTCAGTTTTTTTTTCGTCTAGGCATCCACAGAAAAAGAATAATCATTTTTAATTTTAAGACATTCGTGTGTCTCATGAAAGTTAAAACTAAGAAATAAATATTTCACAGCGTAAACCAGACCCGTAAAAAATCTTTTTTCTTTTTTTTTATTAAAAAACGGGTTGCTTCGTGACTGACATAGTTACGTATTATTTCCCGTTATATTGTCAGTGACCGGTGTTTGAACCCAGGTAGGTATATATAAGCCACGGATTATGATTGCAAACCACTCTCTACAGGCATAATTTCCCCACTTAGATGATTCAAGCACACAGTCTTTCTAGCCGCATTTGGCTGTGTCGAAATTAACAATATAAAATTAAAATAATACGAGTAAATCAAAAGAAAATGCACTGTTCATAACCTTTTTTCAGTTCAAGGTCGCGACATACATTTAGGTCATGAATATATTTGAGGTCATGACCTAATTATTAGTTTCGCGGGTGTAGATCATCATGTGCGGAAAAATTGAAAATAAAGATTTTAGTATTATCAGTGTCACAGGGAAAAGTTTTATCCATTATTTCAAGGGAAATTAATAAAATATATTCATTGTTTTTAAGTCATCAGTTTTTTATTGTTTTTGTTTGTATAATTTAAAACGCGCTCTTTGTTTTTGTTTTTTTATCGACGGAAAGTAAAGAAAGAAATTAAATATCTTTCTTTAAGAGATGACTTTGACTAGAGAATTAGCCGAGAAATTAAAATATACAAATAATCTTTTTTTATGAATTTAAAAACACTTTTTATAAAATCAAGAAAATTTCCTAAAAATTAAAATTAATCTTAATTGGATTTTCTGCATTAATTCATTTTTATTTTTATTTATTTTGTCACTAAAAAAAGGTAACAAAGTTTTTTAAAAAATAAATAAATGTTAACTTATTTTTGTGTTCTCTGTATTTACGAAGATAGTCATGTAATTATTAGTTATAAAGAAAGAATTTTACTGATTGAAAAATCTCAGAAAAATACCTTTATTTAATTTTCTATCCAGATTTTTTTATCAAAAATTAACTAGAAATTTTCTTTTTAGTTTAGTAAAAAAAAATGAGATGGTTCAGGTTACAAAATTAAAAATATATAAAAAATGAAAATCTAAAGTTAAAAGCTTCTTTTTTTTAACTTTTGAAAAACTTTTTCTATCCAGGATAAAAAGTAATAGATGTGGAAGAAATAAAATTGATTTTATTTATACTTTTCAAAGTCGGGAAAGGCTTTGCAAGGTTATACAAAAATAAATAAATAAATAAGCGTGAAAGATCCAAGGGAAGTAATTAGTGTTTTTTTCTCCTCCTCCTCCTCCTCCTCCTCCCACAAAAAGCAACGTCGAACAGTGAAATTTGTATCTGATATACAAGACGTATATTAGTATATTTTTTAAATTTATCCAAATTCGCTATGATACGTCATTAAAGAATAAATAATCTCGATAGCATTAAATTTAGACAGTTTAATTTTTAATCTCTATATGAACGTACGAAGATAAATTGCTATGTTTATAGGAATTATACGAAACTAATCTGATTTGATGCAGTTTTGTTTCTGAAAAAAATTGACATCGTCAAGTATGGCAGACGACCCTTGTGGTTAGTAAGCTTTTCTTGTTTTACTAATTTAACGCGTTAGACGATATGTTTCATTATATTTTATGAATGAGAAGTGTTTGTTGTTGATTTCTGAATTCATAAGCAAAATTTGTTGATTTTTATTGGCGTAGCTAATTCCCAACAAAGAGGAGCCGGTATGGTGGGCCAATCTCATATCTCTCTTCTTATCTGACTCATTCATTGTATGTCTTCTGATGTCGACAACCATTTATTAAGACTTGTTTTTTGAGGGGGTTCTTTAATTATTATATATCTCTTAAAAATTAATCCTGAATTTATTGAAAAACCATTGTTCATCATCCGTTTTAATCTGAATGTTTTCTTCAAACTCTCTGCGTTTTATTTTATTCGTTAAATTCTTTTCTATTTAATTTGTTTTCAGCAAAGTCTTTCTTGGTTCCCCACTGAAATAAAAAAAAAAATGTAATTGATTATTATAACATTATTTCTTCGCGTTATTTTTTTACTTTTTATGTTGTCCCTAATTTTTTTTTACTCTGCTAAAATATTTTTATATGAAAAAAATGTGGTAGAATAAGTCTAAATTGCTTTTTTGTTTGATTATATTTTTCGTTTTTATGTATCGGGGAAAAAAATACATAAAAATAAGTAACACGCTTATAAAAATTATTTTTGTTTAATTTCGGAAAATTTTTTCGTATGAAAAGTGGGGTTTAACGGTTTAATATAGGGGTTTTTTGAGTTTTTTTTTTTTTATTAATCTTGACTGAGATTTTGAAAAATTGATGAAGAAATAAAAATAAAGTTTGAATTACACCTCTTTTTTTTTTTTTTTTTTTTTTTTTTTTGTTGGTAGGATAGGTGTTATTAAAGGAAGACTAGTAAGAATAAAAAGGCGTTTTTTTTTTTTTTTTTTTTTTTTTTAGGGCACCCCCGCCCAAATAAAGAAAAGGAGGTTACAAAAGTTATAGTCGGAGGTGAATTTCAGTATCCATAATAAAAATGCATCATTCTTGCTCATTCATACGTAGATTGTAGAAGATAATTAAAAAAAGAAAAATGATCATCCCGTAGGTTTGTGGTTGTAAGGCGACAATAAAATGGGACTCTTCATGTCGGTACCGAAAGAAATCGAACTGAAAACATAAAAAAGAACATCATGTTTGGCTTCTTCGCATTGATGTGATTCACATTAATACACTTTTCTATTCTTTTCTTGGGAGATAAAATGTAAAATCCCTCTTTTTTTCTTTTTGATCGAGAGGAAAATAAATGTTAACCATTCTTTGGTATATACCGCCCCCTCCTTTTTGTTTTTTAATGACCCCCGCAAATTTGGCTTAGCGATTTTTATCTCTAAGCAAAATTATATACTATTTTTTTATCTGTCACATTATTAACTAATTTGCCACTTAAAATATCAAAGAATTTGGATACAATTGTCTTCAGAGAATCATTTCCAGATTCATAATGAATTTCTTTTATTGCCGTCAAGAAACATCTTTACGGCTTGTTAGTTTCTCGAATGTTATGATAAATTCTTTCAAAAATATTAATGTCTTCCAATCAATAACACATAAAAATCGAATTTTATGTTATTTGCAATAACCATAGTTGGTCACTTGCTTTAAAAAAATGGCTTATTGGCTAGGAAGCAGAATTAATTTTATCTATGGTTTCTAAAGAAAAATGCAACAAAAGTATTATTATCTGATTGTTGATTGTTCGTAAATTCGTTATACAAACAAAATTGATTTAATTCGTATCAACGACTTATTTTAAAATAATAAACGAAAGTAGTAAGTCTAGTACTGGTGAGAAGAATGCACTTTTTATCTTTTTAAAATAGAGTAAAAGAAAAAACTTTTATTTTTGGTGTAGTACTTAAAAAAAACTTAACTGAAACTTAATCTTTCTCTGGTTATTTTCTTAGAACTTTCTGTATTTTTTTGTCCTGTCGTGTTCACATCCCTCTTGCTTGAGTCTTGATATTTTATAAACATTATTTTGCTACAAAATACCGGGAAAAAAAGGTGAAACATGATTCTTCTTATCAATCAATTGTATGTTAAACATTTTTTTGTTCTAGGAATTAAATTCACTCTGTATTTTCTGCAACAATTGAAAAGTAAGCTATTATTTAAAAAATTGGTTGGGAGTCTCTAGTAAATTTTGGTTTGTTTTAAAACCAAAAATAATGAATCATAAAAATTAAAAACAAATAAGTTTGTAGTACTGTATATACTCGTGTATAAGACGATTTTATGTAGTGCGACCCCTGAATTTTTTTAACACCTCCAGAAAAATATTTAATTTACTTGATGCGTATAAGTGCAACCGGCCGCCGAAAATGCATATTTAAACATTTTAAAAAAAAAATACCTCTGTATAAAAAATGATCATAAAAAACCTGAAGCAGTGAATTGATTGGTTTCTTCTTGCTAGTAATTTCTTTTTCTTTCTTTTTTTGCTGTGATAAAAAGTCATCTCTTATTTATTTTTTCTAAAAATAATCCACTTTAATTTGTATTTGATACAAAAAAATATGAGGTAAATTTCGAAAGAATGAATTTTTCGCTACCCGTTTTTTCTTATCTTTAATTTTAGTTTGAAGTGGTTGTTGACATTGAAAAATAAAATATTTTGAAACTCGAATCGTCCTTCGCCTTTGAGTTTGACCGGGTTTTTTTTAAGCTTAAAATATTTTTGGCTCAGATGTGTTGAAACTTTTTTCTTTTTTTTTCTTTTTTTAAATCAATCTCGTATAAATTAAATTACATTGTCACTTGCTGAAAGTTTCAAATGAATGAATCATTGAATACCTTTCTTTGTGGTATTTTTTTACACACACCACCTCCCGCCATCGTAAAAAAAACAGACAGGAGCATTTTTGCACTTTAATAACAACTGTCTTCTCTTGAGTGTCTTTGTCGCTTTTTTTGTATACTTGTAGTGAACTCTGATAAATATTCTAAAAATGTTAATCTACTTATTTGGAAAATATCCATTTTTTTTTTTTTTTTTTTTTTACTCTTTAGAAAAGGAAAATGCTATTGATTTTTTTTCTCAATTTTTTTTTTATGTATAAAGTTCAAAATGTTTTAACTTAGGAAGCACCTTCACAAGATGAAGAATAAAAAGAGAAAATCCTTTTTCTATGCGGAATAGGTTTATCAACACCCTAAGATTCTTTGTCGGAACTGAATTAACAAAAAAAAACATCATTCATTCAGCAGACTATCTGATCATCACTTTCTTTCGGCCCTTTACCTTTTTTGTCTTCTTCAGGTAGAGTGTCTGTCGTACTTAGAATCCTCGGTTTTATTTTAAAAACTTAACTCTTTTCAATCCTCTAGGATAGTGTTTTCATTCCGTGTTTAGGGGAGGAGGATTTTCTAACAGTTAAGAAGTAAGTTACTGTTAGTGTTAATGATACGTTCATGGCTTAATAGTAGATTTTTTAAAGGATTAGAGTTAATTTAAATTAACTTCGCTGTTTTATTTAAGTTCAATCGGGGGAAAATCAGTAAGTCTGCAAAACGGAATTAGAACAATGAAGATTGTTCGAATCCATCTGTTTTTTACATTTTTACACTCATGGATTCGAATAAATTCTGAAAAAGCTTTTTAGTGTGTGTGTGTGTGTAACATACACTTTAAAATGGCAGGAAGAATAACGTCCGAAACGTTGTGAATATATAAATAAATAACAATCAAGATGTATTTCCTAGTTTGAATGTAAATTCTTAACAACATTTGATAAATCTACGTACATGCCGAGTTTGGTTGAAGTGGTCATCGACCCGCCCAATATAAAAAGAATAGACCTACTCACAACTCTTTACTACACAATGCAAACAAACATCACTGAAAGAAATGAAATGTGAAAAACAACGTAATTTGAATAAGATCTAAATTTCACCTCATGAAGAAAGGGACCAGGTTTTTGACTAAAAAAACAAAAACAAACATCTTGTGGAGAAGAGTCTTCTTCATTGGTGGTGGTGGTGAAGTTTGTTTTTAGTTTTTTTTTCTCTTAGTCCCTAACCAATTCCCATTTTTTAGCGCAATAGAAAAAACTTGACACGCTAACAATTGCAAAAATCTGTTGTCCATTTAACCTTGACTACACAATCATACGTTTCATTTTCTTTCTTACTTATGGCTGTAAAACACGCAAACAATCAGTGCACATGTTTGCTGTTATTTTTAATTCTCTCATAATAATAATAATAATAATACACACATTTTTACTGATCTGTTTTGAAATACGTGATTTCATGAGTTGGCTTTTGCGTCTGGCATCCCGATCACCACCACCACTACTACAAATGAGTCAATTGAAGTTTCTTTTAGTTTTTACTTTTTAAGGGTTTTCTTTTCTTTTTTCTCCTACATATAACCTTTACCTTGCGTGTCTCTATTCTTTTCTTTCGTGTTATTTTGTTTCAATGTATTTGTTTAAACTTAATTTTTATAAAATTGCATCTTTAGAAAAGTTCATACCGGCTTCTCGAATATACTGCCGTTCGGGAATCCCATTTTTCGTCCTATCTCTCTTCTTGATTAAAATTATTTAAATATCAATTACAATACATTATCATAGAGAGGTAGGTACCTCCACTGATTCGCTAAAAAAAATATAGCATGCATGATGAAAAATGCCCAAACTTAATTAAAACAGTTTTACTTTTATCGTCAAAATCTTTATTAACAGGAAAGACTAAAGGATTTATCATTTCATTATTAAAAAGATAAAATTAAATTTTTTTTTTTTTTTTTTTCGTCAGTCGGGGTTAGTATAGGAAATTTTAGTGTCTTTTCTTTTGCGGTGACAAACACTGATTTGGAAATTCTTGCAAAAATTGTCTTAATGAAACTTTCAGAATTTTTTATTTACTAATGAATTGTTTTTGTTTTTTTTTTACACCCGCTCTCACTTATGAAATTTCGAGAAATTCATTTTTGTAGCGCTTAAATGTTTATAAAAAACAAGTCCTTCGTGAATTTAAATCCTCAAATTATTATCGATCATGTCAGTTATTTAAAAATCAATTATACTTTTTTCGAATTTTGTTTTAAGAAAATTAGAAATTATAAAGTTTATTTAAGATATTTTGAAACATACATTACTTACTTTCTGCGCTGAAAAAATGTAGTTAAAAAATAGGACAAAGCCAGTCTTAACAGTTGGTGATGATTTCATCACGTATTGACATCTTACGTGAAGGAAAGTTATCGTACGGAAGGACAGAAGTGACATAATAATTTACCTTGTTATTTTTAAGGTAAAATTGGTAGGGTGTACTTAGCCTTTACATTTATGATGCTTTATGGAAAATGTTACAAAAAAAAATTAAAATAAAACTGAGAGTGATATAAAATTCCATAAGAAAGGTATAGATACCTTTCTTATGGCATAAAAATCTAATTATAGATACCTTTATAAATTTCATAAGATAGGTACCTAATACTTCTAGGTACCCTTCTCAGTTGAAATTGAAAAATCAAATTAACTTTTCCACGCATTTCGCACAAACAATTAGCAAAAATAAGAAAATAAAAAGAAATAAAGGCTGTATTAGTGGGTAACAACGCTTAGTAATAACGTCACATTTTATTGTATTAATGCTGTTTCCGGTCTTCTGTAGATTTAAATTACAGCTGTTTTATGGACACAAATGCCATATGAAATTATATTTTTCACACTGTTGGTTGGTCTGCTGATTGTAACCAGCTTTACAATTTATAATTTGTAACATCAATGAATAAACTGTACATCATTTTCACTAATTTTAGAATATTTAACAACTTTAATGTAAAAATGATAAAATAATTCAAGAAATAACAAATAATTGTTTCAAAAATTAATTTTTCATCAAAAAAAGTATTTTTGCTTTCAGACAATATCCATATTCATAAAATCAACTAAAAGCATTTGAAATTAAATAATATCTCTGTTTTATTCAGTTTTGCATGTTACAACTCTGAGCTGATTTTCAAGTAGAGGGAGTCCAAAAATAAAAAACATGATTTGCTTTCCTCAAAGCCTTGTGCTTTTAACTATAATCACTAAATCCTACAGTTTTGAATTTCCTGAGTTTTCATAAAATTACTTATGGGGAATATTAAAAAAAAAAAAATTGCCATGAGTTTAAAAAAAAAACAAACCCAAAAACATATCACCAATCATTTGTGAATAGTTTCTGAAAGTTTCATTAAAATCCAATAATTATTTTTATTTTTGCAAGATTTTCCAAATTAATGTCTGTCATACCAAAAAAACGCTAAAATTTTCTGTTATTTAGTAGTTCAACTGACACAACAAAAAGCAAGCAAGTTTGTTTGTTTGTTTTTTGTTTTTGTTTTTTTCCTTCTAAAAAGGAAAAATGGTTAAAAAATATTTTGTTCTTTTCTATTAATAATAATAATATAAACATTTTGATGATAAAATTTTTATTTCAGCAAGTTTGTCCCTTTTTTTTATCATGCTATGCTTTCTTTTTCTTTTTTTTTTCTTTAGTGATCTACACTATTGTCTTAAGAAAAACATTTTTGGTGGATAATGAATTTTTACAAGTGTGTGTGTGTGTGTGTGCGTTTTTATAATTTATAACGTTTCCATATTCTGTATTAATTTGGAAAGATTAAGTCATAATGTTATTAAGTAAAAACTATATTTACTAATCATAAATGGAAAAGCTTATTTCAGTGACCCCCACCCCTGATATTTTAAAAAGAATTGTGAATTTTTTGATTGTGTGTAAACATGCTGATTTTTTTTAATTACAGACATCCAAATCAGAAACATTATCAGAAACTATAGTAAATTATTAGTAATTTTCTAACATTTCCTTAACAAGCATTGTCATAAATAAGCTTATAAATATAAAGCCAATGTACCTAAAATTCAATAAAATAAAATATTTAAAATTTTTAAGATCACTGGGTAGTAAAAAAAAAAAAAAAAGATATAAAAAGGCATTCATATTGTATTCAGCTAATTTCAGAAGTGTTTCAATCTTATCTAAATCTCAGACATCAGATTGTTTATAAATGTGTCAACACCTTAAAAACACCCACCTCCATTTAAAAAAAATGCTTTTGTAATATTTTAAACTGAATATATTATTTGTTTCAAATCTTATTAAACTTTAAATCACTTTAATTTTCCTAAAAGTTTCATAAAAGTTTTTTTTCTTTTTTTTTTTGTTAAACGAAAATTATGTGTTTGTCAATATGGCCGAGTTTAGTAATTTTTTCAAATTCCAATTTAAATTTGGTTTGTAATACAGAAAATTATTTTGCTTGTTGGAAATATTAAATTTAATCTACTAGCTTGAAATTAAAACTGAAAGCTTCAAGTAAGTTTTTTTTTTTTTTTTTGTATTTTAAACATTAGGTGTCACTCTTTTTGGAAGTACCTGCATTTATGTGGATTCAAATGTCAATGATGCAATTTTCATACTAATTGTTTCAACTAAAATTACACTGCAAACATTTACAAAATTTTCTGAATGTTACAGCTTTGCAATAAAGTCATGCCTTTTTGGGATTTATACCTCGTGTCTATAGGCAAATTCCACATGTTAGGGTAAGTGAGGTTACCTCCCCCTGATATGTAGAGAGCTATAAATGAGATTACCACAAAGGAACAAAAGAAAAAAACTTTAAGTTGGAAACATGTACTAAGAGAGGAGTGTTGCAAGATTAGTTAGCAATTGGTAGCAGAGCATAGTTCTGATCTACAGACCTTCGGCCTTTTAACCAAGAGGCCTGTAGATCAGAACTATGCTCTATCAATTTTGTGATAGAAAAATTGGAGTACATTTGGCATAAGTTGTGAAAATTCATCAGCATTCAAGTATGTAGATATTGATCTTAATTTGAACCTGATTTCTCCATCTTTTCTATTTTTCATTTAACTCCAAGCCACAAAGATACAAGGGGTTACCGAGTGTTAGAGAATATGGGAAAATATACTATTAAGGAGGGGGACAATAAAAGGACAAGAATTAACACAGAAGATAATGATTGACATTGCATTTAAATTTTTGAAGATCAAAGTTGACAGGGAAGCAAGAAGACAGAAAGTTCTACAAGCAAGAAGTGCAATAGAAGAAACTGTTTGCATTGAACTTACGGTTACATCTAGCCATTTCAACTGTAAAATGATGAGACCTTGCCAGCAATCTAGTACTGCAATTTTCATAAAGTCTAGGTACCATCTCTATCAATCAGGAAAATCAGATTAAAAAATTTGAGCCTAATAGCATGGATAGACATCAACAACTTCAAAAAGATGATGCAGTTACCACTAAAGAGAAAGCTTAACTGAGGTACTGTGTTGACAACTGAATTGTATTGCTGGCATGGCACATTCTGACATAGATGTTGCCATTTGCCAATTGAGCTCAGCAATCACAAATGCTAAAGTTAGCCATCTAAATAAGACAAATAAGATCTTAAGGCATGTGAAAAACACACCTAGCGCCAGCCAATTTGTGAGATTTTAAAAAATCTCAAAGATTCTAACATATACTGATTCAAATTATGCTAATCTTCCAGATGCAGGTAGTCAAGGAGGACAAATTGTTTTTCCTACTGATGAAAAAAAGCAACCTGTCCACTGGTGTGGAAATCTAAGATCAAGTGTGGTCAAATCCACATTCAGAGACCTTATGTGTTGAAGGGTGTGACACATTATTATTTATGGCTAAAATAGTTGCAGAAATTATCTACAATCACAGGAATGCCACTTACCTGTCCATTATAAAGTAGACAATAAAATGAATTAGTGGCATCTAACTATGGGTGGAAATGTCAGTAGTTTATTGAAAAAGTGGAAATAATATTCATGGATACAGAGTAATGAACAGTTGGCAGATGCACTCAATAAGGATGACACATTAAATACAAGTTTTTTTTAAGGTGCTTCAAGAAGCACACATATTAAATAAAAGGGGCAGGGGCTAGAATTAATTGTTCATATGTCTATATTTGTTTAATTAACAAAGAAAGGGGGAGACTGTTAGAGTGAGTGGAGTTACTCCCCATCAAAATGGTATAAATGACATTACCACAGGGCAACAAGGGAAGACATTGAGTTGGAAACCTAGACAAAGGGAGAAAGGCGTTACAAGACTAATTAACATCTTTTATCTAGGTACTCCAAAAAATTCATTAAAAAAAGAGGATATGTGATGAAAAAAAAATCTTCTAAACATAATAAAAACAAAATTTTATCAAAATCATTAAGAGGAAAGATCAAAGGAATTATATATATATATATATATATAAAGAAAAGGCATTTACACTGTATTCATCATGTAAATTTTTTTTTTTTTTTTTTAATCATATGTCCCTTACTTAAATTTCACAAAAATCATGCTGTCAATAAATCCCTCAATATGCCTAAAAACATCCCCCTCTGCCCTACAAAAGGTGCTTTTCTGCAATATTTTAAACTAAAAGTAATGTTTCAATTCAAATTATTAAACTTTATGTCCACTAATATTTTTCAAATAACATTTCTGAAAAGTACACTTTATTTTCAAAAGATTTTTTTTAAGAGAATTGTTCTGTTGACAGATTTTTCTATATGGTCAAATTTATAGATTTTACTGATAGGGAAAAAATCCAGTCAGTTTAAATTCAGTTTGAAATATACCAAAGTATTTTGCTTACTGGAAATATTGAATTTAATCTATTAGTTTGGAATTAAAGCTTCAAGAAAGATTTTACTTTTTTTTTTTTTTTCTTTTTTTAAACTTAACTATCACTTCTTTTTTTTTTTAGGTACCTACTTTTTATTTATTAGCAGTATTAGGGTTAAATATGTAAACATTTTTGGAATAGTCAATATTTTTTATTCTTAGTCTGGTTGTAAGATACCCTAAACATGTTTATAGTTTGAAAATGCCATTGACTGAAAGCATAAGTAACTAATTTCTAATAAAACATTGCATTACATGTCTTTTATGGAGTCTGATGCCACTCAATTGATAAAATTGGGCTTTTTGTTTGAGTGAATGGTGTCTTGTAATCTAGTTCATACATTTTGATTTCCATTTGCTCTTTTTCTGTTCGAAGTTATGCAAGAGGAATTGGTTGGTGACAAAGGTAACTTAATTTTTGTTTTTTATCTTTTTAAAAAGTTTAATTGCTCAAATAATGCAGCTTTTTGTATTTATTTTGCATCTATATTTACTTTTTGCACTGAATTCATCTTAACAATAAATTACAGATTTTGCTAAGTAACACTTATGTGGTTTACACCAACATTTTTGTGGATTTTCTAACTCTGGTTCAGCATAGTATATTACTCATTAAAAATAAATGACTCTCAATGAGAGTGGATGTTTTGAGATTATATAACCACCCTTGTGCAACTTAATTGAAGCAACAGCTTTAGTTCCCTTTCTTTCACCATACGGTCAGTTTTAGACCCACTGGAGTGACAGGGTGTAATCGATTTCTATTTTTTCCTCAGATTAGGTCATTTGCAGTGGTATGTAGTTATGATTCTATTCTCGGGGTGTATGATGAAATTTGTTTGGCCTTGAAAAATATTGCGTCATCCATGATTGCATCGGATTTTCATCAAACCCAAACACTATTGTCTCGACTGTCAATTAGTTGTCCTCCAGCCATTGTCTGTGATGGACGTTACTCCAAGGAGGTGTCCGAAAATTGTAACACTGCATCAACACACTGACAAGCCTTACCAGTGAGCAAATCAAAGTACTATAGACTGACCCAGAAACTCTCCTGGTTTAAATCCATCATGTCAAGTTTGGGATGTATAATACAAAAAAAAAATTTTTCTTTTCTTTTTCAAGTGTACTAAATGATGTAATCTAAGGTCTAAATGCCTAGACATTATCGTTAATCTGTTAAATATTTATGAGCATCTTTAAATTTTTAAATTTCCTTTCAAAGATGCTATATGACGTAATCTAGGTTCTAACACCTAAACTTTTTGGTTAACCTGATGAATATTCATGAGCATTCTTAAATTTAAAAATTTTGAGTAACTGTCAACTATATAGTTGTTGCAAAATAAAACCATCACATTTGCCTTGATAAAGTCCATCAGATGACAAAATGCATCAACTAAAAGCTAAGTATAGTTTTCCTCTTCTCTTTTCATTCATTTTGTCTTTTCTACAGATATACCCCATTTGAGAATATTTATATGTACATATATGCATATACAGAGCTGAATAAAGCTACAAAGGAATAGGTACGTCAGTTCATTTTCCATATAATCTGACTTTAGTTTGATAAGGCATAATTGATCCTTCGCCAAAAGAGGGAATCTTTATTCCAAAATAAGACCTACTTTGTGTTTTATAGCATGTATTTGACACACTACACTTAACAACTCCTTCTTATAACAATTAATTTGAATCTAAGGAAAACAGAAGTCGGTGTAATCATTGCTTCTAGTACCCTTGAAAAAAGTAAAGGTATTAACAACTAGATTGTCTTAGTATAACAAAACAAATTGCAGTATATTAAAGATTTGGATCTATGGATTGTATATGTAGGATTTGGATAAGGCCTTTTCTTTATTAGAACAGATTTTGTTCTTTTCAGACAAATAATTTTATATTTTGGTGAGAGACATTGTATAATTCACTGGTTATAAGTTACTATTATTGGTACATTATAAAGCAATATGATTATCACTATATTAGAACCTATTTATAAATAATGCAGTTGTTCACTAGTTCTCTATCCCTGTTACTAAATGTTTTACAAGACTAATATTAAACTTGCTATTCAGATGGTTTCAACACTTTACTTACTAAATGAATTGTTAAATTTACTTTACTGCTCTAATGTTATCTGTATGTACATTGGAGAATCTATTGTTTTAAGTTTTATACAACTTCTTCAATTGTCAGAATGAGTTTTCCTATACCCCCCACCAGACTGCAAAAATAGTTCATTAGTTAATATTTATCTAAAAGAATCAGACTGAATTTTGAGTTTCTTTTCACATTTGAGTATAACAAAGGTATGGGTGCTGTGATGAGACATTCAGAAGAATGTGAGAACCGTGCAAGCGTTTTACAGATTTTATTAACCTTGGCAGTTGATCTTATTTGTTTATATATCCAAACTCTGCAAGAACTGCTGATATTTCTTTTCGACATTTATTACATGAAGTTTCCATCTTAACTATTGGTGCCTAATGTGTGAGGATTTAGTATTGATGCAAAGTATAAATTCCTTTCAAATTTGTTGACCAGTTACCATGATAATCAATATTGTGCATATAGTACTAGCATATATAGTAATCATATTGTGCATGTAGTACATTTTGTATTTTTCTTTTCTCCTGTTTAACTAATGTATAACTTTGAACTCCTATCATCTGAAACCACAATTCTATAATACTTCAACTGCATTAGGTTTTACTAAAGATAATTATCATCAGGTCAAGATTTAGGCAGCTGAAACTAGATGACCTTAATTATGCCTGAACTCTTATCACTGTCAGTAATATAATTTGGCTAGGAGATATTCATTAAATATAACTTTAGTCAAATTTTAACATTTTTAAAAAAAAATTTTAAATTATAGTGATTTTTTTAAATTATTTTTTTTTTATTATTTTTTTTTTTTTTATACAGCATGAGTCAGTGGAAATTGGACAATAGCATATTGAAACATTAAGAAATATTTTTAGATGATTATTATGGTTAAAATTGAAATGACACAGGTTTATTTTTAATGCTGCATCAATGAAAGATACAAAACTTGTTGAGTTGGCCATGCTGACAATTGATTTTGACTTTATAACTGCTCTTCTTGAATCTATGAGGCATAATTCTTGTGTTGATCATTTTTGTTTGCTAATATAGCTTTTATCTTTGGCATGTCAATGGATGATGTTTGTGGAGGGAATACTATATAGAAAGCAGCAGCTGAGATGAAAAGCCGTTATTTAAAATGTTTAATAATATCCAAATACATGATCTGCATTTGCATGAAGAACTGCACAGTTGCATATGCAATTTGCATTTGTCTTATTTATTGTGTTTAGCAAAAAAAACATTCTTTAAAATGGATTAATCCATTTTGCTTATCTTGAGACGTTTGTTTAAAAATATATTTTTGCCATAAATGTTTATAATTCTATTTGTGATTGTGGTTAACTGATGTCTTATTTCTGAAGACATTCTCTCTTTCTCGTATACACACAAGGATAAGCCTCCATTCTCAGCAACAATTGTCTTTTTATAGATGTAGAACTGTTGCTGAATAATGTGTATTTTTCCCCCCCCCCTTTTCTCTAATGATTTTCAGCCTCATTTTTATTTATTGGCAGATGGCCTGCTTTTATCCATTCTTGCTTTAGCAATTCTTTCCTCCCTCCACACATACACATTTGCTTTCATTTCTTGCTGCTCTCTCTCTCTCTTCACATTTCTCTCACTTTTATTACATCTTTTTACTTTTGATTTCATTTCTATCATTTCGGCTCTTTTCCCCACCCATATTTTGAAACCTTTTTCTAAGCCTTTGACCTTTGTGCATTTTTTAAACTTTTAAATTTTTGGCCCAAGAAAAAAAAAATTGACAATTGATCTTAAAGATAATTGTTACAGGAACTCTTGAATTTTTTTTATATTTGAAAATGTTAATGTTTTAAATTTTTGATAAATTGAAATGATAGATTTAAAAAAAAAAAAAAATTTCTGTATTGGATTTTCTCTCTATTTTACAAATCTGAATATACAAATTTGATGTGACTTATCTAAATATTTTGGGTTTACAGATGTTTACTCAGATTAATAATCCTTTTACTCATCTTTTTTTCTTTTCTTTTTTCTGTTATTGTTAGTTTTATCTCATAGTTTCATATTAATTTAATCATATGGCTTCTTAGACACTAGGACAAAAATGATACCTGAAGATGAGGCCAAAATAATAGTAAGCTATTAAATTGTTAGATGTTTTATTTGATGTCTGTAACACATTTGTAATGGAGAAATAGGTTACCTTTCCTACTGCTGTAGATTACAGGCTACCAGAAAAGTCTACTGCTTATGTTTAATGAAATGTGGAACATTTAAAATGATGTGCACACTTCAGTTAAACTAATTTTATCAGTATCTGTCTCACAATTTTTTAAACAAATATCTACTTGCGTATTCTCTAAATAATTTTGGTTTCTGCTAATTGGCATTTATCCAAATTTTTAATGATTGCCTTCTATTAGTATAAAGAATGTAATTGTGCACATTGAAATTGGATTGCAAACAACTGCCTTCAAAATAATTTCCATTTAGGGCTGTTTTGCACGAATGGTTTTTCTTAATGAAAAACTACAAATGTTGAAGTTTGTTCTTTAGGCTGTTGATAATTTATAATTAAAAGAACAATGTTCTTTTCATTTGTGCTTATAACCTAATGTTAAATACTATGATCTTGATGTGCATTTAGATTTGAGTGAAACAAAATAAAGGCAGTGGAATCTATGAAATGGTTGGTGTATGTTACTCTCTTCACCCCTAATCAGAATATATAAAATGTCTACTTGGGAATTTATATGCAGACATACGTTGCAAAAAATATTTTGAAATAATAAAATAGATTAAAAAGCCGTCTTCAAAAAAGCGTATACACAATAAGCTTGTTTTATAATCATCTAATTTTTATCTTCATGTTTTTGTTTTTTTGGGTTTTTTTTTTTATTTTTTTTACTTTGGCATATATTCCTAAAACTAGTCTCAATAACAAACTTAAACTTAATTTCTATAGCCACAAATTCTTTTTATAATTTTGTCTGTCTTAAAAAAAAAATAATTTGTCATATTTCAAAATCCAAGAAGCTTATGCTAAATCAAACATGGCTCTTCTCAGAATTACCAATAAAGTAATTTTAATGTTAATTTATCAAATTCTTGTTCAGTTATGTTCAAATTCAGTGACTATGAAACTATTTTGAATTATCCTTGTGAATTCTATTTTATGAAAAAAAGGAGCACAATTTTTTTATTCTCATTGAGCACTAAATAAATATGAGTAATCATTGCAATCTAAAATGATTTTCTTTTTACTTTATTCAGGAACATAAGAATAAAATAATCAGTAGCTGTATCATTGGACATGACAAAATACTTGAGAATAAACCCACCAATTTTATTTTGTTCATAAATTCTTCTGTTTATTACTATTTACCATGTTGTTCACAAAAGGACTGAATTTTTGACCGAACAGAGTGCTACCATTACCTCATGAGATAAATGGATGCCTACATATTCACCATTCTGCAATTTATTATTTATATTTGGACTAATGTCCTCATATTTTGTTATTTTCAGTGTTTTGGCTATTGTACTCTCCAGCTTTCTCCAGGTGTCTGTTGGTCTGAGTAATGTTCAGAGAATTTCAAGCTAAATCCTTTATTTAAACTGTGGGGGTAGCTTGGTCTCATTCTGCTATCTATACCTTGGGATATATCATGTTTTTGTTTTTTCCTCTTTTTCTTACTGTTGCTCAGTAATATATATATATATGTATGTATGTAATATGAACTGGCTTGAGAAAACTTGTACTTTATTAGAAAAAGCAGTTTTTAAGATACTTGACAACTTTATAAGAATTACACAGCTCAATGAAGATACTTGAGATAAAACTAACAGTAATTTTACATAGCTCAATGAAGATAACTGTTTGATTGTATTTGTTTATTTCTCTGAAACTACTTCCTAAAAATGATTGGTTAACATTTAGTCAAATATTTTCTTGATTTGTAAATAACCCATTTCTAATCCATCTTAAATTGAACATGTAAATGATCTTTTTTTTTTCTTTCTTCCCTAAAAAGGAAAATAATTAAGTTTCATGACCTGTGCAGTTGTCAGTGTGCTAGAAATTACTATTCGTAACCATTCAGTTGCAAATCTGTTTAGACTGGATTAAACTGATTCTTTTCAAGTTATTAAAAGGCCAAGGGAAAAAATACAAACCTCATTAGTTCTGCATTGTATTTTCTGTGCTGTTTCACTTATTGGGATAAGTTCTGTAGTATAGTTAACTGCATTATTCTATCTGTATTAAAAATGACTTTTTATTGTAACTCTTCACTATACCAGTAAATTTTGAATAGAAGAAAATGTACTGATTTGAATTTTTCTATTTTGCTAGTTGAAATAAAATATTGTAAGAATTATGAAAACTTGAATTTGTCTGGTTTTGACTAATTTTAGTATCAGTTGATTTCTCTTATCTGTTTATTTTTCGCTTGTTCAGTGTAATAATCGTTACATAGATACATTGAAGAAATGAATGTTCAGAACATGAAAAGTTGCTCAGGCATATCATTTTAATCTCTTATTCCTAAGATTGTTATTAATAATCTTTCAAACAGTCAGCTAACATGATTAATTTGTGTAAACAGTAATGGCATTTGTCTAACAGACAGCTATACAAGGAGACTTAAAGGCCATAGCAACCTATATCAAACAATTACACAAAAAAGGTCACTTTCAGTCTTTGACATGTTTGCAGACATTCAAATTTTGCATGTCTTTAGTGGTAATTACAGAATAAGTTTTGAAATTTAAAAAAAACATTAAAAATGTTCAAACTTTACATTTCTCTTTTAGGTTAGAAAAACCTGTATGAAAGATCAAAATAATTTTGGTGCTTAACTTCTGGTTGTTAGATAAGATACAAAGTATTTATCTTCAAATTTGTTAACTAAAATGCTATAAACATGTCAGGATTGCATTGACAACCAAACTTCTTTTACTGCAGTACTTCAAATTTTGTGTGGGTGAGTGTTAAAAAAAACAAAAATTTTAAATTTATTTCAGCTACTCTCTCCCACCATTTTTTTTTTTTTTTTTTTTTTTTTTTTTTTCTTTCCTTCAGAAATTGAATTTACTGGTTTATTTATTGACATACCTTCAGATTTCTGTACAGATTTTTAAATTATAACTTTTGAACATTTGTCATTTAATTTTTTTATTTTTGTTTACTTCTGCTTCCCTCCCACCCCTAATTTTATGAAAAGATCAACTTTGATCTTTTAAGAAAATTACTTGGTCGTCACATCTGGAATTTTTGGCTAAGATATTCTTCTCACGTTGTCTCTGCTTATGAATAACATACAGACTAGAAGAGGAAGAGTTAAAAGCAGTAGGAGTGGTTTTTTGATTTACTTTAGACCAGAGTTTTCAAAACTTGTCTGTAGATAATGGTTACAGATTCATAATTGAAAGTTTCTATTAATACTATAACTTAAAATTAGGATACGTGAGATGTACAGTAAGCTTCATGCTACAATGGTTGGAAAATCTGTTACAAATTTGGCAATAGATCAATGTTAAAATTGTCAAACATTGAACATAAGGGGATCTTGGCAGAGAAACCTCATCAATTGTACAGCTATTGAAAAAATAATTGTATATAGTCCTGTACCATATATTACGATTTGAATAAATGTAATCCATATGAAATTTTTAAAAAAATGATTAAGACAAAAATTGCTTATTATTGTAATTCATTACTTGTTAAAAAAGAAAATAATAATGCTAAAAATAGAGTTCCTCCAGAATATTATCTTTTCTAGAAAAGCAATTCTCAAGCCTTTAAAATTTCAAAACTACTGTTTTTATATTATAGAAACAATTTCATAAGCTTAACACTCAGTTGAGAAGGTAATAAATAGAAATAGGTAATTATATGAGAAACTTCTACTTGGGATCAGCCAGATATGCTGCTAGGTACATGTCCTGTATCCCTGGTGCATAAAAAACTTAAAAATACTCTGTAAACTGCCTATCATGGACACACTTCCTTTTTTCCATGAAAAATTATACATTGCCCCCAACCAACCCATGACAATTATGAGATAGTAAAAGGAATTTGTTGATACGAAGTAAATGAGGACATCAGTCCAAATGATGCGTCTGTATTTAATTTAAAATGTAACTAATATATTCTTTCTGTAGCTGAATGCAAATCATTTGTCAAATGAACTACGATAAATATTAATAGGAATTACTACTTAGATATTTATTCTTTTATTTTTTAAACATATTTTGTATTTTTGTTAAATAAAATCTTGTTTTAAAACTATTAGTGCAAGCATTTTAACAAGCGGCAATATATTTATTATGTGTTTGGTCCAGCTGACATGAAAGTCGAGTAAATGGAAATGTCAGACTAATAATGTTAATTTCCTAGTTTCAAATCCAACTACCAGCCAAGAATGCAGCAAATAAATATAAATTTTAATTGAGAAATGAAGCAGACAAAACTTTCCTGAGGAATATATTACTTTAAACCATCTAAAACATATTTCAGATGGGCAGAAATAAAAACAAACATCTTGCTAGAAATGCATGGACACATTTAAAAATATATTTAGTCAAGATAATAAGTGGTAGTAAAAACAAATGTTGTCTTAAAAAAGAACATTAGTTTTCCAAACGAATTTCTAATCCTGTCCTGAGCAGTAAAATATTTTCCCTTCCATATCCTATTTCCTCTTTCTATGAACCGCACTGCAACTTGTCAATTTTGGTCAAAATGTTTCTCACCAGAAAGAAACAAGGTGGGAAAAAAATGTTGGGGGGTTGATAGGAAAATGGAAGGGGAAACTTTTTTTACTTTCCCTTTCCTTTTTCCTTAAGTTAGATCCTTTTGTTTTACAGACATTAGAAAAATTGACTCTTTCGTTCCAAACAACACATTTTAAATTTATCTCTGATTAAATTTCTTTAAAGGACAGCCACGATTTTGTGATACTCCGTATGAGTTTGAACATCCATCACATTTCAAATGAAATCTCGTTTATCCCAAGTGAAATGTGAGGGGGAAAAGTTACAAGAATGCCACTGAAGAAAAAGATGAAATCCATTGCTGGCCAGCAGACTAGTGTGGCTGCATTTTCTGCTTTTTCTACCTCCTGTACCACTTCAAGAGCCTACTCAGACTGAATTACTCTCAGCGAACTATCTCCTTTTTCAGCCTGATGAGTCAACTACAAAAGAGCTGCAATTTCCCTTCATCATTTCCAAAAAAAAAAAAAAACTTTTTTCAAATAGTGGCTCATAAAACACAAATGGCTTCACTTTTCAAATGAAAACCTAATTTACTGTGACACTTGTTGTAAATATAATAGGTACATTTCTGCATAAATCAAATGCACCAACTTTCAGCATTCCACCCTCACTTTAACCTGTGTTAAGTAAAGAGCATCAGCCCTGCTTCAATATTACTGCTCTGCAAAAAGACTTAGAATGAAGTAAGGTGAAGTTAGACAGCAGTGCTGGTGCTATTAAAAACTACTCACTGAATGGCCCAGGAGGGAGTCTACCTGTCAATCTTTGAGCTGCTACACAGTTTGGAGTAACTCTTCAGCAAAAAGCAGTAGCATAGAATTCATGATGTACAGCCAAGGGAAATATTGTCTAGTATTGCAGACAGCTCTAGAAATGAAAGTAGATGAATGAATCCCTATTCATAACTGCTGTGCTTATAGATGAATATACAGACACACAAATGCCTTGTATGTACACGCGTGTCTAAATTATTGATCTTAAGTCATTTCAATCAAGCACTCCTTTTTTTGCAGTTAGTGCGTGTTCATTACAAAATACGTCCAGGAAGTGATGTCAAAACTGTAAAGTCCATATAAATCAAAGTGATGAGAATGGAATCAGATGGGACTGCTGTAATGTTATGAACAAAGAAAAAACTGGGCAGGTATACTGCTCAGGTCCAACCGCCACATGATTAATATGCACTGTTGCCTATTCTCTGGCCTTGTACACATTTCAATCAGCAGAATCAATAAGAAAAACCTTAAAGAGCATCAGTAGATACTGACTGATCTACTTTATTAGATCCATGCTAATCCCAAGCAAACGGCCAAATTAAAATCCCAATTCTTGAAAACAGAAAATGTTGATGTAGCTTTAATAAAACTAAAGCTAGATTTCGCCATCAAAGATCAAGGAAATAACATCTGCTAACCTGACAATATTGGCCTTAGACATCCAGGGTAACGTGTACATCAGATCACAAAGGCCACATTCAATCTGCAACAAGTGCGTATCAAATTTATGAACAATTTGATAAGTAACAGGTACTCCAGGTTTCCAAACCCATCTATGTTGTGTGAATTTGGTATGTTGAGTCTTTGTCCAATCTGCTTCATGATTGAGGAAGAGCTGAAAGTCTATGAGGAGGAGTTGTAAATTTTAATTTCCCCTTGTGGATATGAGTAAATACACAAATGATATTGAGGATGGAAAGGATATTTTCTTAATTGAACTGTGATTAAGTGTAAGTACTGTTATTGCTTTGAATTTATTAAACGTAAAAAAAACTTTTGTTCTGCCAATTTAAGTGACCCGAGACAATGGTAAAAAGAAAAATTAGTCTGAAATTCTGCAGTTTAATACTACAATTTATTAAGAAACTTCTCAAGGACCCACACAAATCACCACTTGTAGGTCTCTGGGACTCACTGTATTAAAAAAAAAATCTATCAACATTACTGGATCAGTAGCAAATTAGATTTTTTTTTTTTTAAGCGTATCACCCCAAGCAAGGCTGTTATATACAGTCTGTTATTGAACAATACTGTTATTGTCATAAAGATGCTTTTATTCATGAAAATTATATGTTATGACAGATGTTGCTAAGGTTGAATTAAGAACTATTTAGCTTTGAAAATTTCAGTTCTAATATCTAATTCAGTAATATTTTGCCTGTCTTAATAGTATCTATTCTTAAATGAAGATAAATAGCATCTTTGATGGATGAGAGACACTGGTTTTATTTCTGATTGTGTTCTATATGTTATGTATATCCAGTGAAGCAGTCACATTATTACTGAATAAAATCATTTTTATTGTTTTGTATTTTGGTTAGCTCTCAAAATGTTTACTATTTTTCATTAGAAAACATCAAGAACATTTATTTTTAATTTTCTTCATTCTAAATGATCACTTTTTATTATATTGGGATTGCTGTAATCTGTACATTTAGAAAAAAAAATGTTGAACAACATTGATTTGTAGTCTATTTATGTACAGGTTAAAGTTTTCACTTTCGCTCTTAAAATATGTATTACAAGGCAAATATATACAAATTATTCTCTGTCTCTCTACCTTCTTCAGTTGAATATTTTATAAAGGAAAGTATTTCTTTCCTTCCTTCCTTAAAAGAAAATGATTCATTTAAAATTTTTTATTTACAGAAGTTGTACGTATTCAAGAGTAATATCTGTGATCATTTAGGACTGTAAAACAAGTTGTTACATTCAAAATCTAACAATATAAAGGGAGATCCAGCTCTGATTGCAAAAGTTGTGCTACTAAATGACAAGCACCATTAAACACATAATCAGCACTTAAACATTTCTATCACTAACATGAACTTGATAGGAGAATACAAATTCAAAATTGTTTCATCGGAATATTTTCAATATCTTCAATGAGAAACCTGTTTCATACAATATATGGCAAGGTAACAAGGTGGTACTTTAGCAAAGTAACAGGTGTAGCATATATATTTTTACCATAAAAGGTTTTAGTTAATGAATGTTTACAGGCTCATTGCTATTGACAATATCTATATAAATAAATGCAAATGTCAATTTTCCAACTTGCTCCTAGAGGCCATAGCCCAACATATCATACCATTTTGGAATCTGGTCAACTCCATGAACAAATTAAAAACCTGGGCTGGATCTGGACACATAATACTGAAATTTTGAATTCCCAAGTTTTCATTACTGTGACTGTTTTCATCAATTTTTTTTTTCTGATGAATTTTTTGTTACAGTAACAAAATTTTTAGAACTTGGAATTAAATTGAAATTAATTGCGAAAGTCACCCATGAAATAAAAATAATTGTATGGAAAGTAAGGGCCTACATGCATCAAATTGTCTTTAAATTAAGAATTACTGTTGAACTTTTAAAAGGTAAACTTGTATATTAATGCAATACTTAAATGAAGCGATCAATTTTGAGTTTTTCTGTAGTTTATTGTTGCCTATCACATATGGCAGCAGTATGCCTCACAAAAGGAAATCACCAATAACAGAGGACCAGATTGCAATCAAAAGACCTAAGGCTGCACTGAGAGAAAGAAAGTCCTGTGTAAATGAAAACCCAGATCAAATGGCAGCCAGGAGAGCTGAGAATATGCAAAGACCTCAAACTCCTGAATAAGCCGAAGGCCTAGTTAAGAGCCCTCCACAGGAGCTAGCTTAATTGCCACCCAATAAGGTGGCTTTTAAGCTAGTTTTACATATTTACAATCCAAAATTGCCACCCTTTGTTTTCACCATAGTCCTTAATTTTTTTCTCAGCTAAAGTGCATGACCTCTTTGCTCAAATTGTGCTGCAACATCATAAGAGTTTGAGATACATGAAACATTGTTCTCCAATATGGGCCATATCAAAGTCCATATGATCAATTAGGGCTTGATGGAGGTCAAATTGACTTGTTAAAAAATCCATGGAAATGTTTATTTGAAATCATGAGATCAACAGCAGTTCAAACTATGACACCAGATGGTTTATCACTTAAAATGTGTTCCAACAATTTTGATAATGTTTCCTGGTGAAGTAGTATAAACCCTATTGTTTTGATAGCTGATCACAGCCTCCACAGTGAAAAACCTCTTATCCTACCAAATGAAGACTTTGTCTACAGCATGTCACATCTCCTTCAACATTTGCTTCTCACACCCAGGCTAAACTTGCTTGAAGGAACTTGAGAGCAGTTGTTGGCATTGAATCTTGTATGGTTTTTGCCATATATCTTCTTTCACAATCCTCTTTAGTGACCTATCCAAATTATCCAGCTCATTTGCAACCTTCCTTATGCTTCTTTGTGGATTTCACTTCACCCTCTTCTTGATGGCTTCAATGACTCTCTTGGTATGAACTGAATTGTTTCTTCCAGGAATTAGATTTGGAAAAAAAATTTCTGCAAACATTCAACTATTTAATCACCTCACAATTCTTCATACAAAACCATTATTGATCGCATTTTGTTTGAGTCACCATAGTTAATTAAACTATAAACAACATAACGAAAGAATGTTAGAAAGCCTTATGTAAAATTTTAAACTATTTTTATAAATAGGTATATTTCAGTTTAAATATTTATACTGCACCCAATAATTTTCGCTTTTCAGTATTTCATTTTTATTATCAACTTGCTTACCTCCTTGCTTTTGTTGTAGTCCCAAATCATTTCACTTCGACCATTGAATTTTACAATTTTTGTTGTATGTCCTTATGAACTGAAGTTTTCATCAAATTGATCTTATACTCCCTGGGACAAAGATATAAACCTGAACATGTAGGTTTATGGCACACCAATGTAATAAAGTCTAATGACTTCATAAATGTCAGCCAAGAGCAACTTCTCTTTCAACAATTTAAGACATTTCTGAAAATTTAATTTGATATTCTTGGTTTTATCTGATAACTTCCTCCCTGGCTCTCAATATAAATTTATCCTTATCCTCCCACCCCAAATAGACCTCATTTTATGAATGTAGTCATCACAATTTAAAATTACCACCCTAGACCCTTTACCTGGTTTAGTAATCACAATAAATTTATTGTGACACAAACCTTTTAGCAGATGAAACTGTTCACTGTGCCATGGAAACTCAGATTGGCCAATAGAACCAGTAAAAACATGAGCAAGGTCATTCAGTCTAGTGCACTAACTTTATCAGTCAAAATGGCAACCAACCTCAGAAGTTGAGCAGAAAGGCTTCAAATTCTGAAAATATAACCTCCCCTTCAAACAAAAATCCACCCCATTTGATTAAAACTTGCAATTCACCAGTTGTCAATTGATCATTTGAGAGATTAAGTACACTTTTATTGTTCTTAATTTCACCATCAAATCTTTTTACAAATTTGAAATCATAGTCTCCTCTGAATATTACGAGTGGAGATTAAACTACATTCATCCCAATTGATGCGCTAGTTGGCCAAACAAATATGGAAAAAGACAAAAATCTCCTCACAAACACCAAAGGAACCAAAACTTACCTCGACGATAGAGGATAGTTTTTATGCGCTATAATATTTAATTTGTAAAAGTACACTCAATGGAAGGACTGTAATTTTATTTAGCTCTGGAGATTTGTGCAGTGCTGTAAAAGGGGCCAACTTTATTTTTCAAACAGCCTTAAAAAGTTTTTGAATGCACAGTACATATTTTCTTTCTTAATTCAAGGTAGTTTAAGCTTCTATGAATTAAAATTTTGTTTAATAAATTTTTAGGCTTCCTTACATAAGAATAAATAGAAAATTCATCTCAAAATGTAAATAAAACCTTTAAAATTTGTATAACTTAACTTTTTTAATTTTACTTTCTCAGTCTTCCTGAAAAAGATAGTCTATTGTATTTGGTACATTCAATGTACAGTAATATTTTTGGTTAAATCTAATTTTTGTTATATTTTATTTGTCATCAGCATATTTTTTCAATTTTTTTATCACCACAAGCAAGGCAATAAAGCGACTAAGACAAGAGGTTACTCAGTGTGAAAGAATAAGAGAAAATGAAAAAAAACATTAAATGATTGGAAAGCAAGAGGCCAGAAAAATGTTCCAGAAGCGAGAGAAGAAACTGTTAGCATAAAACTTATGGTTACATCTAGCCATTTCAACTGTAAAATGATGAGACATAGCTGCCAATCTAGTACTGCACTTCAATTTGTAAAATTGGTGTCCCAAAAATGAAAGCTCATCATGGAAATATATTTATAGAAAAGGCACAGGAAAGTGTTATGTTACAACAGTGGGGGGGACTGAGACTGAGATACCCCAGTTGCAGTTAAGTGTAATATTCTTGAAAATCTGGAATATTTGAATATGTATACACTTTATGTATCATGTTTTAATCGGTTCTCTCGTCATCCATTTTCAAATGAGGCATATTTTATGATCTTTTATCCAGTGAAAGAAAAAAGTTGTCTTGTTTTGTGAGTTAAAAAAATGTTTTTCAGTTTCCCTATTTTAATATGCATTGACTTTCTATTGTTACTTAGAAAAAAAGACTTTGACAAATGCTGCTTAGATCTATTCATGTTTTTTCATCTTTTTATTACAAAACAAAAGGAACTATATCTCACCTGGATTAGCCCATGCTTGCCTATTTTGTTAATCATACACAGGTATACGTAGTTAATTAGTCAACTTCATTTATGCCTCTTTTTTAATGCCTATGTCATATGGCTTCATTCTGGAGATGCGGACTCTAAATCATACCACTAGTCCAGCTGCTTGTCTATTATTTAGTTAAGTACTACTAATCTCATTATCACTTAACTAATTTGCTTTTGATCATCAAGTTCAATCTGAAATTGCTGCTTCATTTTTAAAAAATCCATTGATTTACTGAAAATATTTCCCTTTGACCTCCCTACATTTATTCCACTTTGGTAAAAGTCATTATTCTCCCTTCAATGAATTCTTTATTGAAGGTATCAGTTTGGTCCTAACTAAACTTTTTTTTTTTTTTTTTTTTTTTTTTATAAAGAAAATGGTTTAGATGCTTGCGCAATCACTAGGAAAGAGGTGTTATCATTATTATTCAGCAAAATGATACCACAAATGTCACCAAAATGGACATTGTTAGTTTTTCAAGGCAGTATTTCAAATTGGTCTACATGTGTATAAGGTTTTATTACCTTGAAATTAGTTATGATGTATAAATATGATGTAAAAAAATTATGGTGGACACAAAGATTGTAGAAACGTTTCCCCCCAATCTTTCTTACTGATGGCACAAATTAATTCTTATATGCACCCCACCCCTGCCCCCATTCATGACACAACACCTTTTTTCTTTCTCAAAAGGTAATCGAGTGTATTGAAATTTGGCATATTTCATTACCAGACAGCATTTAGTATAACCCATTTTCTAAGTGTAAATCTCCACTTGTAAATTTAATTGACCAACAGTTTCCAACTGCAGAATTGATATTCCTTGCTTCATTGTTATAGCATGGCTTGGACTCGCCCAAGTATAAAATCTTGAGTTGAAATGTTTTCCAGATTTGCCTTAATCCTTTAGCATTCAAAGCTCTCCATAAATATCAGCTCCCAATGTTCAACCCACCATAACCTGCCACATATGATATCACAAATAACACAGGAAGTGACACAATGAGACTTTGAGAGCTGATATTTATAGGGGTTGGGTTTGAGCATGTTGAATGCTAAAGGATTAATAATGTACTAAAAGTTAATGAAAAGAATTTTTAAACTAAATCTAAAAATAATATTTAAAAATCTGAAATAAAAATGTCTAGCATAAGCATAGCAATTTTCTGTAGAACAGTCTAATGAAAAAGAAATTTCAACTAAATCAAAATGAATTGTATTAATAAATTATTGATAGAAAAATCTAGTGCATGTAAATATTTTTATATTTAACTTAAATTTTTTAGTTTCCTTTTGAACTTTTTTTTTCTTTAAAGAATTAAAAATTAATTTATGACTTTTGGTCTTTAGATTGAATGGTGAAAAGTTTGTCAAATTTAGCATAAAATAATATTTATGAAGCACCAGATGAATATTTACAAAAATTGCAGGTTTTCAAGTAAATATTAATTCACCAGTATTATCAGATTATTTATGTAAATTTCATGAAAAATTGTTAAATTCTTCAGCGTTTCATTTGAAAATATCTCAATTCCTTCTTCAAAATTGATACATTTAATAAGACAGTAAAGTCTTGTTTTCATTTTATCCTTTCTATGTTGATTTATAAAAACAATTATGTCTCTATTTTATTTATTTATTCAGTTTTCCCTTTGAAGTGTGCTATTCAGAATTATGTGTGGGGCAAAGTTGGTAATAACAGTGAAGTCGCTCGACTTTCACAATCAGGAAATCCAGATTTCAAGCTTCACCAGGATGTACCATATGCTGAGGTTGGTGTTGTAAACTTTTTTTTCTTTTTATAATCCTTAGTATTATGATTAAAAACTTTAAATCCAATTTTGTTTATAGGGAAGGTGTACCATGTCCTATAAATGAAATAATTTGCTTAAAGTTTCTTTGAGTGAAATACTATTTTACTCCACATTGTTGTGAACAATTCACTTTTCATTGCCTCTGATTGTTTATTTAAAAAATGGGTCATTTTTGTTGTGTTTGAGCAGAGAATCCCCAATGGAAATGCAGTCAATTAAATCATGAGGGACCCAAGAATCGTAGCTATTTACATCTTTTCCAAGTATTCTCAAATAACTTACACTGCATATTTCAAATGAGTTTATGTATCTCTTCTACAAGTCCCTTGTTGTGCAACTTGGATTATTTTTAATCCGCATTTCAATTTGGTCATCATTAATGACTGCAAACCTGCCAGAATGTTCTTGGTATTCCAGATTAAAATTTCTACTTTTGAATCTAGTGATCTCCTTACAAACAGTACTCTCATCTATGGCACCATCTTCATAAATGGCACATTTCTTTCTGCTGTTTTTACATTTTTTTTCTTTTCTGGAAATAAGAACAATGACTCCATTTTAACTTTTAACATAAAAACATTTAAAATTCACATTCTACACCCAAATCATAGAAAGATGCACCCTTTCAGAATATGTATATGTCATAAATTTGAATCACCTGTTGAAATGCCACCTATTGAAAAATGCTACAAACTTTTGCTCCAACCCAATATAATGTAATTTCATATTTTTCATTCCTCATCAAGTCTTGATTGAGGTGTGAAGGTGCTGACAAATTTTAAATTGTTTTGACTTTGTAACTTGTTTCACATCAAAAGTTGAAAGTCTCAGCATCAAAATTCACTAATATTGAAAAAGCAATAAGAGGAGCTATGGAAGTCCTTCACATTAATCATTGTCCTGCTACTTGTGATGAAAGTGATTGGAAAGATAAATTAATAAATATGGAAGTTTTGTTTTTATAACAAAACACAGATTGACCTAATACTTTGAGTTTAAAATGAGAAAATGATCTTTGCATTTTATATTTTCTTCTGATTACAATAAATGAAAATGCTACCTTTTTAAGAGGCAATGAAAGGATTGTCTCGTTTGCTATATGCATGAATGATCCAGAGTGTATCAAAACTGTATATTTGTGTGTCCTTATTTTAGGTTAAGACTAGCCAGGGAAAGACAACTGTCAAGTTAAAAAAAAAAAAAATCTCAAGATGCTTTAATTCTGCATTTGTTTCTAAAATGCCAACCTATATCATAGTAGACATATGTTATCCTGACAAGACAGGAAGATGGTATTTTGTTTGGCTAACGGATCTGATTATAAAGAAAGGAAACCATAGTGAACATGTTACCAAAAACAAGACATCTTATTTCATCTAATCAAGAAAATGACTAATAACATAGGATATCACTTAAAATTTATGATATTTTATAAATAAAATTTTTATCTGTCATTTAAACAAGAATATGGGGCTGATAATTGAAGAAATTATGTAATTATAAAAATTTAATTTATGCAAGTGTATAGGAAATGCACTTAGTTCATTGAAGATGCTAAGTTCATTGAGGTGAAAATTGATTTTTATTTGTTAATTATTTCATCACTATTTAAAGATCAAACTGACTGGTCACTTTTTCTTCAGACAGATAAGCAATAATAAACCAATCAATAAATTGTATCCATTGTAACAAGACAAGTTATAAAATTAATATTTATCGTACTTTGAAATTTCATTTTAATAATCCAAAATTTAGGTAATCAGTGTTTAACCAAAGTGCCACTTGTGTGTATGGGTTAGGGTTATATATATATATATATATATATATATATATATAATGAAATGGACAAAGTCCAACAATTATTTTAAGACATTTTTTATGTTTATATGTTCTTTTTATAGATACAAATATTTAAGTAAATGCTCTGTTTATAATAAACAGTATTAACAACATTTACCGGCCTGGATGTCCAAGAAATTTTCGTAGAAAATATGCGTCCTCCAACAGGAATCGAACCTGTATCCTATACAGAATTGTCATATAGCCTGACTTGCTTTAGCGACAGATGAGCGTTTTGGTTAGCAAGGTGGATTTTATGAATATTTCTCAGACATTCAAGATGGTAAATGTCATTAATAAAGTAAATAAAAAACAAATTACCAAACTATTATGACCAAAAAATTAGACTATAAAAATCAAAACAAAAAATCGGACGGAAAATAGTTATAACTCTTATATAACGATAAAAAAAAAAAAATAATATACTGCGTTACTTATAAATCAAAAACCAAAAACAGAAAATATACAGTGTAACAAATAAATAACAACAAGTATAAAAAATTAACCTAAATAAACTAACAACCGATACCGATAAACTAGCCGTTTAGAAAAAACAAATAAAGATAATCAATCCAAATAAATAAATTAAAAACTGTTCCCACCAAAATAATAGTCAGAACAAACCACAACATTCAACCCCAAAATTCAACAAATAGCTTTAATCAATGACAAATAAACAAATATATAAGATAAAAAAATAAAAATGAAAAATAAAAACAAGCGAAGCAATTTGACCCAAATAAAACAACTTCCGGTTAATGACCGCCATAATAGACTACCAACAAGAAGCTATATAAACAAATTTTTATTACGTTAATAAAAAAACACCGATCAAAATAAAAAAATAAATAAAACAAACAAAATAATTTGAGATAAATAAATAAACAAATAAATGACTTCCGGTAAAAGTAACCGCCAAAATAGACTACCCACAATGCACCACTGACCCTTATATATAAATAGCCAAGAAAAATAACTGCACTAGTTGCCTGACGATTGCATCTAGCATGAAACAGACTGTCGCCTCTAAGTGTTGACTTCTATGTTCACTTTTATATTTACACACTCTCTATCTCTGATATTGAGCACTTTATCCCATAAATATAGCACAGTTGAAGACTATATTTCTTCATATATATATATGCGAATGTATGGTGCTAACTGAAATTGTTAACCATGTTATGGATTTATTATGTTTAGTTCTTTATAAAGGTGATATGTCCATTATGACTATCTTTGTTGAAATGTATGTATTATGGGCAAAGAAAAAAAAATGTGTGTATATATGCATTTTTTAACAAGTTGGATGTTACGTGGTAATTATGTTAAACAGGTCTCCTTTAAATTAATGTGGGTGACATAAACTCATAAACTTAATAGATATACACTAGAAGATTAACCCCAATCTAACTTTACCTTGGGTTAAAGTATATTCATATCCTGCTAAATATTAAATACATCTAGGATATAAAAGTTCAGAACTTAAAGGTATATAAATTTTTTAAAAACAAGTTTTCTCTGAATATAATTAATAATCATTTAATTCAAATCTCTTAGGTAATTTAAATTTCTTGGTTAATTATATAAAAGACTTACGAAAATTTTTCACTAATTTTGAAATATTTAAAAATGTTCTCTTTTAATATTATTTACAAGTAATTTGTTGAATGAAATATATCAGCATTGGTACCAAATGGGATTGTTTCCAATTCACACTGCACTAACTACACTTTATGCCCTTTCACCTTCCTCAAATGACATACTATGGCTAAATCAAAAGTCAGTATATCAAATTTGGTCAACACTCCCTGTCTTTTCCCATTCTCTAAATAAGATAGCAATATCTCTTGATTTTAACTCTGAGTATTATTTTTCCATTTCATTTGTGATTTGTTTGTAGGTCTTGAAGATTGAGAGCTGCTTTTTCTTTTTCTTTCTTTCTTTTTTTTTTTTTTATATACAGCTCTCATGAAGTAAAATTATTACCTATGGGATTTTAATTAATATTAATTTTGTTCTGTCTTTTGACATAGAGCTTTCCCTGGATCTATACCCTCCTGGAAATTCCATATGGATTACCATATTGTATCATATATCTCCCTCACTGCTAGCACAAATTTGAGTTTCATGCATGCCACAATCTTCAGGTGCTGAGTATGAACTGTTAGATAGTTTTAAATTTGGTTATCACAATGTTACTGTAATTATATATTAGGCTGGGATTTTTTTTTATTTTAAAATTTGAAAATTATATTTGGCAATTAAAATAAGTGGATTTATATAAGTATGTTAAAAAGAAGGAAAATTAAAAATTTATATTTGGGTGGGAATTATTCTTTTTTCTTTTTTAAATTATATAATTAAAGGTAGACTGTGTTCTTATTAAAACATGGATATATATTTAATATTAAAAATAGACCATAATTAGCATTAAAAATTAAAAAATTAATCTGGATCAACATATTTAAGCAGATACTTATTTTTATGTCTACATATAATCATCAATTCATTTCTCTTGTTTAATAAGTTTAAGTATTTTACGATAACCAGCTTTTCAACAAGACATATAAGTCTTAGCCCTAGATATAATTTCCCAGTTGATTGATAGTGAGATGCCAGAAATATTGGGAGAGAGCAGTGCTGTTTTTGTATTTTGAAGTATTTAAGGTCATTCTATAATGGTAAAAATGAAATTTCCAAGGATTTTCCGTGGAACCAAAATAAAATTTAACATTGTTACCAGAATGTATGTTCACATGGTATATAATATTATCGGTCATACATTGACTGTTTAAGGAAGAGATTGTATTTTTACGGTAGTTGCGTTTATTTTTAGAAGAATTTACATTCTTTGTTGGAAATCTGTTTGTTTAATATTATGTTATGAGGGGAGGTGATCCTAACATTTGCTTTTATTAAAAAATCTTTTTTAGTGTTGGTGATTGGTTAAAGTATTTCTAAATATTCTAAATTTACTTTATGATGGTTTAGTTCTAAAATTTGTATATATTTAGACTTATGAAATATTTCCTTATTGCTGGAGTTTGTGGATAATCTAACTTGGACAGATTTACATAAATTATCTGGAATGTTATGGTGGTGGTTTGATTGTTTACTAACATATCCATGGTTATATAGATCCTTCATGTATGGTTTATTAAAACCACTATTCAGGTCCAAGGTTACATCAAGAAAGTTGATCATTTTTGCATTAGTGGTGGTAATATTTAGTTTGACCTTTTTAAAAAAAAATTAGTTTTATGGGAATGGGGAAGCATTTTCTTTTCATTCTGGAATAAAACACGTTCATTTTGGTGGTACCTAGACTGTTACATTTTATTCTTGTTATTTAATAGAATTTGATATAATTATACAATAGGAATGATAGATTTATTTAGTCAATTATGATTTTTTTTTTTTTTTTTTTAAATTAAAATCACTTAAATTCATTTTGAAGACATCATCTTCATTTTGAAACTAACAAAAATATAAATAATTGTTTTAAGGTATATATTCATGAATAGAATTTTCATATAGATTTCTTCACTTCTACCTGAGGAGTACTTTACAAAAGAACAGGTTTTTAATTGAATTTTTGGAAATAGTAAAAATTAAACTGATACAACAATACCTGACAATTGAAGCTTAAAAGAAATATCTATGGAGATTGAAGGCTTTCAAGCTGCTCTATTGCGAGATATATTATCGAGCTACTTGATAGATCTGAACAACATTTAAGTCTTTTATTTCTTAAAATAACTGAAGTGAAGTTTAGTTCAACAGAATCACACCTTCACACAATTACAAATGGCAGGCTTTTAATTATTTCTATTCTCTATAGTTAAGAGATTAATTAAGCATAATTATCATACCTTTCTGTGGCATTTTGCAGTATTTTCAAGACTACATTTTTTAATTTCTAACACATAAGGTATGTTTTTGCTTATTTGACATTATGAAAGATTTCTTAGAAAATTCCCAAGCAGTGGATCTCACAGTATATGATTTTTATAATATCAAGGTCTTCAGTAATTTTTTTATTTTTTTTGTCAATTTTTAAAACTCTAAAAATATAACTTTTAGCAAAATACTTTAAAATTAAGACTTCATTCAGCTTGCTGCTTTAATTTTTATTATGGCTTAAAAGTAAATATAGAAATGGCATGGATTAGCCATACATAATTCAGAAAACTTGAACCAGTTGAACTTTATTTTCTCTCTTCTACTCCAATAGCTTCATGTCTCGCATCTCTCGCCTGTGGAACTCCCTCCCCTTTTCTTGTTTCCCTGATAGCTATAATTTCCAACTATTCAAATGTAATGTCAATCAACGTCTCCAGATGCCCTAATCTATCCTTCTCTTCATCCTCTATCACTCCTCTTTGCTCTTGCTCTAACTCTCTGTAACCCCTTGCGTGTAGTTGCTTCCCACCTTGCTTGAGGTGAAATGCTTTAAAAAAAACATTTTAAACAATCCATTCTATGACCTTCAGGCATGTCCATATAGAAACATTTTTGTCTTGTACATTAGTTCAAAACAAAAATATAGTAGTTGACAAGGGCAAATTTAAACATTAACAGCAATACTTTTAAAATAGGTTATCCAGTATTCAAGAAAATGATATGCAACACAGCTAATTTCACAATGTGGAGATGTTCTCAAATCTTTAATTTTATTAAAAGTTTTAAAAAAATTTTGTACCTAGCTTTTGTTGCTCACCAGGAACAATGTCATACTGAAATCCACATCCATGCAGGTGTTACACAATCAACAATCAAGACAAAAGCCATTAGTAATACTTGCCTCTTTGTATCACTTCATACAACCGAAAAACAACTTGTAATATTGTCTACTTCAATTCATATTAAATTTATTTAGCCAGGGGAGCATAATAAAATTCTAGTATGAATAATACACTGTTATATGCTGATTCATGATAAACAATCTAAGTCTTACCTTATAATGACCATGGCACTGGTCAGCATAAACCTTAAAAAATTAAAACTCCTGGGGAAATTCTGAAATCACTTAATGTTAACATTTGGTAATTTACAGTGGGAATTATTAGAAAAATCAATGTTAGCATTGTACAGTACAAAATATAACCCAACATATATAGCATCTGATTCCAAGACATTTATTTATTTATTTATTTGTTTTAATTCTAGCTTTGGATGGGAACCCATCCCAATGGGCCTTCCAAAATTCACCTTGATGGTTTAGAGAAAGATCTTGGTGAATGGATTAGTGAACATCCTGAGCAGTTAGGAAAGGAAGTTAATGAATACTTCAAAGGAGAATTACCATTTTTGTTTAAGGTGCTCTCAGTAAGAACATCTCTATCAATTCAAGCACATCCAAATAAGGTAAGAATTTCTATTTTACAAATGTTTTTGCTGTGTTTGATCAATGAAAAACAAATCCATTTCAGTTGACAAGATTGTTCTAATAATGCATTTTTCTAGGAATAATAATAAAGCTTTTTCATTTAATGTACTTATTATTCAGATTTATTAATTAAAAGAGAAAACTTTACTAATCAGTTTTTGTTATATTTTTCACCTTTTTTTTTTTTTTTTAACATTGACATATAAGCAAAATAATGTCACCGCCACCATTTTCTTGAAGGAAACTAGAAATTAAAACCTAATCATTACCTAGTAGTCATTTGCTACCACAAATCTTGACTTATTGCATCATAGAAGTGCACATTTACAAAGGAGTAAATACTTGTCTAGTTTATTGGTTGATAAAATATATGGTATAATAACAAAATCATTGTTTGCTTACTCTGGTAATGGATTATCAATACAAATATAATTTGCCATTCCAAAATTAAATTTTATTTGATTCATACACACACATAATGATTGTGTCAAGGTGTTTCTCTTGCTGTTAATCAAGTAAACTTTATTTGGCACACAACTATTTCTATGCACCAAATTAAAAGTCAGTATTTGATTTGCCAAAAAATTATTAAATTGAACTTCAAGCTGTCACAAAGGGTTTCTTTTGATTTATAAAAACTTTTCAGTTGAACATGAAAAGAAAATTGTTGATTGCATGAAATCTATAATAGTCATATTTAAAGAAAATTATATTGGTAGAAATGAAGTGAATTTCTATTTTTATTGGTGCTTAGTTCCCTTAACCTGACATTGACATATTTTCTTGTATAGATTGATTTTAAGTCTGCAAGTGACTTTTGTAGTGGATGCAAACTGAAAATGGATTTTTTTTTTTTTTTTAATTGATTTGATTTACAAGAAAGTCTTTTGTTTGAATTAATGACTTTATTCTTCCTCATGTGGTAATGTTTGTGCTTGATATATTTGTGTCTTCAGATTAACAGCAGTAAATATGTACTGTATAATTCCTTAATTGCTAAAGTTGATTAAATTGTTTTATTGGGTTTGGAGAGTCTTAAATTTCTGTTACACTCTAGTCATAATTCAGATTTTTTTGATTTTTTTTTTTTTTTTTTTTTTTTTTTTCCTCAATGTGTTGGCAATAAGTGCTATCATTAATAAATGTGTTGGCCAAAGACAAGAATAATGAGTTTACATTGTTTATACTGTTTTCAAAAGTCATATTGGCCAATATCGACATTGTTTTCAAATTCTTTGTAATACTAAAATTCCGCCAGTACATGCCTTGAGAGACACCCAAGATAGATGATTACTGTTAAAATGATAATGTAGAATGAGGTGTATGATAAGAAAGAAGTGGTTCACTCTTGACGAAGAGGTTATGATTGCGGTGTTCAAGGAAGCATCTACACAGGAGTTCTACACAGTAGCAGTTTTTTTGGGGGGGTGGGAATAACTGTCAGGATGGAATTTCCATCTTACATTTTAGATTATGGACAAAATAAGGGTGATTCAGCTCCCTGGAAGTAACATGGTGTGTCCTAGCTGTAAACATCTGAACTGGTGGAACTAAAGAATGGCACTCTTTTTTCTTTACTTTTTTTTTTTTAATTAGATTTTCCAGTTTTGTACAAGCTGTCACATATCTGGATCAAGTTTATTGAGAAACTCCTTGACGTTCCTAATGTTTTTGTTCAAGGCATTTTTTACTATCTCTAGTTATTATCAGGAATGTTAATTTTATAATGATGAAAAGTTTTTTTATGAACTTCATCCTGGCATTTTAAAAAAAATAGTATTTCTAATTTAAATATACTTCTATTGAATAAAGGATGTACTCATTTAAAACTTTTTAAAAATTTCTTTAAAATTTTAATTTTACAGTGTCTAAGGACAGTTATAAATTTTTAAGCATTTTAAAATCCCTCCTCTTATGAAAGATATTGTTTAATTTGGATTGTTTCTTTTGTATAAGAATGGCTTAAAATATTTTGAATCCTGCTTTACAATGAGTATTATATATTGAGAATTTAAAATTGAAATGGTAACTGATCAGAAAGGTCAAGAAATGTAATATATCAAATATTGCCAGAACAAGTTTGTAGCATTTTTGTGAGTTTCAAAAACAATTTTTATAGATTTCTATAGAGATTATTCAACCACAGATGTGCCATTTTGTTCCATTACTTTTTGCCATTGTTGAAGCGGCTTCATGATTCCATCCTCTCAAAATTTGGTACCTTTCTTGGTAATAAACTGGTCCAAGTAGTTTTTACATGCTTCCAGAGAATTTAAATTCTTCCCATTAAGACAATTTTGTAAGGACCAAAATTAGTGGTAAATCCAAAGGTGCAAGATCAAGTAAGTACAGCAGCCAGTGTAGCAATGCATTGCAGCCAAGCCATACTAATTTCTGCCAGATTTGCAAGATTAATGGAAGACAACACCATTTCAATTGGTCAATTCTGGATGTTTCTCCTACATTGCTGCCTATAATCAATTCAATTGGAGACCATACTTGTCTGGATTCACTGCTTGATTTTGCAGAAGGATATAATATACAATGTCCTTCCAGTCCCACCAGATACAAAGCAATACCTTCTTTGAATGCAGACTAGTTTTTAGAGTGATTAATGATGGCTCATTCTGTTTTCCCCCAGGGCCTTTTTTTACTCCTCATTGTTGTGAACAATTCACTTTTCATTGCCTCTGATTGTTTATTTTTAAAAATGGGTCATTTTTGTTGTGTTTGAGCAGAGAATCACCAATGGACATGCAGTCAATTAAATCATGAGGGACCTAAGCATCATAGCTATTCACTTCTTTTCCAAGTATTCTCAAATAACTTACACTGCATATTTCAAATGAGTTTATGTATCTCTTCTACAAGTCCCTTGTTGTGCAACTTGGATTATTTTTAATCAGCATTTCAATTTGGTCATCATTAACAATTGCAAACTTGCCAGAATGTTCTTGGTATTCCAGATAAAAATTTCTACTAGTGAACTCCTTACAACGGTACTCTCAGCTATGGCACCATCTTCATAAATGGCACCAAATAACAAAAATGCATATCACTTTCCTCCATTTTAACTTTTAGCATAAAAACATTTAAAGTTCACAAGCCACACCCAAATTGCATAGAAAGATGCATTGAAATGTCACCTTTCAGAATATGTCCTAAATTTCAGTCACATGTCAAACAAAATCACATTTTCAAACATCACCTTTTGAAAAAGATAAAAAACTTTTGTCTTAACTCTAATATTGATAGAGGAAAGTTTATTAACACAATGTCTCTTATTTTTAGATCCCTACAGAATTTTAGAGGGTTGGTAACATTCTAAACAGACACTATTTCAGTCTTTGTTCATTTTGTTTTATCCATTAACTTCTGCTGAATTTTACTTTAATAATCAGTATTTTTTATATATATATATATATATATATATATATATATATTTCTTGCGTTCATGAAGAAAATGAAAGGCAGAACTTTATATAATTTATTGCAAAATTTGTCAAAAAAAAAAACTTGACTGGCAACTATGATGGTGGTTCAAGAGTGAGCAGTTCGGATTATTCTTAGATGATAAATTTATTAAGCAAAAATTGTGATTACCATGACCCTCATTATCATGGTAATCACAATTTTTGCTAAATAAATGTATCGGCTTTTCTATAATAATCCAAAAATGAGATGTCTCTCTTCAAATAGAATTTATTACAAAAAATTTATAAAGACATTTAGTGATGTTTTTTCTTTTCCTGCTGAGGATTTAGATATTTCCTTGTTTTAGTCCTGCTCAATTATAAGAATTTTGAGAATACAAGGAGGACCTTTCCAACTTTACAAGTCAACATTCCTTTAAAATTCTGTATCTTACAAAGACCTTGTCCACACATTCATTGAACTGAAATGTAAATAAATTTCTTTTTTACATCTGTTACCGCCACTTAATTTTATGAAATTTCGAGAAAGTAAAATTCCAGGGTCTTTGTATTTATATTAGTTAAAAGCAGAAATTCCTTGGAGAATTTAAATCTTGAATTTGTTTTTGCCAAAAAGAAACACCATTTACTGAAAATCTACTCTGAATCATAAAATAAAAAATGCAATAAAACTATTACATTATTTAATTAAAAGAAACTTTTAATTGCTTATATAAATAAGATACTATGTAAATAGGATACTATTGTCGTAAGAAAAAGTTTTTGATGATTAATGGATTTTTTTTTTTTTTTTAATTTAGAAAATTTTAAGTTGTAAATTTTTTTAATTCAGTATTAATTTCAGCAGTATTGAAACTGTTATTAAATGAAAACTAAAGTTCAAATTTCTAAGATTCAATAAAACATTACGTCTCCTTAAACAACATTATATCTGTCATCACTTTGTCAAACACGGCTACAGTTTCTGCAATATTTTAAACAAAGTAAATAATATTTGTTACAGACCAAATTAATTATACTTTAAATCAGCTAATATTCCTCAAATAAAATTTCAGAAAAGGTATATTTTATTTTTGGAAGATTTTTTTAATAAAGAGAATTACATTGTGATGAAAGACAAGTAACAAAAAAAAAAAAAAGAGCACTAATAAGCTATTTGGGTGGGTGGGGGGATTCTTCTTTCCAGTAAGTTTAAATTAGTTTTTGAAATACAGAAAAGTATTTTGCTAATTGAAAATATTAAATTTAATCTATTAGCTTGAAATTAAAAATAAAATAAAAGCTTCAAGAAAGATTTTTTATTTATTTTAAACTTTAGTTATTGTATTTTTGGTGAACTCTCTCTAATATACACACACACACACACACACACACACAGTTTTAAGGTGTGCTATATTTATGGGATAAAGTGCTCAATATCAGAGATAGTTTATGTAAATATAAAAGTGAATATTGAAATCAACACTCAGAGGCAACAGGCTGTTTCATGCTAGGCACAATCATCAGGGTGCAAGTGTTGTTTTTTTTTTTTCTCAGTTATTTACGGGTCAGTAGTCCATTCTGGCAGTTATTTTGGTGGGAGTGGTTTGTTTATTTATTTGGGTTAATTTATTTTATTTGTTTTTATTTATTTTTGCTTATTTTTATTTCTTCTAACTGTTATTTTGGCAGGATTGGTTTGTTAATTTGTTTATTATTTACTTTATTTGGATTGATTACTTTTACTTGTTTTTTATTTTTATTCTATTTTGGCTATTCTAACAGGAGTGGTTTGTTAATTTGTTATTTGCTTGGGTTAATTTATTTTCTCATTTTTATTTTGTTTATTTTCAGTTTTCGATTTTTAAGTAACATAGTAAAAATTTGTTTTCATGTCTGCATTGTAATGAGCTTAGATCGTTTATTTAGTAATTTATTTTGGTCTGGGAAGGTAATAATAGCTATTTTTTCCTCCAAGCAAAGTTTGCAGGTTTTGTATTGATTGTTGTAGGCTGATGATGATCTTTTCCTTATTTTCCATGATGTTTTTGGTGTGATTTGCATTTTGTTTTTTAATTCCCAGATATACTTAGAAAGCATTGTGCTGTTCGCATATTTACTATTTGTGAAAGATACTTTGTGTGCATAGTTTCTTTGTTTCCAGGGTCCTTCATGTATACTTTTTCTTCGTTATCTGGTGATTTTGCTGCGGCTTGGTATATTGTGTTTTGTAAGCAATTACTGTTTAAGGGACATTCATTCTTTATTCTGCAGTTACAAGTGGGTTTAATTTATTCAGGTGGTTTGTTGATAGTTTTCCTGTTGTGCTTTTTTATTATTTGTGCCATGTTCTCAGTGCAACTGTAGCTGATTTTTACTGTATTTACATTATTCGGACTATTGTCCTCATCTTTGTCGCCATATTTGTCACAACGTTTCGGCCGTTGTACGCTCCGGCCTTCTTCAGGTGGTTGGAATTTCGAACCGAACCCTTTATTTCGATTGCTGGGGTAGACTGTTCTAGTTCCACGAGCCATGTTTGATGGGTGTCAGTTATCAGTTATCTCCTGGTAATTTTCCCTCTGAAAGTTCTCCACTGCCTGAACCGGGTATTGAACTCACACTCTTTGGGTCTGTTACTGGATCTAACCAACGCCTTTATCCACCGTACCATGTGTCCTTGTGGAACTAGAACAGTCTACCCCAGCGATCGAAATAAAGGGTTCGGTTCGAAATTCCGACCACCTGAAGAAGGCCGGAGCGTACAACGGCCGAAACGTTGTGACAAATATGGCGACAAAGATGAGGACAATAGTCCGAATAATGTAAATACTGTACATAATACCTCATCTCAGAAATATAGACAGACTCTGATTTTTACTGTTTTTGTTGAATATTTTGGGTAGAGTGATTGGTTCTGGGAAGTGTTTGAAGAATATTGTTTTTACATTTTTGCTGTATATTGGGTTGAACCATATATTTATCTTCCTGTTAGCCTTTTTTGTGCTCTGTGGTCAGTATGTGAGTGTTGCCAGGAATCCACTATCTTTTAGGGCTGTTTCATAGTCTTTCTTAGCTTCGTTAAATATGGTTTCATTGGGAGAATTGTCAGAAAGCCTGTGGTTAGTCGATTTTGGTATCTGTTTGATTATAGGAGGCAGGTGAATGGAAGATGTGTGTATATACAGTGGTTTGTCATTGGATTTTTGGTATGGTTTAAATGTGCCTTTTCTTAGGTTGATGGTAACATCGAGAAAATCTACTTCATTTTAGGTTAGTTTTTATATCTGTCAAACCCGTTATTTTAAAAAAATCTTTATTGCATATATATATATATATATATATACACACACACACACACTCACACTTTTTTCCTTTTTTAATTAATTTTACCGTTAGCCAGGCGATCATACCACTTGTATGCAATGGTTTTACTGGGAGTGAAAGATAACAAGACTCTGAGGGGGTGAAAGGGTAAGAAAAGAGCAGGACTCAAGAAGACGGGAGATGGCAATTGGTGTTTTATATAAAGAAACTAGAAAGCAGAAGAGAATTTCACGAGCAAGTGGGAGAAAGAAATTATTGGAATAGAACTTATGGTTATAACTAACCAGTTCAACAGTGAAACCTAGTTGCCAATTTAGTAGTGCACTTAAATTCATGTAGTCAAAGCACCAAGTATATATTGGAAAGAGAGCCCAGTCTGCCAGGCACATCCATCTATGTGTCGGATGGAAAGGTGGTGTAATGGTTAGTGGATCTGTAGGAGAAATACTCTTGAGAAAGGTATGAATCCAGGTCGTCGTCTTCCACCCAGCTATAGGTGAAGTAGCAGGGCAGGCTGAGCTCTTTAGCCTTGGTTGTGAAACGGTCTAGCAGAAGGACAATTCTGAATTCAAAACATGAAAAGGGCTGTTTTGAGATTTCATGGTGCACTGTGCGCCATTTCTCTGTTATCAGTTGTTGACTGTCTTTGCTCAAACTTTCACCACTATAATCAAATTATGTGTAGGTAGTCTGGCAATTCAGTTTTAAGAACTGAATTGTTGAGTCCTCATATCTTGTAATCAACATGTAAAAAAAAAATGTACTTTTTTTTTTTTTTTTTTTTTTTTTTTTTTTCAAAAAACATATTAAAAATTACAATTCACCAGTGTAAATTTTTGTTAATTCATTACGATTAGTTAGTAATAATAATAATATATTTAATAAACAGTTTTTCACATAAACCTGTAAACAATTATATTCCTTAATACTTTCAGACAGAAAGAAGCCGTCAACTGGATGGTTATTTCTGATAACAAATCTGCATATCAGAACATGTAGTTATTCAAAATAGCAATGCCTTATTAGTGTAGAAATTCGAAGAGGCAGACATTCACATGACATTCAAAGAACTCTTAACTTTTTCTGTCATCAAAACACTATCACAAGGACTGACATTATTTTACATTCATTTCCTTTTCAGATATTTGACTTTTACAAACTTTACAAAACACCAAACACCTTGTCACCTTATGTGTCAAACTTGAATTGTTTTCATTTTCTTCACTACTACTTCCAATTTCTGTACTTCTTAACTGATTTGTCTATCCTCTTATGTCTACTTTAGCAACAAACTACTGTCATTGGCTCCAACTCATCTACTACAAATTTACCCAGTGTATTATACACCCCTGGTCAAAATCTTAAGACCAGATACAAAAGGGTTTTAAAAAAATATAAAATACTGTTACTTTAATCAAAATATATTTGCAAAACATCTACATTTAACTAGAAAATCTAGTTTATCAATAAACAAGTGAACATTTTAAGCTTTTAATTGATTAATTTAAACAAACATTGAAAATGGATTTTTGGGGTTGGTCATAAAGATAAGACTGTAAATAAAAATAGCAAACACAAAACAAATAAGTCACAATGACAATTTAATTCTCAGTATATCCTCCATTTTTGTGAATTCCTTTGAAAGTTTGCTTTGACATACTCATTAACTTCTGCATGAGGGTGCTTGGGATGCTCACCCAGGATGCATAAACTGCAGCACGAAGAGCATCCACAGTTTCAAATTGCGATCCATGTTTATAAACATCCTTTGCCATCCATCCCCAAACGTTCTCGATTGGGTTTCGATCTGGTGAGCTTTATGGATTGCAGAATTGTCCTGTTGGAAAATCCAGTTTTCTCCACATAGATGAGGGCCTTCAGTAATTAGCGATGCCTTTCTTAACATGTCTATGTAACTAGCAGTTGTTTGATGACCTTTTACCTCCTGTAACTCAAGAGTTCCATTGTATAAAAATGAACCCCCAGACCATAATTGATCCACCTCCACTGTGTCGTGTTGAGAAAATTTCTTTTGGGACATCTTGCATGCCAGTAATGCTGAAAACCTTCTCTGCCATCAATATTGAATTTTTTCTCGTCTGAAAACAACACTTTCTTCCATTTATCCACATCCCAACTTTGATAGTAGGAAGCAAATTGTAAACGGGAGGCTTTACGGCGAAGAAGAAGGCAAGACCTCTGCAGCCGTTTCACGTTCAGCATTTGTATTCGCTTTTATCTGATTTGATGCTAGACTTGAATCTCTCTCTGAACTTCTCGCCTAATGCGTCTGTCTAGAGATGATGAGATTTTATTGAGGTGACTGCTCGATTTTTAGAAGCATATGCATCTAAATTTTTAATGAAGTTCGCAATGACAGTTCTGCTACAACCAATTTCATTTGAAATGGCTCATTGTGAAAGAGCACGTCTTTGAAGTTCAACAATCCTGCCCTGTTCGAACTTTGTTAAAATTTTACCCTTGGCCATTTTAAAATCTGAAATTTAATACTGGAAATGAGCTACATAGATGGCTATATGCCTGAAGCTATGAATGCACTAGTTCTAAAAACCTTTGTCCAGTAATTTTTTTTTTCACACATGGTCTTTATGACTAACCAAAAAAAATTCTTTTTTTCAATGTTTGTTTAAATTAATCAATTAAAAGCTTAAAATGTTCACTTGTTTGTTGATAAACTACATTTTCTAATTAAATGTAAATGTTTTACAAATATATTTTGATTAAAGTAACAGTATTTTATATTTTTTTTAAACCCTTTTGTATCTGGTTTTAAGATTTTGACCAGGGGTGTATACCACCACACCCATTGTAAAAGCATTTTAAAACTAAAGAAAAAAATATATATATCCTTTTAATAGCACATTAACTATATTATTATTTTCCAAAATATACTTAGTGTACTTTTTCATATTTTTAAAGATTTTTTTTTTTTTTTTTTTTTTTTGCTATATCTAAAGCATTTGTATCTCTGTTGTGAATAAGCAACATGTTGCCAAGGTAGATAAATCTAGTGAATTGTCTATGATCTTAGTCTTTAAAATTTGTACTGAAACCTTTCTGATGGTTTTTATGCACAATATAATGTAGTTTTGCAAATTCTGTCTTCATAGTGTTGATATTCTTAGGGTTGATGCAGTCAAAGATCAGCTGAAAGCAAAAAACTAATTTGTCAAAAAAAAAATTTTCCAAAAAGCAATCTGCACTAAAACAGAAGACAGGTTACAACTTTAGTGAGGTTTAAGAGGATGCAAAATGATTTTGTTATTGATTCTTTGAAAATGTGGACTTAGTTTTGTGTAGGAGGAGGATGTCAATACAAAGTAGCATCCTGGGTAAAATCCAACAGCAAGCCCTCTGATCAGGTTTTGAGCGTAGAACCACCTCTTAATTGCTGGGGTTTCCAGGTCCACCCTGACCCGGGGTGGTAGCACCTGTTAGGGTCCCAACTATGGGCAAATAGTTTTTTTTGTTTTGTTTTTTTGTTCGTATCTCCCCTCTCCTCTTTCTGGAGAGTTCACTAACGTACTTTACTTTGTAGCGTTTCTGTCTAAGATCCACTTCTAGTTCTTCTGTACATTTTCTTTTCCTTGAACTTCTTGTTGGTTCCACAATTTGTTTTGGTACCAGCACATCAAAAATGTCATACAGCATTTTAACCAGTTCTTCAGGTCTTTCATTAGTTAATATTTTATTCAGCTGATTCTGGTACTTTTTTATGTTCGAATTTTTAAATTTGTCACTTGTCCACTTACATTTTCCCAGTAAGTGCTTATCGCAAATCCCACAGTTTGAATAGTTCCATCCAGTCTGTACCAAATAGATGTCACATTTCTTAGAACATAAGCTTTTGTTTACACCTGCTTATTTAAAAAAATAAACATCACATGTTAAAAAAAAATAAATGAATTTCTTACCAGAAACTGAAATTGTTACCTTTTAATAAAGGTTTTCCAATTTCTTTCCACTTGGGTTTCATTTACTATTGAAATGTCACTCCTAGCATCTAGTAACATTTTTACTCCCACATTATTGATTTGCATGTTAACAAATTTTCTTTTGTTTCATATGCCTATTTTTTTCTGTTGCAATATCGTGTATTAATTTCTTCTTGCAAAAAGTTTTCCTTGGTTTGGTTCTGCAGTGTGATTTGATATATCCCTTTTTACCACAGTTATAGTACTCTGCATTTTTCTATGGACTGTCTTTCCAAAGGTGTAATTTTCCACATCTGAAACGGGTTTTATATTCCTTTTTTGTGCATTTTTTCCTTAGCTTTTACCAATATCATTCTTCAACTTAGCATTGTTTGGCAATCGTCCACTGTTTCCTGAAGTGTTACATTATTATATTAAATCTTTGCTAAAATTTTCGTTCATACTTCAGCATCTTTTTCTGCTGTTAGACTTTGCATGAAAATTAATTCCTTGAACATATCTGGACACATTTCCTTTAGTTTAAATTGTTCACATTCTCTGTTGATGGTACTCACATAAATGACAAAATCTTCATCCTCTTTTTTGGTTAAATTCATGCACTTCCAACGAGCATGGAACAGAGAGCACTTGTCACTAAAATTTTCATCAGAATGTGTACTCTATTTTCAAACCCTATTTCACCTGGTTTTCTTAGTAAAATATAATTGCAGTACTTTTCATACTCTATTGGAGCTATTTTTCTTAAAAACTACCTGTTTTTATCTTCTGCCCAGCCACTGCATTCCTGACTAAATATTTCTTCATGTCTACAAAAATACACAGCAAAAGTCAGTCTGTTATCGGGGTTGTATATGGTGTTTTGCACCATGTCTGGCATAAGAGATGTTGAAGCATTTTTCTTCAAAGCCACTTCCAACAACTACTGTTGTTTTTACAACTGTAGCAACTGTTGGGTATTTTGTTGTTGCTTCTGTTTTTGAATTTCCAAAGTTTTCTCCATATCTGCAAGAAAAAAAATTTTTTTTTTTTTTTTTCAAACATGGTTGAAATTCTTGTAACTCCTGTTGCACACATATCAGTTTTGAAAATCTGGTCGCCCACTATTATAACTCCAGCTTGTTATACTGCCCTCTAGTTCAAGTTGCTCACCAACTATTATAACTCCAGTTATAATGCTGCAATTTTTATCCCACACTAATAATATTCACGTAATGTTTGAGTTCCTCATTGCCATCTATCATAACTTCAGTTATAATGTTGTGCTTGATTTAGAGATCCTCATCACCAACTATTATAATTTCAGTTATAATTTATTCTGCAGTTGTGTTCGAACATCCTTGTCGTCAAGTAATACAACTACAGTTATAATGTTGCGCTCCATTTAAAGATCTTCATCACCTACTATTATAACTTCCTATTGCAAGGTTATTGTACTTGGTATAATGTAATTCATTAACATATTCTCTATATGTAATGCTTAGACTATTAACGTAAGGCCTATATAGTTAGTATTATGACTGACTCCAATATGACTACTCATGACCTCATAGCATAGAAATCTTTATAGTATTGGACAAGTTCATAACTTCACCAGGGGTGTACTCTTTACTCCACAATTGTAAATCACTAATTATAGATCAATTAAATCTTTTTTTTTTTTTCTTTTTTTTTTTTCCTTTTTTTTCTTTCTTTTTTTTCTTTAAGGCAAAACAAACCTTTCAGATGCACACTCTTTATATTATTATTTTCTTACATGTACTAAAACTTTTATTTCATTTTTCCTGTTTTAATATAAATTATAGTATAACTTATTGCAATTTTCACATTGACATACACTAAAGACATAATTTACCAAATGTGTAAACAGAATTAAGAAAAGTTTGAGATGAAAAATTGGTTCTCTTATGCCTAAATATTTCTTGAAGACCTAATTAAAAGCTGCAAAGTAAAATGTTATTTTAATTTGTACTAAATTCACCATTCTAAAATCTTGCTTAAACCTTGAGCTTGTATGCAAATTAAACTTTGTTTAGACTAAATTATATTTTGAATGAGTGCGCGAATTGATTGGCAAAAATATTGATGTGACCACTCATGTATTCTTTTCTCTCTTTTTTAAAAAAAATCACAATTCAGAAGAAAAATATCCTTGGTTATTGGGGATTAATTTTTTTAAAAATATCACAATTCAGAAGAAAAATATCCTTGGTTATTGGGGATTAATTTTTTAAAAGAATCACAATTCAGAAGAAAAATATCCTTGGTTATTGGGGATTAATTTTTTAAAAAAAGCAAATAAACTTTTCTTTTCTTTTCTTTTTTTTTTTTTTCATTAAAATCTTATTCTCTTGAAAAATTCCAAACTTTCATTTTGTTTTAGATTCATGCTGAATTTTTGAACAAGGACAACCCGAACTTGTATAAAGATGCCAACCACAAGCCAGAATTGGCAATTGCTCTGACTCCTTTCCAAGGATTGTGTGGATTCCGTGTCATTGTAGAAGTTGCCAAGTATTTACACGGTAATATAAACTTGTTACAGTAAAAAAAAAAAGTTCTTTTCCAAACTGCCTATAAAATGTTCTTACATGTTAGTCTATTTCTATTAAATACTTATATTTTATATATGGAAACATTTAAATCTGTGCCAAAAATGTCAATCACACATATTAGGAACAATATACTTTCTACCTACTTTATAATTCGGAATATTCCATAAAGTCCTCAATAATATCACCATTTTTAAGTGCCAGCTGTTTTCACTTAGAGGAACAGAATCTAAATTTGTATTAATTACAAATAGGCTCCATTTTTCTAATCTAAACAAGTCTAGCCTATGCTAATATCACCATTAGAACTGGATGTATCAAAACTGCATGGGAGATTATTTTTAAACCTGTTGCTTTTTAGTACTCAGTGATAGCCTCTATTTTTGGCAGGAGCCAAGTCTGTTTGTTTTGTGCAGGAGGTGCCAGCAGCAACTGATAGGAACTAAGAAGGTTATATACCCCCAAATAAACAGCAGTTTTCTTCCTTTCTGGCTGCAGTCAGTTGGCCATAATGAACAGTACGTTTACACATATCTGTATGATCAGCTCTGGAATACTTATTTAATGCTTACAAAGTTGCTTATGGCATTGTTGTTCTGTAATGGGAAATTATTTCGTGCGGCTATTTTTTTTTTTTTTTTTTATGTAGTATCGAATTTCATAAATATGGTATCGGTAAGATAACCTCAAATTTCAAACCTCTAGTCATGAAATAATATATTTATTATCAATATGTGAAGTGATAAATTTCTGCTAAAATCACCCCCCCCCCCCCACCACCACTACCACCCACTATGTTTCTGTGCATTTATACTTGCATAATAGACAATTCTGTAGATTGAATATACAAGGATTTTTTTTTTTTTTTTTTTTTTTTTTTGTTTACAATGATGTTCACCCTGTACAAGGCTCAAAAACCACTCAAGGTAGAGGGTTACAGAGTAAAAGGCACAGTTTATAGGGGTATGTGGGGAAGATAATGGTTAACCCTAGATTTGAACAGGCCGTGATTGTAGTGATCAAATGAAGTGACCTCTTGGGAGTTAGTTCCACAAAGCAGCAGCTTGTGGGAAGAAGCTACTCAATTGGAACATATATGTCACCAATGGAATATGAAAGGGTTTGCTACAAGGTTTCGTGGCATGGTGGGTCTTAGCCGTGAAGGTTAGAATTGGTGGAACTAAGCAATGTGATTAGTCTGAACACTTTCCATGGAAATAATGATAAAGCAGTGAGATGCTTGCAATGTTTTGTCTGTGAGGAAAGAGGTTGTAGGGTGGGAAATAATTTCACTTGTAAGGACGTAGAGATGCTTTCGAGCTCTATTGAGACTATAAAGTGAAGACGGATCAGCATGTGCCCATAAGTGGCAGTAGTACACCATTTTCAGCCTGCTCTTGTAACAGCATAGGATAGCAAGAAGAGTCAGGTACTTGCTGAAACGGTACAGGACAATTGAGATGGCTTGTCTAGTAATTCCACAGCTAGAGAGTGTTGGTGTAGTAATACTCTATGCTACACCTTGTCGAACAAGTAATGGGAATTAATACAGTACAGTGTTGTGAATTGTTTAGTGACTGTACAGTACAGTAATGTGAATAGTTTTAGTAAATGAAATTGAAATGAGTTCATTCAAACAAAAATAGCAACTGCAAACTATAGCTTTTCTTAGAATATTAGGCATTCATTTGTTTGATAAGATGAAGAAAAAAGTTCCAATATATATTGATTTCTTATCCCAGAATTTTTCTTAAACTTTTGAAATTGTAGCTAAGATAAAGAGAATGATGTAAGGTTCAAAAAATTAAATTAAAAACTGGCATTTATTTTCAAACCTAAAGAAAACATGCCATGCTGGAATGTATATTTTCATCATCTCTTCAGAAGAGGGAGACTAATTTGATCCAAAATGAGAATTTATTTTCTATATTAATCTTGCCAGAAGTTAAATAGTCTTGGTATTATTTTTGGATACAACTTCATAGTTTGTGATATTTACTTAATTTCACAAGCAGGAGTAATGAAAATTGAAAAAAATGTTACCTAACTACAGCTAACTGCAGAAATTCATGAATCACATTAGTTAAATCTTATGAATCATTTAGACAAATAAAAATCAAATACTTCTGAAAGGTTTACTCCTTCATCATCTAACTAGATTCAACTCTAAACCTACTTTGCTCTTAATGTGACACCCAACTCCTCCTCTGTCCTGGTCAGGGCACCGTTTGTGACACCCGTACTGGTCGTGGCGCACTTGTGACACCCGACTTCTTTTTCAGTCACGACGCCAAAATGTGACGTCGGTCCTTTGTGACGGGCTAACCCTGGGACATCGGTTGAAGTCTTGCTGGGTTCTAGCCCCAACTTGTCGTACTCGGCTCGCTTCCAACGCCTGGTCACCGAAGCAACTGCTTTGATCTCGATTCAACCTACCCACGTTGTGATTTGATCTTAGGTTGACGAGATCAATCAAACGTCGGGCCGTAGTGCCAGCCGAATCCGGGTCAAGGTGATACTGCACAATAAATGTAGACAAAAAAAACAAAAGCACAAACAACAACTTCAAGGCGAGCGACTGGTTAGGAATAGTGATTAATTTTATGTCGGTTTGTTGAGTTTCAGGAGTGCGTCTCTCTCTTTCTCTCCCAGCCCGAAGAAAAAAAAATGTGGATTGTAACACTTTTGCGTTCCTTAACTAGTTCTGGATATCTGTATGGAGAATATAAGTCAGACTTCTATAATTTGTTCTTGGTTAGAAGTCTAATTCGGAAACTTGTTTTGGTGGGAAATCTAAAGTCGGTCTTCAACAAATCTGTTCTTGGTTAGAAGTCTAAGTCGGAAGGCATGGAATCGTGCGGTCACCTGTGCGAGGCGCGTCTCTCTCTTACTGTACTGGCTGTACTCGACCCGACTCACTGTCTGGACTCGACCCGACTCTCCGAACTCTACTCTACTCTCTCAACTCTACTCTCTGAAACACCCGTAGATGTTTGCTTATATGGACGCCGATCAAAACCTGGCGTGGGGTCGGACGTGGTGTGGCCACCACATTGATTTCAAATCCCCAATAAGGATTTTCTTTGTTTTCGGCCAAAAATAATTATCATTTTCCGTATTTGGAAATCTTATTCCACTCCCACCCTCTTCTGCTCTCATATGGGTATCTCACCATACTTTAGAGGACGTCAACGGTTTTCCCACTTCCTCGCAGTAACATCTCATACCTATCCTCTCAATGGGCGGTGGCGGGCCTCCTCTCTGCGTCACATGATCATCTCCGCCTGGCTATTCGGCCAATAGGCGTCAACTGATAATCTCAATTTTTATCCAACTTCACGGGATATGTTTTTTCTCAACCCAGCTTCTCCGTCAACATTAAGTGGACAATTCTTTTTGGCGAAACTGGGTTAATTAAAATACCCTAACATAGCCTTCGTTATCACAAACGAACTTAAACAAAATGCAGATGTCCTGTGTGCGGTCGGCAGACGACCCATCAACTACTGATAACACAAGTTCGTCATCCTGACACAGCCAATGCTTTATCTGCCCAGAAGCTCTGGTATCCCTCAACTAATTTTCACGACAATGACCATCAGAATTTTCGTGGGTGGTCTTTTTTTCTTTTATCATCTAAGTTGTTAAGTCTTGTTTCTCTGTTTCTTTCTTTTCTTTCTCTTTTTCCTTCCTTTGTCCTCAAAGAGAATTTGGCATATCTCAGCATCAACCTTCAGCGAGAAAGTAAAATGGTTATCTTGAATCGCACCCGAAAATAACAAAACAAAAAATCTTTTTTTTTTTTTTCACCGATACTCTGTTTGGGAAAACAACAAAACAAAAAGAATATCGCTCAGTATGTCTTTCGTTATATCTATCGGTGTAAGTAATCGCTCAGTATGTCTTTCGTTATATCTATCGGTGTAAGTAATCGCTCAGTATGTCTTTCGTTATATCAATCGGTGTAAGTAATCGCTCAGTATGTCTTTCGTTATATCTATCGGTGTAAATATCCCCGTAATTAACTTCTGTGGTTAATTAATTGATTAATTAACCTGCCGTTCCTAAATAGTGTTACATTAACATGGAAACAAAGTAATGTTTTGCTAGTTATTCTATACAAGGTTTACATTGGTAGTATTAACAGGATGTCTTGTTTCTTGGCAAGCAAAGTATTCCTTCAGTTGCTAGACTTGATTGAGAAGTAATTTGCAGCCGTTAATTACTTGCAACAGTTTTGCAGGCAATTCTGACTTTATTTTGATGCCTTTTATTTACCTTTTTATGAAAATTGGAGAGATCATTTTCCCTGCTACCCAAACAAAATGATGCTGTACTAGACTAGAGTATGCCAAATCTGAATTGTCCTGCCAGGATTTCATGCTATACACATAGGATATCCTATGTTCAAGCTTCATCTATCAATAAGTATAGTCTACAGATGTTCAAGGAAAATATAGAAGATGGTGGGAAATAAGCAGATATAAAATCCTCACTATTTCTGAGATATTCAGAAATGATTGAGACACTTGATTTCATATTGGTGCATTGAGTTGGTCTTCTGCTGATCATGTTTAGGTTGAAGCAACTATGATACCTCAATTCCATATCAAATATATCCTGGTAGAACCTCCTGCCATGCACACCATTTACATTGCCCAGATCCATTGGATTGGAGACAAATCAAAATAGATGAAACATCTGGCATCCTATTTCTTAAAGTTTCTCAGGTCTCTGAAGCTATTTCCTTATTTATGCTAGTTTTGGAATACTATGCCATCAGTTTAAGTGGATACTAATATACTATTAATATATTTACTTTGAACATAAATATCTTATTCATATATCTCAAAAATCTGATGTACTACGACATGGCTGAGTACTGATTTATCAGCATACTTTATTTATTCTTAAATATGCCTTTTACTCAGTAGCAAACTCTTTGTTGCCCATTGTAAAATAGTGTTTGTGACTTTGCTTTTTGGCCTCTTTTTAAAAAGTTCTCTGTTTAAACCGACTCTATTATTATAACCTGTTCTTATGACAAGGCATACTGAACCATTCCAGACTGGGGTTGGGATGTATTTTCTCTCACACAGTGACCAATGCTCTCTATTCATGGTCTGTTTTACCAAATCTTCCCACTGCTCTTCATGTGCCCGCTCTTTACTCAACCACAGCAAATTTTCAATTTTTCGTTTCTATCACTAGCCCTCACTTACCTTTTTTCACTCAGTTTCCCTAATCGTTCTAATGAACTTTCATTCCTATGCCTGACTTGCTTCTCTCTACATCCTCTCATATTAGTCTTTGAGGGGGTTCTAAAATACTATCTTGTTTTCAGCCATTTGTTTTTTCCTTTCCTTCAACTATCCTATAATAAATGAACAAGCAATCTCTAAAGGAATCGGCAAGAGAAACAAAACAAAAACAAAAGAACCTCATCCACACATAACAGAGCAGTGACGAAAAAGGAATAAGAAAACCATTCATATTTTTTCTGACTCCTCTTATTTCTGCCCTGCTCAGTCCTGTCTTGTCTTTGACTGTTCCTGCTTGTTGTATTATCTCTGAAGCCCTTAATTATTTTACACCTTATAGATACGAAACGGTCCATATTACTTTTGGCCCAACAATCAACTTCAGTGTCTCTTTCTTCCGCTAGTCTCGGTTGATTGATGCTGGTCAATATCAATCAGTGGTTGGTATGCTATCACTAGAGTTTCTTTCTGTCTTGAGACATGAAAAGTACAAGAGAAGAAACTGTTAGTATAAAACTTAGTTACGTATCACCATTTCAACTGTAAAATGATGAGACCTAGCTGCCAATCTAGTACTGCGCTTGAACACATAAAGTCTAGGTAGCAAAGAGGAAATCACATCAGAACAATTACCATGAAAGTATTTGTAGAAAAAGGCACAGGGAAGCAACATTATGGCAGTGGGAAAGTGACTGAAGGTGATATGACAGGTCAGGACCAAAAACATTGCAGATTCTTGTTTGTATTTTATCAAGAATCTCGAAATACCCGGCAAAAGCATCAGACCAGATGTGGCATCAATATTCCAGGCATGGATGAATGGTAGACTCATAAGCATGTAAGATAGATTCTGGTGAGAAAAATTGTCCAACATGATATGGCAGCAGACCTATCAATTGATTCAATATAATCTTTCCACTTCATGTCAATGGAAAACATTAAGGTGCAATGAGGCACTCTTCTCGAGGTTAGCATCAGCCATGCTGATGAAAGGTAGAAATGGGTTCTCTCAGACAATAGAGCAATTTCATTTTTGCTTTTGCAGGTAAACTGACATCTGATTGTTCATAGAAGTCTTCAAAAGTAGCAACTTCTCTTGAAAATGAACAAAATTTGGCATTGTGGTATTATCAAGTGCTTGCAGAAAAGAGGTTTAGCCCCTAATGACATTCATACTGGCACGGTTACTATATTAGGGGATGACATCCCAACTTTATCAGTAGTGCAAAAGTGGGCAGCTGAATTTAGGAAAGGAAAGAGTTTTGAAGGTGGATGTCCTGCCACTGCCACCATCAAGGAAAACATTGATCATGTTCACCACATGGTGATGGCTGACAGGCGATTGACTATAAATCAAATAGCCAAGGCTATCAGCATATCCGGTGAGAGGGTTGAGAATACTCTGCACAATAGACTTTGCACGACAAAAGTTTCTACTCAAAGGTTTCCTCAAACATTTCCTAACCCAGGATAAGTGTTGCATTCATCACTTTGAGACAAAGAGACTATCCATACAAGAGAAACACCCATCTTCACTTGATGCCAAGGTCATTTCATCTGAAGGGAAGGTGATGATCCCAGTTTTTTTTTTAATGCAAAAAGCATTGTATTTATTGACCCTATTCAAAAGGGCCACATCATTAATGGAGAGTACTTTGCCAACTTGCTGAAGCAGTTACAAAAGCTTATCAAGACCAAACATCCAGGAAAACTGACAAAAGTGGATTTGTTTCATCAGGACAATACTCCAGTTCACAAGTCCTTGGTTTCAATGGCTGCTGTGTGTAATTGTGGCTTTGAACTGGTTGATTGCCCTCCCTATTCTCCTGATTTAACTATCATCTGTTCCACAAAATGAAAAAGACACTTGGCTGGTAACCAGTATCACAGTGATGATGATGTTATATCTGCTGTTAATGACTTTTTTGGCCAACAGGATGAACATTCTTCTTTGAACAGTCAAATGTCAATTAACCTGGAAAGAAAAAGTGCAGTTATTAAGAAGAAGAATCGAAAATTAATGCTTCTTTCCTTCATCAACCTATGAAGCTTTCCACCTACCTTTTTGTAATTCAACTTCATTTTTCTCTATAACTAGAAATAGCTTTGTATTTCTAGGGGACAACAGACCTTACTGACTTGGGCTGCTCTCTACCAGTGACTGCAGATCTGAAATGTCTTCAGGCACTGGAATTGTCAGATCGGCCTTTTTTTTTTCTTCTTTTTTTTCTTTTTCTTTTTTTTTTTCTTTTTTTTTTTTTTTAAACATGCCTTGAGGCTGGCTAACTGAGGGTCCCACTAGATGAACCCATAAATATATTTCTTTATTTTTCAAAGTAAGGCCGAGCAATGAGAAATACATGTATTTTGGGTGAGTTGGAAAATATTTAGATAATTTGGTCTCACTTGGTCATTAAAAAATTCTGTTGCATATACACCCTTCTAAATTAAGAATATGGCTTCTGACTCTTGCCAATTCCAATCTCAAAGCCTTAATCAATAATTTTGTATACATTCTAAGAGTATGTGCAGGTGATGTAATGGATAGTGGCTCAGAATGACAAATCAAAGCCGAGTTCAAATTCCACTCTTGTTCATTACATTCACTTATGTCTAAATACCCTTGGGGAAAGCTATGAATCCATCTTCTCACCCCAGCTATCGGTTAAATTGTGACAGTCCGGGACACACACACACGTATTTTTTTTTTCTTTAGTGAAATTGGGGTAGATTTGGATGGCGAAATTAAATCGGAGCATTTTGTTTACTGATGGGGAAATCTGATTTAGGGCAGAAGTTGTACCCATTGGGTCATCAGAAGACAATGAAAATGGTCGAAATAATTTTTATTGATTAAAAATTGAAATAGAGCTGAGTAAGCCAGAAGGAATTTTGGAATTCACATGATTTTGGTTAAAGCAGCCAGAACCCCATGATAATCGCATGCAAAGTAGTAGGGCCGAGGGTCAGTTATAACCAGCTGGGTTTATCTATATAAACATATAGTTATGCTGAAAAAGGGAGTTTTTGGCTCATCTGTCTTAGAGTGCAGTCAAGCTGGGTGGAGAGATGTCGGAAATTAAAAGTGAGCAGAGTTGAGTTGGAGGCTCGAAGAAATAAGAAAGTAACGTCAGAGATTGGAACAAAACCGCTGCTAACATGTGCTGTTGATAAAAGTACGAAGAAGCGAATTACTTCCAACATCTAAGACTACTACTGCTACTATTATTACTACCACTGGGAACGGAAACGTCAAACAAGCTACAGTAATCAAAAAGGGTTAAAATGAATCCCTCCTTTAACGAAATTACACAAAGTATTTTCTTTTCTTTTGTTGATCATTGTTCATATACAAGAGACTGGAGAAAATTCTTGAAGAGAATAGAGAGAATTGGCCCAGGCAAGCGTTGGGAGGAGGAACGCCACTATAACTTTAAGCCCCACACAGAAATATTTATCCCTCTGTCGCAAGAGTCATATATCGTTCCTTAGACAATTTAACAAGTTAATCACAAACACTCTCTCTCTCTGTCTAGAATCCAGTGTATGAGTTTTACGTTAAATACTTTTCTTTTCTGTAACCCGTTTCTTTTCTCTACTATTCTTTTCTGCTATGTAAAAGACATTAACAATTCAATCATTGAATAGTTGTTTGCCGGCTTTCTGCAGATGAAAATATATATATATATATTTTTTTTTTTTTTTTTTTTTGCTGCATTCTAAATTTCTTAGCGCAGGCTACCCAGCTGTGTCTACATCTTTGGTCAACCGTGAATGGACGGACATCACTTCTGCTTTCTGGATCAAACAAATCACAACGGGGGCAGGAAGCAGGATTAAACCAGCAAACCGGTCAAATAATCTACGGATGCTCAGGGGACCTATGGCCACTCCCTTAAGTTCGGTTAGGACCGAGTAAACACCTCAACCCAGAGAGTAAGATGCTGGAGGTTGAGGGGCTGGGGCGAAAGTGTTAGAAATAGTACGACTTGTATCTGGAAAAATCATTATTCTCAAAAAAATATTTTTAATGCAATATTCACTCACAAAAAAAAAAAATGATTCTTGCAATCCAAAATATATTTGGCTTTAAATTACCCACAAAGACAAAACACAAACAAAAATCAAACATTTATGTTCTCATTAATCATCTCCTTTAGTTACTGTTATAGTTTTCTCAACTTTCTGTATCCCTATACTCACTTTCATTTATTTAATATACCGTATATACTCGTGGATAGGTTGCACTTTTTTTACCAAAAATTTCACAAAATATTAGGGTTGTGACCTATCCGCTCAACATAAATGTAAAACAACACTACCTTGTGATCGTGATTTCTGAGAAATTTAAAATGGTATCCAAACACTAAAGCTGTGGTTTTTCACCGTATAGAAACACTTTATCTACTGACTCACTGCTTTAAACTTACCTCATGCTGCTAGATTTACATAATCCATCACAATAAATAAATAGTTATAAAACGTTCATTGATTCATCAGTCACCATTCGGTCAGGGGTCCTCGCACTAGACCGATATAGAAACCCTGGACGTGCATACATTAGTTAAGGAACGAAATATGTAGTTGTTTATTGACAAAGAAAGATAGTCCCACGATTCATTCTGCAATATATATATATATATATATATATATATATATATATATTGTTAAAAATACATTGGAAAATATGACTTAAAGAAATGAAATATATTCTTTGAGATAATTTTCTTTAATGCTTGTTTCATATAACATTAAATGGCATTCTTCAAAAAAACAAAACGCATGAATCTAGTACCCAAAACATTTCCACTATTTTGCATTGTACAGCAATACAGTTGGTAGCCAAATTTATATCTGTCTATATTTCTGAGATGAGGTATTATGTACACTATTTACATGATTTGGACTATTGTCCTCATCTTTGTTGCCATATTTATCAACATTTCGGCTGCTGTATGCTCCATCCTTCTTTTAGGTGGTTGGAATATCGAACTGAACCCTTTATTTCGCTTGCTGGGGTAGACTGTTCTAGTTCCACGTGCCATGTCTAATGGATGTCAGTTATCAGTTATCTCCTGTTAATTCCCCTCTCCAAGTTCCCCACTGCCTTAACCAGGTATTGAACTCACACTCCTTCGGTCCTGTCACTGGATCTAACTAACGCCTTTATCCACTGTGCCAGACATGGCAGGTGGAACTAGAACAGTCTACCCCAGCGAGCAAAATAAATAGTTCAAATTCGACATTCCAAGCACCTGAAGAAGGCCGGAGCGTACAACAGACAAAACATTGATACATATGGCAACAAAGATGAGGACAATAGTCTGAATAATGTAAATAGTGCCAAATTTATAGTTTATAATTTGTTGCAAACCCTAATCATGAGTAAAAGAAAGAGTTATGAAGCAGGTTTTAAATTAAAAGTACTAAATTATGCAGAAGAACATGGAAATCAATCTACAAAAGTGTACTGATAATTGTATTGAGATGGTCACTCTGCTGTACACTTGCTACAATTACAGGTGAGAATGGGTGAGATGGTCACTCTGCTGTACACTTGCTACAATTACAGGTGAGAATGAATATGCTATTGTCTACTGCATAAGGCTTTGTCATCCCTACTGACAAGCTGTTTTGTTTATTTTATTTTTTTTTTTTTTTTTTTTTTCCAGATATTCCAGAATTCCGCAATGTTGTTGGCAATGAAAAAGCTGTTAAACTCATCACAGCTAGCAAATCAGTTGATATGCCCTTACATAGAATTGCAATGAAAGATGCTTTTGAATCTATGATGATGCGTGACAAATCAGTTCTGAACAGTGAACTTCGAAAATGGGTTGGCAAAATCATGGAAATGGGTAATTGCTTTTATTTTTATGTCTTTCAGTCTGGTCTTCTGTAATTTCACTTTTCATTCTCTTCGAATTTAAATTTTTTAAAGGAAAATCTTCAGAGATTTGATTCTTATGGATATGTTTTATAAAGTGACAATTTTGAAGCTGCATAAATAAGTCTCTTCAACTTCAAGTAAATTTTATTAAATGCTCTAAAATATGGATGGATTTTTGTTTGTAAAACTAAAATTCTGAAATGATGGTTAATATTTTATAAAATTTTAACATGCAACATTAACACTTATTTTAAAGAATTGATGAATTTCTTATTCTGATGTTTAAATGTGAGTTTTTCTGATCCTCTTTTCAATTTCCCAGTAAAAGATCTTATTAACAATGATTTAAAAGCAAATTTAATAAATAAAACTTAAAAAGTAAATGAATAAAAAATTCATATATATATATATATATATATATATATATAAAAAGGAAAGTTTTTTTCTTTACAAACATGTTTCATTCTCTAATGGACTTTATAAAGGCAAATGTAAGAATTTTATTTTGCAACATGTATTTATAAACAGGAGTAAAAAAAAAAAAAAAGTTTACAAAATTTTTAAGTACACTTAGTAATATTCTTCAGACTAACTGAAAGCCAAAGTAAACTCTGGAGGATGCAATATAGAAACCTGAGCGGGGGTGGGGCGTTATATCAAGAGAAGCTAAACTCTTTTTTTGTATCTGCTGATTCTCTGCTCATTACACTTACCCAACATTTGATATTTTATCCCCCCCCCCAACTCTCTCTCTCTCTCAATGAAGTCTAGTCATTTTCAACCTTGAAACTCTTTTAAAAAGATTGTTTTCAGTAAAATAGCTTCATTTATTTGGACTTTTACCTAAATATGTAGATAAGTTTTTATCCTACCAATAAACCTTAATTCTCAGATTAATAAGAGATTATAAAGTTGTTTCAGTGAAATGATTAAGTGCATGTGCTAAAAAGAATTTACAGAAAAGTCAAGAGAGGGTTGGGGGCAACATTTAAATATTAACCTTAACTTTATTAAGTTTGTGGCACTTTTTCATCATGGCATGCTAATTTTTTTAGCCAGTCAATGGTGGTACCTTATTTAAAAGGAGGGGGAAAAAATAAAAATGGACCCACTTTAAAATGTTATGCTTATTATCTTCTGTTTTAAAAAAATAATTAAATAACTTTTTACAAATTAACATGCATTCACAAAAATGTATCCAGTTTAGTTTTTTATGAAAATATGAAATTTTAAATTTAGCTTCCGAAATAGAACGTAATCTCAAAAATGAGTCAGTAAATGATCATTAAGCAAAGGAGACTGATGCAATTTTATACACACTCTGGTGCATTCACAGAAAATTCTCATTTTATTCTTCATAAAATGAATCCAGTTTGTTTTTTTTTGTGTGTGTGTGTTTTTTTTGTTTTTGTTTTTAAGAAAATGTCAATAGATATTCAGCACCTTAGTGCCCACAAAAAAAAACTATATGTCAAAAGCACAGTTTTTCCCTTGACACCACTTGACTTTTAAAAAGCGATGGTTATAATTTTAATAAAACCTATTTCTGAGTTATTGAAAAAATAGATTTACTCACTATGGGCCATGCCACTAGTTTATATCAGAAAGAAAAATAAGATTTGTTAATGTGCAGATTTTTCAACTAGATTGACTGACTGCCTCCTACCACATGCATTTCTCCTAACTCCAGAGGATATATTTGCCAAATTAAATGGTGGTAATTTTTTTTTTTTTCAAAAATTGACCTGTCTGACACATTTTTAAATCAAAGTAGATGAGGAATGCCAGAAGTTTCTGACTATTAATACACATAAAGGACTCTACAAGTTTAGAAGATTACCATTCAGTTTAAAAGTAGCCCCAGGTATTTTCCAGCAAATAATGGATACGATGTTGGCTGGACTAGACTGTGTAGTCACTTACATAGATGATATTCATATTAAGAGTGCTATGAAAATGTGCCATGTAAAATTGATTCAGGAAGTATTTCAGAGACTATATGATTACAGTTTCAAAATCGGTGAACAAAAATGTCAATTCATTCTTAGCAAGATTAAATATTTAGATCAAATAATTGACGAAAAAGGAAGACCAGATCCCACCTGAGCAAGAGCCATTAAAGACGTGTCTACCCCGACAAATTTGGTAACCCTACCATCATTTCTTGGATTAGCTAATTATTATAATATTTATATGCCAGATATGTACAAATTGTGAGCACCTCCTGAATAATTTACTTAAAAAGGGTACAAAATGGAATTGGTCATCAGAATTTCAAAAAGCTTTCAAAGGAATTAAATTACTAACTTCAAAGTTATCACCAACATATTACAACCTACACCAACAGATAATAGTAATGTTGGATACAAGCGAATATGGCATAGAAGCGGTAGTAGGTCATAAATTTGAAGACTGCACAGTGAAAGAAGTCATTTAAGCTTCAAGAAGTTTGACAAATACAGAAAAATGCTACAGTCAAATTGAAAAGGAAGTGCTTGCTATAATTTTTGCTGTAAGGAAATTTCACAGGATGATATTAGGAAGAAAATTCGTATTGTAAAGTGATCATCGTCCATTATTAAGTATATCCGGTTCTAAGAAAGGGATTCCCACAACAGACTATATCAAAATTCATTCTCAAAGGGATGCTTTTATTTAAAAAAACTCTGAATGTTAAGTTGAAATGGAGAGAAACAAAAATTATCCTGTTAGCAATAATACAGCATTTTCTATTTGTGATGGAGTACTTTTGTAGGCAAACAGTTGTAATTCCATTATCACTACAAAAAGGATTTTAAAATAATTTCATGTTGGACATCCAGGGATAGTGAGAATGGGGTTCTTGATGAGAAGCTACATGTATTGGCCGAAGATATCCAAAATACAGGGAGAAAATGTAATGGTTGTAGTTCAGCAGTAAAATCACCACCTATAAATTATCAGGCATGGCCAAACACTGATAAACCGTGAGCAAGACTACATATGGACTTTGCTCGACCACTAAATGGTTCAGACTATTTAATTGTGGTCGACAGTTTCCACAAAACGGCCCAAGATATTTTGAGGTGTAAACAACCTACTACTGCAATAACAATTAAATACTTATGCAAACTTTTGCAAGTTATGGAGTACATGACAGTGTAGTAGTATCTGATAATGGAACTCGATTTACTTCTAGTGAGTTTAAAAATTTCTGCAAATGCTACGTGATTGAACATTTGACAATGCTAATTTATCATCTGAGGTCAAATGGTCAAGTGGAATGGTTCATTGATACTGTCAAAAGAGCATTAAGAAAAGCTAAAGGCTTGGAAGCTGAAGAAATGGTATTACAAGAATTTTTGAGTGTATTGAATGATGTCAAATGCAAACGTCACTGTGAATATGTCACCTGCAGAGCTTGTGTTTCCTAGAAAAATTAGATCCCTTTTTGACAATTTACTACCAGGGAATAAGAAGAAAGTTTGACAATTTGGTAGTATGATATACATTATCAAAAGTGGAAGATTTTGTCATAAGAGATATATTAATCAATTGAGGTCTAGATATACACAGAATACATAACCAGTAGAATTTTTAATTTACCGATGGACATACTCTACAATACTTTTGAAGTACCTATTCCTACAACTGAATGTACAATAGAATGTCAGGGTGAACGAAAACGTAATCCAACTGAAACGTTGGAAATGAACCCAGGTCAGAAAAAGTATCAACTAAAGAAAGTGCATCTAAAAAGTGGGCAAGTTGTGGAGATGAACATACCTCTCCAGAAGCGGACTTGGGCATGTCCAAATACATAAATACAGACACCGAGAATCATCGGTAAAAGGAGTAAATAGTAGAGAGTTAAAGATCTAGCTTATCCGCTTATTACCTTCTTCAACAAGACTCTACGTCGACTCCCAGCAACATTTTACTTCTTTTTATTCAAAGCATAACAGAATCAGTTGGCAATTAACTGATATTTTGCCAACCATTCCAATAAACAATCTAATAAGTAAATAGGGTTTTTAATATTGTTGTTAAAATTTCCTAAAAACAAAGAAAATGTATAAATTCACTTTCATATGTTTAGGTTTTATTAAAATACTAAACCTTGCAGGGAAGTGAAGGTAGTTAAAATAATAGCAGTGCCGAGGGATAAACCATCCTCTTTTGATGCATACCAACTTTTGGGGGGGTGGGGGGGGCTGAAGGTTAAACATAATCTCCAAATTTTCAATTTAATCTCCAAATCCCACAAATTAGTCATGAATGTAATTAAATCTTAATTATAAAAGAAGAGTTGTTTCTCTGTCCATCGTGCACAGTCTGTCTAGGACTTTACCTCCCTGTATGTAATGAAGATGCATATGTCTGTGTTGTGTGTGAGTGACTTACACTTGATTGTGCCATTTAATGTATACACAAGCGCGCACACACTGAGCTTTATATAAGATATTGAAATAATACATTCTCCTCCTACTCAGTCTGGACAATCCCTACTCTGGGCTGAGCAATAAGTGACATAAAGAAAACTCAATCCTTTAAATCATAAAAAAAAATTAGATAATTATTAGGGGATTATTCAGTAATAAATAGATTTTTTTTTTTTTTTTTTTTTAATTTATTTATTTTTGGTCTGCCATTGAATTAAAATATAGATGTGCACATGCAAGTGGACATAGGCACATAATTTGAATGAAATTGGAATGGATATCTTTATCATGATAATTAATTTCCCTTTCTGCCTGGGTAACAGGAAAAGAATATTAGCCAAAATAAAGCATGCAGACCATTCGAATCATCTTTATGACGCCTTCTGTATTTAAACTAAATATATTTTCTAATAAATGTAATATTTTAAATGCAGAAGCAATTTAGATTCAAAATTTTTTCATCTTGATGTCAATGTGACTGATAACAATCAAAAGGAAAATGGGATACTTTTTTAAAATTTTATTGTAATTTTTTTGTTATGGACAAATGTTAGTACGAAAAAGTTAAAGAAAGATATCCTCTCCATCTCCTCCCCCCCCCCCCCCCATCTCAACCCCAAAGAAAATGCATGTAATGTTTCAGTCACTTTGACTGCAATTCAAATTTCAATGCATCAGACCCAACAGTTCCACATGGAATGGACTATGTAAACCCACTTTTTGGTTCATGGGCACAGTGGTATGGAACCAACTGATCGGACAAAACATTGCTCTACAAGATGATGTGATTTTTACAAGTTGAATTTCTCTAACATTTCAACACTAAAATTTACACGTTTAAATTTTTATGAAAGACAAAGCCCTATTTTAAGCCCACCAAATTGACAAGCATTCTTTTTTTTTCTTTAAGCTGGGACTATGCCATATGTAGGTACGCACACCTCTGAGTGCAACAATTTGAAATGCATCAAGAAATTCTCAGCTTTTAAAGTGCAGAAAAGAACGGCTGAACATTGAGATAGGGACAATTTAAAGGCATGAAATAAGCGCACAAGAGAAAGAAAGAATTATATCTTTATTAAGAGAAAAGATTAAATTTTGTTTACATACCAATTTTATCACAATCTTGAAAATAAGCAAGATCTGACCAGAAAATTAAAAGGAAATTTCACTATTTTGACTCATTTTCACCATGCAAACTAGGGAGGTTTGGGATAGCAAGAAAAGAAGTGTCATGGTTTTCTTATTTTGATATGCATCATAGTTATTGTATATAGAAATATCATATCTACCAAGTGAAATCTAGGATTATCACACTTCCAACAGAAATTTAAAGTAGCAGGTTAGTGGTCATTTTTTTTTTTTTTTTTTTTTTTTTTTTTTAAATTGCTGCTCCTGGTTATTGATGTCCTTGACATATCAGCTGATTTATCTTAGAGGGAAAGTGCAAATTTGTGTTTGCATCGCCAGATTATTAACACAACTGAAGACAGTTTTCCATTTTATGATTAATTTACTATCAAAAAATTTTTTTATTGTTGTTTCCCGCAACTTACGCTACTTATCTCAAGATGTCCGTTTTCTTCTCCGTCACATCCTTTATTACATTATTTTAACATGTCTAATTATGTTTTCTTTATTGCTGTTTTTAAACAAAGTCCCTTGAATATTTCTTCTCTTCCCCCATGTAATTCCTAGTTATTTGTATCTGCATTAGATTGATCTTTGTTTCATTTTATGCAACTGAAAAAAAAAGTATTTTATCAAATACAATCAAGTCCATTAATGCCCTTCTAAAATGAGTTGGTTTTAGCTCTTGAGAAAATTTGTGATTTTTGTCATTCACATGAGAACAGCAAATCCACTCATCTGCTCCTGAAAACAAACCAAAAGGTTTTGAGAGGAAAGAGCAATGCACTTAAATAATTTATTCTCATAGACAGAATAAATTGTGTATTTATTTTAGCATCAAAATTTGTAATGTTAACATTAAAAAAACTGAAATTATTTTTATGCTATATAGAATTAGTAATTGATTTTCATAAAAATGACACTTTTTAATATTCAATTTTAATTGAAAACTATTTGGACTGTCTTCAGAATTCAATTATCAAAAATCTGAGCAACTTTAAACATTTTTTTGTTTCCACTTCCCATTCCAAAATGCTGATATAAACTTAAAGCTTCTTTAGTACGTGGTTATACTAGTGTCAAAATAGTTATTTACTCATTGCTTTACAAATGCCCTCTCTCACCACATTTGATCATTCCAAAGGATCACATTATGCTTTTGCCAAATGATTGATTATAAGTTGAAATCCCACCAATGCTAAATTCATTTAAGGTGCATTACCACCAAAATTTGTATACTTGAAATTAAACTGTAAATTTAACTTCTTTTTCAACAAAATAATTAATCCTCTTTTTTTTTCTTTTTTTTCCCCTTCATTTTATTCCAGAGGAACACGGAGAAGACCTTTCACCTTACAATGGAGAAGTCCTGTTAAAACTGCACCGAGAGTTTCCTGGGGATGTTGGCTGTTTTGCAGTGTATTTCCTGAATCATATCACTCTCCAGCCAGGCCAAGCTATGTTCCTTGATGCCAACTTACCTCATGCGTATTTATCTGGAGGTAAACAAATAACATTAGAACGCAATGCAGTCAGGGTGGGGAGGGGATATGAAGTCACTGGTTACATATATAACCAGTGCAAAATGTGTTAAAAAAAGTTGTCGTCTTGTGGACTTTTAAAAATTCATTGTGTTCATATATATATATATATATATATAGCTTGGGATAGAAAATATCAACAAATTCTTCACAGGTGTCTTAATAACAATTGAAAATGGAAAAACTCTTTCCTTTTCTAAACTTCTTGGAGCAGTGAAAAAAAAATCTGTTTGCTTTTTTTTAATGGCAGCAGTAATGGTCCTCAGCAAGCTTTTAGTTCATTCACTTCTCAGCAAAGGGATTTTAGTAGTTCTTAACTTTTTGTCTTATTTGGTTGTAAGGATTTACTGGTGATCTGGGAGGAAAGAACTCTACTTTCCCTTTTCCTAAGGCTTTGAACAATGAAGACAGAACATTAGCAATTTTATCACATCTTAAACAACAAGAATTCGTTTTAGAGATTCCCATGACAATCGCAAAATCTCTGGGAGACGTTGCTACTCATTTCTTATTGGTTTGACTTTAATGATGCATTGTCAAATTGTCGGAATCCTTCAAAGCTACTGACATCTTAATTCTGCTGAATCAGGGTCATGGCAACTACTGAAACAAAATGGTTTCTCATATTACCACATCAGTCAGCTTTTGCACACTTATCAGTTTGGTAAGGGGGTGGTGAATTTAATTAATGATATTAAGCAAACATTTTGTACCTGAATTCTCATATATACAATTTCCAGTTTTACCAAATTCATTTGAGGTTCAGTTACTCCGAACTGTACATTCACAGTTCATATTAATGAATGTATCTTTCATAGTTCCAAACTACCTAAAGGATGCCATGCACCTTATGCAGAATTGTAACATTTCAACACAAAAAAAAAATAAAATAAAATTTCAAATCTCTTATTTTGTTGATTACAGGTAATTACAAATTACCTTCACATGACCAAAGCTCTGAGGTCAATGTTTGAATTTATTTTAAAAATGTGCCTTTTCTCCCTGCACCAGGATTCAAGGTAATGAGAGGGCAGGGCTGGATTTTGACATTAATCATCTTTTTTTTATATATATATATATATATATATATATATATATATATATATAAATTACCAAACTCTTTAATGATGTATTGAGTTTTTCCTTTGAGATTTACTTATATATATTTTACACACAAAATACTGCAGAGTGGGTACAGCCTGGTGATTTCTATATGCATTGAATCAGAGTAGCATCAAATGGTGAGGAACAAATTAACACAAAGATGGTATTTGTTTGTGTTTTCGAAATGACATCCATGATCTTGAAATTGATGGATGGTTTAAAAAATAAAACACACACCCTTCGTTAGAGGATAAAAGGGCAATTACAGGCCCACTCCGCCCCCACCACAAGGAAATTGTTCCTAGACCAAGTAATGTTGGACTTGAATAGAAAAGGTCTGGACAAATCCTATAATTTGAAATTTAAACTAAAAAGACAGACAAGCTGGTTAAACATCAGTTTGAAAACAATTGTCAATATCAATAGCTCTCCTACTGGAGTGTCTTTGAAGAAACAATACTCAGCAAATTCTATACTTGGACAACAACATGATAGCAACCAAGTTGAGGAGGAGGAGGCATCATTGAAAATCACAAAGATGCCAGCAGATGAAATGGAGAGTAGGACATGTGCTACAGGGAAATAAGACCTTTTGAAAGTGAACAGGAGAGGAAACAATAGCCATCAACATCTGGCAGAGTTGGGACATGTAGAAAAATTGGCCAGCCTCATTGGGGATGTTAATTAATACCAAGCTAAAGGAGGATCTGATATTGAAAATCAAGAGGAAATTAGGACAGGAAGAAAGCCTTAGTTTGTCTTCTAGAATGAATTAACTGATTTGAGATGAGAACAATCTAACCTTGTGGATAAAAGAAGACTTCTAAATTCTCTAAGAGGTTACCAAATATGAGTGGATGAAGGCCGGGGGGGTGGGGGTAGAAGCTAACCATAACAAGCATACCAAATTTGATTATACACTCATTTATTCAGTGTAGCATTGGTTTTACAGCCTGATAGCTTATTGTTATGCTTTCATTAAGATATTAAAAAACCAAGCCTTTCTATCCTCAGCTAGTTTTGTACTAGGCATTACTTAATTTAAAGCTTTCTCCTAAGATTTATGTAAATGTAAAAAAAAGTTTAATTTTCCTTTCTTTCAGATTGCATGGAGTGTATGGCCTGTTCTGATAATGTTGTCCGTGCTGGCTTGACTGTCAAGTACGTTGATGTGCAGACATTATGCAAGATGTTGGATTACACTGGACGACCTCCACAAAAAGCTATTTTCTCTTCCATTCAAGATACGGAAGATCCTTATGCCACTATCTTTAAACCTCCTGTTATAGATTTCGCTGTCATACGTATTGAGGTAAGACACTATGTGACATTTAAAAAAAAAAATTCTTTCATATTTGAATAATGTTGTTTATCAATATTTCTGAAGGGCCCTTGTGAATGAAGTAGACTTGAATGCTCTAACAATAATTATATATCATTTTACACTAAGGCTGGAAAAGGAGATTCTTTTTCTACTATACTGATATTTAGATGAAGTTTGGTTTAGAAAAAAAATGAACAGGGGGGGAGAAATTGATAGAGTTCTCCTTTGAGCAATGTTCTTTCTCTCCTTTCAGCTTCCAGAAGATGTTGCACAATATCAACTAAGGCCCCTCAGCAATGCCAGCATCTGTATTGTGATCAATGGCAAATGTGAAGGAACAACTCAGTCATTGCCTCATCCTCTCAAACTCAACCCAGGATCTGTGTTTTTTATATCTGCCTGTGAAACTGTGACTCTCAAACTGGAGTTAGGCAGTATGCTTATTTTCAGGGCTTACCCTAACCTTTAAGGATTTTTTTTTTCTCCTCCCTATATATATATAAAAAAAAAAAAAAAAAAAAAATGTACAAACACATACACACAAAATATACACACAAATGTTATATAACACCAAATGATGGCAGTTCATCCAGTAGTAAATACACCGTACAGTTTGGGAACTTTTTTTTTTTTGCGCTTCCTCCTCTAAATTTTGCTGGATGACTTAAAGGTGTCTTTATACATCAACTGACACAGTCTTCTTGGACCATCTGTTTAAGCAAGGACCACCCCCCCCTCTCCCTTGGTACATAGAAAACAATCTAGAGGCTTCCCCTCTCCAGTTAAAAAAAAAAAAAAAAAAAAATGCACAAGACCTTTTTAAAGCTCAATAATTGAGTAGTTATCTTTTTTCAAGAGACATTAAAAAGCTCAAACAGTTTTCTTTGTCTTCTGAACCTGTTATTTTTGACTCAATTTTTTCTTTTTCGTTAGTGAGGTGTGCAACTCTACCAGTCAAGAAATGGATCAAGCAGTTATAAAGGATTGAATTTTGTTCAGTGTACGAAGGAAACTATTTGAGCCTTTTATTGTTAGGTAATTTTTAAAGATTTTATATTTTAATCTTAGAATGTTTTGTTAGACTAAGAGCCGATTGGGAAGTTTAAATTTCTTTGTTCTTAGAAAAAAAAATAAACACTTATTACTAAGTCCATCTTATTTACAAGTTTTGTAGCACTGACTAACAGTTGGTAACAATTCACTCAATGTTCAGGTTTTGGCTTCAGAAAAAGAATTTAATTGATTAAATACTTTAACAAAGTGGCAACATTAAAAAAAAAAAAATAATTAGTAAATAAAAATAAGGAAATTATTTTAAGCATTCTATGAAAATAACTTATCCATGTGCAAAATTTCATAATGACCCCTTTCACACATGTGTATGTATATATATATACACACACACACAGGTCTTCATTTTTGGCATAATTGCTAGCATTGCATCTTATTTGTTTGAAATTCAATTTGACTCTCTTGCTCTCTCTCTTCCCCACACACACACACCCAATGCTGCTGCTACCCACCTTGCTCTCCCTTAATTTAATAAGGTTCATAATGCATTTGTTAATTCTGTTAATTCATTTCAATAAACTCTTTAGTTTGAGCCTCTCCAATTTTCATGACAATCTTGGCAGGGGATGGATTTCTTTCAAATCTTAGTTGAAAAATAATTTCTCAATTCTATTTTTTTGATGGACTAGTGATTCATCTTTGCCATGTTTAGTTTCTTTAAATATTTAAAGAAACTTGCTTTAAAAAAAAAAGCTAGTGGAGGGGGGTAAGGGTTATCATTTGGCCCGTATCTGGAACATTTTTGTAGAAAAGTGGTGATGAAGCCTGTCTTTTTAATCTATACTTGTTTGTAATTGGTTTTCAGTGAAATCTTGTGTCTTGAGACTTTCTATTTCTTTCTTAGAGATTAAAAAATTCAGTAGGTTTTAACTTTCTTCTGAAACTTCATTTTATTTCAGCTTTTCTTTTCTGACCATTTCATCCCCTGTTCCTCCGGAATTTTCCACCCCTTCCCATTACTTCTATGAAGTTATTGTGGAATTTCTATTCGATTTGTCTCCACAAAACTAGCAAAGGAAATAAAGGTAGGCACCTTTTTATGCTTGGAGAGAATCGATTTTGGCTTCTTTGGTATCAAGTTCAGTGGATGTCTTTCTAGACCAAAAACTGGTGAGTAAATAGACCTGTAATTAGCATATATTTTTTTTCTTTTCTTTTCATATATTTATGAATAAATATAAATGAGTAAAAAACTTGCTGACTGCTCTCTTCTGCATTGCAACGTTCCTTTTGTTATTCGTAACAACTGAATATTGCCTTCAGCCACAGTCATGGAGATTTTGTAAGCCAGGCAGCCTAACCTTGCCCCAACCTTCAGTGCTTAATGCAGAGCATCAACTTGCTTGCAATGCTTAGAGTACCAAGGGCTACTGCCAGTAACCCCCCCCCCCCAATACAGGTCAGGAGACAACAGCTGCAATGAAAGAGAGAGGGAAAAAAAATGATTGAGAATTGTTTTATTTTTGTTTTGAAAGACCAGTTTTTCATTGTATAGAATGAGAAGAAAATATTTTTTTTTCAAAAATCATTGTCCAGCAGTAGCAGTGTATCTTATCCTTATTTCTAGGAAGGAATGTCTTAGAAGAATTAAAATGTGATGTCCTTGTGCTATACTCTGGTCACTGAGGCAAGGAGTGGGGGGTGCATAAAAAAAAAAGCTGCTTTGTTATTCTCATTAATCTGAACCGGATTTTGAGAGATGTCAAAGCTTTTTCTTCTTCGGAGGGGGTGGGGGTCAGATTTGTTTTTCTTCTCCTTTTATCAAAAATGATGAGTGGAGGGAATTGGCTGGAAATGAACTTTTTCAAGTGCATCCTTTGCAGCTTTTTTAATGGTAAACTAGAAATTAAGTTTGGGAACATTTTCATTGTATTGAATATCTTTAAGTGAGATTGGGGAGGTGGGGCTCAAAACTGCACACAAAAAGAAGGCACTGCCCTGGGGCTGAGCAAGGGAAGGGAGACCAAGATAATGATAAATTTTGATTATAACAACATCAACTGAAATTTGATTTTCTTTGGGATGACAGGAAGGATAACATTTGAATTAAAGTTCTGCTTCTCTTTCATAAAACAAGCATTTTTAATTAAAGATGCTTAGAACCGGTTTCCTCATGACCAAAGACAAAGAAAAATTCTAAATTTCTCCACTCCAAGGCAGAAGGAATATAAAGTTTCTTTTAGAGGCCACAGCATTTAAATAATAAAAAAAAAAAAAGCTTGAGTAAAAAAGAACCGGAGTGGGTGGGAGTGGATAGTGGGAAGTTTAACAACAACAACAACTATTATAACAAGTTAGAGATTATAGCATTTGGCATCACCAAATTGACCAGCTGCTAAAATTAGACAATGTGTCTTTTGTAAAAGGGGCAAGGTTGATGGACAATTTCCTGAAACGGGTGCAGACTAAGAGGGGAGAGGAGGTGCCTGGGCTGCATCATGACCATTGCTGCTGGGAGTAATGATGATGATTAAAAAATTCATGTTTGAGTTAGAAAGAAGTCACTGCCTCTGCTTGGGTTTGGCTATCATCATCATCATCATCTGTTTCCACTCCGTAAAGTCATTGATTCTGTCAGGGAAGAGGAGGAATGCCTGTGACAGTTAAGAACACAGTTGGCCAAAGAATTGGTTTTCATTTCTCAAGACTAGAGTTGCTGATTTCAATGAAGTACACTGCTTACATCCCACATCTGAAAGAGAAAAGAAAAGTGGAAAATTATTCAGATTTTTTTGTTTTAAACTGGGTAGGGGGAGGGTGTTGATACAAGTGATCAATCTTAACAAGGATCAGGCTTGTCGTTTCAGTTTTATTTCCAACTTGTAAGGAAATAAACTTAGTTAATTGTTAGCTTTTAATGTTTGTTTAGAACAGGTAGAAAGCCTTAAAAATGTGAGCTTTGTAATTGATTAAATAAACTTTTTGCTTGCTGGTATCATTCAAGTTGACGCATCTACAGCTGATGATAAGAGTGGAGTATCTTTAAATATGCTTTCCGGTTCCAACTGATATTGAAACGCAAGAAGATCAATAATAAAAGAAAATAACACTTAGAATACATTGATTTTTAGATATAGACAACAGAATCAGTGTCTGGAGATTGCAGAGATGACAAGTTGCCCCCCCCCCTCCTATCAATGCAATGAGTTTAAAGAAAACCACAGCCTACCTTGATGACTCTGTCCTTTCCAACTGTAAGGAGTCGTTTACGAGTGGCATCCAGCTGCATATGCACAATGCTGTGTTTGGCATCATGAAATGTAGCAAGAGGTGCTCGCCTGAAAGATAAAGGTTAACCAATTCTCAAATATTTTTATATTCTCAGGTTAATTAGAAAATAAAGATTGGAAGAGGGAGGGAGGTACTACTTACTCTTCTTCTGTTATTCCAGAAAAACACTGATCACAAACACGGACTGCATATTCATAGCCAAGTGGGGGGATGGTGCACCTATTGTCACTGCATTTTCCACAGACAGCCCGCCCACACTTACGACAGTGATGCTGAAAATTAAAATAGGGGAGAAAAACCATAGAGATATTAAACTTCAAGATTAGAGGGAGAAAAAAAAAAAAAAACAGCAAATCTTTTTGCATGCAACACAAACAGAATAGAAAATGTTCAAATAAAATTGGAAAAAATAACCAGTTTCATCCAAGGGGAGATGGAGATTTTTCAGTGTTCCCATGTTGCCACCAAATGTGACACAAGGTCAAGGTTTAAAGTGGATTTAACATCCTAAGGGGAGATAACCAAAGAATTTTGTGTTGCTAACTAAATGGCCATACACTGCAAATCACCTTCAAGATAAATCAGATATTTGATGGCTGTCAATTTAGTGCCGATATTTAAAAATTTGATCCATTTTTTTTTTTTTTTTTTTTTTAGCAAACCCGATTGCCTCCTCACCTGTCTGTTCCCAATCACTTTTTGCTCCCACATTTTTTGGACATTCCAGAAGAATGGGGCGTCACACTTCTGGCAAATATCACTTTCAGCCCAGTCAGGAGTCTGGAAAGAAATATGCAGAAATCAATTGTAACAATCAGATTTACTGAAAAATAGGAAAAGGACAAAGAAAAAATTAAGTATTTTTTTTTTTTTAAGTTACACATAAACATCGGAATCAATTCTGCATGGTAACAGTCAACTTCACACCTCAAGCCATCTTTAGTGTGGCAAAATCCGTTAATCCAGTTTGGGTCTAAAAAGACATTATAGTTCATGAGGCTGCCGGTACTCAAAATCCTGTCAAAGTGATCTCCTTTGCATGCCACAATTTTAGTCACTTGCTTCACGTTGTGCAAATTCTCTGCTGGGCTAAAGAGACACCTTAGGACCCAGGTTTAGGAGTCGACAATTTGATTAATGAAATGTCAATAAAAAAAAAAATTTAAAAAAATTTTTTTTTTTAACACCTTAAAGACTGAGCCAGTAAGGCAATATTAATAATTAATTCAAGGAAATGTCAACAATCATCGCAATAAGCTCACAGGCTGTTCAAATCTTTTAAAAAACCAATTAGTGAGGATCTTAAGTTTTCCTTGAAAATGCATGGCTCTGTACATTACTGGTGGAGAAATAGAAGAATTGACAAGTTTTGTGCACCCCAGATAAGAAGTTTGATGTGGAGATGTGTGCACATGCACATACTGGTTGCTCAAAGTAATACTTTCTATTTTACTATAGGGCTTGAACCTTACTATATATATATATATATATATATATATATATATATATATATATATTACAGACAGCAGTTATCTGGCAAAATTTGATTTGATGTGGAAGCTTATCTAAAGCAAAATGTATCAGTGAAATCCTCCAGGGGGGGGTATTGTTGGAAGATATGAGTGTGATTACTTTTAATGTGTAATCAAGGAAGAGACGAGGTTAATTCCTATAAATTAGATTTGGTTGAAAGCTTCCAAGAAAATCAAATTAGAAATTAAACTTGGAAAATTGGGTATTACCAACTATTGTCACTCACCAGATCAGCTGAGGCGATGATGATTGATAATTTTTCTCTTATATCAAAGAGATTATCACTAAACACACAATTTCCTCAGAAATGATGCAAACTTTTTTTTTCCTTCCAGAAATTTGAGTTTTCTGAAACTTGACCAGACTACAGGCAAAGAAATCTATGGAAAATTAAATTACTGATTAAATTTTGCAACTCCATCATTGTGACAAGACTGATGTAAAGAAATCTAATCACTTGCTGTTTACAGAATGGAGACCATCTAATCAGCTGAATGAACCTCTGACATGACCAAATTATTACCAAGTAACTAAGTTTGTCTACCATTGATCAAGTGACTCCATTTCAGGAAGAAATTTATTTGATTTGAAAGAAGACACGGCAACAACAAAAGGAAAAGGAAAAAAGAAGCTATTCTGACATTGATTACTACCAATTGATTTTGCCAACGTGATCGAGACGGTGACATTTCAGCTGTGAGTAAACAACAAAAGGTGGAAGTGTCTCCTTTCCAGTAGGTCATCAAAACCATTACTGACCCAGGATATTTAAGAGGTACAATTAGGTTGTGGGTAATATATTTCGGCAATGGTGACAACAGTGCATGAGAAGCCACATTTACAAGTGCCACACTGGCCCTTTGGCGCTTTTGCCAGAAAAATGCCTATGGTCAATGATGATGATGACTGTAAAATATGGGAAACTTGCTTTCCATCCAGCAGTGTGATTATTATGATTTCTGTATCTTGTTTCCAATGGTAACAGGCTCTCCTCTTTCAAACAATGAATTCTAAATCAATTTCAAAATTGTGTCTGCTTTCAAATCATTCATAGCAACCTCTTGACTTTATAGTCAATTTCCAACCACATTTCTCAGCCTACTTACCAAATATCAAAGCTTTTCCACAAAATATCTGTTCAATGCAAAGTGTGTGTCTAAATGTTAGAGAATTTTTTTCAATATTCAAACTTGCTGCTGAAAATCATTTACAAGTGTCAAAAAGTTTAAAATTAATGAACAGTGTGGTTTTAAGTTCGGGGTTGTCAGAAAGCATGTCCTCCTCCCCCTGACTATTAAGCACATCCTAGTAAATTGCTTCAACTGCTCTACTATTTAACCTTAGCTAGAATGAGGAAGACATGGATTCTCACCAAAGGGATTAGTTTGAGTCCCAACACTACAGATACTATTCTGTGCTATTTATTGTGAAGCCACTTCAGGAAGTGACCCCAGAAAAGGTTATTTCTTTTACCAAGATTTGATTTGCCCAATTACAAGGCTGTCAGTTGCTTACATCCTCTGTGGTTTTCATCAGTGATCAGGTTCAATACAACTTTAGGTATCAAATAAAAACTGGTGACTCTCCTAGAACCCATGAAGTTTACCAAAGAGGGTTTATAAAGAAGCACCCATCTCCTTTCCTAACCCTCCCACCAACCAAGGCTCGTTTTTGTTTAGCACAAAAATTCCTTCCCATTCAACAAAAAGAAGAATGAAAAAAACATTTTTTTTTTCAATACTCACTTCTACTCGTTTCCCATCCATATTCCAAAATGCCACCATGCAGTCATCGCCTCCAGACAAACACTGATTAGAAATTGGGGAGTAAATCAAACACTGAACTTTATCACTGAAAAGACAAGAAAACCTTTACGTTTATATAAGAAATGTGGACACTGATGTCAACACAGTTTTCAGTTTCAATTTTTAGGCCATCTATAAAACTATTTGGATTTTAAGAAAGTTTCATTAATATAGATTACATTGTCAATCTGTTTCCAACACTTAACAAGTGTCATAATATTGCTTTTGTCTAAGTCTCTTAAAAGAGGCAGGTGTCCACCTTATTTTTAATTACCATCTTGATGGTAATCAGATGGAACAAGATCCAGAGAAGAAGAAGGATGTGAAATTCTCCCTCCTCTGGCTCCCAAAGGGGAGCTCTTCAGCCATTTTTTAGGTGCAGTCTTTGCTGCAGAGGCCCAGGATAGGACACTACATTTTTGCAATTAATCAAACTGACCCACTTTCCTTTCAAAGCAGGGTTTGCCCTGACAGTAATTGTCTGCTGTATCCTGACAGAACCTCCACCCCCAATGCTTATCAAAAGTTTCCTTAGAGGAGAGGGGAGACCCACTTTGGCTTTGACAATAGTTCACCTTCAATATAAAGGTGTTGAAGGAACCATGAAACAAGCCATTGTCAAATATTCATGGGAAAATTCACATTTGACTCTGGTTTCCAGATAGAAAAAAAAAACAATTTGTGGGTAAAAATCTTCAGAACATTTTGAGAGTCTTATAAACCAAAATTAAGAAAATAACATTTTTTATAAAAAAATAATTAAAAAAAAAATTTATTTGGCTTAATTTTTTTCAGATTAAGGAAAAGGGAAAGTCAATGTCTAGAGGATGGCCATTGAAAGAAAGTATCAAAAAGTTTTGGACTTACTGATGTCCTTGCAATTCAAAGGCTGTTCCTCTCCTGCCTCCAATGTCCCACACAATAATTGATTGATCAAAACTTCCCGAAAATAACAAACTTCGACTAGGATCCCAACTCAAGCTACGTACACTACCTTGAAAAGAAAAGAAAATCTATTATGACCAGGTCAATCTTTAGACACACACAGCAAAGTTGGATTTGAATTTAACACATTTCCTAAACTATTCTCAGTTTGCCAGAATTTGTGAAGAATTCAAGAGCATTACAAAAAAATGGGGCCATTTGATACATTTTGCAGAAATATTTTTAAAAAATAATGAAAATCTAGGCAAATTTGGACCTTTGTCCCCCCCCCTGGTATTTCCATTGACACCACTATTATTTTAACTACCCCTACTCTTTGGCAATGTTTAAAAAAGCAATGATTAAAATTCTAATAAAACGGAAACATGAAAGTGAATTAATACATTTTCTTTGTTCTTGAGAATTTATAACAAAATAACAGCACTATTATTGTTTATTGGAATGGTTGGCAAAAGATTGTAAATGATAAATAACGATTTCCTTAGTCTGTTCACATTTTTTTATAATTTAGTAAATTTTTATAAATTTATGAATTAAAAATGCTCATATTTATTTCTTTATAAATTGGTGTTAATATTAAATATTGCATTAATTTTAATTGGATTAGTTTTTAAAATGTAAATATAAAATTATTTTTGCAAATAAACAATCTAATAAGTAGTGTTTATTATTTTGTAAAATTTTTAAGAACAAAAAAAAAATGTATAAATTCACTTTCTTTATTTTTACATTTTATTACTATTCTAATTATCACTTTTCAAAACAACAAAATTTGCTGAGGAATGAAGGAAATTAAAATAATAGCTGCTGTGTCGGTGGAAAAACTGTCCTTTTCACATTCCATTTTTTTTTTTTTTTTTTTTCCCCCAGGCTAAAAGGTCAGAGTTTACCAAAATTTATTTCTCAATAAGCTGAAATATTTCCTCAGATTTTAATATGGTGAATGTTTCTCATAAAATAAATGCTTGCCAAGAACGTACTTACCAGAGTGGCCTTTAAAAGTGGTAATCAGATCAAAACAATTGTTCTTTACTTTCAATACTGATATGTGACCAGAGTAATCTCCTACAAAGGCATATTTGGATTGTTCATCAAATCTACAGACAGTTAAAGAAATAAAAATAATGCAGGTCTTCAGGGGAAAATAGGAAAGTTTGCAAACAAACTTGATAGATTTTAAAAGCATTTAAATGTACTAGCAGAGAGCAAATATGAAATGAAATTTTGAAGCCAACTTAAATTGGATTAGAACAATAATTAGTGTCCAAATAGTCAGATGTCAACTCCATTTAGGAAGGCGCCTGAAGCATCAGGTAAATACTTTCATTCAATCAAAGTGAAATTAATGTAGCACAGTAAGTTTTTTCTAAGAGGTAAGAAAAGGTATTTTGGACAAGAACCACAAATTCTTAGTCAATCTTTGTGGGAGGAAAAAAAAAAATGGGTAAAGACTGGCAGCAAAACTCATTTTTGGTATCAAAGGAAAGCTTTTCAGAAAATTTATAAGAATTGGTTCTTGGTGTGGGGGGGGGGGATCAAAGAAAAGAATTCCAAATATGAATTTAATGGTTGTCTAAATAGATAGAATGAAAGGATACTGTAGACAGAGGCACCATGATGTGGCCTGATAACCCCCTAATCGCCGACCAGTTTCAGAACAGTGCCACTGGAAATATCTGTCACGTCCACAGCTTAAAACCCATTCACAGTTCAATGAGAAAATAATGGCAGTCACCCTTCCTAGATGAGCTGAAATGGAAATTCATATTGAAAATAAAGGTCAAATATTGACAGCAGGTGATCAGAAAACAAAATATTTTTTTTATACTATTTTACACATTAATTGCATCCCATTCCCCACCACCTACCCAGACCAACAAGGCCGAGACAATTACAGAAGACAAATTAATGCTACAGGTAAGTTAAAAAAAAAAAAAAGTCAATACATGTGCCCCAATGAGAAAGCTGGATTAGCAGCATTTCTAGATAAAATACCAGAGCAATTTTTGTAGTCATTGAAAAAACCAGACCTTTCTAGTTTTCTACTTGAGAGGAGGAGTTTGTGGACATATTTACATTATAACAATACAATATGGTGTGTAATAAATCTGTATTTTTCTTACAGAAATGAAGCAGTCCTTTTTGTGCAAGAAATTCCAGAAAGACAAAAAAAAAAAAAAAAAAATTATTTTTTCCATGAAAGAGACCTTGAAAAAGGATGCTACATTTTGTGAAATTTGCAGAAAATCTTTATAATAAAAAAAAAAAAAAAAAAAAACCCACCAAAATCTGAATATCTCTTCCATCTTAAATTAAACCAATGGTAAGTTATCCTTAAGTTTCGTTTCAAGCAGATTATTTTCTCTATTAACATTATTCAGACTATTGTCCTCATGTTTGTCGCGAAGAACACATGGCACATTGGATAAAGGCATTGATACCTGGCTAAGGCGGTGGAGAACTTTCAGAGGGGAATTAACAGGAGAAAACTGATAACTGACATCCATTAAACATGGCACGTGGAACTAGAACAGTCTACCCCAGTGAGCGAAATAAAGGGTTCAGTTCGACATTCCAACCAACTGAAGAAGGCCGGAGCGTACAACCGCCGAAACATAATAAATACGGCAACAAAGATGAAGACAATAGTCCAAATAGTGTACATAATACCTCATCTCAGAAATATAGACAGATATTTTCTGTAAATTTCAATAACCAATTTTTCGGACACTCAACATCAGTCGACTGAATGATATTCCTACAATTTGATTCTCTTTCATTTTCATTATCAGCATTCTTTAAATGATTTACAAAACTTACATTATCACCAGACAATTAACTTTGTATTACTACTACTGAGACAGAGGCTTTCAATGTAAACAATTTCACATTAAAAAAAGGAGGGGGCTTTCCAACACTCGCACACAGAGAAAAGGAAAAGAAAATACTTGATATTTTGATCGTCAAAGGATTGACAATATTTCAGGTCTCACTTCAAGGTTTTGCAATTATACCATTATTTAGGAAATTTTAGGAGAGATCCATTTTTGTTTCTACATTTCATTGGTCTAGCAAATTTGATGACCTTCTACAATGTCATGTGGCTCTAAGAACTGGAGTCCAAAGGTCAAATAGCTTTTTTTCCCTTTTTTATGTACTAATGGACAAGGGCAACTTAAATTAGACTCAAGGCTACAAAGCAAATTTTACATTATGTCAATAAAATAGACTATTAGATTTGCTAATCACACCTGGATAAGATTTTATATATTTTAGGTTATTTCATTGTAATATGATTTGAATACTACAAGTATTTACAAGTCCAGGCAAAGCTGGGTACTTGTGTTTATGTTTGGTCAAAGTTTGGAAAGTGAGATTTTTTTCACCATCCTCCTGTGGGTGTGCATACAAAAAAAGAGTCATTTTGAAAGTAATGCCCCCTATTTTATTATGCTGGTAGTAGAGATTCAACAATCCCACAAATATTTTGTTTTACATATGGTAATAATGGTAAAATAGCATCTGACATGAAAATGTATACAAAACAGGAGCATAATTGAATTCCATTCTGAAAATTTACAGAAACTAAGCAGTCACTGTCAGTATAGTTGGTGAGTAATGATACTTCAGCAGCAATGACAATGCTGTGGGTGACAAGCCACATTCCATCAAGACTTGTGCAAATACTAAGCAATAAATCAGTTCCAATAAGAAAAAGATGACTTAGTGTTTCTGTTCTAATAATGTCCGCCACTAACGAAGAGCAAATAAGAAGGGTAATAGCTGCTTGCTAAGTTATCAGATTTTGTTCTCATTTCATAAGCACACACTCACAGAATTATCAGAAGCAGCTAAAAAAATGGATTACGGCTTAGTGCTGATCCAGTCAATTAAGAAATCCGTCCAAGGATGCATTTCAAATACTATAGCTGTGAGATTAGGGTTATCAGGATCACTAAAAATAAGTTTGTTCTCCTTAAAATAGTAAAAGTAGAAAAATCATTTCAAGAAGCCAGATATATCATCCCCTCTCATAACGAGTGCTTCTGCATCAATGTCCGAGTGCTTCTGCATCATTGTCCGAGTGTTGGTGGCATGATCTTTGTTTCATGGATTTGAACCACAAGTACAACAACTAGAGTTTTTGTTGTTTTTTTATATAGAGACACCTTTGTCACTTAAATTCCAGAGAGGTGCAGGAAGACAGACAGAGATTAGGGTGTCGTGTGATAATATGGTCACATCAGTTAGGGTGGGGGACATGCCGATAGACTGCTTCTCAAATGATGTCTTTGAAAAGTCTCCATCTTAGCTTAAGCCCCTCCCTCTCCACTCACTCTTATCGACACTGTTCTGACTTTTTTGTTCCTATAAATTTAAAAACAATTACAACAGCCTCTGACTTCAATCTGCATTTTGATAACATTTTTGTAATTCCTCAGCCCAGAATAATCATTCAATAACAAGATTGAATATATATATATATATATATATATAATACCCACAACACACAATGACTAAACTCAAATTCCTGACTAACAATTTAATTCAGATTCCTGTGTGACATTTTGACAGGTCAACAATTCATACTCAGTCATAACTAGGCCAACATTTACACTTTGGAAACCATTTGAGTTAAAAAAAAAAAAAAAAAAAAGATTAATTTTAAAATTTGGCCACCTGACCTGCTTAGGTCAGAGTTGATAGCTGGCGTCAAAACAAAAAAACTCATTTGATATCAGTAAAGATGCTTTCTATTCAAGAAAGGCTGTTCCAATTTCTCACAAGCCTCTTGCTACCATGGCTATATTTCTCAAATTAGACACGATAAAAAGCCAAAAGTCAGTACTTTACATTTCTTTTTGCCTAAATTTTCAGTTCTTTTTAGACAACCATTACCCTGATTTTCTTCAAATTATTTTTAGAAAGATTTTATTCCTTTCAATTAAAGTTAATTGAACAATAGAAAATAAATTCATGAATAAAATGAATGTCACAACTGAATAGACAATTCTTTTTACTGCTTAAGTTTTTTTCTTTTCTTTTGAAGTAAAAAAAAAAAAAAAAAAAGCAAGCAGAGTTCAAATCAGAAGAAGGAAATTTTCAGTTCAATTTCAAAACCATAAAACATTCCAATGTCATGTCAAAGGCCAAAATGATTGATAAAAATATAAAATAAATTTAAACTCACCTAAATAATCTCTTTCATGTGTCATTCTGTTGTAATCATCAGAGACTATAAATTCCTGCAAAAAGGAAAGTCACTTTCATTTTGCTCAACAACAATAAAATACACAGCCTCTTCAATTTATGACGGTGAGGAAGAATCAGTCAGTTTTTACTTAGATTTTATTATTTCATATTAATCCTCATATTATATATTATAAAACAGTCCATACAGTTTAAAGTAAAAATAAAATCATCCTTGATAATGGCTAAAAGAATAGCTGAAAGTTCTTGGACATACAGAACATTTAAACAATTTCTACATAATTTATGTCCAGAAAAGAAGAAAAATTAAAATAAATAAATAAATAAAAAGACTTAACTGCGGTACCTTGTCATTTGTTTTTAATGATAGCTTCTATAAAAGAGGGGTTTCTGACCAAATACACAATTTGTATCGGCATCAATGCCATACAATGTTTCTAGCAAAACCAGCATACGGTCATGGCATCATCTAATTTTCAGTACCGCAAGTGTGATTACAAGCGTTAAGATCTCTGAGCTTAACTTTGTATCATCTTTGGGTTTTTTTTTAACATTTCTTTTCTTTGAAGTCATTTACTCTGTTTACAAAACAGCCAAGTGGTGAAAAGAGTAGAAAAGTTTTTATCTTGAATGAGAAAAATAAAAAGAGTTATTCTTATTTCCCTTGAACATAACACCCAAGGAGCCTCTGTAAATGCGCAGACACTTTCCCCTGCTGAACAAGAAGAGGAAGGTGTGTGGGAGGGTAGTAACTTAGAAGAACGTCAGAAATAAATAGGCAAACTATTTCTTTCCTTTTTTTTTTTTTTATTTAGTATACAAAATATATAATTTGAAAAGTTATGGAAAATACTGAAGAGGAAAATAAATGTCCTGTCATAGGCAATAAATGGAGTTTGTGTCCACAGAATTCACCTCCCCAATGACATGCGTTGTATTAGATTTGCTTCTCCAGCTTGGTTACTAGTGGAAGTCAATTCTTCTCATGTCAGAAATTCTATAACCCCCCGCCATTCATTTAGAGTTTGTTTGGTGGGGGGGGGGGGGTAATCCTAGCAGTAAAAAATGTATCTACTTACAGATATTGTACCATTATCCAGACCAACAAACAAGCGCCTCGTCTCCCCATTATAGTCCATTGCTGTAGCAGCAGCTGAAAAGAAATTTAAAAAAAAAAAAAAGCAAGAAAAGTTATGCCGAAATTCCTTCCAATGCAAAATCCAAAACAGATCACTCAGTCATGCAATAAACCTCTTCAATTTGACACCTTTTTTCTTTTTTTTTAATTATATAGAATACATGATTAATCAACTGTAAATCTCCAGGTGAAATAACCCAACTGCCACCCTCATTCCACCCTCTCTTCTAACTGGAAGATTAGGTTTACATCAAAGTCTTGGTGGAAAGAAATCTTTCTATAAATCTGCAAGTAACATCTAAAATACTAGTAGAAATCCGTGTTGAGCTTAATAACCAGATTCCACTTTTGAAATCAGATTCTGGAGGAATCTGTACACTCACAAGAGTCCAATAATCCGAGTATAGGAAGTTCCTCAAGAAAATGGTTGTGAAGAAAGAAAAAAAAAAATGTTAAAACTGACTTTTCTAGTTATAAATTTTACATTTGAAAAGAGCTTAAAAAACAAAGTAATTTAAAAAAAGCACATTGAAAGCAATCAATATTTGATTTTACAAATGGTGAATTTTTCTAATATTCTAAAAAAAAAAAAAAAAAAAAAAGAAGAAAGATGATGTCATTAATTTCTAATAAATGTCTTTGGATTAAGTTGACATTGCCAAGCAGGTGGATTAAATTATTGATTGAAATTCAATGAAAGAACATCTGATTTCATTGTTAAACAATAATTCAAACATTTTGCTTTATATGACTTCAAAATGAAAACTAATCAGTTCAATGTCATTCATGGAAGAAAGTTGGAGAAGAGACAAGGCAAAACATTTGGAGTAAAGAAAAATAATTTACTAAATAAGTCGTCTATCAATTAAACAAAAAATAAAACGGCCAATGAAACTCACTGAGACCCAAAATATATTAAGTAAAAAAATTCTTCCCATATGGATGATGAAAATTGCAAACATACGTGTGAGGTTGGTTGGGGTTTTATGGCATATCAACCACTATGGGTTATTTAATGCCAGATCCAGTTTCCACATATTTACTAAATATATATACTTTGTAAACGTAATTTAAGGATAACGTTGGCAACGTCATCGTTTCAGAAACGTATAGCCGGCAACATCATGGTTTCAGAAACGTATAGCCGGCAACATCATGGTTTCAGAAACGCAACACCACCGCTTCAAATACGCGGATTTAGTTTGCTGTCATACCAAGGACGAGGATTTAGTTTGCCGTCATACCCAGGTCACAGAAATGTGCTGGAAAAGACCTGGAAGTTCACTATTTGCTCATAGCTAGAACCCCCAACAGGTGCTACCACTCCAGGTCAGGGTGGACCTGAGAACACCAGCAATTAAGAGGTGGTTCCACGCTTCCTCAAAACCTCCCGATCAGAGGCTTTGCTGTTGGATGCAGTTTAACATCGTACCCAGGACGTATACATGTGAGGGAGGGAGGGAGAGAAATAAATGTCAAATAAATTGTCCTTTTCTACCAAGAAGTGTCTTCATATACAGATATCACTGATGTAAACAGCTTCAAACTTGACATTTGTACATAAAAATGAAAAGCCAGATAATTCTTTAAACGCCAAGGATTGACTTTTGCACAATTTTTTTTTTTTTTTTGATTCCGATAATTATCACAGTAAGGTAAAGAACGCTAATCTATAAAAATTATTTTCCAAAAAATTTTCACCCAATTTTTTTTTTTTTTTTTAATGACCGAGTGAACACATCTACTTACGTAGTGCTGAAAATTTTGCTCTAAAATTGGCAGCGTTTTATTTATATAGATCCTTTCTTAAAGGAAAAGACCTGATTTTTTTTTCTTTAAATACAGAGAAATGCAACCCTAACATTTCTTATCAAATATATGGAAGTTTTCAGATGTGAAGAAAATAACCAGATTGGTTTTTCAAATCCAAACATGGAACATTCACTTCACTAGTAAATGATCCATGACATTAACTTTTATGGCTCAATTGCAAAGCTCAAAAAATGTAATTAAATTTGATGCCTTGTTGCATTAGCTTTTTGTATTGTAAAAGGTGTGTGTGTATATATATATATATATATATATATATATATATATATGACGTGCTATACCATTTAGCTACAGAGAACCTTCTGGTTAGCAAAGTCAAAAATTTTATGAACAGTAATGTGTGTGTGTTTTGCCCAGTTGAAGCAAAAATTTTTTTTAAAAAAAAGAGATAAGATGATGAATAGGTTTTATTATTTGTAATGAGAAGGAAAAAGAAAAAAAATGAACTCAATCAAGTGATTTTGCTTAATAGTTAATCTGTTAATAATTCCTTCTAAGAGTTTTTTTGCTTTTTTACTTAGATTTTTCTTCCTAAAGAATTAAAAGAAAAAAATAAAAGCTCCACTTATAAGAAAAGAAATTTGAATAAACATTGCAATAATTTACAAATGAGACCATCTTGAATTCTTGGCATGAAAACTCGGAGCAGAGCACACTGTACTACATAAGGATTTGATAGTTGTTGAGCAACAAGGGTGCTGGTGTTGAACACTACAATGTCAGAGAACATTAACATTGGACGGTGGAAGATTTGGCTCCATGTTGCCTGGTCAACTGTTTTATATTTACAGCTCTTTCAAGTAGATAGCCAAGTTCTTGGAGACTGCAGTATTTATTCAGACTATCAATAGCGTGTTGTACAAGCTGGTAACTAGGTATTGATATCGAGAGGTGGGGGCGTGTTACAGTTTACAAGGACCAATTGTGAAACTCGTCCGTCTTGACAGGTATCACATACAAGTCTTGTTTCAGATAATTTGTATCCTTTTATTCTAGCCGTTTCCATGGCAGTGGTGGAGGTAACAAGACAACTCATCCTCCTTCACATCATGTGCCGGTGATTGTGGGAGCACTTGAATGACTTACAGGTACCCAGTTGGCCCCTGCGTTTACCAATTTCATACTGCATGTATAGAATACGTTACAGATCTCACTAAAATTCACTGCAACCAGACACCACAACTTTGATAGATATGTCAACACAATGACTTCAACTCATCAGACTTCATTCTATGTCGCATATCCACTGTTAATCTGGTGAAAGGAGGAGTTACACGTTATTACGTAGTGGTCATTATTTTGGGGGTTTTTTCTTTGTACCTCTCTACCTCTCCTTAAAAAAAAAAAAAAAGATTCTGACAAGTGTTATAGTCTAAATAAGGTCTTAAAAAAATGCTAATCTACAAAAAAAAAAAAAAAAAAAAAAAAAAACATTTCCTAACCACCAATTTTTTTTAAAGAATCAAGCAGTCTATTTAAGCAGTGCCAAGTGTTGAAACAAATAAAAGATTTTAGTAAAAATAAAGAAATACTTACAAGGCATCGAATGGCACACGCTTGGCCAATATTGTCCAGTGTCTCTTTTCAGCCATATCCGAACAGTTCTAGAAAAAAAAAAAAAAAAAAAAAAAAAAGTTAATGTAAAAATGAAAGAAAATGGTAATTTTCTCATGTGAGTTTCTCAGAGGTTCCTACCAAATCATTCAAACAACATTTAAGTGATTTCACTTAGATTATGTCAAATGATGCTGATAAATTCAAATGACTTTTAGTCTTGAAAAAAAAAAAGAAAAAAAAAATTTTAAATGGCTTTAACCGGATGAGCAAATTTGGTAAATATTGAATACTGATTAAATCAAATGACACGCCCATAAGAGTCAAGGGAAGAGGAAAAAAAATTATCTTCCTTATTAACATTTCTATTTACTTCTTTTATGTGTCAAGCTCTTTTAGGAGGTAAGTGATCATGGCTCTCCACAATTTCCTGTTTTTTTTCATCCCCCTTAAAGGGTTATCCACTCACACAAACTCATTAAATAGGTTACTCGCCATTTCCTTCGTTTGTCTTTGTAGTAACCATGTCCTGTCAATGATTGATTCTCCAGGCCATCTTTCTTCAAGCCAATTCTAAAAGAGTTTCCTTGGTTTTTCTATTTTCCTTAAGACTTCTTCATTCCTAATGTTGTCAAATCACGTCAAGTTTTTTTCTTTTTCATCTGTGAAGAAATTGCCCAACATTCACTGACATGTTGGAGATTAGATACAACATAGTTTAGCATTTTTTCCTATTATTTTCCTGTCTTTGCTTAGTTTCTATTTTAATGCACCTTTGGGTTTCTGTGTTACACTTGCATCGTCCATTACATCCCTACCCACATAACAGCACACGAAGGAAAGGTTGAGTTGCAAAATTGGTCAATTTTTCTTTTTCCTAATTATTACTTTTCTTGAAACATTCATAATTCCTTGTCCTAATTTCTGAAAGTTGAAGATTAAAATCAATCATTAAACGTAAATAAAGAATTTGCTTAACTCCAAGTAAGTATAATTAAATGTAGCTTAATTGCTTCGTTTGGGAATTGGATGTTTAATTAGAGTTTAAGAAAAACATGAAGGTTAATGAGGTTAATATATTCCTCTTAGTGCAATGAAGATTTGTTGGAATTCAGAGAAAGACCATTTTTATTCCTTGTTAGATTGTAAAGGGTGTTGCTCATTTTTGTTTCTGCTTCTTTGACTATCCTCATTTTTTTTTTTATATATTTATTTATTTAAATTTCGACATCACAAATTATATGGGAAAGGAAGAGAGATTGTGAAAATATCTCCAAAATGACACATGGAAATAAAAAATATAATTAGCAGAAATTACTATAAAGTTAAAAAAAATTTTTTTAAATAGTAAAGACATTGACAAACCAGATTTTAAAAAAAAGAAAAAAGTCACCAAACGACGAGGGAGGAGAGAAAAATAGCCAGAAAGTGAAGTAGGATAAAAAAAAAAAAAAAAAAAACAAAAAGGAGAATCTTGTCGTAACAGACAATTTGAAATTAAATTTGTAACTGGAAGAAGAAAAAAAAGAAATGAATCTGGTTGCACCTGTGTTGTAAAAATGATTTAGATAAAATCTGCTTACTCCACTTTTTAATTGCAATCAGCAAAGTCAGCAGGTAGAACACTGGACAGGCTGGCAATAAGGTCTATAATTCAAGGCCATCTAAATAGAAGGCTATTCTAAAAACAGCATAAGAAATATTGATAAGTCAATCAATTATACAGGTTGATTGATTGAATATAAATTAAGAACGCTAATAAATATATTAATCAATTATTCAAATACAGGGTGTCCATAAAGTTCGCGTGCACTTTAAAAAATTTAACTTTATTTGTATTTGCGATAGAAATAATCTGTAAAAAATGTTATAAAGTTTAATGTACCTAGTTTTATTGGTGGTTAGGAAATGTATAGCTAAAATAACTAATGTGATTTCAGGCATTACTGTAAATCAGTTGGCAAAATGTTTTCCGTGGACTGCAAAATCGTATTACCCTTTGTCTTGCTAATGATGGAGGACATGTGGAAACTTAAATCAAATTTCAATAAAACCTTAAAAAATATAGATTTACTTCTTTCTAATCCTTTTTACAAATTATTTCTATCAAAAATACAAATAAAGTTATAAATTTTTTAAAGTGCACACAAACTTTATGGACACCCTGTACATAAGGACATTTTTAAACATTTTCATTCATTCCTTTAATATTACAAGTATGGCATCAGTTTTTTAGCTGCTTTTAATTCTGTATTAAAAAAAAAGTTCAACAACTCTAGGACTTCAGGTATGTTTTAGGTTTTAACTATTGGAATGGTTTCCACTCCAAATGGGGGAAAAAGGTTTTACATAGAAGTAGGTACCATCAAAGAAAAGATGCCTGAGATTTAAAATGAATTTTTAAAAATAAAAATATTTCAAGCTTTTATATTAGTTTTAATTTCATGCTATTAGATTAAATGATACTTCCAACTTTGCTGTATTTCAAAATTAATTTAAATTGAATGGAAGGAGAGGAAAAAAAAAAAAAAATTAATTTTAGTCATTTTTAGCCATCTATCAGCACAATGTAATTCTCTTTATTAAAAAAATCTTTCAAAAATAAAATATACTTTTCTGAAATGCAAGTGATTTAAAGTTTAATTTGAAATAAATATTACTTTTAGCTTAAAATATCACAGAAATTAATTTTCTAACAGAGATAGTTGCTTATTTAAGGTGTTGAAAGCTTTGACAGCCAGACAGCTTTATTGACAATTGGAAATTTAATTTTTCTATGGTGGACATATCTGTAAAAATTACTTCAAACATAACGTAAGCAGCCTGTTTTTAGATAATTTTTAACTACCACAATCTTAAAAATTAAAAAAAAAAAAAAAAAAATTCTCCATAATCTAATATGTTACTGAATTTTAGGTACTTTGGCTTTAAATTTACTATAGTTACTCTGCTCTTATTTTCTGATAATGTTTTGTATAGACATCCATATTTACAAAAATCACAAGAAAAAAAAAATTCAAAATTCTTTTAAACTAATGGAAGGCGGGGGGGGGGTCATTGAATTGTAAACTTTCCCATAATAAATGACTGGAAGAGATTATAGCATTATCAGAGAGGCAGACAGAAATAAAACAGTCTTTATTAAGCAAAACGTTATCCTAATAGAAGGGGGAGGAAAAAAAAACAGTTGAATAGAAACATTGTCTAAAAGTACTTGACATGAACAGACAAGGAGTTTATTTCAGTTTGAAAAATCATCATCTACTGTAATATAAGCATACACACTACATGCATACACCCAAATTATATATCAAAATTTTTGTTATTAAGAGGAAAGGATTTTTTGATTATTAATTTTATGTTTTTTAATCCTTTTTAGAAACTTAAATTTTTTTCTTGTGTGGCCATAAATTAGTGTGAGAAATTTTAGTATCATCTTTTTGAAGTGAAAAACATTGATTTGGAAATTCTTTCAAAAAATCAAATAATTGTAGGATTTAATGAAACTTTCATGACTTTATTCACAAATAAAATTATTTTAGAAAATCTTGATAATTTTTTTTTTCAAATACACACATCTGTTAATCCCAACTTGTTTAATTTTATGAAATTGAAAAATTCTTTGTAGCACTTACTGTTTATATTAGTTATAAGCAGAGTTTATAGAATTTAAATCAGATTTTTTTTTGTAAAACAGGACACACAGAGAAAATCTGCTCTGAATCATAAAATAAAAAAATGCAATAAAACGAAAACAATTAAAAAAAAAAAAAAAAAAAAAAAAAAAAAAAAAAAAACTCAATGTAATAAAATGCTTTTCTGCAATATTTTAAACTAAAAATAATATTTATTTCAAATTAGGTCAATTAAACTTTCAATCAATTAATCTTCCCCAAATAAAATTTCAGAAAAGTAGGTTTTATTTTTGATAGAATTTTTTTTTTTAATAAAAACAATTATATGATGCTGACAGATTTGTAAATATGGCTAAAATCAGCCATTTTTAGCAATTTCAAAAACAAAAAAAAACATTCCAATCAATTTAAATCTGTTTTTAAATACAGCGAAGTATTTTGCTTACTGGAAATATTAAATTTAATCTATTAGCTCAAAATTAAAACTAAAAAGCAAAGCTTCAAGATTTTATTTTTTTAAATTCATTTTAAACCTTAGGTATCACCTTTTCTGGTGGTACCTACTTATAATAGTTATAAGACAATTTAAAAGGATTTTTTATTGGGGCTCTTAGTTGCCAAGCAGACTTCAAAAGGCTTCCCTATGCCTGCTTGCTTAAATCAAATTCATGGACAAATAGGCCACACACACACACACACACACACACAGTACAAAAACTTATCTAATTCCATATGTATAAACAAATGATGAAATGCATTCATTCACAGTGATATAGATGTATGTAAGTAAAAGTCTGTTTAGAAGAGGGTGTGGATAGTCAGTAAAGTGGTAATGTAAACATTAATTGCACTCCAAAGCCAACCCAGATCTATTACCATTAACAATTTCAGGAGGAGAAGGAAAAGATAAAAAATTATTTCGTAATAACAAATGAGTCTTTAAATTTTAGATAATTTTGCAAGATTCTTTCTACAAAAACAAAGTTATTTATTCACAGTAAAATTACTTACAAAATCTTTTTCACAAAGTTGTTCAAAATTAAAAATTGTTTTCCATCTAGACTTAAAAAAAAAAAAAAATGAAGCTGCTGCTGCTGTTGAAAAGCAATGAGATTTTATTTCTTAAAGTAAGTGGCAAACATTTGACAGGAAACGTCTCAAATTAGTAATCTGTTTATCAAAAACACACTGGCCGCCAACCATTGCCACATTTACTGATGATAAATATCTCAGTCCCCAAAATTAAACGGTTTAAATTTCCCACCGATATTTGTTAGGCAAAACCAATTCTGATACAAGGCCACAAATACTGAGCACTCAAAATTTGAGAGTTTACATAGACAGAAGCTATTAGGGACTTGCTCAATCAGCAAGATAATTACCCACTTCCCAGTAAGGGTTTGAGTTCAAGATCATGTCAAGGATGCTGAATGCCAATTTTATAGGCAAGCAAGCTTTCTGTTAGAAAGACAATACAATCTTTCTAATCTCATTCCACCTTTCCATTTAACCTTAAACTTGACAAAACTAAGATTTACATACAAATTTATCTTGCTAAATACAATTGTCAGGCCTGATGATTGCATTTAGCATTAAAAAGACGGTCACCTCTGGGTGGATGTTGACGTGTGTTTGAGTGACACTTTTTCAACTTTAATCCTAGAGTCTGTAGCCCAACATATCAGACCAACTCCGTGAACAAATTAAAAACATCTCGGGTCAAAACTGGACATGCAATACTGAAATTTTCAATTCCCAAGTTTTCTTTACTGCGATTATCTTGGGGTTTTTTTTCATGATTTTTGTTTTGCAATAAATTTTTTTGTATGATAATTTTTTTATAACTTGGAAATAAATTTAGGAATAATTGAAATTAATTGTGAAATCCAAAAGTCACCCATGAAATAAAAATAATTGTTTGTACGAAAAGTAAGGAGCTACATACATGAAATTGTCTTCAAATTAAGTGGCGGCAAAACTATTATCATTGAACTTTTAAAAGGTAAGTTTAAATATTAATGCAATACTTAAATGGAGCCGTATGCCTTGCAAAAAGAAATCTCTGCCGACAGAGGACCAGATTGCAATCATCAAAAGAGCCAAGGCTGCAGCGAGGAAAGGAAAGTCCCGTGCAAATGAAAACTCGGATCAAAACAGCAGGTAGGAGAGCTTCCAATGCTGAGAATATGCAAAGACTTAGGGACTCTCAAACTCCTGAACAAGTCAAAGACCCAATCAAGAGCCCTCTGCAGGAGCTAGATTAAATGTCATCCAATAGGGCAGCTTTTAAGCTTATACATATACACACGCACACATAAGGAACAGAACTTTAAGGTTTAATGATGTCTGTTTCTTAATTATTAATATTTGCTGATTTTACATCGAGCTCTCTGAAATTATTCATACAGATTACCAAACCCATCAACTATATATATATATATATATATATATATATATATATATATATATATATATATATATATATATATCACAGTAAAGTTATTGTTCTTGATATGCAAATATGTGAGCAAATGCTGTGAGTAAATTTGCAATTTTGTGTTGAATCTCATTATGACCTTTCAAGATAAAAATGTAACTATATGACTGGTTAATTTAGTACTTATAAAGGGTGGGGGATATTAATTCAATGTAAACATCAACATGAATTTTAAATTAAATTCTTACAGAAATATGCAAATAGAGACTTAAGACTTATGATGAAAGTTTTATAATCAAGAATTTTATTATTTACATTCAGACTAATATCTTTATCTTTGTTGTTATCACATTTTGGCCACTTGTTCTGCTATCCATAGTTAGGGAAACTTGTCTTGTTCTTATTTAGTATTACTTTGTCCCGTTTCCACTAATGACAGAGAGTCTTTACTGCCCATGTACCATTTGTAAATTTGATGATATAGTATTTGTAATTATAATCTCTGGGCCAGGTGGTAGATTTAGACTTAGTGGAAACAGAGAAAGCAATAACTGGGCAGTACTCAATAAGAACACGATATCCATAGACAGCGAAATGGAAAAAATCTAACCCTGTAGATTAAATAGAAGGCTCAGTTTCAAATTCCCTAAATGTAATCTAGAATTGACACTTGAAGACTGAGGGGGGGCACAACAGTCGAAACATGATAACAGAGATAAGGACATTGGTCCAAATGTAAATAAGTCCTCAGCCCAGAAATTCAGAAAGAGGATTTCATGTCTCCTACTTGATATTGCATTTCAATTTTTTATAAGTAGTAAAGTAATTCACTATTTACAAGAATGTGAATCATTCATCTGAATAAGTCAAAAGAAGAATTTAATAGAAGACAAAAAAAAGGTTGCTCGATCTGTTTCTGGCTTCCATTAAAATAAAAGAAAAAATGAAAGAAAAAATAGTTGTTTACACACATAAAAAATTTAAAAAAATAAAAATAAAAAATAAAAAAAATTAGGAGAAAAATATCCCCCAAACCAATTATAATTGAAAAAGCCGACTAAGTAGAAATTGTCAAATTCCCTTCATAGACTAAATTTTGAGAAAACCTTCAAGTCCTTTGTCAGCAAACAAAGGAAATTAACTAGGAAATAAAAATTATATAGTAAGACATGTTTAGCTGCATTTTTTAAAAATACTAAAAATTTAGCAGATAATAAAATCATATCATGGAGTTTTATTTGCCATAAAAGAAAGAAAAACAAAACAGTCAGACATATTACAGACTATAAATACTAATTGTCCTTTAGCTCAGAGCAAATTTAACAAGGACAATCAACTTTTATTTACATTTTTAAATTAGTCTACAGCTGTCAAGGATAATTCAGTATATTTTCCAAACCTTTTAAGTGTCCAGTCAAAACTGAACTATACATAAGCAATTATGGTGAATATTACAATCTTCAAGTGTTGTCTTTCTCCAAACATCTTTGCCTATCTGTGAACCAAAGCACCTTTGATCTTTTATTATTGTCACTTAAAGACATTCACTGAGCATTTTCTTTTTTAACCAAGTTAACACGATCTCAAAGAAATTAACTCTTGCTATATTACTACCATTAAAAACAGAGAAAAAAGTGGAAATGATGAAACTTGTTTTTCCTATAATGAAATGACAAAAGAATTGTTACAGAAATCTTGCAGGCATGAATTTGTTCCTTTCATTGTTATACATCCAGGCTGCTATAGCCACTATGAAAGAAAGCAATGAAATTTCATTGTCTTTTGTTTGGTTTTGGGGGGGGTTTTTTACAGTAAGGTTCACCTTGTACATGGCCCAGGAGGTAGAGGCTTATAGAGTAAGAGGAACAGTTTATGCAGATAGATATGTGGGAGAAGATAATGGTTAAACCTAAACAAGTTAAGATTGTAGTGATTGGGAAGACATCCTCTTGGGGGATGGTTCCACAGAGCAGTGGTTCGTGGGAAGAAGCAGCTTCAGTAGAACTCATTTCTCACCAATGGGGTACAAAGGGAATGCAGGTGGTCCACTACAATGTGCGGAGCATGGCAGGTCCTATCTGTGACGGTTAGAACTGGTAGAAGTAAGGAATGTAGTTAGTCTGAGCACTTTCCATGGCATTTCGTCTACGAGAGAGAGAGGGTGGGTTGCAAGGTGTAGTGTAAACAAGATGCAGAAGGAGTGACCTACTGCTATTGATAACAGTATCCACCTCCATCAGTCAAAGAGACAACATTTAGTGTGCTTTTTCTGCAAAAAGAAAGCAAATGGCTGCCCTGCCAGTATGAACCAGTGCAAACACCGGAACATCTGGGAATGAAGAAAGGAAGTATTTACCAGCTAATTCATGAAATACTTGGTACAGTGAGCTGAGCAGGGTTAGCTATGCAAATGATTCCTTTTGCTAGCTAACCACTAATGTTTTGGGACCCATTTCTAGGAAGCAACATGTAATTAGCAAGCATTTCTGTCTTGTTACCCAGTGTCACCTGAAATTCATTAAGGTTTCCAGTGTCTCAGTTATTGTTCATATCCCTTATGTATGGAAGTCATATTCATGCTCCGCTCGTCGTGATCCAGTGTTCACTTCCTTCCGTATTCGATTACAGTGCTGCTGATTTTTCCATCCCCCCAGAGCTATGACACACCTCTTTGTTGGCAGATACCCAACCAATAAGAAAATCCATTACAGGGTGGAAAATAATTTGTCACCCACAAGGATGCAAAAAGACAGTGGCTTTTGGATTCTACTGTGTGATCTGGACAGCTCCTGCCCCCAAATTGACAGCAGGACTCCGTTTTAGGCCTGATTTGGCTCTTGTAAAAAAAAAAAAAGAGAAAAAAAAAAGAGAAAGAAAAAAGAAAAAGAAAGGTAGAGCACAGCACAAGAAGTCCGGTACTTACTAGAATGGTACAGGAAACTGGCCATTTTTCCTGCCTCCACTTGAGGTCTGAGTTGAGTTTTAGGCCCAATAGTCACACAAGGCCTCCCTGAAGAAACCTAGCAATGTTTTGAACTAGGTAATTTTTTTTTTTTAATTATAATTTAACAAAACAGACAAATGAAACACACTGGCAGGCTTGAACTTAGAATTGATTTGTAAAGCCATGGTTGGTCATCGTGGCTTTACAAATGCCCAGTCATAAATAGTATGAAACTTTTTCTTTTTTTTTTGTTTATAAAATACATGATTTAATTCAAAAACTAAATCATTTGTAATCGTCAAATATGCTCATATTTTCCTTCCTGTTCATTTTATCATTTTTTGCTATCTCTCAGGAAAAAACAAGTGATTGGTGGTTTTGAGATTAAATGGACAGAACAAGAACAAGAACAAAAAAAAAAAAAAAAAAAAAAATCCTCATATATTCTGCCTTCTAAAATCAGAACTTTACTGTATACCATTTTACAATAGGCTGGCCTAAAATATTTCAGTAATTTAGCTCTGACACACAAAAAAAAAATGATTAAATTCTTACATATGGAATGAGATAATTGTCTAAAATTTAAGATGGTGGAAGAGGTGGAGTTAAAATTCATTTTAATAGCATACTTTCAATTTGACCATATCAAAGTCTGATCAGTTAAATCAGGTCAAATTGGCAGATGATCTCAAGTGATCTTCAGTCTTGTTAACTGGGGCAAGAAATTGCTTGTTAATTTTTAATGCAGCCAAAAACTCTTGTCTTAGAGAAGTTTCCATCAGCATGGTTGATGCTAACCTCCAGGAAAAGCACTTACTGCACCTCCTTGGACTAACATTCTCTGCTGACATGAAGTGCAAAGATTACATTGAATCAATTACTAGGAAAATTGGTTCATGGCGTTGTGCAAGACCATTTTTCTCACCAGAACCTCTTGCATATTTATAAGCCTATCATTTGTTCATGCATTGTATATTTCTGCCTCATCTGCTCTGGTGCTTCTGCTATGTATTTAGAGATTCTAAATAAAATCCAAATAATCTGTAATGTTAATGGCTCTGACCTGGCATCTCAGCTTCAGTCACTTTCCCCACCACTGTAGTATAGCTTCTTTATTCCCTTTTCTATTAATATTTTCATAGTAATTGTTCTGATGAGCTTTCCTCTTTGGTACCTAGACTTTATGAATTTAAGTATACTACTAGATTGGTGGCAAGTAATCATTCGACAATTGAAATGACGAGAGATGTAACCATAAAAGTTCTACGCTAACAGTTTCTTCTATCGCACTTCTCACTTGTGCAACTCGCTTCCAGATTCTTGCTTCCAAGTCAACTTTCAACTTCAAAAATTTAAATGCAATGTCAATCATTATCTATCTTCTTAATTCCTGTTCTTTTATGGTTCTGTCTCAATGTTTTTTTCCTCATATTCTCTTACACTTAGTAACCCCTTACATCTTAGTGGCTTTATTGCCTTGCTTAGGGTGAAATGATTAAGAAAAAGAAAAAAAAAAACACTTTCAAGAATTTTTGAATATCAGCTGTGGTAGCCAGTTTCATGCATTTTTTTTTTCAATGAAAGATGATCTCGTGATAAAATTTAGTCAGCGGCTTGGTTCTGCTGATAAGACTTTAGTGAAAAAACCAGTGACTCATAGGCAAATAGATATTTTTAGAATTTAACCTGGGGGAGCGGGGGAATCAAAATCACTACTGGGTTTAGTATAATAATCTTAAAGTTTGATACTATGTAAATTATTCATAGTCAAATTTTGCTATTTGGGTTTCCATAAGGTTTTGTTTGTTTAAAAACAAATGTCATGCCGAATAGAACTTTTATGAAAGTAAGACTAAATCAACTAATAAACTTAAGCGGAATGAAAAATTAAAAAGTTCATTTTTTGGTTTTTTTAAATGGAATACAGAAAAAGCAAAACCATTTTTCAGTGGATGTCAAAAAATTTAATGACAACAGTTCAACATAGCAACTTTTAGGGGAGTTGCTATCTGTAGCAATTGTTTTTTTTTTTTCTTAAATAGTTTTCTTTGTGATCTTTCTTTTAAATCTACAAACAAGAGTCAAATACAGCCCCTCCCTGAAATTCTCATGGAGGAAAGAGATTCCACAATAATCTCAATATGAAAATTATTTCATGCATTTGCAAGAAAGCTAATGAAGCCACTATTAGACGGAAACTGCTCAGGAGGAACCTTCAAGAGAATCTGCGCTATGAAATTCTCCCCCACCCCAAGGTTGGCTAGAGTCCAAATATACCAAAAACAAGTTACATCTATCCAACAGACACACAAGTTTCCTAATTTGGTGCTGTCAACTGTGTTTTTGAAGTCAGATCTTGTTATCTGATGAAAGTCACCTAGGATTCATCGACCAATCACAGCACCCTATTCCACAGAGTTTTTTTGGGGTTTTTTCCCCTTTTACTAATGTCTACAATTTACACTTAAGTGCTAGAAGCATTTTAGAAAAAAAAAAAAAAAAAAAATCTGTCACATTCTATTGCAGGAAGAACAGGAATAAATATCAACATATTCAACATTTACTGAAGAACTCAAATTATAAAAGACTAAAATCATTAAAATTTTCAAGTTCCATTTTTAAACAACAACAACATCAACTGCTAAAGGAACTGCACATCAAAACAAGTTCAAATGTATTGAGATTTCATAAAAGAAATTTATTTCTTTCCTAATATGTTTAAAAACCTTCATTTTTACTAGTCAAGACTAAATTAAGCCGTTAGATTGCGTATAAATATCTGACATTAAAATTGACATATAATCAAATACTATAAGGTTCTTAAATGTGACTCGGCCAAATCCTTTGCTATTCTCCCAACTACAACTCTATCTCTTAGTCAACACTTTCCTCTTCAGTTTGTCTCAAAATGGCAACATCTCATTTACATGATATCAACTTTGAAGCACGTCCCAATAATTCAGGGAACCTTTGCCAAATTATGTACAATCATTTATACCTAGTCCAACACATACAAAAGGAGGAAAAAAAAATAAAATAAAATACAATTCTTCTATATTAATATCCAATCAACTGCAGGAAAACAAAAATAAAAAGTACCACCTCAAATGACTTTAAAAATAAAGAATATTTGTCTACATAAAGAAAAATTTAACTTGAAAATGATTTTCATGTCATAAAATTCAGTTTTATAATATACATAGATTGATAATTGATATAAAAAAACTAAAAAAAAAAAAAACAATTCTCTCACACATGCACTTTCTACAAGTGATTGTGCAGAAATTTTGCTTTTTACAAGTTATTACATAGAAAAAAGAAAATTAATCTCCTGAAGACTTAATCACAAAATGAACAATGCAGAAGAAAAAATGGACTTCAATAGGGGTAAAGACCAAGTTGTACATTGACCCCCAAACATTTATAGATGCGATTAATTCCCACTTCAATGGTGGCATGTGTAGAGAGGAGAAATCGGGTCAACTGATTTGAGTTTCTTCAAGTAGCATAGCCAATTCTGAACATACAGCTCTGGTAAAAAAAACATGCAACTAGCATTTATTACCTTTTTATCACTGACATTTGCACTTCAAATAAATAGAACAGTATTCACATCTATTTTTTATATATATATATATATATATATAGATATTATATTTTGTGTGTGTGTGTGTAAGTGGGAGGGGGTGCAAATAAAACTTACAGCATTTTGTTTTACAAAAGTCAGTATATTTTTGTACAATTTTATATTCACTTTGACAGACTGATTTCAGATCTATAAACAAATGTCAATCAAATAAGTGAGTTTTAGTAGAGAGTCTAATTGGGTTAGTTTTCATTCAATGTAGAAATTATTTTCTCTCTCTCTTCACGAATAAACCATTTGTAAACAATGACATTTTGAGGGGAAACAAGCAGTTTAGAATTTTACATGGTTGCAAATGAACTTTGGAAATTTAATTATGGATTTTGTAAATGGGGTAAAAAAAATTCTTTCAGGCTAAAAGAATGCAGTTCTATTTCATGCTCACTGCCCCCAACTTGCACCACCCCAGACTTTTTTTTTTTTAGCATGCTTAAAATATAGGATATCTAAAAAACAGAACAAATATAACTGCTTTACATTGGAAGCAATTAAAAAAAAAAAAAAAAAAAAAAAAATAAAATAAAAATTAAAAATTTCATTAAATGTTTGTTAATTAATAACCAGATTTGAAATTGTTTAAGTCTGAAATCAGAAAATATTCAAATTCACTTCTATGAAAATGAAAAACAATTCATATCATTTTAATTAAAAATTCAGTAAGTTTTAAGACATCCAAAATAAAATGAATTTGCTTAAAATTTTGAAAGTGAAAGAATGTATAAAAAGTTTAAAAAAAAAAAAAAAAAGAAGAAAAAGTCCTCTAAGTAAATTGTTGAGACTATATCCGGTTTGATAAATTAACAGTAGCAGCAAAAGTGGATTAAGATCAGTGCATTTGTGAACGTCTATTGCCATCAAAACATCAATAAAAATGGTTGATGACCGAGAGAGACTAACAAAGTAACAGTAAAAAGAAAATCTATAATTAGCATTTTTTATTGAATATAATGCTAAAAAGGAACTATCAAGTCAGTTTTTGAAAAATATTATAAGATATTTTTCAAAAACTGATTTCCTTTTTAGCATTATAAAAAAAAAAAAAAAAAAAAAAAGAAGCTTTCCAACCACTCTTAAGATCTGAGCAAAAATTTATCCCACCCGTGAATTATGTAGTATTCAATTATACTTTTCATTTACTAAAAAAAAAAAAAAAAAAAAAAAAAAAAAAAAAAAAAAATAGACATTAAAAATGAAACATGCAAATGTAGATTTTGTGCAACCGAAAAAAAAGAAAAAAAAAGAAATTATTAAATTTATTACATTCTTAATTAAGATGATAGATGTAGATAAAATCTCAGGAGTTAATGAACAGGAGAAAGATGTTCTTTAATAAAAATGTTATTCATATGATTTTGTTTATCATAAAAGTGAACAGCTTAAATTAATCTCTTACTGATATGGTAAACAAGCAAGGTGTGTTTCAAGTCAAATACAGGAAGATCTAATATGGAGATCTGACTTAGAAAAACAACTGTATGGCTGTAAGATAATTATAGCAATACAAACAAAAATACTAAACTCTTAAAAAGAATCAAAATCCAACAAATGTTGGGGTGGGTGTTTTTATATATATATATATATATATATATATATATATATATATATATATATATATATATGGGTAGCGAATCTGTTTAATTGAAAATCTTCTGTAAAGAATTTTTTTTTTTTACTGTGTATGCAAACAAGAGATTTGTTTTGTATTTAGTGGATATAGAGATTGTCCAACCACTTTCAGCTGATCTATTAACCATTTTCAAGGATTTGGGTGATGTTTTTGCAAATGGTGTGTCAGTTTGAGATACATAAACATGTTTTTAATCCTGAATTAAAAACATGTCAACATATCAATGACCCACATGCAAGAGAGAGATGGTGCCTGTCAAAGCAAAGGCTAGTAAGCTAATCACAGATCAGTTCCAATCGTAACTAGTTTGATTTTCAACACAAATCCAGCTATTAGAAATTGGTAAGAGACAAAAGTATTGTTTTTTTGTTGTTTTTGCATGTGGTCATTACAGTTCATTCATCAATATATATGCATTTATATACAGATTACTGTGTGCGTGACCTTTAAGCTGTTACAACATTTTCTGATTAACAAAACCTCAAGGAGATCTGTTCATAGAAATCAGTTTTAATTCTTTTGAACCAAAATGATCAAAAGTCTCATTAATCCAGTCAATTTTGGGATCTTCTAAAAGGTTTGTGCATTAAAAGGAAGGTTTCTGATCCTGACGATTGAAAACTACAAACCTGTAGACAGCTTTCAGGCTACAAATATCTTAGTAGGATTGAGAAGGTAGAAAAGATCTCTAGGCTTCTCGAAGTGAATGTCTAAACATGCATCGAAACAAGAAAGAAACCAATCAAGAAAACCAAAGAAATATTAAAATTATTAAAAAAAAAAAAAAAAAAAAAAAAAAAAGTGCCAAGTCTCAGTAAGAGAAAGTAAACTGAAGTGACAAAATATTTGGAGATAGCAACCTGATTATGTGCAGCCATTGTTTTCAACTGGATAATGGCGGTTATGTGACACAGCATGCTGAAGTTGTTGCATAGGTATTTCAATTCAAACACATTAAAGGGCTCTCTCTAATTGGGTGTGTTCTGCAATGTGTCCCACAAATTCAAGATAATTTAAACTTTGTGAGCATGGGAACCTAAGGTAGCACCCAGAAGTCAGCCAAGTGTTCCCGAGATCAGCTTCAGATCACATGCATATGATTATTACTTGAACCAACCATCACTGCTGGGAAATTTGGCAAGCATCAAAATATATGCATTATATGACACTTCCCAAGACAGGTTCACTTATGGCTCTTCCAAACTCCCACGGAACGCCCCCCCTCCCCTCAAAACATTACAGAGCCATCATCAGCTTGAACAACATCCTACTGACAGGCTAGATTCCATTGATTTCTGTAGTCTCATCCACAAACTTGACTGTTCCCAAATGTTATGGTGCCAAGTCTTCTGGCAATGTTTTCTAACCCAGTAACTGATGCTATGGTATCAACAATGGTAACCTTGTTATTAGACAACTATGAAACTCCTACAGAATGTAGTGTATTTTGTGAAATGCATTGACTTGCAATGGGATTTGATGCAATGCTCCTCCTCTTCATTGGGTGCCATTCTACTTTTTAAAATTTTAAATGAATTTTTAATCAGTGATTAATCTGTTGATTATGTCCCCTTAGCACTTTTAACTAGTCTTCCTGAACTCCCAAGTTCACTCACATGGTGGCAATTTCTACACTACTACCTACGATCATATCATGTTAAATAGATACCTCCACTTTCTTGTGGAAAAAACAGCATAGCATGATGAAAAAAGGCCCCCAAATTCAATAAATGTATGTTCAAAATTCGGCATTACTTCAGGGCAATTAGGTGATATTGTTATTAAGTGAAAACTACTTTTACGAATCAAAAATTGAAAAGCTCATAAGTTGTTTATACCCAATATTTTTTTTAAATAAATTTTTTTTTTTTTAGTGCATAAATATTCCCAATTTTTAACTATAGTAAGACATACATGACATTATCCTTAAAAGGTCACGTGATTTAAGAGTTGTCTGGCACTGTGCAATTCTTTCACTTTCATTATTCAGTTGTGTCATCGTTAACATCTTTGCAAATCATCCCTTCAAAATTTTAAAATAAGTTTTACATTTTAATTACTATTTCATTAAATATTTTTATTTTATGCATTAATTTTAGTTTGGGTCATATTTCAACTAAGTAATTTTTTGTTTAAATTAGTAAACTTAAGAACCTGGAGACAAAACCCAAATTTCATAAAGCATCTTCAAATGTAACTAAAAAAATCAATAAAATATTAGATAATTGCTGAAAATATGTTAATTTGTAAAAATTACTAGGTAGTTAAAAACTAAAACAAAAATGCATTCACTTAGATTTCATAAATTTATGTCAATTCTGGTCATCCATACTAGCTGTCAATAAATCGGAACTTATAGATACATCAATAAAGTCAAAAGAAAAATGGGACCAGTCATTAAGAAATGCTTACATATTACTTTTTTATGTTATAAGTAAGTAGTGTTTATTTCAAATCAGATTAATTTAACTTTTACTCAAATAACATGTCACAAATATATATTTTATTTTTGGAAGATTTTTAAAACCAATAATTTTTTTTTTGTTTACAAATTTCTTAAAATTTATAAAATGGTCGCTCGTAAGATTTTCTGAAATAGAACAAATATTCGACATTCCAATCTATATAATGTCTATTCGAAATACAGCAGAATATTTTACTTATGGAAATAGTAAATTTAATCATTTAGCTTTCAATTAAAAGCTAAAATGAAATTTTGAAGAGTGCTTTTTCATTTTTTTTAAATTAATTTTAAACCTTATGTATCGAAAATTCAGTAGAGGTACCTAAATGTTAAAATACTGTTTCTCACTCAATGAGTGAAGCTAGGCAATGTCAAGCCAGATCTTAGTATTTAGATGGGTGACTGATTTAGAATACTAGGCACTGTAAGCTTGGATGTGTGGGTGGTGTAAGGAACAGCAGCTCAGAATCCAAAATTGAAGAGCCAAATTAAAGTTCCAATCAAGTTCAAAACATTCATTTGGTACAAGGTATATCTCCTTTCATCTATGAATTAAATAGAGCAGATTTAGCTCTTTATCCTTGGTTGGCAACCGGTCTAGAAGAGCAAATCTGAATTCAAAAACTATGTAGCCCTGGCAAAGCACATTCTATATATAGCTAATGAAAAGATTGTAGAGCTCACAATGACTATGAATCCCAACTGATCAGTCCACACTAGACCTACTCATGGGCTTATTTATAAGACACCGTTTTTTTCTAAAGTGGTGGTATTTTCTCTTTTTCCTCTAGGTATGAAGACTGTAGAAGAGACCAGCTAAAATATTAAAAACTTAGCACTATTCATAAACATTTAAAGAGCATTTAGTCATCTCAGACATTTTTCAAGTTTATAAATAAAAGTGAACAGCTATGGGATTTAAACTCATTAAAATGAATGCCTGACAATCATCTCAGATAAGTTTTAAAATGTGATTACAAGTGAAATCATGCAATGCTTCTCAATCAGCGAGATTTGTCACTATCTAATAATAATGCTAAGTAAAATCTCAATGACAATTTGGGTTTTATGAACAGAAATACTGAAAATGTTTTTTTTCTTTTCTTTCTCTTCTCTCTACTGTCTCGTCATGATCAGAAAAGTAATGAAACACGATGATGGATTGAAAGCTTTTAAACTAACCAAGCGTTTTATTGAAGATGGGGGGGGGGGGTAAAGTATAAATGTTATTTTTAATGGGTAGAGACATTCAAGTAGTTGCTATCAGTTTTTTTTTCTTAAACAGTGTATTTAAAAAAAAAAAAAAAAAAAAAAAAGAGTAAAAAAGTGGCTCATTCAGTGCCACCAAAAATTCTAGGCTCTAATCTACTTGGGGGCTGATAGTATTTTTCTCTTCAATGAAAGTTTGTTATTATATTATAATAATGTTAAAAATATAATGAAGAAATTGGATACCAATCGGATAAGTTAAGGGCTTATAACTGGCCTGAAAAAATATTTCTAATAAAGAAAAAAGAAAATTTAATTGATTAATGAACAAGACCTGAAACTTTCATTAAAATCAGATAATTCCCCAATTACTATTTTAAGTTTCCATGATATTTAGTGGCGTCAGAAATGTTTCAGAACCAAAAAGTAAAAAAAAGAAAAAAAAAAGGTAAAAGAGTAACCATTTTAATTTCTAGTTTATTTTTCTTTTAATAAATTTATTTGAAAAATAGTTAAAAGACCTCAGATGCAATGAAATATTTTGACATCAATAGTTAATAAATTTGGCAAAAAAAAAAAAATTAAAAATTAAAAGTATCACTTTTTGTGTCATATTTGAAGCAAAATGTAATATTTGTTACAAAATCAAGTTAATTAATCCATAAATATACTGTTTATTTGAAAAATAAAAATGTCAGGGACAGATAGTAGATTTTTAAGAGATTTCTTAAAAAAATAATTAGAAAAAAAATTAATATAATTTTTCTTTTTGCCAGTATCCATCAAAGAATGGAAACGAGCTTATTTTTTGCATTAAAAATTAAAACACTTGAAGAAAACCTGTGGAGCTAAAAAAAAAAAAAAAAAAAAAAAAAAAAAAAAAAAAAAAAGTGAAAAATTCCCGATGAAAGATTATCCCCATAGGTTTGTCACAAAGTAGAACCAGGTTTAGAAAACATGGGTAAGGGGGGTTAAATTTACTTAAGAATCGTTTGACACTGCTGATTTCAAGATAAAAAATAAAATAAAATGAACTGTTAGTTAGCAATGATAATTATTTCAAGAGAGGGTGAGAGATTCTGAAAAAGAGTGTCCGTTTAAGAAAAATCCTGAAGCTTTTTTGAAACACTTGAAAATGTTATTGTCAACTAAACTATACTCAACAATCAACATTATTAAAAATAAAATTTTGCATTAGCAATGTGAAGGACTTAAAAGTTACAAACAAAAATAATTATATTTGATTTGGCATTCTGGGTGAATTTCAATTACTCCTTCTTCCAGTATCTAAAAATTGATTATCCTCAATCAATAAATGTTAAATTTTTCCCCCCAACAATTGTTATTATTATTATTATTATTAATGGATCTTTATTTTAGCATACGAAACGTTGGCAACCTTTAAACTTCATGTCTGGAAATAAAAAGTGTGTCAACAAAAAGGATTGGTTTTCCCTTGACGTCGCTATTATTTTAACTACTCACTACTGGTACTACTCGGCAATTATTTTAAAGAGCGATGATTAGAATTTAAAAAAACCTAAACACATGAAAATGAATTTATAAACATTTGTTCTTGAGAATTTAACAAAAAATGTTTTTCGCGTCCAAAATTATCTCCCTTCGATTACTTTACCTAGCTTCATATTTGGAGCACAGGTTTTGTTGAAAAATGTAGGATTTATATCCGTGAATTTTTAAAAGGTCATTAAACAGAAATTGTATTTCACTTTTCAGACAATTTTTTGTTTTTCTTTTTTAATCAGTTTTATGAGTAGTTTCTTATTCAAAAGTCGGTAGATATGACCCTCTAATTATTATTTTTGATTTTACAGATTCCAAGTCTACGTTGGTCACAAATATTGCTTTCACGTAGTAAAAAAGAAAAGTCCAGCTGAGGACATTTAAAAACAATGTAAGGGAGGTAATTCAGTACTTTCGAGGAGAAAATGTTTAGGACGCTGAAATGGAATAATAACAAAATAAAATGGGAGTGAATAAAAAAAATCTAATATTTTTTTACACTTCCCTTCAACCAAATCTAAAATCTAAATTCAACTTCAAAAAGTTAGATTTTATTTTATATTTTTGGTGATAGAGGGAACCGTAGAGATTGACTAAAATGAAACAGTGAAAGTAGAAAACCTTTTTTTCTGGCAGAAATCTACAAAAAAAGAATATGAATAAAAATATTTTAAAAAAAACTAAAAACTCTACAATACAAATTAGTGTTTTGAGTTGCGAATTGTTAATGATTGCATATGAATACAAAAGCACTTTAATTTACATAAACTCAGAGAAATAGAGTTTAAAAGTGTAGGTAGGGTGTGTCAGGTGAAATAAAGTTTAAAAACCAGGAACTACTCAAAAATCAGATTTTCAAAGTTCTTTACTTGGATAGGGAATAAAAATAAAAAGGTCTTCAAACAACGTTTTTTTAATAAACATGGGATTATGATTGTGATAGTCAAACTGAATAAAGTTCCAATTATCGAGTGTTTGCCTACATTTTTTTAATTTTTTTTATTTACTTACAAAAAAAAAAAAAAAAAGTTTACAAGTGCCTTCTTTAACTGAAATTTAATTCAGTGAATTGTTCACAAAAGTAATAAAAATAAAATTTACAAAGCTAAAAAGCACAACGTAACCGACTCCTCTTCCACCCACTTTTATTTTTTTTTCTTAACCCATGGCTGGTTAACAACAATAACAACAGCCTCCTGTTTATTAAATAAAAATGTTAAGCTCTCTAAAATCAATAGTTTAGAGAAGAGGAGGATGATAAAAAAAAAGTTATCTTTTTATTTGTTCATTCGGACGTAATTATGACAATTACTTCTTTAAAAAAATAAATAAATAAGGAATATTGGCAACAAATTCGATTAGACACTTTATTTTTTTTTTGTAATTGTGATTATTATTATTAATATTTCATCGTTGAATCGCCATAAAGAATAAATGATGTTGAAAGTTAAGGAAAATACGAATAAATACTTTTTCTGACACATTAACATCAAATTGGGTCATTGATAGTAAATTTGTTTTTTTTGGAGGGGGGGGGCAAAACAAAAGTTTAAATTTCAAGAAACTAGTTTCATCAGAAACAAATTCCGTTAATATTTTTTGAGACACAAATATTTAAGAATTAAAAATAAAACTCATTTCATTACAGGAATGAACGACATGTTAACTTAGGTTTTCATTAAATTTTACTTACATTTGATTTCAATAGTGACTGACCGAAGTAAAAAAAAAAAAAAAAAATTAACACCTTTTCTTACCGTGAGAAAAAAAAAAAGAAAAAGTTTTTTTTTTAAATTTTCATCGTGTATAAAGTGAAAAACAAATTAGTCCTTCAATATTCAAAATTGACTAAAATGTAGTCAATTTCGTCAGACTAAAAAAAAGGTAAGAGGAAATGTTTTTATTTGTATTTTTTTTTTTAAGATAAAGACATTTAATAAGTCAAGGTCTGGTTTAAGTATTTTTCTTTATGTATCGAGTTTGAATACATATTTTATTTTTAATAGGAAAAATTAGAAATATTTTAATTTTGCGCACAAAGTATTCACTATTCAGGTTTTTTACCCCTCTTTATTTTCTTATTCACATACTTCATATTAAAAAAAAAAATAATAATATGAATATTTTCTGGGGTTGAGCAATGGAACGGAATATAATAATTCCTCAAGAGAAAAAGAAATCAGCTGGAATGCCACACATTGCCTTCTTTACCAACGGTTAACGCCATAAAAATGAAGTCTTACGTTAAAAAACATGACGAAAAAACGTTTCAAATAGGCCATATGACTGGTCACTTTATTGTTTAGTAAAGATTTAAAGTAACAATTTCTATTTGAAGATTTTTAAAAATAAGACTTCTTTTTTTGACGATAAATAAATAAGTGCAAGAAGAAAAATAAAACAGTTATTCTCTAGAATTTCAGTAAAAAAAAAAAAAAAAAATAATGTTTAATTCCCGAATATGCCAAAAAGTATAAAAAATACTTTATAAATAAATAACCTTTAAAAAAGTCTGTATTAATAAAGTAATAAAGTAGTGTTTGTTTACTTTATTAAATAATTTGATAATTATTTAATAAAGTAAACAAACACTCTCTAATTCAGTCTGAATCAAATTCAAAACATTATTGTATTTAGAGTACCTTAAGAAAAAGGATATTTGTTTTTACTTTAAAAAAGGTAACGAGGTTTAATGAAAGCATTACAAAAATAATTCATAAAATGCTAAAAGAAGAAACTAGAAAACCAAAACGGAAAACCCAAATCTTTTTTTATTATTTATTTATTTTCCTCATTTCAGACGAAGAAAAAAAAAATAGCAATCAAATATATTTTTATGTTCAACGGGACAATACATCACATCGATAGGTTTTTTTACCTTTATCAGTTTTCTATTTTAAAAGATCTTTTTAAAAGTAATCTAAAATAAACAAAGCTGAATGCTTAATATTGCCAGACAAAAGAATTTAATATTTGATTCGGCTGCAATTTTGTTTTAACCCTAAACAAAACATTGGGGGTTGTGGGAATTTAAAAAAAAAAAAAAAGTGATTTACTCCAAAAACCAAATGGCATAAAAAGCGACTTAGGAAAATAAAAGAGGCTTGGATAAGAAATGTGACTAACATTGTTTGTTTTTTGCTCTTTTTCTGTTCAAGAAAAGTTAAATATATGGGGAAAAAAATTATTAAAAAGTATAAACAAACAAAAATAAAACAAGATTTGAACAGACAAACACTCTCCTCTTTTGGAGAGTCGGACGGGGCGTTATGTGTACAAAACTGTAACGCTACAATAACAAAGAAGAAATTTTGCCCACCTGTCATCGCTGATGCTTATCACCCCATCTTCGTGGGGGATAAACATAGCCATATTAATACTGTCGCTACATCCTTCCAATTTGTTTACCAAAATTGGTTTTCGTACATTTCCTTGTTTTCCAGGACCAACTGGCTTGATTTCAGCAGCCATGTTACTTGGTCATCACGTGATCACCAGAGTTCAGTTAAAGAGAACAACAATGACACGTTCTAAGTTAGAGCCGATGACGTTTTCTATTTTACTCGTACGTTCTACAACATAGCCGATTATTCATTTTTTTTCTTTCATTCTTGAAACCTCTTTTCTTTCTCAAGGAACCATCAGTATATCTATATAATATCAAATTTTAAACACACACGCGCACAAAAGGTGTCGAAAAATTCTCGGCCTGACTCATACATCCTTCCCCACCAAAAATTCTGTTGTTTGGTAATTTGCTCAAATTTTGAAAAGTGGGTTAGACTTCCGCCCCCACCCTGTAATGTATATCCCACTCCTTAGTGCTATTTGTCTCCTCTGTGAAGCATATGACCACAGCCTCACCATGCTAAGGTATTACCACGGTGGCTACTGTAATAAGTAGGTTTGTATGAAGTAAAGTTGCCAGCTCCACATTCAGCCAGTTTTGAATTCAGAGGTGTCCTTCCCCTAAACTGGTTGGCAACTAAGGCAAAATAGTCCAGGTAGCTGTACCATTTAACTATAGCTGAGGGGAATTTGTACCTTTTCCAAGGGTATTTGTGTAAAAATGAATGCAATAAGCTTACCCAGAATTTGAACTCAGCATATCAATTCTACATTCTGTGCCGATAAACACTGCACTATAACTGCATACAGGAAGCTATTACCGAGGCGAATATCTCGTTTATGTTCGGAAATGCGAGATTTCAAGGACCTCCCTGTCTCCACACATCTCCAAACAATCTAAACGCGCTAAAAATTAAAACTACTACATTACCCACTAAAACTATCCGCAGTATATTAAATAATACCAGCAGACAGCATATTACATCCGATGCTTGCGTCTATCAGGTACCGTACAGAGACTGCAACTTGAGTTATGTAGGCAAGACATTCGCATTTCCGAACATAAACGAGATATTCGCCTCGGTAATTTAAGTAGTGCTTTGTTTGTATACATAGCCAAATCTGATCACAATTTTGATTTCGACTCTGTGAAGATTTTAAAATATATCCACAACAAAAACCTTAGGCAGATTTACGAGGCTGGCATGATATCCACCTCACACACAATAAACACCAGACAGGGTTTTTTTAATATATCAACTTTTCTAGCAAGATTAATGCTTGACAAACGTACCGATAAGCTATAGTTTTAAATAGGTTCCTCCCCTTTTCACTTAGGATAAAATCTCTTCCCTGGGAGCAGGTTTTCGCATCGCCGCCCATGTGGCGCCAGCGTATCTGACTCCAAGGAAGATTAATCTGACTTTAGAATTTCAGTTTTTCTGTTTCTGACTAGTCCTGTATATATCGTCTCTTCATTTAACTTAAATCTAATATAAATATGTCTCCATTAACCATATCCTGAGGAAGGTCTATTTGACCGAAACGTCTGACGTCGACAGAATAACAAAAACAAAATAATAAAAAAACAGTAAACTCACATATTCGGATTTTGCTTTGTCTTTTCCACATTTTCATCATAGCGTCGGATCTACATCCACATATTTGCTTACATATATATATATATATATATATATATATATGTCGCAGTTAGCTCCTCCTCATTTCCTTAATCCTTCAACAGGGGTCTCTCTCCCCCACGAGTATAAATACTGGCTGACCTTTCACCTCTTCCTCTTTTTACGGCTTATGCACACGTACAGCCAGCTGTCTCAACTCGGGCCTCAGGCTGCAACCTCGCGCGTGAGGCAAGATAAAAAAAAAAAAAAAACTTTCTCTTTTTTACTTATTCCAATATGTGACCTCTCACACATACAGCGTTTCCCATATTCTGGGAACACGCTAAAAACAAAATACACGTTTGTACGGACACTCAACACACACACATAACTTTCCATACAAACACTCTGTAACTTTTCATGTCTTTGTGTATTAATGTTTGTTATTAATATATATTTGTTTGCATACATGTATATCAGTCTTGTTTGTTTCTTTATCTTCTTTAGACTCCATTAAAGTCCAACATTCCTATGTAGATGGACCAGCCAGTGGGAAATTTTAACCCAGAGATATCTCCTCATCTCCCAACATTCACACGTACGGTCCTTCTACATATATATATAAAAGGTTAACGGTCAGGGTTGAATCACACCATGAAACAGTAGTATTAAAAAGTGCTCAATACATGTGAAAAAACAAACAAAAAGTAAAAATAACATGTAGATCTTTTAACTTTCAAAATCAGGAAGTTAGTTGAATCTACTACCTTGGTTTCAACCTTATGATATCCTCAAATGACCACTTTAGTGATAAATTTGGCAGTGTATATCCCTCTAATGCATGCTTCATTAGCCACAAGAAACCATATTGGAATGCCTTTGAGAAATTATATTCAATACTATGCTGGAAATAACATACAGGGTTTGTAAAAAGACCTGCAAATAACCACATTGGTTTCATCTGTCACATGAAAATCCACAAGAGAACTGAACAGAATTTACAAAACAGTCCAGGCCTTGTAGAAAACAACTTAGTTTACCACATCCACAATAAGTCATGCAAGTCACTTGCTGGCTTCAAGAGCCATTGTTGTTCTCATGAGAACTAAAACCATGGATCAAACTAGTCAGTGATGATCAAACTCATTTAATGAGCTGACAACCATCATATAGTTTGATCTAAGGTTTTACTTCTCATGAGAACGACAATGAAGTCAACAAATGACTTGTTTTTGCTGAGATTCTTTTTCTCATTCCTGATATGTAATAAATAAGTTATTGTTTCTTTGTTTCTCTTTGTAGATATTCAATTAATTTGGCTCAGCTACAAGACGAGGCTCTCAGAAACAAATTTGCAATCACCATCCCATATTCTCTTTCTCTGGCACACACACACAAATACAGGGAATTTATACACCATGTGCAAATCAAACGTTTCCCTTTGTAAAACAATGATATTCTTATTTACACTATTTACATTATTTGGATTGTTGTCCTCATTATCTGTTTATATTTCTGAGATGAGGTATTATGTACATTATTTACATTATTCAGACTATTGTCCTCATCTTTGTCGCCATATTTATTACAACGTTTCGGCCATTGTACACTCCGGCCTTCTTCAGGTGGTTGGAATGTCAAACTGAACCCTTTATTTCGCTCACTGGGGTAGACTGGTCTAGTTCCACATGCCACGTTTAATGGATGTCAGTTATCAGTTATCTCCTGTTAATTTCCCTCTGAAAGTTCTCCACTGCCTTAGCTGGGTAGTGAACTCACACTGTTTGGGTCCTGTCACTGGATCTAACTAACGCCTTTATCCACTGTGCCATGTGTCCTTGAGGACATGGCAGGGGAGAACTTTCAGAGGGAAATTAACAAGAGATAACTGATAACTGACATCCATTAAACATGGCACATGGAACTAGAACAGTCTACCCCAGTGAGCGAAATAAAGGGTTCAGTTCGACATTCCAACCACCTGAAGAAAACCAGAGTGTACAACAGCCGAAACGTTGTAATAAATATGGTGACAAAGATGAGGACAATAGTCCGAATAATGTAAGTAATGTTGTCCTCATATTCACAACATTTCGGCCATTGTATGCCCTAGCCTTCTTCAAGTGATTGGAATTTCAAACCAAACCCTTTATTTTATCCACCGGGGTAGATTATTCCAGTTCCATGTGCCATGCCTCTTCCAATAAATAATAATAGTGACTTGACTCAAAGAGTTGTAAGTTCAATACCTGGCCACAGCAGAGGTGAAAAAAATTTGGAGAGTTGTGTTACTAAAGGGAAATAACTGAAACTGATACATCTGGAAGATGCATGGCATGTGGAACTAGATCAATCTACCGCAGTGGATGAAATAAAGGATTTAGTTTGAAATACCAATCACCTGAAGAAGGCCAGAGCGTACAACAGCCAAAATATTGTGAATTTGACAAGAAAGATGAGGACAACAGTCTGAACAATGTAAATAGTTACAATAGCTCATCTCAGAAATATAGACAGATAATGGTGTTCGCCCTCACAAAGTGGGGCTACTCGACAGTGGAAACAATGCTTTGTTATGAATAAATTCCACAAGCTTCATGTTAGCAGCTTACACACACACACACACACATATATATTAAACAACAAAATCCCAAATTACCTCATATGGGTGGAGTATAGATCTATTTCAACCAACGAGGAGAAGTATGTTAGTCTTATTCAACCCTGATGTACAGACTGTTCGGGTCAGAATTTAAAATTTAACTTTGACAGCCATCAAAAAATTGATACATAATTTATCCCTTTCAATGTTTCAGTCAGACGAAATGCCCAAGTCGGTGATAAGGGAAAGGTTGAAGGTATTAGCCTTAAAAGGAAGAGGTTTTATACAATTAACTCGGATATTGACCGTATGACATTAAATCGGGGTTATATGAAGAATGAGGTGTTAAACTGAAACTAAAAGAGAGCCGAAAAGGGAGTTTTATATAAAAAGAAAAAAAAATTTAATTATATATAAAACAAGTTAGGTTCCTACATATATATATATATACAAGCAGTATGACCTGTCTTTGACCAGGTGTTTCATTACTGGGAATTCTGCCGTTCAGTTGGAGCAGTTTAATGTCAGCCCACCTGAAAATCTATGTTAGTAACAACAATTGGGTGCAACTGAGGCACATCCCCAAATGGCAGGGGCATCTAACATTTTGAATGGGGGGGGGGCCTGAAAAGGGTCGTTTTTGCATTCTAAAGCTCGCAAAGAAGGAACCTCTTCCAATGACCATCATAATAATAATATATGATAATTCTTATTTATAATATAATTTTTTTAAATAATTTTAATAATCTTTTGCATTAGATTTCAACTTTCTAAATTGATTGTACACTGTTTTTTACAGACATTAATTTTTGCCTTTTTGATTATTGCACAAAGTGTAAAAAAACAGTTTTTTTTATTCTTCACCTTCAAGGTTGTAATTTTTCCAGCCAATTTGGACTCAAAACTGGCACTGAAGAATTATCTATCAAACAAAAAAGATTTCATCAAAATTGGATGAAAACTGTGGAAATGCATAAACAGACAATCACACACACACACACACACACATTTTGAGAATTATATATATATATATATATATATATATATATATATATATATATATATATGATAAGATAAAGAACAAACAGGAAATGTTTATCAATCTAACATTTTATTAAAGCTTCATCAGAACATGAGAAAATGTATAAAGAGACAGACATTCTGATATCTTCAATTTTGTGTTGTTTGATTTTCATTGGTCAATCATGTATCAGTTATTTATGGTTATAATGCACATGGAATACAGTTTGATTTCTTTAAGAAATTGTAGGATATTATATGGATTAATGCCATGAAAGATTTCTTTCATGTTGGTTTGTTTTCTTTAGCGGCATATCAACCCCTATGGGTTATTTAATGCTGAAATCTAAATATTTTTAATATAATTTTATGGTTTCAACTAAATATATTTTGAACGCAGTTGTATGGCTTCAACTACAGAAAAAATTTATTATTGATCATTTTACTATAAATATGTATTGTTGGTCATTTTTTTATATAAAAATGTATTGCTGGTATTTTTACTATAAAATTGTATTTTTATACTTTCATGGTGTTTTGTTTTTGTTTGGGGGTTCACTATTTGTTCATAGCTGGGACCCTAACAGGTGCTACTACCCTGGGTCAAAGTGGATCTGAGAACAACAGCAATTAAGAGGTGGTTACATATTCCTGAAAACCTCAAATCTCCCAATCAATGGCTTTGCTGCCAGATGTAGTTACTCATGTTTATGTAGGCATACTTGTTTATCTACAGTCCTAGATCATCAAAAGTCCTATTACAGAATATGTACTTCTCACCAAGAATTGAACCTGCACTCTCTTTTTCAGGTTTGCTTACTGCTGCCTTTGATAAGATTTATGGTGGTTGTGGGGTATCAGTTATGGAGGATTTGTGGATGTTATCTTATGACAACAACTGGTCCCACCATATATTGCTTTATTTGATTTGGGTGCCGTGGAAAGAGCAAGAGGCGAAAGGTCAGCCAGTATTTATACTGCCGGGAGAGAGAGACCCCTGTTGAAGGGTTAAGGAAATGAGGAGGAGCTAACTGCGACAATTTCATGGGCTTTATTATTTTATATAGTAATCAGTAATCTTTTCAATTCATTTCCTTTTTCAACATTGATATGATTTTCTTTGCATCTTTTGTAGTAGACATATAACTCAGATCAGTATTATCAGTGAGTGTGGATGCTGACCCCATTATATTAGCAGTTTTTCATTTCTTTTTCTCTTTCAATGTTGGTATGATTTTCTTTTCAGCTTTTGTAACATACAGAAATCAAATAGTATTATCAGAGTGAATGTGAACGCTGAACCCACACTAAATCTTTTCATTTCTTTTCCTTGTTCAATGTTGATATGATTTTCTTTGCAGCTTTTGTAACATACAGAAATCAGATCAGTATTATCAGTGTGTGTGTGTATGGATATAGATACCACACTTAGTAATTTTTCCGTTTCTTTTCCTCGTTCAACATTTATATGATTTTCTTTTCAGCTTTTGTAACATACAGAAATCAAATAGTATTATCAGAGTGAATGTGAACGCTGACCCCACACTAAATCTTTTCATCGTTCAATGTTGATATGATTTTCTTTTCAGCTTTTGTAACATACAGAAATCAAATAGTATTATCAGAGTGAATGTGAACGCTGACCCCACACTAAATCTTTTCATTTCTTTTCCTCGTTCAACATTTATATGATTTTCTTTTCAGCTTTTGTAACATACCGAAATCAAATAGTATTATCAGAGTGAATGTGAACGCTGACCCCACACTAAATTTTTTCATTTCTTTTCCTCGTTCAATGTTGATATGATTTTCTTTGCAGCTTTTGTAACATACAGAAATCAAATAGTATTATCAGAGTGAATGTGAACGCTGACCCCACACTAAATCTTTTCATTTCTTTTCCTCGTTCAATGTTGATATGATTTTCTTTTCAGCTTTTGTAACATACAGAAATCAAATAGTATTATCAGAGTGAATGTGAACGCTGACCCCACACTAAATCTTTTCATTTCTAATCCTCGTTCAACATTTATATGATTTTCTTTTCAGCTTTTGTAACATACAGAAATCAAATAGTATTATCAGAGTGAATGTGAACGCTGACCCCACACTAAATCTTTTCATTTCTTTTCCTCGTTCAACATTTATATGATTTTCTTTTCAGCTTTTGTAACATACCGAAATCAAATAGTATTATCAGAGTGAATGTGAACGCTGACCCCACACTAAATTTTTTCATTTCTTTTCCTCGTTCAATGTTGATATGATTTTCTTTGCAGCTTTTGTAACATACAGAAATCAAATAGTATTATCAGAGTGAATGTGAACGCTGACCCCACACTAAATCTTTTCATTTCTTTTCCTCGTTCAATGTTGATATGATTTTCTTTTCAGCTTTTGTAACATACAGAAATCAAATAGTATTATCAGAGTGAATGTGAACGCTGACCCCACACTAAATCTTTTCATTTCTTTTCCTCGTTCAACATTTATATGATTTTCTTTTCAGCTTTTGTAACATACAGAAATCAAATAGTATTATCAGAGTGAATGTGAACGCTGACCCCACACTAAATCTTTTCATTTCTTTTCCTTGTTCAATGTTGATATGATTTTCTTTGCAGCTTTTGTAACATACAGAAATCAGATCAGTATTATCAGTGTGTGTGTGTATGGATATAGATACCACACTTAGTAATTTTTCCGTTTCTTTTCCTCGTTCAACATTTATATGATTTTCTTTTCAGCTTTTGTAACATACAGAAATCAAATAGTATTATCAGAGTGAATGTGAACGCTGACCCCACACTAAATCTTTTCATCGTTCAATGTTGATATGATTTTCTTTTCAGCTTTTGTAACATACAGAAATCAAATAGTATTATCAGAGTGAATGTGAACGCTGACCCCACACTAAATCTTTTCATTTCTTTTCCTCGTTCAAACTTGATATGATTTTCTTTGCAGCTTTTGTGACATACAGAAATCAGATCAGTATTATCAGAGTGAATGTGAACGCTGACCCCACACTAAATCTTTTCATTTCTTTTCCTCGTTCAATGTTGATATGATTTTCTTTGCAGCCTTTGTAACATACAGAAATCAGATCAGTATTATCAGTGTGTGTGTGTATGGATATAGATACCACACTTAGTAATTTTTCCGTTTCTTTTCCTCGTTCAACATTTATATGATTTTCTTTTCAGCTTTTGTAACATACAGAAATCAAATAGTATTATCAGAGTGAATGTGAACGCTGACCCCACACTAAATCTTTTCATTTCTTTTCCTCGTTCAATGTTGATATGATTTTCTTTGCAGCCTTTGTAACATACAGAAATCTGATCAGTATTATCAGTGTGTGTGTGTATGGATATAGATACCACACTTAGTAATTTTTCCGTTTCTTTTCCTCGTTCAACATTTATATGATTTTCTTTTCAGCTTTTGTAACATACAGAAATCAAATAGTATTATCAGAGTGAATGTGAACGCTGACCCCACACTAAATCTTTTCATTTCTTTTCCTCATTCAATGTTGATATGATTTTCTTTTTAGTTTTTGTAATGCACAAACATGCAAAAATAGGATCATTCTTATCATAGTGAGTTCAAGTGACCTCACAATATTTTTAAATTTCAAAAAGCACTGGAAATTGCTTTATTCTCCATATTAGAGCATTTCAATGGTATTGTACTAACAAAAATCTTGCTATAGTAACAAACATTTATTGGCTCATTATAATACAGATGAATCAAAAACATTGATTCTTTGAAATTGTGACTTATTTATGACAATGATCTATTAAGATTAATAATTTATTGAAGTCTATTCTGCGATTGCTTTGTATTAAAAATAAGTACCCATTTTTGGTTGTGGAAATAAATAAAAGAACAAAGCCAGTTGACAAAAAAAACTTTATTGAAATAATTTGAAATTTTCAAGTGATAAATTTAATTTCAGCTTTTCTTTCGTTGAAGATGAAGAATTTCTCTGGAAATGCCTGCAAACAAAGCAATCAGAAAACCTACCAGTAAAAATGTAACATTAAAGGGAGATAATCTACATATGCAATAAAATGAATGGGGTTTCAAAAGCATTGAATTATAAATTAAGCAAAATTAAATAAATACACCAAGAAAACTATGTTCACTGTTTTGTGTCAGACAATTTTTCTTGTCTGAATCCATCTTGCACATTTATAAATTTGGTTCTCTGTGTTCCGCCAGAAGTTTTTTTTTTTTATCAGTCCATCCTTCACATCTACAAATCTAGCATTCATCCCTGCGTGGAATACTGTTGCCATATGTGGTCTGGGGCCCCCATTGTTCATCCCAAGCTTCTCTACAAAATCCAAAGACAGATATGCAATGTGATCAGTCCTGAGTTGGGGTCTCCACTCCAGTCACTTTTTCACCAACATAATGTGGGTTCCCTCTGTCTTTTCTATAAATATTTTTATGGCATCTGCTCTGACAAGATATTTTCACTGGTGCCTTGACTGCATGAATTTAAGCCTACTACTAGGTTGGCATCTCGGTCCCACCCTTTTACTGTCGAACAAGTTAAATGCAACCACCTCTTCTACTCCAACAGCTTCTTCTTTTGCACTTCCTGACAGTGGAACTCCCTTCCTCTTACTTGATTCCTTGATAACTATAATCTTCAAAAATTTAAATGTAATATCAATCGACATGTTCTGGTGCCTTGATCCCCATTCTCCTTTTTTATTTTTCCTCAACCCCCCCCCCCATACCCAGTCTTTTCCCTTACATTCTTTATAACCCCTTGCAAACAATTGGCACTCCTGCCTGCCTTGGGGTGAATTGCTTTAAAAAAAAAAAAAAGGCAGAATGTTTTACTTGTAAATTATCTTCCAATTGTATTCTTGACTCATTTGTCTGTGCATTAAATATTGCATCTATATCTGGTTTGGTATTCCTGATATATATCTCACAATTCTTGACAAAATCCAAAGAAGGGTATGTAATGTAAGTGGGCCAGACTTGGTATCTTGACATCAGTCACTTTCTCAATACCATGAGGTGGATTCCGTCTGTCTTTTCTGTAAATATTTTCATGGCAATTGTTCTGCTGAGCTGTCCTCTTTGATAACTTGACTGCATGAATTTAAGTGTACTACTAGATTGGCAACTAGGTCTCACCATTTTACTCTTGAACTAGTTAGATACAACCATAATTTCTATTCTAATACTTTCTTTTCTCACACATCTCATCTGTGGAACTCTCTTCCAGTTTTTTGCTCCCCTGCCACATATTATTTAAAAAATTAAATGCAATGCTAATTGCCATCTTCTGTCTCCCCAAATCCTGTTCTTTTATTGTCCTTTCTCCTCACTAAAGTCTTCTCATTCTCTTTCACTCCCAGTAACTCCTTGCATCTTAGTGGCATTGTAGACATCTTCTGTCTTCCTGAAATCTGTTCTTTTATTGTCCTTTCTCTACACTAAAGTCATCTCATTCTCTTTCACTCTCAGTCACCTTTTATGTCTTAGTGGCATTATCACCTTGCTTGGGGTGAAATAATTAAAAAAAGACAAAAACATAAATGTTTCATTGTAAAGGTGACAGCAGTGGTAGAGCTACATATTTCAGGGCCCTGAAGTTTGAACAAGCACCAACAATAGATCTGAGAATCCAACTGCCAAAATGTGAACTATGAATAGATTCTGCCAATGGCTCAAGGACCCCATATAACTGAGTGCTGCAAACCCCCAAGAAAATTTTGAAATTTGACAAATTACAGGGGAATTTTGAGGTTACATGAAATGGGTATTAAAGCATATTCTATGGCCAACATTAGCAACTTCAACTCATTGGCTATTGATTCTATCAATAAAATATTATAATAACAAACATTTAAAAAAAACAAACATTGATTTTCTTGAAAAAAACACTCATTAAAAAAAGTTGCTTCAGGAGCCCCTTTTGGATATGCAGCACTTAAGCTTCATCAGTTTCATAGTAGGTTTGCCACTGGGTAGCTGTCCTCTGCAAGATAGAAATTCACAGAGGTCAGAATATTACAAAAGCTACAGATAAAATACAATGCCTTATGTAGGTCATAAATGAACTTCCTATTGGATGACTGCCTAATTTAGACTGTGAACTTCCTGACCAATATCTTTACAGTGTCTAATGTACACCATACGTTCTGATTGGACAATCAGCAAACATGGACTTTCATCCCTGCAAAAAAGAACAAAGTGTCAAAATTATACCATTTTTTTAAACTACCTTGACTCCTTGGCAATGTTTATTGTTTTAAAAAGCAATGAGTAGAATTGGAATAAAACCTTAACATATGATGAAAGTGAATTTAAGCATTTTTTTTTTGTTCTCGAGAATTTGCAGCAAAAAAATTAAACACGGTTTATTAATATCGAATAATATTAGGGAGTGAGAACAATAAAAGAACAGGAATTAAAAATACAAAAGATAGCAAAATTGTGTTTAAATTTTGGAAGATCAAAGGAAAGCAAGAGCCTGGAGTTCCACAAGCAAGAAATGCAAAAGAAGAAACTGTTAGCATAAAACTTATGGTTACATCTAGCCATTTCAACTGTAAAATGATGAGACCTAGCTGCCAATCCAGTACTGCACTTAAATTTGTAAAGTTGAGGTACCAAAGAGGAAAGCTCATCAGAACAATTACCATGAAAATATTTATAGAAAAGGCATAGGGAAGCCACATTAAACGAGTATCCTTATCTTTGTTATTTTGGTTACTGTGTTCTCAGTTTTTACCTGGTGTAATGCATCCAGAAATTTTAAAGTATTCTGCATTTTTTCTTTTTGATTTTGCCAATCTGAATTGTTTTGAATGTAATGGTAGGGAGTGAAAATTTGATTAAAAGACAAAAAAACTGAATGACCTTCAAAGGAGGTCAAAGAACACAGCCTTGTTTTGAAAAAAAAAACAATGTAAAATTTTCACACCCTTCTCTGAACAGAAAGCAAAGCATACAATTACAGCCAAAGACTTAAGGAAAAAAACAAAGACAAAATTTTCTAATAAAAATTAAAATTA
>OZ038494.1:102071474-102171474 GCA_964036315.1 Acanthosepion esculentum | reverse complement strand
CCCATACTTACTCCGTCAGTTTGTGTGTAGATAGTACCATTATGGCTATAAAAAGGTACTTTAGTAGTGCATGCAAGCAGTAGTTTCCTTAAAATATTGGATTGGATTGATGGAGGTGGAATTGAATTATTTTTATACACAGAATTAATGATAATATCGATAGTTTCAGAGACAGGAACATTTGTAAATAAATTTTCTACGTCAAGTGACGCAAGAATGCCTTGGTTTGTTTGTAATTTTGTGTTTTTAAGAATTTGGAGGAATTCGTGGGTAGATTTAATGCTATAGTTAGTAGGGAGATATGGGGTAATAATGTCGTTGAGAAATTTTGATAATTGGTATATGCATGTTGGAATTTGAGATATGATAGGTCGTAATGGGTTACCTGTTTTGTGTATTTTGACATTACCATATAGGTAGCCGGGTTGGTAATCGCCAATAATTTTATTTATTTTCAAGGATCCTGCTGCTGCATTGTTGGCTGTTATAAGCTTATTAATATATTTCTTCAGGGTTTCAGTAGTGTTCTTATTCAATTTTGTAAATTTAGTACGATCATCAATTAGGTGCTGAAGTTTTTTGTGATAATCCAGTTTATCCAAAATGACATAAATATTGGATTTGTCCGCCTTTCTGATTACTATATTAGGATTGTGTTTTAATTCTGTAGCAGCAATTTTGAGTTTTGTTGGAATGTTCTTGTTTCTATTACGTGGAATATAATCTTTTAAACCTTCTACCTTGAGAAGATCTTTGAGGTTTGGATGGAGTATTATCAATTTGTCTTTTTCCAGTTGATATAATGATTGGTGTAATATTTCAATTTCAGTCTTCTTTTTGAGAAGGTCGAATTTAGGTTGGAGGTGGCAATTTGGTCCCAGATTTAAAAATTCCTTTTGATCATCCGTTAATATGTGAGCTGATAAGTTTATGTATTTATCTTGGTTGTTGGGAAGTAGAATATTTCCTTGGTATAAGTTGCACAGTTTTTTTGTAATTAATTGTCGCTGGTCAAGTTCATCATTGTTAATACTGATATTGATGTGGTATTGTGCTTCATTATATTCAGTTTCAGTTAAAGCGTTTTTTAGTACTGTGGTATGTTTTTGGATTTCATTATTTATATGTTGAGTTTCATTCTTAGCTTTAGTTATTTGTCGCAAAACAAGATTCTTCCTGAAAGTTATAGTGTCGCTTTCCTTGTTGGCTGCCATGTCATGCAATTTAAAATTTGTGTATTTAGGCAGCAATCCTTCTTTCAAGCACATTTCATTAAAAACGACTGACAAGGTGCTTTTATTTAGTTTTTTATATAATTTCTCGTGCGATCTAATAACGGTTTTCTTTTCAGAGGATAAATTATACAAAAATTGTCCGAATGTTCTTTTCCGAGCGCTTTCGGCTATACTTTTAGCCATTATCAAGGATTATATTTCAACTGTTAGAATTAGAAATAGTTTGTGTGTGTTTTATAAAGTGATTCTTTTTTTGTTTCAAAACACGGTCAAGATATTATGTCCATGTTCAAAGTTAATATTATTAAGGGTTGGTTTGTTTAATTTTATAAGTAAGGCTTCCATTATTTTTAGCCTTTTTTTGCAAGTGGATGATGCTATTATATTAGTGTTTTCGACAAGTATATTCCGAATAGTGTCCGGTAGGTCTCCATGAATATTTAAATGAGATCTAATTGAGCTATTGTCAGAAAGGTGTAGGGTTAATCTGCGTGTTAAACGATTTGTAGTGTGGCCTATATAATTATTTACGAAAGTTGATTCTTGAGGAATACAATTCCTTAATGGACATTTGAATTCGTAAATAATATTTGCTCTATTTAATTTTGTTGTAGGAGGTGAATTATTATTTTTAACTATAAGGTTACAAGTTTTAAATTTTTTATAATAAATAATTAATCTAATTTTTTTGCTATTATCAACTGGTGCTATGTATTTTTTTATAATGTTATTCATTCGGCATTCATCCTGTTTGTAGTTATCGTTCATTTGATTTTTATAAAAAATATTAATATTATTGTTTATGTTTCGATTCTCGCCGTTGCTATTAGTTACTTTGGACAAGAAACGCCTAATGTGGAAATCCAACAATTGATTAGGAAATCCGTTATTGATCAGCGTTTGCTTTATATTTTTTAATTCATTAAAGAAAAGCGTGCGTGAAGATGAGTTCTCGTGCGCTCGCGTGAGGAAATTCTTAATAACACCTATTTTATACCTAAGAGGGCATTCGCTAGAGAAATTAAGATGACAAGAGTCTTTGCTAGTTGGTTTTTTATAAACAGAAGTTTTAAAAGTATTATTACTAAAATCGACGAGAACATCTAAGAAAGGAAGTTTATTTTTTTCACTAATTTCATAAGTAAAATTTAGGACAGAGTTTTGTTGAAATGTAGTTTTCAGATTTTCTATTTCTTTCTTATTATCAGCCAAAATAAAAATATCGTCAACATAACGAACGTATATTTTAGGTTTAACAACTTTAGTAAAAATCTTGTTTTCGATATAGGCCATATAATAATTAGAGAAGCACGGCCCGAGAGGGCTTCCCATACTTACTCCGTCAGTTTGTGTGTAGATAGTACCATTATGGCTATAAAAAGGTACTTTAGTAGTGCATGCAAGCAGTAGTTTCCTTAAAATATTGGATTGGATTGATGGAGGTGGAATTGAATTATTTTTATACACAGAATTAATGATAATATCGATAGTTTCAGAGACAGGAACATTTGTAAATAAATTTTCTACGTCAAGTGACGCAAGAATGCCTTGGTTTGTTTGTAATTTTGTGTTTTTTAAGAATTTGGAGGAATTCGTGGGTAGATTTAATGCTATAGTTAGTAGGGAGATATGGGGTAATAATGTCGTTGAGAAATTTTGATAATTGGTATATGCATGTTGGAATTTGAGATATGATAGGTCGTAATGGGTTACCTGTTTTGTGTATTTTGACATTACCATATAGGTAGCCGGGTTGGTAATCGCCAATAATTTTATTTATTTTCAAGGATCCTGCTGCTGCATTGTTGGCTGTTATAAGCTTATTAATATATTTCTATATATATTATTAAAATATACCTATTTGATATATATATATATATATATACCTATTTGATATATATATATATATATATACCTATTTGATATATATATATATATATATATATACCTATTTGATATATATATATATATATATATATACCTATTTGATATATATATATATATATATATATACCTATTTGATATATATATATATATATATATATATACCTATTTGATATATATATATATATATATATATATACCTATTTGATATATATATATATATATATACCTATTTGATATATATATATATATATATATATATATATATATATACCTATTTGATATATATATATATATATATATATATATATACCTATTTGATATATATATATATATATATATATATATATATACCTATTTGATATATATATATATATATATATATATATATATACCTATTTGATATATATATATATATATATATATACCTATTTGATATATATATATATATATATATATATATACCTATTTGATATATATATATATATATATATATATATACCTATTTGATATATATATATATATATATATATATATATATACCTATTTGATATATATATATATATATATATATACCTATTTGATATATATATATATATATATATATATATATATATACCTATTTGATATATATATATATATATATATATATATATACCTATTTGATATATATATATATATATATACCTATTTGATATATATATATATATATATATATATATACCTATTTGATATATATATATATATATATATATATATACCTATTTGATATATATATATATATATATATATATACCTATTTGATATATATATATATACCTATTTGATATATATATATATATATACCTATTTGATATATATATATATATATACCTATTTGATATATATATATATATAAATGGATCTTTTATTGAAATGTTAAGCGTCGTAGACAGTGGTTTGGTAAAGGGGAAGGACCCCAGCCACAGCTGAGAAGGGAACTTCATGAGCAAAAGGTTCTTCTTTCAATTTGGTGGGATTGCCAAGGAATAATCCACTTTGAATTCTTACCACCAAATGCAACAATGAATGCTCAAATATACTGTCAGCAATTAGAGCGTTTGAACCAAGCTTGGAGGAAAAAAAGACCTGCTCTAGTGAATCGAAAACGGGTGATGTTTCATCAGGACAATGCGCAACCACACACAGCAAGAATCACGTCACAAAAGATCGAAGAACTTGGTTGGGAGAAAATTCCTCATCCACCTTATTCTCCCGACCTTGCTCCTTCAGACTACCATTTGTTTCGTAGCTTACAGAATAATTTGGAAGAAACAGATTTTGTAACACAGGAAGAGGTTAAAACTGACATTTGTGAGTTCTTCGAATCAAAGCCAAAAGAATTTTACAGTAATGGAATTAGTAAGCTTGTTAGTAGATGGAAGGAAGGAATAGATAATCAGGGAAAATACATTGTTGATTGAATCTGTAATTAAATGTAACATTTGGTCACTTGTTTTCTTTATTCAAAATTCGGACAGAACTTATGGGATGACCTGATATATATATATATATATATATATCTCAAATAGGTGTGTGTGTGTGTGTATATATATATATATATCTCAAATAGGTGTGTGTGTGTATATATATATATATATATATATATATATATATATATATATATATATATATATATATCTCAAATAGGTGTGTGTGTATATATATATATATATATAATCTCAAATAGGTGTATATATATATATATATATATATAATCTCAAATAGGTGTATATATATATATATATATATATATAATCTCAAATAGGTGTATATATATATATATATATCTCAAATAGGTGTGTATATATATATATATATCTCAAATAGGTGTGTATATATATATATATATATATATATATCTCAAATAGGTGTGTGTATATATATATATATATATATATATATATATATATCTATATCTCAAATAGGTATATATGAAAATATTTTATAAAACATACATACAACAAACTATTTCTTATTTTAACAGTTAAAATATAATCCTTGAAAATGGCTAAATGTATAGCCGAAAGCGCTCGGATAAAAAGAACATTCGGACAGTTTTTATATAATTTATCATCTGAAAAGAAAAACATTATTAGGTCGCATGAGAAATTGTATAAAAAAATAAATAAAAGCTCCTTGTCTGTCGTTTTCAATGAAATGTGTGTATATATATATATATATATATATATATATATATATATATATATATATATATATTAATGACATGTCCTTTCAGGACATAGGTGAATATGACTTTCCACAAATTCCTTTCCTTTAGTATCTGTGAATTACCATAACTTCATGGAAAAGATAGTGGAGTGGTTTCCTATTGCCTTCTCTCCACCTGAATTTAGAGTAGTCCTTCTCCTAGACTGGCTGACACCCAAGGCCAGATAATCCAGTCTACCTTCCTATTTAAACCCTAGGTGGGAGAAGAAGAGTTGGCTTCATGCCTTACTGAATGGCATAAAAGTGAATTTGAACTTGACTGATTTCACTTTGCACACTGATATAGATGACACCACCTGTACATCCACATTTAAATTACCAAATTTCCAAAAAGTATAGAGAGAAAAAAAAACTTTTGCTCACCTCACTGAAAACAAATTCACTAATATCTGTCTGAGATCATTTCTGAATGATGAGCTATCATTATTTACATTCAGACTAATATAAGTCTTTGTTGTTATTATCATGTTACACCCATTGTGATCTCCACCCTCACCCATCAGGTGTCTGTTAATTGAAGTGATAATAAAAACAAATTTGAGAACATTAGTTCAAATGTAAATAAATTCAATAACATTTCAGCCCATTTAAAGGTTTAGGTTTATTTTGTTTTACAGCATATCAACATCTTAATGGGTTATTTAATGCCGACAATACTTTCACGATAAGTTCATATGAATAGAATATGTATTCTTTGTAAGATATCACTTTGTAGATCAGGTTTCATTGATATATTTTTGTAAAGAGGGTTTTTGTAAAGAGTCTGGTTTCATTGATGTATTCTTTTCAGATTTACAGTTTGTAGAGAAATTGATTTTATTGACATTCTTATTTGGTCTATATTTTTTAGTTAAAGCCCACTTTTATAAGAAATAATATTATGTCATCCATTTTTGCCTTCTCAAAGACCTCATACATGTTTATATTATAGCATTTTTGTCTTGAGAGAGCAAGGTCTGAACACTCGATTAGTATATGTTTAATAGTGTATGTCATTTCATATGCTTGGCATACTGACTGTCCTTTCTTGTTTAACCAATACTAGTGTGTCGTTCTTGTGTGGCCAATGTGTAAGTGGGCCAGTCCAACTTCATCCTTTCAAAGTTTTCAGAAAAGCCAACTTCTATTCTCCTAGTTTGGGCTGAATTGCAAAGAATTTATTGTGTGGATTATTCTCCCAGCAATGTTGCCATTCATTTTGAATATACCTGTTAATGACATCCTTAAGTCGGTGTATGTGATTTTGGTCGTTGTGTCTATAGCCATATCTAAAGCTGATTTGGCTGCCAGGTCTGCTTTAGAGTTACCCTCAACTCTTATGTTGAGCCCATTTAAAAACCATTATTGAATGAAGGAATAGTGTGATGGATATCATTGCAGAAAAGGAAATCAGCAAACTGGGTTCAAATCCCAGGATAGTCTGTTGCATTCACTTTCACACTAATGCCTTTGGGATAGGCATGAATCCAACTGTTTCCTCCATCTTTTGAATAAATAGGGTGGACACTCTAACCTACCTAAGAGAAAATCTCTGAATTCTAAAATGTGAAGTAAACAATGGAAAACCACTCCAGTATCAGTATCTGCCTATATTTCTGAGATGAGGTATTATGTACACTATTTACATTATTCGGACTATTGTTCTCATCTTTGTCGCCATATTTATTACAACATTTCGGCCTTTCAGTATCTGTCTATATTTCTGAGATGAGTTATTATGTACACTATTTACATTATTCGGACTATTGTCCTCATCTTTGTTGCCATATTTATCACAACGTTTTGGTCGTTGTACACTTTGACCTTCTTTAGGTAGCTGGAATGTTGAACTGAACCCATTCTTTTACTCACTGGGGTAGACTGTTCTAGTTCTACATGCCATGTTTTAATGAATGTCAGTTATCACTTGTTAATTCCTCTCTACAAGTTCTCCACTACCTCAAGGACACATGGCACAGTGGATAAAGACGTTAGTTAGATCCAGTGACAGGACCCAAAGAGTGTGAGTTCAATACCCGGTTTAGGCAGTGGAGAACTTGCCGAGGGAAATTAACAGGAGATAACTGATAACTGACATCCATTAAAACATGGCATGTGGAACTAGAACAGTCTACCCCAGTGAGCAAAATAAAGGGTTCAGTTCGACATTCCAACCACCTGAAGAAGGCCAGAGCATACAACGGCTGAAACGTTGTAATAAATATGGCGACAAAGATGACGACAATAGTTCGAATAATGTAAATAGTGTACACTCCAGTATCATTCTCAGGTGCATGGCAATTCGCAGATAATAAAGTAAAGGAAGCTGTGGAGAGCCATGATCGGTTATGTCTGTTGCATTTTCTTTTATGCTAATGCCCTTGGGAAAGGCATGAATCTATCTGATATCCTCCAGCTATAATTTAAATAATAAAGTAAATAGCATCCCTAACCTTGATGAGCAATCAATCTAAGAGAAGGAAAATTAGGTAAAAAAGATGGCACAACCATTTACTCCTGTCTTGATAATAAGTCTGTGTAAGCGATCTGGGATTGCAAAGGAAATATTTGTCGCAGATTACTTCCACAGCGCAGAGAATAAATCACTGTAAGTTCAGACTTGAACATCAGGGGCAGAACGAAATGCCGAAAACTCAATTCGCAGGTACTATTTCACAAATCAAATTGCACGCAACCAATCAGAAAAATAACCCACTCTCCGACAAATGCGGTAGCCAAAATACACAAATTTTGCCTCCCCGATTCGAGAACACCAACTGCTTTTATCAGCCAAACATTTTTTTCATTCATCGACAACTGGGAGAGGACGCCCAATTTTTGCATATCAAAGTACTTTTATAGCAACTCCTGCAACAGACTTGTTTTTAACTTAAATATTCCTTCTTCAGCATGTCATGTGGAATACGTGCCCTTCTTTTTTGTAAGTAATTTTCTTTTTCACCATATTTTCCGTCGTAGGACACACACGATGCGCTGTCGCTTGGTTTGACGAGGTAAGTCGCCATTTTCTTCGCTATAGTCTGATCAAATTGTTATGGTCAAATTGGTGGCTGATCTCAAAAATGACCTACAGTCAGTTGTTAACTGGGGCAAAGGATAGCTTGTAAATTTTGATGCCTCCAAAAACCAAACTGCTCTCTATTAATCATCTGGGGGACTCCTTTCTGCCTTCCATCAGCATGGCTGAGGCTAACCTCCAGTTGAGTGACATTCTTGGCTGACATGAAGTGGAAAGATTATATTGAATCCATTGTTCATTCTGCTGCTAAAAAAAAGTTAGTTCACTCTGTTGTGCTAGACAATTCTTTTCTCTATTACATATCTATAAGACTATCATTCATCCATACTTAGAATATTGGAGTTCTCCTGTTATATATTTAGAGATTCTTGATAAAATCCAAAGAAGAATCAGCAATATTATTAGTCTTGACCTGGCATCTCAGCTTCAGTCACTTTCTCTGTACCTTTTCTATAAATACTTTTATGGTAATTGTTCGAATGAGCTCTTTGCTATGGCAGCTAGATTTTCTAAATTTAAACACAGTACTAGATTAGCAGCAACATCTCATCATTTTACAGTTGAACTGGCTAGATGTAACCGTAAGTTCTATGCTAACAGTTTCTTCTCTCGCACTTCTCACTTGTGGAACACTCTTCTGGCTTTTTGCTTTCCAGTCAAGTTTGATCTTCAAAAATTTAAATGCAATGTCAATCGTTATCTACTCTCTTCCTGATTAATCTTCTATTGTGCTTGCTCCTTAATAATGTTTCTCTTTTCTAATTCTTTCACACCTAGTAAGCCTTTGTGTTTTAGTGGCTTTATTGTCTTGCTCGGTGATCTCGATTAAAAAAAAAAAAAATGAGTTAATCATGATCATCTACAATCTGAAGGAACATTTAAAGAAAAGGAAGCTATGAAGAGTCATGATCACCTATGTCCTGCAAGGATATGGTATTAAAAACAAACAAATATTATTCAAACAGTAAACTTCTGTAATCCATTGTACTGTAGTAACTAAATAAGAAAAACAAAATAACTCAGAATTTCTAAGCTTCTTTCAGGTGAAGCCAATCTTGAGTTCATTATTTGATGTTGGCTTTTGTTTTAGAGTTTGTTTAGTTAGCTGTGTAGGCTTTAAATAAAAAAAACACTTAAAATTCAATGTAAGGTACTTTAAAGGCAGGTACAGTTAGTTAAATATGTTCATATTATATTATGACAAGAAATGCACAGGTTGTTAATTACGATTAATCAATAAACGATCCCAATTCTAAAAACTGTTTTGGAACATTTTTAAAAAAAGGATACATATCTCCATTGTCTTCCAAAAGAAAGTCCAATATATCAAGGAGTTTGGAATAATTTTTTGTATTATAAATTGTTTCAGCTGTTAAAATAACATCGTACCTACAAAATATATATGTATATAATTATACATAAAACAATATTGCAATTTGACATTACATTACCTTGTGAACATACAAACAAACACAACATATGTACCAGTGAAAAAAAAAAATATATATATAAAGAAATATAGTCTTAAAGTGTGCTATATTTATGGGATAAAGTGCTCAATATCAGAGATAGAGCGTGTGTAAATATAAAAGTGGACATGGAAGTCAGCACTTAGAGGCGACAGTCTGTTTCATGCTAGTGCAATCGTCAGGCGACTAGTGCTGTTATTTTTCTCGGCTATTTATATATATGGGTCAGTGGTGCATTATGGGTAGTCTATTTTGGCGGTTACTTTTACCGGAAATCGCTTATTTGTTTATTTATTTATGTCAAATTATTTTGCTTGTTTTTTTGTTTGTTTGTTTTTTTGTTTTTTTTTAATTTTTTTATATATATATATATATATATATATATAATTTTTTCATATAGACAATAACAATATGAAAAAATTATAATAATTATTGCTCTACTATCGGTATTGTGCCCACTTTTGAATTAATACTGTGAACGTTAGAATTTATATTATTTGCATTCTCATTACATTCGTATATAAAGAATTAATGGATTTATTTCTAATCAGAGATTTATTTTATTATTTCAGATGTCAAATATGAGTATTCACTGTTTGATAGAATATATAAATGTGTAATAAAATATATATATATATATATATATATATATATATATCTTTCTCCATAGAGGATCATAATCTTGAAGTGTGTTTAAAAAAACAAAAAACAGTCATAAAAATTTCATTTTGACCGTTTAAATGATGTCACCTTGAGTGACTTGAAATTGTTTCCAACAAACATGAGTTATCAACACTTTGTCACAATTTCTTGTCACATGAGTTAGCTATGAAAGGGGAGGGAGTAATAGTGGGGTGACTAGATTTGAGTCTTTGTGTGTCAAAAGGCTTTCAGTAAAAAAAAATAAAAAATACAAAAATAAAAAAAAACAAAATGTGTTTTTTAATCTGAACAAGCCAGTTTTTCAAAATGTCAGAAAAAAAACATTAGTTTTCACCCCCCCCCCTACACAACCATGAGGTTAAATGAAACAGAATACAAAAGATATATAAATACTAGTGTAACTCATGCCATCAAAAATTATAGCAATTGTTAGAAAGTTTTAATAGCATGATGCAAAGAAACAAAAGTCTTGAAACAATGTATTGAGATCAAGGCGATCCATATACTAGGCCTGGCAACCATGCGATTGGAGTCCATGACTAGGGGCGGAAGCTTAAATTACTACTAAATAACAATTCCTGAGAACATTTTTAGCAAGAAACATGTTAGTAATGTCCAGTAATTAGTTAATGAATTATTAGGAAGCATTTTAAAATTATTGACTTGTTTTCATAAATACAAAAGAATAAAAATACCATAAAATAACTAAATGCACAAAAATCACTTTATTCACCTTAAATTAGAAATTTTTTAGATAATATTGCAAAAATAATGAGTTAATTTGTTTACGTTAATTTATTACAGAAAATATAATTGTATAATATAATCAGAAAGCAATTTCAGCATTTTACAAAATCATGTATCAACAAAGTCTGAAAATACATTACAAAAGATGCGAATTTCAGAGAAAATATAATTTTTTAAATCTTTACAAAATTTGTGATTTTTGTTACATGTACAATTTGTTTCACAGAAAATGAAGAAAATATTTATTTTGCTATGGTACAATAATAAATATTACCAGTACACATAGTTTTAGGAAGTGAAATCCATTTACATTAACAAGAACACAAAATTAATTAACAGGATAATTTGGGGAGTTAACCAATTACATATATGTAAAAAGGAAGGAAAATTAAAAATATCTGGTATCCCTGTGATATCCAGTAGAATTTTTAAATTACTACAATCTATTTCTTACAAAAATGTTCCTATTCTTGAAAATAAAAACTAATATTATTAAATATTTCCTTTTCTGTGGGACAATCTTTTCTTGTGTCATAGCCTGCCATACAGAAAAGTGATATTTTAATATCATTAGGAATTCTAGTTTTAAGGTCTGGTAAATTATCAAATGTTTGGTATCCCATTTCATCCAGTAAATGTCCATATTTTGAGCAAGTATGGTCTTTAACTTTAACATTTAATTTAAGAAGAAGTTTTAGGTTTTTTCAATATTTAAATTTTTCAATAACATTTTGAACTGTTATAAAATATGCACCTCCTGAACTTTGCATTATTTTTCCAAATTGTCTGTAGTAAATTCACCACTCATAACAAAAATGGAACCCATTGTTTAGCAAATATCTGCAAACATCAATTAAGCCATTGCATGTATGTTTAATGGCTAAACTCGTATCTCTTGTTAATGATTTCATTCTTTTTCCTTGATTTCTTTCCATTTTTTTTGTCCATTTCTCAAAATTAGAAAGAAGTAACAGATGTTCATCATCTCAACCTGATATCACTTTTTTCAGTCGAGCATCAATTCTTAGTGTCAGCATATATTTCTTGGACACAATTTTCCAAAATTTTAAGACTTTTTTAATGGGATTAACTATTTCTGCAGCATAGCAATGAGATATAAGTGACAATTTTAGAAGAGTGAGTAATCATTTAGATTTTTGAATGTAAGAAAACCAGAGCAAAAAGATTGAAATCAGATAAAAATTATAATAAAAATTTGATTCTGGAATCTTTTTACTGTTAATGTTTTAAAAGACAAAATTTCAGTTTATATTAAAAAATCTGCAGCCAAGGAAGTGTTTGGTGCACCTTTGGAATGTAAAATATAAATTTCTTAAATAAGGAATCTATAGGAACCCTATTGTTCTGCCCCACTTGCCTTAAATGAGACAAGCAGATGTTTGGTTCATATATTTGGGGACATAGTAATTGGGAGTTCAATCCCTAGACTAGGTAGTGAAGACTTAAATTCAGTGGAAACAGGGCAAGCAATAACTGAGCAGTACTAAATATGAACAAGACAAGAAAACCCTGGACATTATCATGGGAGCAAGAACAATCTACTCCTATATATTAAATAAAGGATTTAGTTCAACATTTCCTGAAGATTAGCAGAACTGACAAGCACCTGAAGAAGGCTGGAGGGCACAACAGCTGAAACATTATGATAATAACAACAAAGATGAGGAGAACAGTTTGAGTGCAAATAGTGTAAATATTAATATGTTGAGGCAACGTCCAATAAAACAAATGTTTTCTCTTTATTTACAGCCTTATTTATACCCTGACTAAATTTAAATATTTTTTATTACATCTTCTAAATGTTTTGATTAAAAGACCGTATCCAGTAAGCCCCTTAATAGTACAATGTAATCAAAGATAATATCTGTTGTTAGAATTCTTACTTTTGAGCATCCTGGGTAAGACGATAAACTACATCTGCGTCCAACAGCAAGGCCTCTCATCAGGAGGTTTTGAGGAGCATGAAACTCTTCTTAATCGCTAGTGTTCCCAGGTCCACCCTGACCCGGGGTGGTAGCACCTGTTAGGGTCCCAGCTATGGGTAAATAGTTAATCACCAAAGTGGGGTCAAAACACTATGAAAGTGTAAAAATAGGTTTCAATACCAGCAATACATTTTTGTAAATAATTATTACCAGCAATACATTTTTGAAGGAAAAAAAATATTGCCAGCAATACATTTTTTGAAAAAATATTACCAGTAATAAAAATGTTGTCGGCATTAAACAACCCATTGAGATTGATAAGCTGTAAAACAAAAAACAAACCTTACTTTTGAGCCACAGTTTCTGATTTCTGTAAAGCTGAGGGAAGATTTTTCCAGTCACCACTAAAAAAAGCACACTGTTCTTTGTTTTCTTCACAGTTGAGTAAAACATTTGGAATTGTCAAATTTGTCAGAACTTCAGCATTCTGTAAAAAATATGTTGTTATATAGAAGTAAAAATCTTTAAAAAATGAAATCAGATTAAAAAAAATTTTAATAAAGAAGTTAAAAAAGTAGTAAAAAAGCAACAAAAATCAAATATGATTAAAAAAGAGAAAGAAAATGATGAAAAGTTAAACTGAAATGAAAAAATTAAAACATATTCAGTAATGTCACATGTTAATTATTGTTTATTGTAACTGATATAACCAGTTATAAAAATGTAATGAACTGTTCCTATCAGCAGTGGCAGCAGCAGGAGCATAGACTTGCGTCCCCTTCTGCTCAGGGTGGATTGGGCCATTAGATATTATTTAAACTGCTGTGATTTCTCTCTTGGCACTTTAACTCGGCCTCGCGTCTAGTTATTTGGTCGAACTCTCTGCATTCAGGCAGAGAGGAACCCGGACAAGGCTATGCCGAAGGGCAGAGTCTCGTTTGGGGTGGTAGACTGTCCCTGAACCCATTCATACGAGTTCTAATAGGGAATATTTTTGTCCGAGTCTACGGGCTCGGATAACCAACATTAAACCCGGCCTTGTGCCACATGTAATCCTTGTGGGGGGTGGCTAAATATTACTTTAACTTGGACTTGCCTAGAGTAACTACTGACATTTTAAACGAAACCTGGACTCTTATCAGCATTCATTTTAGAATATTATGATGGTTGGTCAAAAATGAATGTCTGTTCTTTAACAGTAGAAAAACACAGCAGACCAAAATAAACACAAAAGACTTAGGATTCCAAATCTAGTTTGCAACATAGTCTCCTTCCTTCTCAATTGTGGTACAAAGGAAAGTCAAAAAAGAATGCTACTTGTCAGAATAGGAAAATATTTTTGATGACTTTAGAAGTGAGGGTCCTATTTATAATATTGATATAGTGTAAAATTGACACCTGATTTTTATAGAATTATTGGAAAGTAGCAGTTTGTCTACAAATTTCATGGGGAGATAAGCCATAAAAAACAAAGCAATTATGCAATACGAATGCCAAATTTGAAATTGTGCTAATATCATTTAATATATGTATATGAAAACAGCCTTTTTTTTAATTTTACAAAAAAAATTTTTTAAATAAAGAATATGCAAATTTTTATTTGTTTTATTTTAAGAAAATGTTTTAAGCAAGAAATTTATTTGGAAAATATTTTTTTTCATCATTAAAGAACAGTTGTACACATTTTAAAAGTAGTGGTACATGTACATTTTTAATCTTTAATTAAAATTAAAGAACAAAAATTTACATAAATTAAAATTAAAAAAGCATAAAAGTCTGCAGATATTAATGACATAAGCACGTTTTCAGGACATGATATTTGTAAATGTTGGCTGGTTGAGTTTGTTTGACGGCATATCAACATCTCTATGGGTTATTTAATGCTGAAATCTAAGTATTTTGTACATAGTTTTATGGTTCAACTAAATATATTTTGAATGCAAGTGTATGCCTTTAACTACAGATAAAATGTTCTGTTGGTAATTTTGCTTTAAATATGTATTCTTTGGTAATTTTCTATAAATAGGTATTGTTGGTGGGTTAATTTGATTTAGCAGCATATCAACCTCTGTTATTTAATGCCAAAATCTAAATATTTTGAATACAATTTTATGATTTTAACCACAGATATTTTGTACATAATTTTATACTTTCAGAGTAAAGGTATGTTTTTATATATATATATATATATATATATATATATATATATATATAGTTTCGTAGATCATAAAATGTATTGTTTGATAATTTTACTGTTGTGTTGTGTATAATGCTAAGTAAGCGTTATTGCCTTGTTCTAGATGGTGTCAGTTTATAAATATGAGCTACCTGCTCATATGCAAATTATACTAATTTGCATATCACTACATCTCCCTATAACGGAGGGGCCTTATGCCGCAAGTACTTCTTGTACTTCTTCTTGTGCCCTCCTGAACATCTTCCCCTATCTCTCTCCTTTCCCTTGGAGATCTAGATCTATCACGTCTATGATCGAACTGTTCCTCTTGCATGCTCTGGTCTTCTTCTTCTAACTCGTCTCATTCTACTTCTTCCTCCGCAGTTTCACTCTGCATTAACTCTTCTGTTACATCAATAATGGGCATCTCTGAAGGCATTTCCTCATCCGATTCTTCTCCTTGGGATCTTATTTGGTCAGCATGAACTAGAACACTGTTCCCATTTTCTTTATTTAATATTGCAGTATTATGTCCTTTCTGCATAATAAATTCGGCTGACTCGGGTTGCATATTCCTATTTCTTTTGTACCACATCTTTTGATTTGTGGCATATGACATAGTCAAAGGGGATCTTAATTGTCTGCCCATTAAGGCAGATGGACTTTCCGGCCTGCCCGCATGCAGAATTGTTCTGTAACTTAATAATAGTCTTGGTAGGAAAGCATCGATTTCCTCCTTCTGTTGCAAGCATGCTTTTATGCCCTTCTTTACCGTCTGGACCATCCTTTCTGCCGTCCCATTACTTTGAGGGTGGTAGGGAGGGGTCTTGTAAGGTCTACATCCTATTTTTCTTAGCCATTCATGCAAATCAACATCCGCAAATTCTGGTGCGTTATCGGTCACCAATGTTCTCGGTATCCCATTTCTCGAAAATATTACTCTTAATATTTGTTTTACGGTGGCACTTTTTTTATCAGGTACTCTCACCACTTCAGGCCAACCTGAATATGCATCTACTAATATTAATAATAATCCTATCCCATTGACATAGGCATGGTCCATGTGTACTCTGCTTCATGGTTCTACTTCTTGGGGCCACACATGTATTTTCTTTTGCTTGAAATTCCGGAGTTCTGTGCATTTTTTGCATCTTTTTACGTAGTCTTCTACGTCTCTTGAGTAACCCGGCCACCACGCTTCCAATTTTAATCTTCTTTGCGTAGCTGCCACTCCACAATGTACGTCATCGTGTACACTTTTTATAACCTGTCTCCTCTGTGTTTCTGGGGGAACTACCAAGTCTCCATTACATATTACCCCGTTTTCTATCGTCATTTTATGTCTGATTTCTTTGAATGGTCTTTCAGCCATTGAACAACTTCCCCAACGATTCTGTTTTATCCTCGACATTATTCTATTTAACACTGGGTCATTTGTAGTTTCAGTAGCCATTTTATCTACAGATATTATATCGGTTTCTACAAGGTGCAAGAATGTGTCTTCAAATTCCTCGTCGTTTTTGTCCTTCTCCTCTCTATAAAACCTCAATCTAGATAAGGCATCAACGTGCGGTATCGTATTCCCTTTAACATATTCAATGTCAAAGTCGAACACCATCAATCTAATCGCCCAACATAATATTCTGGACGTTGTAACTTTCGGTAGTTCTTTTCTTGGGTTGAAAATAAATTCCAGTGGTCTGTGATCACTTTTCAACAAGAATTTTTTTCCCATCAAAAACTGTCTTGCTCTATTCGTTGTCCACACTATGGCTAGTGCCTCCCTTTCTATATTTGAATAATTGTGTTCAGTCGTTGTTAATCTCCTTGATAAGTACATTATGGGATGCCCCTCTTGTGATAAGATACCAGATATGGACTGCTCACTGGCATCAGTAGTTAGAGTTATGTCCTTCTTAGGGTCAAAAATTTGTACTATTGGCTTTTTTGCCAGAATTTGTTTTAAGTTTTCAAAGGCTTTCTGTTGGTGTTCTAACCAAATGAATTCCACATTTTTTTTTTAACTTTGCAAACGGTTCTGTCAACTCATTATATTTTGGTACGTATTTTCTATAAAAATTTACCAAACCTAAGAAGGACTCCAACTCTTTTTTATTTTTTGGTGTAACCACTTTCAGAATTTTCTCTATTAGTACTTTATCTGGAGAGATCCCTTCCTTTGATATTGAGTAACCCAAAAATGATATTTCATTACTGTTGGTTACACACTTTTTTGTATTTATTGTCATACCAGTGTCTCTTAGCCGGTTTCTTTAAATCATCTTCATTTAAATCTCCAACACATATATCATCTTGATAACAGATGGTATTTTCAACATTCCCTATTACTTTTTCAATAGCTTTTTGAAAAATTGCACTTGCCGTTTTTATGCCATACGGCATCCTTTTCCACCTTAACAGGCCTATAGGTGTGTTTATGGTCGTCACTTCTTTAAAATTTTCATCTATCGGTATTTGGTGGTAAGCTGATTTTAGGTCTATCTTCGAAAATACTTTCATTCCAGCAAGTTTATGTAAAGCTACTTCCACATTCGGAATAGGGTACGAGTCGGCGCAGACTTTATGGTTCACCCCTATTTTATAATCTCCACAAATTCTCAAGTCACCATCTTTTTTTTTCAATACCACAATGGGTGATGCCCATTTACTTCCTCCTGGAGGGGCCGGTTCTACTAAGTCTTCCTTTATTAACTTTCGCAATTTAGCTATTACCAACGGTAACAAATGCACTGGTATTTTTATCGCTTCGTAGTAGGAGGGGGAAACATTTTCATTTAATTTCAGGCTAGCTTCATAATTTTTTAATTTTCCTGTTTTTTCAATTTCTATCTCATTAATCAACTTCGTTGAATTTATTTTTAATACGTCATTCCCCAGTAGTCCATGCGTTTTTCGGCAATTTGTAACTATAATGGGTACTATTTCATATTTTTCTTTTAGTTCTATTGAACCTTCAAAGTAACCCATAATTGGTATAATCGAGCCATCAAACTGACGTAATTGTACGTTGCTTTTTTTTAAAAACGGTTTTCCCATTTTTTCCCACAAATTTCTGGGTACTATCGTGACTTCACTACCTGTGTCAATTTGCATTTCAACAACACAGTCGTTGATTTTTATTTTTATTTTTGTATCTCCGTTCTTAGATCCATTATTTTGTATATTATCATTTTTTACATTAAAAATCTGTTTATTTTCATCCTCTATTCTTTCCACATTTTTCGTTTTACATACTTTTTTGAAGTGATCTTTTTTTAAACACTTTGAACATGTTTTTCCATAGGCTGGGCATTTTTCTTTTTTCATTTCATGACTTTTTCCACAGTACGTACAATTTTTTCTTTTTGTTTGTACCGTATATGTTTCGGCCATTACTTCTTCGTAGGAATTATTTTTATTTTGGTTGTAGGTATGTATTAATTCCTGCTGTTGTATAAATTCTAGACACATATTCAAGGGCATGTTTGTAAGTTGTAACTGTTCCATTAACTTGTATCTATGTGCTGAATTATGCATACCTTCAATTAATCTTAGTTGGATTAATTCTTCTTCCGTTGTCTGCTCTCCTATTCCTAGTTTTTCGAATTCACAGTATTTACTCGCACTTCTTAAGCGGTGTAAATATTTTATTATCGGTTCATCCACTTCCTGCTTCATTGCCATGTCCTTTCTGCAATCACCAGTCTTTTCTTTGGCCTCATGTTTCCCTTGATAACCTGGCTTATTTCTTCGAAAGTCATTTCTTCTAGTTCTCGAGGGTACACCATTGTAGCAACCTTTATAATCGCTTCATAACCAGCGGTAGCCATGAACAAGTCAGTGATTTCATTTTCCCCTCCTCTGTTTTTGTTGTCTTTCAACTTTTTACATCTCGCATTAGCAGCGAAGCAACGAATCCACGTATCTACGTATTCTGGGTCTTCAAGGACCAAAGAGAATCCTGTCGGCGACGCCATTGTTGTGTTGTGTATAATGCTAAGTAAGCGTTATTGCCTTGTTCTAGATGGTGTCAGTTCATAAATATGAGCTACCTGCTCATATGCAAATTATACTAATTTGCATATCACTACATTTACTATAAAAACCTCCAATCTCCCAATCACAGGCCTTGCTGCCAGATGTAGTTTATCATCATACTCAGGATGTGACATTTGTAAATAAAAGTCAGGGATCGATTTGACACTGTTTCAATATTTTAAATAGGACCCCCACTTATAAATCAAACACGGTGACTAGTTCATTTAAGTAGTGCCAAGTAGTGTAGTGTGGGAAGAACGGGAATTAGGGAAAACAAAAAAACCAAAACTGTCGCACACGGCGATGCTACACCCGATTGAACGCCTTCTTGCGAATCTGAAACGAATGCATGACTCTTCCGAACAAACACTTTACGACAGCGAATGAGCAAACAGCACCCACGATTGCTGCCGACAAACGGACGACCAACCGCAACGGCTTTTGCCGCCCAAAAAACTGCAAACGACTCATGCGTCTTCTTCTTGTAGTCCTCGGTTGAGTCCATTATGGTACTCCAAGGTGTGCCTGGCGAAAACACACACACGCAGTTCGAGGTCGCTTCCACGCATGCTCGTTACAGAATGACATAAAAGTATATCAAAATCTGTGTCTTCATACATTCTACACCTTTATTCTAAGTATGTATTTGTTGCAAATGATGGAGTCAATTGCGTTTCCTATATTTATGAAGAGAAAATGAGTAAAGTTAACAGTGTTGGCAATCAAACTGGAAACTGAGATTTTACATCAGCATCATGGTGAAAAAGTAGCAAAGATTGCAAAAGAGTGAAACAATGTCCACCCTTAAGTAAGCAAAAAACCAACAACTGAGAAATTTGTTAAGTAATCTATGAAAACAATGAAAGATTAAGAACTTGACAAAGTCATATTTTTGTGATTTTCACAATAGCAGGAAAAAGAACCAATGTTGTAAGGAAAGCTGTCAGTTTCTATGAATAACTCCAAATGATTTCTGTTTGAATTTCTGGGGTGGACTATTGTCCTCATCTTTGTTGTTGTTATCACGTTTTAGCTGTTGTGCCCTATGGCCTTCATCAGGTACTCGTCATGCAAAAAGAAAATATAGTTTTATGCTATATTCTTAAGTTAAAGTGTTCAATATCAGAGATAGGTCGTATGCAAATATAAAAGGAGACATTGAGGTCAACACCCAGCAGCGACATTCTGTTTCATGCTTAAACACAATTTTCAGGCCATTATATATATATATATATATATATATATATATATTGTGTATATTTTGGCAGCATGTTTTTATTAAGACATGTCTCATTAAATAATTTAGACAAGTTTTGTCTACTTATTTTTAATAGGATCCTCTTGTAATTATGAATAACTAAGTTTCTTAATATCCTTGTTAAAGGAAGAGTGAAAATTACCATATTGATGCATATTCATTTTATACTGAGTACTTTCAATATTAGCACACTGTCGTCATCAGGGTCTTGTTTTTTTCTAAGACAAAATTGTTGGGTTCATCTGAAAATTAAATTTTTTACATGTGAAGTGAAAAATGCTAAGGTTATGTAATGTACAATTTTAAATTTTATCATGCTGGCACAGATGCAAAGTCAAGGGAGTTAAGTAAGTTATTTTAATATCTAAATATTTTTAAAAAAGAAAATGCTATTTAAAACAATTAGTTAAAACCTAGATATTTTAAACTGCTAATGTCAAAAGTACTCAGAATAAAATGAATATGCATCAATATGTTAATTTTCTTTCTTCCTTTAATAAGGATACTAAGAAACTTGCTTGTAATTACAAGAGGATCCTATTAAAAAAAGTTGTCTAAATTATTTAATGAGACATGTTTTATATATATGTGTGTGTGTGTGTGTGTGTGTAGATAATGATATCAAATCCGTAAGTGGAAAGGATAATCCAAGTCGGTCTTTTTGATATAAAATATTAAAAAGATGGATCCATGAAGAGAGCTCAATATATAGTATGCAGAGCAATATGATACACATCATGGAAAAACTTAATGCATCATCGAAAACACGGTTATAAATTATAATTTATTTTGGCAAGTAAGTTTTTAATACTTGTCTCATCAGACCGAAATTACAAATGGTATAATTTTACAAAATGGTTTAAATTTATCCAGACATTATTTAAAAAAAAACACATAACAGGAAGTCTAGACACTTGACCTAGAAAATCTATTTTCTGGGGATTTATATTATTGAAGACATGGGTGGGGGAGGATAAGCAGCTGTCAACCCCATGTTCAAGTGTGGTACCATTTACTTGTCGAAATAAATTATAATTTATAATCATCCTCAATGATGCATTAAGTCTTTGCTTTATATATATATATATATATATATATATATATATATATATATATGATGGACTCTCCTGTCGAATTCGACGTATGAGGGTCAGACAGATCAGTTCCCAGAAACTGAAAGCCCGACACCCACACAGGATTTGATTATAGTGGTGAAGGCTTTGTGCAGGGCCATCCACACTTTTTGGAGGGACGAATACAGGGACCTGGTGCAACGAATGCCACAAGGTCACCAAACGACCCTCCGCAGGTTTTGAATTCAGAGTTGTCCTTCTCCTAGACCAGTTGCCATCCAAGGCTATAGAACCCAGTCTGTCCTGCTATTTACCCATAGTTGGAGGGAGAAGAAGAGGATTCACACCTTTCCCAAGGGTATTAGAATGTAAGTGAATGTAATGGATTCGACTGGAATTCGAACTCGGCTCTTCGATTCCTCAATCCAAGCCGTTATCCATTACTCCACCGTGCCTCCTTATATATATATATAACATCTAGCATGAAACAGACTGTCGCCTCTAAGTGTTGACTTCTATGTTCACTTTTATATTTATATATATATATATATATATATATATATATATATATGTATGTATGTATATTCAAAAAATGTGCCAATGAAAGAGCTCAATGTAAGATATAAAACAAAATAGACAGTCTAAAATGTAACCATAATAAAAAATTTTCAAAGACATACATTTTACATGAAGTAATAACATTTCTTACTTACAAAATCTTGGAATAAAACATATTTTGCTCCATTGTTGAGAGCACACAATCCTGGCAAGCCTCCGCCACAACCCAACTGGAAAAAAACAAGGAAAACATTTAACAGATTGTTACAATTGCCTATAAAGTCTTGGGACTCATGTGAAACTAATATATATAATCCATTGTTAGAAATATTGAAAGAATGGTCAGAAGGTGCCTCCCTCGTCACGCTCTCTCTTTACAAGACTGTAGCAGAAATGAAATAAATACGAAGCAGTCAATCACTACTGATAACGGTACCCTACCACTCTCATCGGTCAAATAGACAATGTTTAGTGTGCTGTCTCTGCCATGCCAGAACTGAGACAATGTGAACCTTGGAACATCTGGTTATGAAGAAAGACAGTGTTAACCAACTTCCCCATTAGATAGTCAGGATGGTGAGCTGAGCAGTGTAAATATAAATGATTAGTTTTCTAGCCAACCACTAAAAGTTTTAGGCTCCATAAAGGCAGGCACATTTTCTAAAGAGGCAGTTTGCCGTGCTGACCATATAATGAGATTCCAATGTGTTACAATGAGATTGCAATGTGTTAGCTGTCGGTCAAAGAAACAATGTTTAGTATGCAGTCTTTGCAGAAAGACAGCACATTGCAGCCCTGTCAAAACATATGGTTTATGAAGAAAGAAAGTGCCTACCAGCTTCCCCATGAGATTATCAGGATGGTGAGCTGAGTAGTGTTAGCTATGTAAATGATTCCTTTTGCTAGCCAACCACTAAAAGTTTTAGGCTTCATATGACATAAATTATTCAAAATAATATCCTCATCATTGTTGTTTTCATTGAATAAATGATTTTAAAGTATTGAGTGGGAGCATTGGCATTACACTATGAATTATTGTGACTAAAATCTTTCTCTTTATTCTTTTCATCATTTTTTATTTTATCAAAGTTTTTGTGTGAAATTGATGATGGATCAGTTTGCCTGAATAATTCGTTTAATATCTTTGTAATTTCAATTTCTATAATCCGGCACATCATTTCGTTGATTTTCATGCCTTTTCTGAAATTTGGCCAAGATTGGTTGTTATTTCTTGAATTATTCGGACTCGTTGGCCGAACTTTGTTGCATTCAACTCCACAGACTACGTGGCAAGTAGTGAGAGCTTTATTATACATGGAATAATCACAATGCCTCATCTCAAAACTTTAGACAACAAAGAAGAGTAGAGAGTTTTCTAGGAAAAGGTAGGACTTGGCAGTACACCGCATTGACTGCACAACATGATTGCCGTGCGTTACCAAGGATTTATGTTAGTGTTAACTAGCGTCATTTCAGACTTGTTTGTGGTTCCAGTGTCTCAGCTGCATTCATCCTGTACATGTGGTGTTCCTATGCGGAAGTCTTATTCGTGCCCTGCTCGTCATCGATTGCAGTGCTGCTGAATTTTCCGTCCTTCTTTGTTGGCAGATACCCCAACAAGTAAGAAGAAAATCCCTTCAATATTACTGATAGAGGAGTGTTGGCATATCTGGGCTGGAGTTGTCCAGTCTTCACATTCCAGACCTTTTACGAGAAACAAATCACCGCAAACCTATTGCTATTTCCATGGCAAATATTCAAATGATTTACAGTCTTTAGTTCTACTAGCGCCAAAGCTCTACGGGAGGATCAAATCATCCTCATTCCTTTCATATTCCATTGGTAATAAAGAAGTTCCACTCAGCTTTTTCCTGTCAACTGCTACTTTGTGGAACAGACTCCCAAGAGGATGTTTCCCTGATCACTACAATCTTAACCTCTTCAAGCCTATTGTCAACCATTATCTATCCTACATATCCTCATAATCTATACTTACTTCTCCCCCTTGCATCCATACAACAACACCACTCAGTACCCCTCTACCTAGAGTGGCTCTTGGGTCATGCACTGGATGAATATTTGGTTAAAAAACAATTTATAACTTACAACAGTCAACTTTTAAAGGCAGTTGATTCAAATGAGAATAACCCTCGAATCAAAAATAAACATGATGTATAGAATTAATTAAGTACGTAGTGTAAAATTAATCCGTTAATATTTATATAGAAAATCTTAAACTATGTAAGACTAACGAAGATGAAATATTCAAATTTAAGTTCAAGGAAAAACAATTTCCAAATTACAAGACTGTTTATAAGGAAAAAATTTCTAACTGTATGTTCTCCACAATGGAACTGGTGACAAAGGAGTAATATTTTTTCTCTTATCATTTCTTGCCCATTTGTTCATTACAAATTAGATCAAAAATAGTGCATTGGAACTATATCTAGGATGGAGCTGCCCAATCCTCACTTTCCAGTCCTAATAGAGTTCAAATTGTTTACGTGGTCTTATAGGCAAAGACTTGTTTTCCACTCTGTAACCTCTTTCCGCACAGATGCAACATTGCAAGCTGTTTCTATGGCAAATGTTCAGATGAGCGCTTCATTCTTTAGTTCCACCACTTCTAACATTTACAACTACGACACACCATGCTACTTCCACAGAGTCAAATCACCCTCATTTCCTCCATATGTAAAGAGAAAGTTTCATTCAGATTTTATCCAAGACCTATTTTTGTGGAACAGATTCCTGGTATAGATGATTCCCTGAATGCTACAATCTCAACCTCTTCAAGTCAAGGGTCAATCATTATCTATCCTCCTTAGGAAACTGTAGGAACACCACAAGGTGGTAACACAAGAGGAAATAGAAAATCAGGCATGGCTGACCACATATGGAAGAAAAGGGGAGATCACTGCCCTCTGTGGAAGTTGAAATAATAAACAGCAAAGATCACAGGAAAATATGAAAAACTTAAGGAATCAGCATATATTCTAGGCCACAAAAACCTTCTAAGCCGACCAAAAGCTTCGACTTGAATATGGGAACAAGTTATACAAAGAAGGAGAGAAAAACAACAATAACAACAACAAAAATTATTATTCTCATAATATTCATTTCCTTTTACCTCCTCTTTCATTTATATCACACATCTCATCCATCATCACATTTTAACAGTAACCTCTACCTTGAGTGGTTCTTGAGGCTTGCATTGGATGAACTTAAGTAATGAAAAAAAAATTCAAAGGAGGGCCTAGCTCAGATGTTTACCAATTTTGTCTAGTAGGATAATTTGTTAGTAGAGAGAATCTAATCTTCACTGAGAACCCTGCTATTGCGGCCTTGTGACAGACAAAATGAAGTTTAGTCTGAGCACCTGCTATATTATGATTGGATGTTCGAGTATGGTTAGCAGCCCAGAAAGAAATCAGCAAGCTGAGTTTGTTGCATTCACTTTCACACAAATACCCTTGGTTAAATGTATGTGTGGGAAAAATGAAATAAAATCAATAAATAAATTATTAATAAAGAATAAAAAAATTAAATACATTTTCCCATAATGGAACTGGAGAGGGTTTTTGGTTATCGGGACAATTTTATGACCCCCCCCTTCCAGAAAGGACAGAACCACTCCTTTTTTTAACATTCTAATGCATAGCATTCAGACATGTTTTTCAGCTTCACCCATTAAACAAGAACTTTGGATGTTCCAACTCAGCACAAAGCTGACTTGAGTGCAACCATTTTAAGCATTCTCATCCTTACTAACTTAATTCTGAATCCAAAAAAGAAAATCTTCATACTCAAGAGACATTGATAATGTTGTTTCTCTACAGTTTATATAAGAAAAAACTAAACAGTCTGTAGTAGAAACCCAAGTTTTTGTTGCTTCTATATTAATTGTTTATATGTGAACATACACCCCCACCAACCATACACCAACACGCAACTTTAAATTCTATATATGAATTCATCAACTCTGAATTTTTATTCACTATTTATTTCATTTTTTTCTCCCCTCCACCAATAAGAGTAGATAGGTTCATTTATCATCCAGTTCACACTCCTCCCCAGTTTTTTGACCAGGAGTAGAGGTTTATCCCTTGTTTCCTGTTCAGGATTAGGTTTCCAGTTCCTTCTAAAGTCTGCTTCAGCTCTGTACTCCTAACGCTTGTTCTTTCCTATATTAATATAAGTTCACACAGTGACCCTCTACCTTGAGTGGCTCTTGGGCTTTGTATTGAGTGAACATTAGTAAAAGAAAAAAAAAATCTATTTTTACCCTAATTGTTCTGACGTCAACAATTCCAGTAGAACAACTTTGAATTAAAAACTGGTTATACAGCCATTAAAAAGATTATGGAAATTACAATTAACCGAGATGAGGGGTGGTGGACTCTATGATCTCGACCGAGATCTAGAAAAAAATATGATTAGCAATCTTGCCTTGCAAACCCATTTGGTCATATAGAGATTTTAATCCTCACTGGGCAGTCCAACATTTAGTGCCATACTAAACCAATCATAGTAAATAATTACAGCAGTGTACCATCCAATAGTACTTCTTTTAGCAAGTTTATCTTGTACATAAATTCATTAGTGCAGTGAGTCCAGTGTTCCCTCTGCTTCTCTGGCTTTGTGCCTAACAGAGCACCATGGTGTAATAATTGGCAAGCTTATCTTAAGATCAGTTTGTTCTTCACATGTCACATGAAACTAAACTTAGGCAAATAAAAACAAACCCAAAAAATTAAAGAAAAAATTTCACCCACTTCAGCAATTGTTTTTGATGTGAAACTTTTAGTGCTGATAAATTTTGCTAAGTCAACAGCACATTCCCAAATTTTTAATCCACCTGTAAAAAAAAAAAAAATATTAAAATTATATATAATCAAATACCAACAAATGGCTACAAATGAAAGGAAAAAGGAAAAGAAAAAGAGAGAAAAAAAAGGCTAAGAAGTGAGTGTAAAGTGGAGAAAAAGAAAAGGACAAATAATCACAATGCTCTACACATATGCACATTCATATAGACGGGCACATGCATGCGAACATACACTTGAATGCATGGGTACCAATGAACACACGCATACTATGAAAAAAACTCCTACCTTTATAAGTGCATATAAAAAGAAAAGAAAAATCAAAAAGTATAAGCAGTTAATTGCTGATATCCCCTGACGAGTGGACGGACAGGTCTGTCTACGAAACTTTGGAGTCAGGATGCTGAATATAACATCAATCAGTTAAGTGACAAACATTTTACTTATATTAATTTCTCTCTCTCTCTCTCTCTATATATATATATATATATATATATATATATATAGCATGTTTCTTTTGTTTTTTTTACAATAAATCTTTCTGAAGAAAGGTTGGACAAAAAAATGTTTTTTTTTAAATAATATGCTCTATCATTTTTAAGACAATCTATAAATTCCGTGGTACAAAACTGTGTGTGTGTGTGTGTAAAATGTGTATATATATATATATATGAAATTTATTATATATAGTATTTATATATTATATATGCACGGTACTTATTGGAAAGTGCTCAGTATCAGTGATGGAGCTAACATATTTATTTGGATTGGTGTGAATTTGTGACCCTGGGTTTCACGCTTTTGTGATCGTCAGACAAAACTTTGTCTGACGATTGCAAAAGCATGAAACCCAGGGTCACAAACTAATACCAATCCAAATAAATATATATATATATATATATATAAATAAAATGCTACAGGAAGTCCTGGCCCCTGCAATGCATGAGAATGCTGTCCCATCCTTGGTCACTGGTGTGTCCATGATTGAATCTTGTGGCTAACTGTGAAGTTGGTCACTTCGTTCCAAGCCTCTCCCTGTCTCACATTGTGTTTGTTTTGATCACAAGGCAGGCAAGGCTCAAATCATCGCCAGATATTTGCTGGATTGGTGTCGTTCAAGTGGGACGATGTTATAAGACGAAAAAAATAGAAAGTTGTGTAAATCAACAAGGTTTATATAACGGAGGTTTATACAGGAACGCTTTTTCATATAAGAATCTGCAAGCATGCAGGCTAATGACCATTCCCTCGGAGTCTAATTTCATGACATTTTGTTCTATGTTTCCAAGTCAGAGTCGAGGTTTCAAATTTTAAGTCAGGCAGCAAATTACGGAATGCTGACGAAGTACTTGTCTCCTTCACTCTCTCTCTCTCTCTCTCTCATTATAGAGAGACTTTCAATTCTTCCACTTTTTAATTTCATCAGGGCACTCTGCTCAATTTATCTAATAGTCTGGAACAAGGCATAAGTCAAGAGTTCTTCATGGCAGCAAATCACATGGGGATTGGCAAAGTGATTGCCTCCTCTTGGCATAATGGAAGCATGTCTTTGCCTCAACTGCTACTCTGTAATTCCCACTAATCTAATGCTTTTATCGACCCTCGCCCAACATTGGTGTGGGATCCAATGAAATCGGGGGTTCTAGGCTTTTCCAAATATCCAATCAGAATTCTCTGCTGACAGTGTCCTAAGAATCAATTTGCATGTCCAAATATGGATAGCTCCCTCTGTGGGAGTGGCGGTAGCAACACATTGTCTATCATATTGTCCTCCCCCCTTCTCTTGTTCACAACACTGTGCTCCTGTTGAATATCTTGTGGAGAGTGGTTCAGGGAGGGAAGTGTTTGTGCATGCATTCAATGAATATTTTTTCTACATTTGTTTTTATATTTTTGTTGTACAGTGATTTAAACCAGGATGAGGTTTCTTTTCTGTCAGCACTTAATATGTACTTCACTTTTATATTTACATCTCTCTGATATTGAGCACATCTACCCATAAATATGGCACACCTTAAATTTTCTCTATTATATATATATATATATATATATGTATATTTGAGTGTGTGTATAGTTGTTTTCAGACACTTACTGCATGATGAGCCAAGTTGACAAAACTATAGTAGTAATTAAGCAAGTATTTAACTTCTTAAATTAAATTTTATCTTCATGGAGCACTTTTTGTTGTAGTTGTTTTGGAACAGTAAAACCTACTCTTACCATTTTTGATGCATGTGTCTACATCTTTGTTCTTATTACACACACACAAACACACACACATATATATATATTACAGTGAATCATTTATACAAAAAGTAGGTTAGTAAACTTAATGATATAAAATGGTGAAATCGCTTCACAAACAAAATTTTAAAGGTACATAAACCTACAAAACATTCGATGAATGTTATGATCCTTGTTTTTAAAAATTATAAACTGTATAAGGTCTTTCTTTAATATGCAAGTACTTTCAACTGTACATTCAGTCATCTTCAGGCATGGAAATTATTTTGTTTTTGGTAAAATTCAGGTAGCATACGTGATGAAAAAATTAAATACAAATCAAAATATTTTTTTTTTTAAATATGTTATTGTTAATGGATACAAACTTTTGGAGCATGCAGTCGCAATTCTAAGGTTGAATTTATTTTAAATTTAAGAGAGTGTGTTTTTTACTAATATGGCATTTTGAGAATTTTTTTGTTGTAAGAGTTTATCAGTCAATGTGGCATGAACCAAATTGTTCAATAAATAGAGTAATGTCTCAGTTGTTATCCTGAAAATTTGCACGTCGGATCAGTTCTTTTAAATCAAAAATGTGGTGCAGTTCAATTTATATTACAATGAACCATTCATACAAAAAGTAGATTAGTAAAGTTAATGATATAAAATGGCAAAATCCCTTCACAAACAAAATTTTAAATATGCATTAACCTTCAAATCACTCGATGAATGTTATGATCCTGGTTTTAAAAAATTATAAACTGTATAAGGTCTTTCTTTAATATGCAAGTACTTTCAACTGTACATTCATAGAGAGAGAGAGGTACCTCCACATATTTGCAAGATCTAAGGTTGAAAATGAATTTTGGAAAAAGAAAATTATTTCTTGAATTTTTTATTTTAGTTTTAATTCCAAGCTAATAGATTAAGTTTAACATTTTCAATAAGCAGAATACTTTGCTCTATTTCAAAATTAATTTAAATTGGCTGGAAGGAGTTTTTTCTTTTTTCTAAAAAATTTTACTTTAACACCATTTTTTAGCCCACATTTACTGCAATATAATTCTCTTCCTCACAAAAATGTAACTCTTCCAAAAATAAAATATATTTTTCTGAAACTGTATTTGAGGAATATTATTTGATTTAAAGTATAATTAATCTGATTTGAAACAAATATTATTTAAGTTTAAAATATTGCAGAAATGCATTTTTAACCGAACAGTAGCTGTGCTGACATGTTGGCAGCATAATGACAGATCTAATTTTGTTCTATGGAGACTTTATTTGTAAAATATAATTGAAGGAAATGATGTGAGTACGTTTTTTATATAATTTTTAAGTAAGTCTTAAAAATTTAGGCAAATATTCTCCATATTCTCATGTTTTACTGAATTTTAGAAATTTTGGCTTTAAATTTACTATAGTTATCACTCTTATTTTCTGATAATATCATGTATGATCACCTGTACTTATTAGAAATTGGCATACAAAAAAATTGATGATTTGTATTGTTTCCATTAAATATTAGTTAATATAGTTTTCTCTTAATAATAATTTCTAAAAGGTTGAAATTAATACAGAATTTTAAAAGATTTAAAAATTAATAAATTATTATAATAAAAATTAAAAAAAAAAAAGAATGAAAACAATTATTGTAAAAATTCATCGAAAAACTTTTTTTCTTAATACAACAGTGTCCTTAATATACCTTATTTATAAAAGCAATTAAAAGCTTTTCTAATTAAATAAAGTTTTGATAATGTCTATAATGTTTTATTGTATTTATTATTTTATGATTTAGAGCAGATTTCCAGTAAATGATGTTTCTTTTTGACAAAAACAAATTGATGAATTAAATTCTCCTAGGAGTTCTGCTTATAACTAATATAAAAAGGCTGGAATTTTAATATCTCAAAATTTCATAAAATTAAGTTGGGGTAGCAGATGTTAAAAAAAAAAACTTTTATCAAGATTTTCAAAAAAAAATTTAAATTAAATTAAAAAATAATTTAATTCATCTGTGAATAAGTTCTGAAAATTTTAAAATCTGACTATTATTTTATTTTTGCAAAAATTTCCAAAATGTGTTTTTTACCATAAAAAAATGTTAAAATTTCCTAATACTAATCTTTGAACCACCTGCTGATGCAAAATTTTTAACCAAAATTTTGAAAGTGCTAAAAATGATTAAAAAATTTGATGAAATAATAAGAAATACTTTGATCTTTCATCTTAATAAGAACATAGAAAGTTGATTATTGAATTTTTACCAAGACAAGTGAGTAATAGAAATCGTTTGGCTTTCTGCTAAAAAAACTTTTTGCCCAAGGTCAATGCTTCATGTTCCAACAAGATAATGATCATAAGCATACTGCCTTAAAGAATAAACATAATCTAGAGAGGAAGTGTGATGAGGGTAAATTGCAACTCTTCCAGTGGCCTAGTCAGAGTCCTGACCATAACCCAATTGAAAACATTTGGGCAATAATGGACAAGCGTGCCGGTAATAGGTAAATTAACACAGAAATGAGCTTTTTTGCGAATTAAAGGAATGCGGGAAAAATCTGGCGAAAGACATTGACTTACTAAAGAATTTAGTCTATTGCATGCCACAAAGAATTAAGACCGTTATTAAAGCAAAAGGTTACACAACAAAATACTAGTACTAAAAAATCCTTTTTTAACTTGTATAATGTACATATGTACACCTGTATTAATAAACAAATTCTATTATTCACTTGTCTTGGTAAAAATACAAAAATTGTCTATTTATGGGTGTGTCCATTTTCTTTTTCCTCATACTGTGTATATATATATATATATATATATATATATATATATATATTGTGTATATTTCAGCAGCAATTTTTCATTAATGCATGTTTCATTAAATAATACAGACAAGTTTTGTCTATTTATTTTAAGTAAATTTCTTTCGTATTGTCTGATAAGCTTAATCACATTATCATTGAAAGACGAAAGGAAAACACCATATTGACACATGTTTGAATCCAATCTAAGCTTTCGGCTTACATAAGCCATTATCATATATATATATATATATATATATAGGATTAATACAGATATAAAATTTGTCACTCATTTCTTTTACTTTTATATTAAGTTAAAAGATAAATTTATTGGTGTCCGGTTGATATTTTCTTTGTGTGTGTGTGTGTGTGTGTGTGTGTGTGTGTGTGTGTAGATGTGTAGAATTTTGGGTTATTTCACTTTTCTATAATTTCCTGGTAAGCTGAATGGCATAATTTCAAAGCTTGTGTAAGGATATTGGAAATAAATTTAGGTATGCAAGTTTACAATTATATATCTGGTTATTCAATATGAATTTGCTGATTCATTTAAACAAAGTGAAAAGATTCATCACAAAATTATTTATTCAAAATATATGAAAAATAAAAATAACAAAAGTATTTATTCAGTATATATCATGAATGAAAAGAAAAAAAATGTACATTTGATAAATTACAGTTGGTTAAAAACACTTCTTTATTTAGCAAGTATATGTAATTAAAAGTCAACTAACAATGAGCTGAATCAAATTTGACCTTGTTGATAATTGTGCAATTACTGTCATGAGTAAAAAAAAAAAGAAAAAATATTAACTCTTAACTCAAAGTTATAATGAAGCCATTTATAAATTGACTTAATTGAAGAAAGCAAACCGACTACCAGCAATAACTGCAAAGATTGGTTTTGAGAGCAATGAAAGTGAAACTTTAAGTCTTTCATTTGTGATATGGCTTTTACAATTAAATGTAATTACTATAATTTATAATAATTTATCTATTTTACAATGACACTGAATTGTCCTCAATAAAATATTTTGTGTTCATTATGTACATATTAGTTTGGACTAAGTTCATTGCTCTTGTTATTTTGTCGGACAATATGAACTATAAGATGTTCAGTGCATTTCAATATAGAATTAACTTTCCTTGATATACTAATAATCCAAACAGACAGTTTGGTTTGAATTTGTTTGGTGGCATATCAACCTCTATGCCAAAATCTAAATATTTTGAACACAATTTTATGGCTTCAACTACAGATAAAATGTATTGCAGGTCATTTTGCTTTAAAAATGTATTTTTGGTCATTTTACTATAAGTATGTACTGTTGAGCATTTTTTTTATATATGAAAATGGATGCTAGTATTTTTACTATAAAAATGTATTTTTTTACTTTCATATTATTTTGACTTGTTTGGGGGTTCACTATTTGCCTATAGCTACCGCTCTGGGTCAGGCTGGACCTAGGAACAACAGCAATTAAGAAGTGGTTCCACGCTCCTCAAAACCTCCAATCTCCTGATCAGAGGCTTGCTGCAAGATGTAGTTTATTGTCATACCCAGGAACCTCAAACAGAGGGTGGATTCAGGACATTCAAATACAATAAACCAATATTTACTGGATATTATGTAAATTACAAGTTTTCTGACTGAATTTCTACGAAGAAGAATTATAATTGGTTACATGTGGACTATTGTCCTCGTTTTTGTTGTCATTGTCACAATGTTTTTCCAGTGGTACCCTCCAGACTTCATGAGTTACTTGTCAGTCTGGGTAATCTTCAAGGAATTCTAAAGTAAGCCCTTTATTTAACCTACAGGTGTAGATTATTTTTATTCCATTGAATATGCCACATGGGACAATCGTAAGTGGACAACGAAGAACCTTAAATCTAGCCTGCCTGCTGAAGAGTGCTGCTACTTGTCATGCTCGGCTACATTCCCTGAGGATCCATGGGGAAAATAACCTGGTGGATTAAAGCATTGGTTCATGAATTTGCTGACATAGTAATTGTGGGTTCAATCCCTGAGATGGGAAATGTGTACTTGAACTCAGCAAAAAGAGGGTAAACAATAACTGAACAGTACTAAATAAGAACAAAACAAGATATCCCTAGACATGGTCAGTGGAACAAAAACAATCTACTCCTGTAGATTAAATAAAGAGCTCAGTTTCAAATTCCCTGAAGGTTACCTGGACTGATACGCACCTGATGAAGGCCAGAGAACACAATGGTCAAAACATGATAATAATAATAATAACAAAGATGAGGACAATATTTTGTATATAAATTATGTAAATAAATTACAACAGCATAGAAAGATTTTAAAAACAAGTATGGTTGACTATGTGTGGAGAGAGATAGTGGACCACACTCATCTTAATGAAATGAAGCCAAAGTAATAAGCAAGGAATAAGATTGGAGAAGTTGAAGGAACATGCACATATACAATGGACATATTACTTGATCAGTAGGTCAAGCATAGAAATTAACATTTTGAAGAGAAGTGATGAATTTGATGTTCTAAAAGTGTAACCCAAGAAGAAGGAGCATTAGGGGAAAAATCAATGTGCTCACTAATCTGGCATATAGGTCAGGAGAAGACAATCTCAGGAGCATGTTATGTGTAGGAAAAGGGAAATCAATGCCCTTTCAGAGCAAGAGTTAACAATCCAGAACATAATAGATTCTCAAAAAAGACTGGATGGTATATAACTGCACAAAGTTGAGAAAATTATACCAAACTAACATTCTAATGATACAATGTATAAATCTTTTTTTTCCTACCAAATGCAAGTTCTTGTGTCAAACAAAAAAATTTAGTAGAAATAGCAAGACACAATAATAGGCGTGGCATTACAATTCAAGACGACCACTGTGTAAAATTTCAAAAAGGAAAAACACATTTATTTTACAATATTACAAAAAAAACATATTAGGTTGCACAAAAAATTAATCTTGAGCACCTATTATGATAGGATAACAATCAGATATAAGGAAAAAAGTGTTACAATTTTTAGAAAAAGACAAGGATTCAAAGACAAAAAAGATTACACCCTTTAAAAATGGAAAAAAACTTAGGAGGAAGCAAAAAAATGGCACAAGGCAGAAAATACAAAATGCACCCACCTCCATTCTTAACAGAATACTCAATAATAGGATGTCTCAGTACAAAGGGGTTTTCATGTTTTCACAGGTTGTTATCTTGAGGGCTTTTCATAGTACTTTGCTGGAAAGTTAAAGTTCTTTCAGTTTAAATTCTTCTCAGGAAGGTGCAGAAAGGAATGTTCTGTCCTGGGGTTTAAATCTGCCTTGAATCTGTTGAATTTGTCGGCTCTTTCTCCCTTGCCCCATGTTGATTTATGATTCTCTTGGATAGACTAGTACTATTGAAGCGTGGGCACTAATTCCTTCTTCCTCGACTGTTAACTACTTTCTCAACAGTTTTTTCATTCTCCACTGTTTATCCACTCATAGTCCTTTTTATTGAAAAACCAGGGTCATAATGGCTCTGTTCAAAATTTCACATGGGTTTGAAAATCTCATCTCTCATTGGCCAATATATTTCTCCAAAAATTCAAAAACTGAATTCGCAATAAATCAAATAATTTTGGCGGTATTAACTGCTTGAGCAAAAAGGTTCATAAAAATGCAGCAATTTTTACACGAGCCATCTGGCCTTCATAAAAATGCAGCAATTTTTACACGAGCCATCTGGCCTTCATAAAAATGCACTTCTCTCAAAAATGTGTATTAAAAAAACAACTTAGACAATTATACATTTACAATTCTAACATTTTTAAGATAATAAAAAATTAAATTTTTATAAATGATTAAAACACCAGTTTAAATAAATGCAGACAAACTTCTTTGACATATAAAAAAACTCAATAAATACCACTGTGCCATGTGTCCTTGAGGACACATGGGACACTGGATAAAGGCGTTGGTTAGATCCAGTGACAGGACCCAAAGAGTGTGAGTTCAATACCCGGTTAAGGCAGTGGAGAACTTGCAGAGGGGAATTAACAGGAGATAACTGATAACTGACATCCATTAAACATGGAACTAGAAGTCTACCCAAGTGAGTGAAATAAAGGGTTCAGTTCGATATTCCAACCACCTGAAGAAGGCTGGAGCATACAACGGCCAAAAAGTTGTAATAAATATGGCAACAAAGATGAGGACAATAGTCCGAATAATGTAAATAGTGTACATAATACCTCATCTCAGAAATATAGACAGATACTGAAAGGCCAAAACGTTGTAATAAATATAGCGACAAAGATGAGGACAATAGTCCGAATAATGTAAATAGTGTACATAATATCTCCTCTCAGAAATATAGACAGATACTGAAAGGCCAAAACGTTGTAATAAATATAGCGACAAAGATGAGGACAATAGTCCGAATAATGTAAATAGTGTACATAATACCTCATCTCAGAAATATAGACAGATACTGAAAGGCCAAAACGTTGTAATAAATATAGCGACAAAGATGAGGACAATAGTCCGAATAATGTAAATAGTGTACATAATATCTCCTCTCAGAAATATAGACAGATACTGAAAGGCCAAAACGTTGTAATAAATATAGCGACAAAGATGAGGACAATAGTCCGAATAATGTAAATAGTGTACATAATACCTCATCTCAGAAATATAGACAGATACTGAAATAAAAATATACACTAGCATTTTTAAAAACCAATGAGCATGAAATGTAGAATGACAATTAATGTATTAGTGTCTCAAGTCATTGCCAGTGAGCTTGTCCCTAAACTGGATGGTCTTTTAATGTGTATCCTTGTGCCAAAACATATTATATGACATAACAAATAAATTGTACTATTACAACCTTTCAGAGAGAGCCTTATTATTATTATTATTATTATTACAAGCTTTACTCATTCTTATTAGTGTTGCTTTTCAGGTGAAGCTTTTTCACTAGGGTGTCACCATATTATTATTGTTGCTTTTTAAATGTATCATTTTGACTATTATTATTTTTTACTAATTTACTGATATCTCGTTATTTTCTTGCCACAAGCTATATACATTACCAATTTCATGTTGTTTTCACTTAAAGTCAAAGAGGTTGTTAACTCAGAAATTAGAGATAAAAACTGAAACTATATTAAGATAGAGTAAATCAAGTAAACTATATACATAGAAACATATATATATATATATATATATATATATATATATATATAAATAAAAAGAAAGAACAGTAATTTACAGAGCATTAATATTATAAATTAATTGATTTAAAATATGTTTTTTTTCGCTACACAGTGATAACCATGTTTCAAAAATGGAAGCTAAAACCTTCGAATTTAATTTTGTTATTAAATTAAAGACATTAGTTCCATTTCCTTGTTCACTTGATGAGGAAATGGAACTAATGTCTTTAATTTAATAACAAAATTAAATTCGAAGGTTTTAGCTTCCATTTTTGAAACATGGTTATCACTGTGTAGCGAAAAAAAACATATTTTAAATCAATTAATTTATAATATGTGTGTGTGTGTGTGTGTGTGTGTGTGTGTGTGTGTGTGTGTGTGTGTGTGTGTGCATGTGAAAGCATGTCAAGATACTAGACTGATTCTAAATAGAGTGCACAGATACTACACTGACTGTAAAAAGGAGGGCCAAGGAACAATACTTTAACCCTAAACAGAGTGCACAGCTACTACACTCGACAGAAGTGCTGATCCATATTGAAATAACATCATTTTTTATGGGTACTATGTAAGTTAAATAATAACACAGCCAATAACGTTTCAACGAAAAATATGTGGCTGGGTAATTATTGACAGATGGTTATTTTGATTGATTGATCAATAAGTTCATATAAAAAGATAGATCAATAGACAGGTGATTGCACAAATATAAAGATCAAGCAAGAATAAAAAAAGAAAATAAATTAATAATTAAAAACTGTTCTTTTTAATAGACATTGTTTATTTTGGGTATAGTTTTTAAAATATGTGTGCATGCTTAATAAAGGAATGAAGATTATATTAAGCAACATCAACAATTTATTACTAAGATAACACTTGAGATAGAAATCTCTTTTCAATATTATAATGGCTTATATACTAATCGAGAAAGCCTTTAATGGTATGATTATAATCAAGAACTTCAGCAATTCAACCTGGTACTAAAGCTGACTCATTTGAATATATGACCACTTAAGACAATGGCTGAAGCCTCAGAAAAGGCATCATCCAACCACACACACACACACACACACACACACACACACACACACACACACGTAGTATATATCCTTTGGGGCTTGAGAAATTTTTTCACAGTATCACTATTAAACCCACTCTAAACCTTGACCCTGTACCACGTTCAGTAGCAACATTGATGCACTGAAAAATACACTTAAGACAATGGCTTCGGGAATGTAACAAGGAATCTTCTGCAGAAGCAAAAATTACAACAGAATTTGGTTAAACAATTTTTAAATTACCTGAATGTTTTAAGACAAATTATTCCTAATCATTTCAACCTAGACTTTTGGCTCAGTGTATAAGTAAACAGAATATACATAAATATAAAATAGCACACAGTGAGTACTGGTTTTTAAAAAAATCAGGGCTTGATATAAAATAATAGCTAAAATTTATATTAAGAATAATTATATATTTCTTTCTCACGGTTTAGTGAGTTTCATGCACATGACAGTTGCCAGGCACAAATTGAAAACTGATTGTTGCAAAATGCTAATATTTATAACTTACTGTTAAGATAGTGAAGCAGTCCATATACATGAGAAAAATTAATAAATTAATTTATTACAAGAAATGAATAGATTACAAAAAATAAAATAAAATTATATATATATATATATATATATATATATATATATATATATATATATATATGCAGAAATATAGTCTTAAAGTGTGCTATATTTATGGGGTAAAGTGCTCAATATCAGAGATAGAGCGTGTGTAAATATAAAAGTGAACATGGAAGTCAGCACTTAGAGGCGACAGTCTGTTTCATGCTAGTGCAATCGTCAGGCGACTAGTGCTGTTATTTTTCTCGGCTATTTATATAAGGGTCAGTGGTGCATTATGGGTAGTCTATTTTGGCGGTTACTTTTACCGGAAGTCGCTTATTTGTTTATTTATTTATGTCAGATTATTTTGCTTGTTTTTTGTTTGTTTTTTTATTTTTATTTTTATTTTTTATCTTATATATTTATTTATTTATTCTTTTATTTTTGGTTAACGTAGTAAAAATTTGTTTATATAGCTTATTGTTGGTAGTCTATAATGGCCGTCATTTACCGGAAGTCGCTTGTTCGCTTATTTATTTGGGTCAAATTGTTTTGCTTGTTTTTATTTATTTTCATTTTTATTTTTTATCTTATATATTTGTTTATTTGTCATTGATTAAATCTGTTTGTTGAATTTTGGGGTGTGATGTTGTGGTTTTTTCTGACTATTATTTAGGTGGGAACGAAATATATTTTTGGCTTTCGGTTTTTAAGTAACGTAGTATATTATCTTTTATTAATGTTTTTTTTATTATTATTTTTATTTGTATAACAGTTATAACTTTCGTCCGTTCTTTTGTTTTGATTTTATTTCGCATATTCTAACAGGTGTGGTTTTGTGATTTGTTTGGAGTAATTTATTTTGCTTATTTTATTGTTGTTTGTTTATATATTTATTTATTTTTCTATTTTAAGTTACGTAGTAAAAATTTGTTTTCATGTCTACATTTTGAGATTAGCTCGGATCTTTTATTTAATAATTTATTTTGATCTGGGAAGGTAATGATAGCTATTTTTTTCTCCAAGCAAAGTTTGCAAGTTTTTGATAGGTTGTTGTAGGCTGATGATTTTTTCCTTATTTTCCAAGATATTTTTGGTGGGGTGTGTGTTTTGTTTTTTATTTCCCAGATATACTTAGAAAGCATTGTGCTGTTCGCATATTTACTATTTGTGAAAGACATTTTGTGTACATAATTTCTTTGTTTCCATGGTCCTTCGGTTACTCCTATATATACTTTTTCTTCATTATCTGCTGATTTTGTCGTGGCTTGGTAGATTACGTTGTTTTGTAAACAATTACCGTTTAAGGGACATTCGTTTTTATTCTGCAGTTGCACGTGGGTTTAATTTGTTTGTGTGGTTTGTTAATAATTTTTCTGTTGTGCTTTTTTATTATTTGTGCCATGTTCTCGGTGCAACGGTAGCTGATTTTTACTGTGTTTTTGTTGAATATTTTGTGTAGGGTGCTTGATTCCAGGAAGTGTTTGTGTAAAAGCTTGAAGAATATTTTTCCTATGTTTGTTTTTACGTTTTTGCTGTACGGTGGGTTGAACCATATGATATTTCTTTTTCTGTTGGTCTTTTTTGTGTTCTGGGGTGAGTATGTGAGTGTTGCTGGGAATCCGCTATCTTTTAGGGCTGTTTCGTAGTCTTTCTTGGCTTTGTTAAATATAGATTCATCGAAAGAATTGTCGGAAAGCCTTCGGTTAATCGATTTAGGTATCTGTTTGATTATAGAAGGCGGGTGGTTGGAGTATATGTGTATGTACTGTGGTTTATCATTCGGTTTTCTGTATGGTTTGTGTGTGCCTTTTCTTAGGTTGAAGGTGACATCTAGAAAATCTACTTCGTTTAGGTTAGTTTTTATATCTATCTCGAATCTGTTATTTTTGAAAATTTTAATTATTGCTTTTCTAGTTTTATCTGTCTTTTGTTTGTTGCAGTTTCTTAGGATTATGAGACTGTCATCTCTGTAGAGAACTGTGTCATTTCTATCTATTATTTTGCTTAGTTCGTGTAGTAAGTAAATACCTACGATTTTGCATGTCTCTGCACCGTCAAAGCTTCCCATTGTAGTGTCAAATATCCCATCTTTCTTTATCCATGCTTCTTCATGGTGAAATAATAATGATTTACGGGAGTGCTTAATGATGTCGATTTCGTTTGGTTTTATTATTATCTGTTCCTGAGCTAAGTTGATGGCCTTATCTAGTGTACGTTCTGTTATGGATGGGTAAAATTCTTTTATGTCTAATTGTAGGAAGTGGCAATTTTGTTTGTTATTTATGCTGTTGAACCAGTCAATGGTTGTTTTTGTGTTTTTCCACTGGTTTAGAACACGATATAAATAAAGAAGCTAAAGCAATCGCTCAAAAATTAAACCTAGATGACTGAATAAGTTGCATGAGCAAGACGCAAGCCTTTATCACACTAAAAGACCACAAGGAAAATTTCAAAACCAACCCTGCATGCAGACTCATAAACCCAGCCAAAAGCGAACTAGGTAAAATAAGTAAAACAATACTAGAAAGAATTAATTCTGAACTTAGGAAGAAGTTAGGAGTAAACCAGCAAAATAATCTGACATAAATAAATAAACAAATAAGCGACTACCGGTAAAAGTAACCGCCAAAATAGACTACCCATAATGCACCACTGACCCTTATATAAATAGCCGAGAAAAATAACAGCACTAGTCGCCTGACGATTGCACTAGCATGAAACAGACTGTCGCCTCTAAGTGCTGACTTCCATGTCCACTTTTATATTTATATATATATATATATATATATATATATATATATATATATATATATATATATATATGTTCTTTCACACACACGCACACACATATATATTTAAAAGTATAGACATTCTATGTCTAGTAAATTTAACTATTGTCTTTTCTAAACTGTGCATAATCTTCCATAAAGTTTTCAACTCAGATAAATCATCATTTTCAGGGGTGTATACAAAGAAACAGAAGTGTTTTAAGTGGTACATATGTGTTGTTATATATTATTTTAATTATCTAATATTTAAAAAAAAAATAACAACATTTTAAAATGTATCACTTAAAACATTTTTGAGTTTCTTCACCTTACTTTGCTTGTACACACTCCTAAAGATGAAGATACTTGGACACAGCCTTGATTTTGGATATTTTTTTTTACATCTGCAATAGCCAGGTTTCTGGAAGATTATATACAGTTTACAAAAGAGGATGGTTAATAGACAAAATGTTTATAATATTTCTACTTAATTAGAAATATATATATATATATATATATATACATATATATATATATATATATATATATATATATATAGGTACCTCCAAAGATTCACTAAAAAATGATCATATATGATAAATAAATGCTCCATGCTTAATAAAAACTTTTAGTGTCAAAATTAAGAGGAAAGACCAAAGAATTTTTTGATAATTAAATTATATTTTTCAATCCTTTTTAAAACCTTGACAATTTTGGTTAAAAATTTTGTTTTTCTTGCATCAGCAGGTGACCGTAAATTAGTATGGGAAATTATAGTGTCTTGAAATGAAAAACACGTTGATTCGGAAATTCTCGCAAAAATCAAATAATTGTTGGATTTTAATGAAACTTTTTAGAGATTATTCACAAATGAATTAAATTATTTTATAAACATTTTTTTTTTAGAAAATCTTGGTAAAAATATTTTTTTTACAGCTGTTAACCCTCTGCTCTTTTTCAATTTTATGAAAATTCAAGAAATTACTTTTTGCAATGCTTAATGTTTATATTAGTTATAAGCACAAGTCCTTGAAGAATTTAAATCATCAATATTTTTTTTGTAAAACTGCAGCCACAGTTACCAAAAATCTGCTCTGAATCATAAAATAAAAAACTGCAATAAAGCTAAGACATTATTTAATTTAAAAATTGAACTCACACTCTTTGGGTCCTGTCACTGGATCTAGCTAATGCCTTTATCCACTGTGCCATGTGTCCTTGAGAACATCTGTGTATGAATTTCTGGGTATTATAAACCTAATGTCTTCTGTAACCATTTTTTTACCAGTGCTCATATTGCAATTTTTGCTGTTATCATTGCATGTTTTTACCAGAGCTTATATGCTAGGCCACAAAAATCTCCTGAGCCGACCAAGCATAGAAATGAATACAATATGGGAACTAGTAATAAGGAGTGCCAGAGAAAAGCAATAATAGCAACAAAAATTGCAATATGAGTGTGAGTTCAATACCTGGTTATGGCAGTGGAGAACTTTCAGAGGAAAATTAACAGGAGATAACTGATAACTGACATCCATTAAACATGGCACGTGGAACTAGAACAGTCTACCCCAGTGAGTGAAATAAAGGGTTCAGTTCGGCATTCCAACCACCTAAAGAAGGCTGGAGCATACAATGGCCGAAACGTTATAATAAATATGGCGACAAAGATGAAGACAATAGTCCGAATAATGTAAATAATGTACATAATACCTCATCTCAGAAATATAAACAGATACCACAGTTCCTAATGGGAAGTCTTTGGTATTAAGCAATCTTCCCCAATAAATATAACAACATTTAAACAATTATACATTAAACATTAAACAATTATATGTTATGTTTTATTGAAAATAAGTGACAAGTGCTTTCAGCTAATCTATTAGCCATTTTCAAAGAGTTTGGTGGCTCTAGTACAAATGGCACATAGGTTACTGATATGTAAGTATGTTCTTAATTCTTGAACATAGCTAATACATTATGGCCATGTCTATAGTTGCTGTTATTAGCTGGAAGTGCTTAGAACAAAAAACAATTTGGAAAATTTCTCTATACATTATATCCCAAAAAAAGAAATCTCTTATTTAAATACAAGAAAATACATCGGAAAAACTTCAAACTTTTGTTTTTGTTCCATTTTTGCTCATGTATTTTCAACTGTCTTTGTCATTCTCAAGAACCAATCATTAGCATAGACAAATGATATTCCCAGAAGTGTCAGGATGAAACTAACATAAGGATAATTCCAAAGAGGATATACAGAGCACATGATAATTATGAAAGTGGAGACTTTAGAAACCCATGGTAATAATTTATTTTGAAAACTGATACTAAGGTTTCATCTCATCAGACCAAATGGTTGAAACTGATGATGAAACGGATGAGACAAAACTGTAGTATCTGTTTTGTGAAATAAAATATTACCATGGGTTTCTAAAGTCTCCACTTTAATAATAATTATATATATTCAAAATTATAACATATGCATGTTATAACATCACTACAAAGATAGCCATTTCGTTTCAACACTTCTGGTGTCTTATCAATGATGGTATTCATTCTCACCATCACTGGATAAGACGTGCATATGTTATAATTTTGAATATATGTTATTTGCTCTACTCTGTATTGAGCACTCTTAAGAACAGTGTTTTTGGTTATCAGAATTTTATTCCATCTGTACCAACCCTGTACTTATATATATATATGTGATAAAAATATAGTTTTAAGGTATGCTATATTTATGAGTAAAGGTGCTCAATATCAGGGATAGAGTGTATGTAAATATAAAAGTGGACATAGAAATCAACACCCAGTGTCAACAGTCTGTTTCATGCTTAAATGCAATCGTCAGGCCTGTAACTATGGACGTTTTTTTGCAAAACAAGTGCCGCAATATAAGGAAGCTAAGCAGAAATTGATAGAAATGCAAAATGGCATTAAATGCTTGCTAAATGCACTTCAACACGACGTTGTTGCTACGGATAAATTCAAAATTTTGAAATAATTACAACACAGTGTGCATTCGCATGTGTTTTTAAAAGAAACAACATCACAACAATCACAGTTACAATAAGTTTGTCTTTGAATTCACCCCTGAGGCTGATCTCAGAGAAGATTAAAAGTAATTGGGTAGGAAAAAACTACAGCACCTTTCTTGATAAATTTCATCTTAACATCAAAAAACTGATTAGAGAACAAGAAAGGATTACAGTATTTACATTAGTCGGACTATTGTCCTCATCTTTGTCGCCATATTTGTCACAACGTTTCGTCCGTTGTACGCTCCTGCCTTCTTCAGGCAGTTGGAATTTCGAACTGAACCCTTTATTTCGATCACTGGGGTAGACTGTTCTAGTTCCACGTGCCATGTTTGATGGATGTCCTCAAGGACACATGGCACAGTGGATAAAAGCATTGGTTAGATCCAGTGACAGACCCAAAGAGTGTGAGTTCAATACTCGGTTAAGGCAGTGGAGAACTTTCAGAGGGAAAATTAGCAGGAGATAACTGATAACTGACATCCATCAGACATGGCACGTGGAACTAGAACAGTCTACCCCAGTGATCGAAATAAAGGGTTCAGTTCAAAATTCCAACCACCTGAAGAAGGCCAGAGCGTACAACGGACGAAACGTTGTGACAAATATGGCAACAAAGATGAGGACAATAGTCCAACTAATGTAAATACTGTACATAATACCTCATCTCAGAAATATAGACAGACTCTGAAGAAAGGATTATTATAAAATAAATAGACTTAATATGTCTGTCGTAATCAATGAAACATGTTTGAATGAAAATATGTTACCTGTATATATATATATATATATATATATATATATATATATATATATATATAAGCCAAAGGTAAATGAAAAAATTAGTTTTGGGTTCCATGATAGTAAAAAAATTGAGTATCAGTGTCTAAAATTATCAAAGGTGTGTGTGTTTAGTGACAATGGCTTTTTACTTAACAGGAAATGCTTAATCATAAAACAATCCCTGAATATTCAAACAAAAAAGTTTAAAACCTTCTAAACCTATTCCATCAATGCAATGAATAAACAAACCTGCACTGTGTCTATAGGCTACATCTTAAAGGGGAAAAAAAACTTTTACCTTCATATTTATCAGGGATCAGATCGTTGTCAGAGAGGAGAGCTTCGTGTAAGGCTGAATTAGTTTTTTCACCTTTAACTTCCTTTTTCAATTTGTCCTCAACCAGTTTTGTATCAAGGCTTATAACTTTTAGGTCCTTTCCAATATCATAAGAGACAGTTTGGATCTCACAATTCAACTGAAAAATAAAAAATGAAACAAAGATTATGCATCTTTAAAGAAAAAGACAAACATTTAAGCCTGTAGTGAAGCTTTATTCAATGTAATTTGACTACTGACCATAAGTGAAGTTTAACTATTTCTTTTATAGTCGAGTAGTTTGAAGGGGAGTCAACTATGTTTTTCTTCCACCACAAACTATAAATGAATTTCATCATTGGACAGAAAAAGGTAAAATTTTAAAGACATATTTTTTAATGAAAAAGAAAGCATTTAAAATTGCAAAGAAAGAGATATGGCCTAGTGGATAAAAGTGAATAGGAGAAGTGATCAGAGAAATCAGCCATGCATGCCGTGCGAAGAAGATAATCAGTCATCTGCTTAAGACATTTTTTCCACCCATCTTAGAGCCAAGACAGGTCAGCAGATTGAAGATGTATCTAATTCTAAGATGAAAACTACTACTGAGACAAAATGGACTTTCTCTCGACAGCTACCAAGATCTGCTTTATAAACAAACTTTGGTTACACTCAATATCAAATGACTCATTCTAATCTAAATCAAATAAATAAATATATATTATTTATTTATACTCTTGAGTCAATTCGTTTTTATTTTCAAAGTTTATGGTAAATACATACCAAGAATATCTGGCACTCTTGCTACAAATTAAATACACTGACTTTTGAAACAGTTTTTCTCATTGGAGCAAATTATTTCCATGAATTTTGATGTAGCCAAATATTCTCTTGAAGTAGGGATGTAGGAAGAACAAAATGCTAATATTTTCAGGAAATCTATTTTTTATGAAGAGATGTTATCATTCTATTTAAAAATGCACTAATGTTCTGTTTTTTATTATAATCTTTAGTTTCAATTTCAAAAGATTTATTTTTAATATTTAATGTACATATTTGAGATTATTTCCTCGAACTCTCATGACAAATATGCGGACTCTCTATGGTACACAATTGGAAAAATGTTGTCTTAAAGCATACGCTACACAAAAGAATTACATTTTCAGAGTACAGGTTGTGGGAATTATATTTTGCAGAGTACAGATGGAGGGAATTAATTTTTCAGAGGACAAGCCATGGAAATTACTTTTTTAGATTACAGCCGGTGGGAATTACATTTTTCTGTATAGGCCAATTTTGTGTGCGAGTTTCAGAAATTATGTTAATAACCAATAAGCTTTTTAAACTGTATCTTAGCCAACCAAAAATGTGGTCAAAAAATGAAAATCACCAAAACTAATTAAACAAGACCAAATCAATTTTACCCTTTATATTCAAAATTCAAAACAGGCGCAAACGTGTCTTGCCTGCAAAGTGATGACAAAAAGAAATATGGCTGCTATTGAAGACACAATTTATGCACGCATTTCTCGTCCAAAACGAGACAATATTTGCACACATGCAAATTTTGGCCGTCTTGGAATAGCATAAAAAGCGGGGTGCCAGCATCAGCAAGGGTCAGGGAGTCATTCGGCGGACTGCGTGTAATAGAGCTGGACTGACAGACTGGATTGACAGACTGACAAAGAGGAAGTCGAAGTATGCGCGGCTGAGCTGGTGCCTGTTTCACAACTGCCCAGTGTAATGGCTGAGAAAGGGAGTCACGCAATCCATTTCCTTGAGGTGACCGAAGAAGAAAAAATAGCTGGCCTGCTGGCGAGCGACGCACTGCAATTTTGACCCTCCCCTCATCATCATTTTTTTTTTCTTTCTCCTACAGTTTGTGTGTTGATCGGAGTGTCTTTCGGAAGTCAAACTTCATTTGTCTTGATTTAAAATTTTTCAATATGGTGAATATTGATGAAATATACTCACTCACCTGGTGATTTAACTCAATCTTGACTTCAGTCGAAATGGCCTTTTCTTCTGTGACTGTCGTGTGGCATTCTGCAAAATATAAAAAATGATTTAAGAAAAATAAAGAAGACACCTTACATACATTACTGATTTGATAATGTTTTCCCAATTCAGCTGAGGAGCTTGTTGTGTCCACAATGAAATACATCAATAAAAAATTAATTATACTCCCACTGTCATGTTCTTAAAAAAATAAATAAGAGAGAAAATTACCATGTGATATATATTCATTTATTCTGAGTACTTCCAACGTTAGCACAATGTCATCATCAGGGTGTTGTTTTTTTGCTAAGACAAAATTGTTGTGTTCATCTGAACATAAAATTTTTTTTAACTGTGAAGTGAAAAACGCTAAGGTTATGTATTGTATAAATTTAAATTTCACAATGTAAACATGGGGGGTAGCTAAGTTTTGCAATGTCCATATGCTTTAAAAAATATATATATATATATATATATGGGATTAAAAAATACCCCATCTACAAAATCATCTGAGTAATTCCCATTTCTCTTTTTATTACTTGGCCCATTGATGAAGGACACAGACGTGTTTGAAATATTCCGAACTTAAAACCTTTCTCTCCATGCTTCATTTCTGTCATATGGTTAATAATTAATATTTAATAAATGTTTATCATACTAAATAAATTGGTACCCTTTCATTTGTCCTTGTTATTAACTAACCTATCTATTTTACATATACATATATATATATATATATGTATATATATATATATATATATACATATATATATATATATCAACATTGTCATTGGTCCAATAACCAGGTGTGGTCATGTTATATTCTGTGCTAATAGGAATATATACTTGAAAAACAAGGTGAATAAAGTAAGTAATGGTTTATTATCAAAACCAGTACAATAAGAATAAAGGTAACAGTTATGCACAAGGTTGTCGCAAGTCTATCCAGTAGTGAGTGCTACTATTGGAAGGTTGGTAGTTCTCGCATAAGTCTGAGTTGTACTCAACAGATCCCAGCTAGAAATATTTACCAACCTACCAAGGGTAGGATGTGGCACAAGGCCGAATTTAATGTGGGGCAATCCGAGCCCATATGCTCGGCCAAAAATTCCCCGTAACCCTGCATAAACGGCATCGGGTCTATCTACCTCCCCGAACGAGACTCTGCCCTTTGGCATAGCCTTGTCCGGGTTCCTCTCTACCCGAAGGCAGAGTTCAATAGTACAGCTGAAAAGATTTCAACTAGTCTCAACAGATCACAGCTAGAATATTTAGCTACCCACCCACAAGGGTTGCATGTGGTTCTCCAAGCCCGTAGGCTCGGCCAAAAATATTCCCTTTCGAATACGTATAAATGGGTTCCTCGCTGCCCGAAGACAGTGAGTTTGACTGTTTAGCTGGAACAGATCGCAGCTAGGATATCTAGTTACCCCCCCACCACGAGGGTTGCATGTGGCACAAGACCGGGTTTAATGTGGGTTTTCCGAGCCCGTAGGCTCGGCCAAAAATATTCCCTATTTGAAACCATAAAAATGGGTTCAGGGTCAGTCTACCTTCCCAAACGAGACTCTGCCCTTTGGCGGAGCCTTGTCCGGGTTCCTCCCAAAAGCAGAGAGTTCGACTGAATAGCTGGAACAGGTCGCAGCTAGACTCTGTAGTCTGTTGACTTACGGATACTTATAGGTAGTTACTACCTACAGTGTAGTCACCCATGGTGGGGGACAGGTTATTCCATTACATCTGGTCATATGGTTGCTGCCCTGCTGAGCATATAACCAGCTCTCTCCATATATCTTCTTAGTAGACATTCATTCATGTGTAGTGTGTCTTGGGAAAAGTAGACCTGGTGGAGCCCATCCCTCTCCAGGTTAAAATACAGTTGTAGATTTCCAAATTGAAGGCTCAATAGTATTATGATGGTATATGCCAACAAATTATTCGTATTATAAAATGTCAGGAAATGTACAACTTTTTATTTCTTAAATAAATCTGACCACAAAAAAGCAGTTTATTATTATTACGACATCAACAAGATGAATAAATTGATTTTATTCATCTTGTTGATGTCGTAATAATAATAAGAGGGAATGCTGATAATAACGAAAGAAAAAATACTTCAAAGAAATAAGCTAGTTCGACAGGTGTTTTCCGGCTTGCTCCAGGTAACTTTTTTTTGTTCCTTGCAGAATTTTGTTTGTTACTCATAATTGTATTGCTTCAGCTTATTTTTGTCACTTATTAAAAAATAGTATGAAAAAAACGTTTTTTTTAAGTGAATATTATTAAATAAATGTTAAAGCTTACGGCTACAAACAAACACTGGATTACCTTGTTGGGGATATGTGGTGTGTTAGAAGGTATCAGAAGGTTAAATTGCTTGAAGATTCAGAAATGGGTGTGTTCGATAATCTTTCATCCACAACAAATAATACAAGACAGAACGTAATGGTTCAAAACATAACATTTGAATTTATTTGTTTTGATACATGCATATAAGCTGAAAGTTTGATAGAGTTACGTCTCTTAGATTTGGGAAATATTTGTACCGGAGCTCATGAAGTTGAATTAATTATTAAACTGTAGTTTTAGAAGAGTAAAGTTCCTGTTGCATGTTAGGAAATGTGAATTGGAAAAGTTGGTAAGAGTTCAGAAGAGTTAAGAGTTCGTACTTGTGTGAATGTTGATAATGATCTTTAACGTCTGACCACAAGGTCAAGACAAGAGTTCTTGAACGTCACATTTTGGCAGCAAGGAATGAGACGCAAGAGAAAATGGAGAGAGACTGTAGAGACGAACGAAGAGAATGAAGAGAGAGCAAGGGTATTTATTGTATAAAAGTACAAATGTGCCACAAGGGCAGAAATGGAATGGGGAGAGGCTGGTCTTCAACTGGCTTACTTCTAACTTAGCTAGCCTCATTTACTGACCCAATCGTCCAAATATTGTTCCTCTCACCAAAACATCTCATCCACACAACACTGCCATACACATACACCACAATACCACATCCACTCAAGGAAATTCTACTTAAACCCCATATATACAGTTTCTTTTATTGGGGGGGGGGGTGAATAAACAATGAATTCTCAATGTTCATGATATAAGATTATTTACACAACTAAACAAAACTAATGTTTGTAAACGGTCCCCCACAATCTAAACATGGCAAAGATAGGAGTTAACTGGGTGAAAAATACTGCGGAAATAAATGAAATTACACATTCGAAAACGAAAGGCATTCCACAGTTTAACCAGAGAACTGCAAACTCTGTCATCTAAATGGGGAGGGAAGGAGGAATGAACCAAAATTTGGGGGACAAAAATAAAGAGGCCAATGACCATTCACACCCTAGCCAAGTTAAAAAACAAGCGAATTAAACAAAATCAAAACGACTGACTCTAACTTAACCCTACATGACAAATGTTTTAAGTCAAGCGACCAATATCCTTAAGCCTATGTCACCTCCAGATGCCACTCTAAATTAGCCTCTCTCAAGCGAACAACCAACTTTTGCCGAATTTTGATGAAGAGAGTCACCTCCTTTCCGCTCTAATCTTGACTTTAAGCTGGTGCTTAAAAAACAAAACCAGTTGAGAAGAGGAAAATTTCTCACCTCCATGAACTTCCTTCTGTCACGTCGTCCAAATCACGACTCACATAATGCCAAGTAAACACAAGAACACATAGTGTTCATTCCTCTTCAACTGTGGCACAACATTGCTACATACGGACCTGGCTTCTAGGACAAAGGACTTTCCACCTAGGACGCAGACCATGTAGCCCTCAATCAGTTTGCACAACAGCCAAACAATGCTGCAGTCAAAAAAGATGTGCCCCAAGGACTCAACCACCCCACCACAGTGCACGCAGTTTGGCATAGCTGCCAAGCCTGCTGCACAGAGCTTTTTGCCAACTCAGAGGGCCTTCTGCAACACTAGCCAGGTGAGTGATGCCTTGTCGTTATTGAGAGACCACCACCTGGACGCCCAAGGCTACAGAGAGCTAAACTCATCCCTCGTCAAACAGATCTCATCCTTTAGAGTATCTTGAGTGACCACCCCGCACTAACACCTGATATAATGCCTTAGGAGACAACAATCCAGTATCGGAGAGACCTTCCTTAACCCGTGTGAAGTCTTTCAGAGCGTGTCGACACTTGCGATAGAAGGAGCACTTGGCTCGAGGAACACGGCGGGCCTCCTCCTCGCCTTCACGCACACTTCTCAAAGACGAAAATGCTTTCTTAGCGTCTTCCTTCCAGAAGAGGCTGTTACCCTCATCTTGCTGACACATTCGATCCAGGAACTTGAGCCGCAACGTCTTTTGATGAATCTCAACGTCGGGCATCCTCAGACCGCCCTCAGACAGGTGGAGGCAATAGACCAGCCGATGCACTGTATAAGACTTGCCAGCCCACAAGAAGTTGAACCAGACTCGCTCTGATAAAATTAGATCAGCGGACGGCAGTGGAAGTACTGAGAGCCAGTAAAGAAGGATGGGGTAGATGTGTGAGGCACAAATTTCCGCCCTCCACTTTAAGGAAAGCCTCCTCTGAGCCCACAGGCTAGCTGCAGCCTTGACATTTTCTCGGACCTCCAACCAATTTTTCTCCAACTGGAGGTCGGGGCCAAACCAGATGCCGAGTATCTTGAGAGGCCCGTCTGTCCAAGTGAAGGGCCCGTGAAGAGAAACACCTTTCCATGCACACAAATGCAACCTGATAGACTTGTCGCGATTTACTTTGACGTCATCGGCATAGGAAGAATACCTGGCCCGCGTGTTTGAACCAGGGAGGGTAAGGGAGAGAGAACCACTCGTGTTTTGTTTATATAAGAGGGTGTATCACGTGACAGGCTCAGGGCGAAAACGCAGGAAATATCATTCATCACATGCAGGCGATCTGATTGGTCGGAATTGACCAATCAGCGAGCTAGTTTTGAGGAGATTAGCCAATGAATGCTTGTCGTACGATCTGTATGTATGTATATGTGTGATGGTGACGATAATCACCACAAGGGAAGAGTGCATTTCCCCGCGGGGGGGGGGGGTAACTGGCAAATGTGGAAGATTCCACAACCTCACATTTTTTTTAACTAGCCTCATGTTCCATTCCGACATTCTTTCCTTAATACTTTGGATTTGAAAATCCATGCATGAAAAGCAAAAAATAACCTCCGAAATGCAAGGTATTTTAAACTCTTTTATGTAAATAAAAAAAAGAAGGAAATATAAATCAACACATGAAATAATTAGTCTAAGAATTTGTAAAACAAAAATAAAAGAACTGACATGCAATACATTTTTAAACTTTTTGGATTTGAAAAGTTGTACATAAGAAACAATGAACTGTGAACACGAATTGAAACAAAACAAATTCAATATAATTTATTTATTAAACTATTTTCCTACAATTAAAATCTTAAATTAATCTCTGAAAAAAAAATAGCGCGGATATATTTTTTACATGGGAATTATTTGAATTTGTTGAGTCTGAAAAAAAAGCTTAAGTAGGAAAAAACGTCTTCTTAACTTCTGGTAACATTTCCTTTTGACATAAAACTCCTTCCTTCATATCATATTGCATTTTTTATTCTAATTTTACTTACGAAAAATGTGTTTTAATGTTGGAAAAATTTTAAAACGTAAACAAGCACAGTACACTGTTTTTCAATGTAATGAATGAATGCCAATCGTACGAGAAATTTGAGATTTCAATAAATTGAAACTCTAACAATAAAATACTCCAACTCAATGTATATACCTTTCTGGGAGATTGAATCCATCCCAGCACCCTGAGATCGTTTTTCGTCATCATCTTCTTCGGGGTTAGGGAAATTAAATTGAAATGGCATAGAGGAATAAAACGTGAATCGGTAAACAATCAAAACATGTAAACACGTGGAGAGACCCTACCAAAATAATTTTGTAACAATGATTCTGATTGGTCAGGATACAAATGTCAGCAAATAAGCAACTTTGTTGCTTATCAGATTTTGGGTGTTAACAAGATGGCGAAGCAAAGTGATGGATCGTCTATTGTATGGGCTTTTAAAACAAATGTTACGTGCAAAAATGGATTGTCCTGGTCTGATGATAACAGAATAGCCATGTGCGCAGATGATGGGGTTTTTATTGTGGTGAGATTTTTTTTTTATTTAAATTATTCTTTCACTTAGTGAACCCCCGGTTTGGCTCATTCAAGTTGCAAGAAGTCTATTATTGAAAGATGGCTGTGTGGTCTTGGGTTCTAGCCTAGCTGCTGACCTTCATTAAACTCAGCATATAGCACATTCACTTTTTGAGAAATCTGATTTCAAAACAAGATAAAGGGTCCAGCTTCTAGCATTTTTAATTTAATAATTTTAACACCAATTTACATATGACTATTCATTGTTTATCCTTAGGTTCATTCCATTCCACTCTCTCACCGGACAATTATACAAAGTAAAAAAAAGGAGGAAAAGATAAAATTTTAAATCAAGAAAATTCTGACTTTATCAAACAAAAATCTTCTTAGGTTTATTATTCTTCTGAAAAAAAAAAATGCGTTGATTTTTTTTAAACATCAGATGTAGTAAATTTCTTTATTTATATCTTCTTTTTTTTTTTTTACTGTACTGTAGACAAGTCAATTAAAATTTGTTATTCTACATATTTTTCGCATAATTATCTATATTTTTGTTTTGGGTTTTACTTTTACACAATGTTTCAACCGATTAAATTCTTCATTCCCCGGTGTTTATGTAGCATCTGACGAAGGCCGATCCGTTTTGCTTTCTTTTTTGTGTCAACAAAATTAACAACATTCATGATAGTCTGGGGGAAAAAAGTACTTCTTTCAGAAATTCTTACGTAAAAATTAAAATAAATAGGAAATTAAACTAGCTATAAAATGACCGGCAACATGTTTTCAGTATATTTGTTTTTGTTTGTATTTTTGCATAAAAATGCTTTGAGCGGTCTTCATTTTCGACTTTTAACCCCAAAATTAATAACGTTACGGTTCCGTTAACTCCAATTTTGTTCAATCAGATTTCAGTAGGTTATGCTTTCTTAAACATTCATTTTTATTAAAAACTTATTTTTAAAATTTAAAAAGATTAATGCATTTTTAAAAATATCATCAACTTTGTAGAAAAATGCATTAAAGACTGTAAAACGTTATCTTAAACTTAAAATCCTGAAATCATTTTTCTGCAGTTAAATTAAAACTAAAAGGATTACATTTTGTTTTTAACTTGCTTAAATTATTGCTTTTTAATTAGATTAATAAAATTCATATTTGTATGAAACAAAAAAACGTTTGAAAAGAAATTACAATTACATAGATCTCTGCTAAATGAAATGTTTTAAAAATTTCTGTTAGTACTTGCAAGATTCTTCAATAGTGTGTCCCTTCAGGACATGATCAGAGCCAGAATGCAGGCTCTTTTATTTTTACTAATTTTAACTCGGTAAAAGACTCGAAAGCCACCCAAAGTAGAGGATTACTGAACGAGGTGTATGATAGGAACGTAAGAGGAAGAAGTAAGAAGTGAAGATTATAAGGATATGGAATAGAGAAAGAATAGATAATGATTGACCCTAGACTTGAAGAGGCTAAGATTGTAGTGTTCAGCGAAAACCTCCATACAGTTCAATAACCACTACTTTGTAGATTTTATATATATATATATATATAATTAAGTAATTCATTGAGTCTGAAAGAAACCTCAACAGAATGCAGAAAGCACTGGACGGCCGTTTCGTCCTATATTTGGGACTCATCAGCAGTGCGCATCCACTACTGAGAATTGAAACCTGGACAGTTACGTTATCAGGCAAGCGTCATACCAACTGTACCAATAGGCCTCGGTGATGAAGTAGTAGCGAGTTAGACTCGATATAGTGTTCCTCGATCACATATTCTGTGGTGGAACTCATCCAAGTTTCTCTTACCAATAGGACTGTGCCCCCACGAGCCACGACTACTATCCCCAAGCCGCTTCATCCTGAGCGTTAGAAGCCGGTTCAAGCAAGGATATACAAGTGATAGAAATTATTAGGAGGATTTGAGATAATTATAATTAAGTAATTCATTGAACAGCGCTATATCGAGTCTAATTCACTACCTCTTCGTCACCGAGGTCTGTTGGTACAGTTGGTATGACGTTTGCCTGATAACATAACTGTTCAGATTTCAATTCTTACTAGTGGATACGCACTGCTGATGAGTCCCAAACATAGGACCGAACGGCCGTCCAGTGCTTTCTGCATTCTGTTGAGGTTTCTTCTTGACTCAATGAATTACATTATAATTATCTCAAATCCTCCTAATAATTTCTATCACACACACACACACACACACACATACACACACACACACACATATATATATATATGTATATGTGGTGTATCAAAAATGCTTTTACAAATCCAAAAGGCCATCATTGTACCTCAACACAGTAAGTCATAACAAATGTTCAAAATGTTCTCCCGCTTGCTTCTACACATGCATGCAACAGCTCCAGTAAGACGAGTTGGGAGAACATATTGATCTACCATGCAGTCACCTACAATTCCAGCCCACACATTAATCGTAAACTGATGCTGGTGTCTAGCCTATATTATACCATGGGGATTCTGATCCGCCTACAAATGCTGGTTGTGTAAATTTGATATTCCATCTCTTCCAAATGCTGCTCCATCCGTAAACAAGACTGAAGAGACAAACAACGGATTGGCAGTTTGCGCAATAAACCATCAGCCAAAGTTCTTCTGTGGTGAGTGATCAAAAGGCCCTACACACATTGCAAATGATACGGATACAGGAGCTGATCTTCTTGTGGTATTATGACAACACTGCACCAGCTACCTTAAACTTTCTTTAAACTTAATAACTCAAAAATAAAGGAATTGTGAACATCTCTTTATATAGACTTTTGTCCTTGTTTTGGTATGAACCCACCCCTAAAGAATGTAAAAGTATTTTTGATACATCCCATATATATATATATATATATATATATATATGAAAATTTCTCAGAGTTAACCTGTAGATAAGACAATCTTTATAAGTATAAATGACAATAGGAAAACACTATTAATTGCTGACGCGTTTCATCCAATGTAGACTTTCTCAAATACATAGGAATAAATTCAACTATAATTTTGATTTTAAAAATGCTGTACTTATAAAAAAAAGAAAATAACTCGCTCAGAAGGAAAATTCTAGAGAGTGCTGCCATAGAACATTACCCAAATATTAATCTACGCCCAGGCTTTTTCCCTATTTCACCTTTCTTAACAAAATTACTGCTCTCACAAACAAACGTACACAACAATATCTTAAAATCAAAAGAAAATGGTTGAATTCGCCAATACAGATATAATGATAATATTCTCCACACATGACATTAACTGTCGTTATTTTCAGTTAACAATATGAAAATAGCGTTTCTTACATTCCAGTTGCTAAGAACACTCTGTTTTTTGTTTTTATTAATTTCCTTGTTTAATTAAATTCATTTCGTTTTTTGCTTTGAGAAAGTCCACATTGGACGAAACGCGTCAGCAATTAATAGTGTTTTCCTATTGTCATTTATAAATAATATATATATATATATATGTGTGTGTGTATTGGGGCAGCAGATCATTATTTAAACATGTATTGTTAAATATAATAGACAATGAGTGCCTATTACATCTGATGAGGAGCCGTTCTAATGTTTGTATGTTTGCTTTAATTTTGGGTGAAAATAAAGACAAAAATTGTCCAACATTAGGATATTTTTTTATTAAGTTGGTCCTTGATCTAAGCTTTCAGCTCACATGAGCCATTTTCAGAGTGGTTATACGGACATTTTAACAAAGATATTCACCATTGAAGATAATATTTTGTTATGTTGACATAAAAGATTGCTATGTGATGATAACAATTGTGGAATAGCAGTTGCAGGTTATAAGTTCAAGATGCAGTTTTATGACGTCATACCATGCAAGAGACCAAAATATTAACAGAACAATATGTCCAGATGCAATGTAATGTGTTGTGATTAGTTTGAAATTTTACATTTCAAACTAGTTACAACGTAGAAAGTGGAGATGTTGGGCTGAGTTCAAATTTTGACCTTGTCAGCTGCATTCACTATCACACCCTAATGCCCTTGGGGGAAAAGGCATATAGTATACAAACATACACAAAGAAAACACAAGTTGCTTTTTATATACACTGATGGAAAATTAAATTACAACCCTGAAAATATGTGTTTCAATTTACTTAGTTAATATATATGAATTACAATAAATGGTCACCTATACAAATCAGTATATGCACAAATAAGAGGTGTATCAACAGTACTAAGATATACTAAAACACTGTATATCTTGGAAGATGTACAAATCTGTATATCAGACTAATAGAATGTAAGCAAATGACAAAATGCAAAAAATGCTAAGTGATGTGTTTCACTATGAGAAGGAATTATTAGTCTGAAGAAGTTCCTTCACAGAATGAAACGTGTCACTTGGGAGTTTTTCCATTTTGTCATTCATTTAGCCACTGTATATGTTCCTTGAGCATTAACATTGTCAGATGCTCAAATCTCTCCTTTTTATAGTTGTTGTTAATGTTTTGGCTGACCTTTTCTTCAGGATTCATCAAGTGTAATCTGTTAGAACAAAGGAAACATCCTTCCTTCCAGAAACATTAATATATCCACTGGACAAGTCTGATTCCACAGGGTCAGATAGACTAAGTAACAAGCAGATTCCAAATTACACCAAGGGTGGAGAGCTCCTTAACACTGATGGATTACACCTAATATGAGATTAAGAATGGACTGGCTAAAATGTATTAAAAAGAGAAAATATAGAAAGAAGAGATTCAAATACTGTAACATTATTGGGTATATTAACCATTAAATGGTGAGAACATATTGCATGAGTATGCATACAAAAACTTTGCAGATTGAACCGGTGTGTTCAGGATGATTTGACCATAAGCCTTACAATCATTGAAAGTCCTATTAAAGAAAACATACCTCTTAGCATAGATTGAACTTTCATTCTCTTTTTTCCTTTAAAGCAGTGGTTCCCAAACTTTTTTCTCTGGGCCACATTTTCGTAATGAAAATTTGCTTGTGCCTCACCAAATTTGATATGATAAAAAGTACATTTAAAAATAAAAATTAGAGAGAGGGTTAAAGGGAGATAATCATTGATAACTCTCTCCTCCAATTTGCAAACCCTAGTTACTGTATTCTTAATACTTGATATAATGCAAAAATATCACAATGATAAAATCTGTCAATAATTATTTATAACTATTTATACTGGGACTCATGAATGCAATTACAAGTAATCCATAAAAATATTTTAAATTTTGAAATTATATTTATTTTTGGCATGTGAATTTTTGAAACTGTTTCTAAATCTTTGATTGTCTTTCAATCATTCCACCTCACCTGCTATCCTCTTCCGCTGCACCTATGAGGTGCACCACACCATTTGGGAACCACTGCCACAAAGAAACCACCTTGTAGCTAGGTGTACTTTTAACATTTTAGCCGCATAGGCACCTACAGCAAAGCAAGGCGTACTTACCCTTTTCAAGAAATGTACAGATCTTATTGGGACCTTTCAAAGACTGTAAATGCTAACTTGGTTTTTGTACCTAAAAACAAAAAGTTTACGTTTTTGATATGAGATTAATTAAAAAGTAAATTCACTATTTAATGATTACTCTGTTAACATTTCATGTACAAAAAACAGGTGGTTTATATGATAAAAAATAAAGAAAAAATTTCTCTGTAGTGTTAATGATTATCTCCAAAGTAGAGAGAAAATATATATTTTCCACTGTGTTTCTGTAGTTAGATATTGTTGAGTCATTCCTTTCCATACATGAATCCGTGATCCAAGAGACTGCAATATTAACACATACCTAGACGAACCAGGATTTAGTGATTGGCCGACATCTCATTGATAATTCTATTTATATTAGCACTTTTTCAAATCTGTTTTAAAACCTTAAGTGTTGAAGTCATCATATCATTTGAAAATCGTTGAATTTCTTTATATATAGAAACAACTGTCTCTTTGTAAACAAAAAGATTATCTGTATTTATGTAAAATCACAGTTATTACTTAAATTCACTTACTTTGAGATCTTTCTTTCTCTTTCTATCTTTCTCGTTCAGTCATTTGATTTTTTTAATAATTATAATGAGATGAAAGATAAGAATAACATTTCGAATTTTTCTACTTTATTTGTATTGGTAATTTCACTTATTGTTTAATTTTCTATTTCAGACGAATTACATTCCTTAATTCCACTAGTTCTAACCTTTATGGGTAAGAACCACTGTGCTACACACATTGTAGCAACCCACCCTCATTCCATTGGTAAATTCTAGTTGAGCAGCTTTTTCCCACAAGCTGCTGCTTAGTGGAAACAACTCCCAAGAGGATGCTTCCTCAAACACTGCAATCTTAACCTGTTCAAGACTAGGATCAACTGTTACCTCTCCCACATATCCCCATAAACAGTGCCACTTGCTCTGTAACCCTCTACCTCGAGTGACTCTTGAGCCTTGTACAGAGTGAACATTATTGTAAAAAATGAAAAAAATATTATCAATGATCCTCTTTGATAAAAAAAACTGGCCACTTAAGAGGACTTACACCACCTTTCTGTTTTTATTGATAGTAATTTTCAATAAATATCAGCTTCTTTTTGTGATACGATTTATTTAGATTTTTTTAATTAAATTTTTGGATTTTGAAACTCAATTTTTTTTGTTTTTTTGCTGACAGGAACTTACAACTAATTTCCATTTGATGCGAGGGACTCTTATTGCAAGAAGGACCATGATTCATCCCCATTCTGACATTTTCTGCAGCACAGAAATATTCAGTATTGACGAACTGGAAAATCAATTATCAAGAGGTAAAAAAATAAATTGTAGCTTTTAATTAAATGTAGTTTAAATACAAAACCTTTTTTTTTTTTTTTTTAATCTCCAAACCATTTCACTGTTAATGACTCTGCCAACTCATCATTTAAAGCAGTTGTTCCCAACCGAAGTCTATATGGCCCCAGGGAGGGGTATTTCCACACAATAAAATAGCAAACTGAAGGTCCACAGTAATATTTTAGTGGTCCATAGAGCAATTTCATTTCGGGATGGTCGTTACAAGTGAGAATTGTAATTTCTACAGTAATCTACACCATATTAAAATACTAAAAATAGAAAAACAATTCTAAAAATAGGAGATCAAAGCTATGTAAACTAGCAGTCCTTTTACTCTGCCAGATGTTTTTATTGTAAAAGTTGAATAAAAACTGAGAAGGATATATAAAGGAAGGATTATATATATATATATATATATATATATATATATATGAAAATTATAATTTATTATGTAAATTAATTTAATATATTATTAATAAATAATACTAATTTTAAATATTAATAAAATAAAATATTTATATAAATTAATTAATATAGTAATAGACTTGACATTGTAAAAAGGGGGGGATCTTCAACTGTCATTGCCATCAATGGTGCCAAATATAAAAAACTCACAGAGCAGCATCAACCATGGGGATCTCATTGAATAAATCTTCACTTTAAATTTATTAATTACTCACATAATTTAAAATGGTTTATTATGAGTTATTTTACCTGTGTACAAAAATGTTCCATAGAATTTAATTGTTAAATACAAGTTTATTTTCATTAAATTAGTTTTACTTCAAAATAAACCATATAAATTTACTATTTCTATAATACTCATCTATTAGTAAATTTTTTTTTTTTTTTTTGTTGAATGGTTATGGTGATCCACCAAAAATAAAATTAAGAGTGAAAGTGGTCAATGGGTAAAAAAAGGGGATTGAGAACCACTGATTTAAAGAATGGTTCAAAGAATTCAGTTTTTCAATTTCAAATGATTACAAATATAGGCACACCACCAGTTCTTTTGTATCAGTTGTGCCAAAACCATTGCTAGATCAACTGAATAAAAAAAATTCTGTATTGTAAATAGATGAATCCATTTGTAAAAATAAGGAAAAATATTTTTGGAAATAATTTTTGTGCATTAACATTATTTAGATCTTCCTTAGGCCATGATATTTGTCAGAATAAAATAACTATTAATGTTTTTATATTTTGATTTCAAGGTGGAGTTTTGTTTATAATATCAATTGTGTCAAAGCAATCCTTGACTTTTACAGAGTTGTTGGACTTTGCATATGAAAACAGACTTTACAAAGAGATTTTTAAAAAAAAGATCAGATATATACATTTGCAATTAGCAAACAAAAAATTACATATATTTATAAAATTATCCATTTATACTTCATTTAAGATGGACAATTATTAACCTCAAATATTTGTGCAAATGCTTCCGAAAAAAATCACATACAAAAAAGAGTTTTTAAAAGAATTATATAAAAAAAAATCGGAAAATTAAAAAAATATGTCCATGTCAATGATGTTACCACAATTTCAAACATGACATTAGTAAATAACAATTGAGTCCAATAACTTTGTAAAATTCAGGGATCAATTCGACACTGTATTGATATTATAAACAATATTCCTCTTGTAAAATGATAAATCAATATTTTTTTTGATTCTGACAAATGTTGTTGTGACACTGAGATCTCTGGAGGTTGATCAAACAAAAAGATAAAGAGAGAAAGGAAGGAACAGGAGAGAGAGAGAGAGAGAGAGAGTGGACTGATGAAAATTAAAAGCATTAAAAAAATCATGTTTTCAGATAATTCCAAGGAGAATCGAACCCAAATTTAGCTAGATGAAATACAGTAAGATTGAGCTAACCTAAGACTGCCTGTCCTTCCACCAATAAGAAAGAGATGATTAAGGTATCTGTGAAGGTCTTGGATAAAATAAAAAATATATGTTGTCGAGAGAGAAAACCAGATAGTCAGCAAAATAACATTCAAGATTCCCCTGGACAAGGAAAAAAAAATCTGTTTTGAATCAACCATCCAGAAGAAAAGAATCCCCACGCATTCATCATAATCATTTCAGTGACATTCGTTCAGAGAAAATTTTATATTCAAACATTAATTTGGATTCCTTTGGATACAAGTAAGAAAAAATTAATTACTATTTTGAAGTGACCATGAACAAGAAAGTTGTGTGGTCTATTTGATCATAAAAAAAATGGATAAGACAAAAAAAGATAAACTTTTGTTTTAAGGATAGTTGAAATAGATATTTCTTTCTCCAATTTTTGAGTAGTCTGGTCGATCGATAGGATCTCAGCATAGGGAAAGCTGATAGATAAGAAATAATGACTGAAAATCCCTTTTGTCTTTACTGCACCATCTGGAAGTTGGATTTATCACTCTAGCCTAGGAAGCTGAGCTGAGAAGAAAGAGAAGGGAGAGAGAGATTATCACTGTCTATATAGAGCAATGGTACAAGGTGGAGTGTAAAGAGAGTAGGAGTTAAGGAGTAGCTTCATTCCTTTGACCCCTCTCAAAAGGGAGCTGGATAACCCAAAATTTGGAAAACCACTTGAGTAAACGTATTTTATATATATATATGGAAATTTAGAAAAAGTTGATACATAGAGTAGAAGACAATCGAATCCAGACCCTAGCCAACCCCACCCCTGCCAGATGCTGGACTCCATATGAGCTGCAGATTTTGGACTCTGAAATAGTTAAGATAACAGAAGACACAACAAGGGAGACAGAGTCCACATCATTCACCAAAACCTCCTTACCAAACACCTTGTGTCAGACATGAAGAAATTTAAGTTACTACTAAAACAAGCTGCAGAATCCAAAGAGGATCCCACTGTCATTTGATTATAACAAGTGAGAAGGGTTAAAATCACTGTATATAACAAATCATATATAAACCAAATCGTTGTTACACTTTTAACCTGAGTTAATTCTTTATTCCAAAGGATTCTTGTTTTTTGTGTGTAGTTTCCCAAATGGTTGAACCATCTTCGCTCCAAGTTTAAGTCATCAACAATCTTCTCACCTTCTGAAATCAAAAACACAACATGGCATAGTAATGAATGTTCGTGAACAGACAAACGCTAGCTAAGTGGAACTGTGCTACCTACATCAGCGACAAAACAAGTCACGCACTAACAAGAGTCAGCTAAATGGTAACCACAGCAGTCTGAAGGAGCTTGAGGACCGACGACTGGGTGATATATTTTATTTGCACTGATAAGGATGACAGTGACATTACATTGGGGCTGAAGGAAGGTCTAAAAAATGCTAATCTACAAAGTTTTTTTAAGTTTTAAAAATAAAAATAAAATATATATATATATATATATATATATATATATATATATATGAGGAAAAATATGAGAAAACAAAATCCGAATATGCAAGTTTACTGTTTTAATGTTTCAATGTTGACGTCAGACGTTTCGGTCTAGTAGACCTTCTTCAGGACATAGTTATTAAAACATAATTAAACGATATTCAAGTCAACATAAAAAGACGATAGACATAAGAATAATCAAAACAAAATAACTGAATTTTAAGATCAGCGTTCCGTTTTGAAATGCGATCATGTCGGCGTCACGTGGGCGATGTTGTGAAAACATATTCCTAAAAATAGAGTTTATTATAAAAGAAAGAATTTTACTTGAAACTAAAGTTTATAAGTACGTTTTTTTTTTCCTCATACTGTCGGATCTATATCCATATATTTGCTTACATATATATATTCTTTTTTATGAGTGGACCAGTGTATTTAAATAGTGCTGTTGATCTGCCAGTCTACATTCACACAGTTATTTTAGGTATTCTTTTATAAGTTTTCTAAAATGTATTTGCTTCTTGTACTTATATTATTCCATCAAAACCAAATAAACCCAAAATCCCAGAACTTTTCTTAGTCTCTGGTAACATCATTGCTAATCTTGTAAAATGGCAGTTATAGGAATTTTAATTTCTTTTTATGATACTATTTAGATGAAAAAAATTACCAGAATATTTGTATAGTTCTGAAAATATATTTTAAAAATATGCTACATAGATTTTTAATTTTCTTTTTCTTTTTTAATCATTTTAAAGCTGTGTTCAATAATATTATTTTAATTTAAAATCTGTATCTTTGTTCAGAGGACTTCAATTCCATCCTTCTGGACCGAACAATCTGCCCCAATGTACAATATTCTATTCCACCCCAAGGATACAAATCGGCAAGCTGGTCTCCCAAAGGTGCGGACGATGTAGGCAGGTAAGTACAGATAAATACAGGCAAGTCCATCCTAGAGCATGATTCAAGACAATTTTATCTGCAGTGTAAACATGTCTTGGTTTCCAAATATTGAAAAAAAATTAAATCAACATTGCAAATATTTCCCACAAATTTCATGAGATTCATTTAGTAAGAATCTAGAATGTCTGTGCTTGTTGTATTAAAGATGATGGGCAACATGTAAACTAAAAATATGTGATATAAAAAGAAAAGAATCATGTTGTAAAAGTTTTCATGAAGCTTAGTCCATATTGTATTTCCTCAGGATTTTAATAATTAAATAATTTCCTTATAATCTGATGTTACTTCCTGGATCTATATACAGGCTGAGAATCCTTTATAAAAAATTCTTAGGACTGGAAGTGCCTTAGTTTTCAGATTTTTGCGGATTTTGGTATACAGGCTATTTAATTTGTATATAGCATCTATGAAATAGGGCAGCTTGGGAATGGAACCCAAGCATAAACACAATATCCCTTTACATTTCATAACACAGCTTATATATATAACCAAAAGGTAGTTTTATATAAATAACATATACCCTAAAAGTAGTTTTATATAAAATTTAATAAATTTTGTGTACATACAGATACAGGTATTGACACTAATTATGTAATGTTCACATGGATTTTTATTTGGTGAAATTAAGATTTCGTGTAAAAAAAAATAATAATTTGTACTTTCTGTACATGAACAAAAAACATGATCACTATTTAGAAAAATTATATAAATGCAACATCAAAAACTACTTCTACATCAGGTGAGAGAAACTGGAGCAAGAGGGTAGTTTTTTTTTTTCAACAGTTTGATTTCCTGTGATATTGATAAACATAAATGCTTTCATTTTTTTTTTCACTACCCATATGTGTATCTGCAGGACATTTTGAATAATATCTTTACTGAGCATGAAACACCTGGTAAGTAATCCATAGATGACAGTGTTGCTGTGACGATCACTAAAAAAAAACTGGTGTCAACGTAGACTAGGTAACTTGGCTGGGGAAACCCCACCCAGGGCAGATGAGATAACTTACAACAGCTGCAAATCACCTAGGAACCTTCCCAGTACTTTCTGCAATGTTCTATTTGTAGCCAGTCATGTCAGTACCTGAAAAACTTTCAGATTTTGGAATTTCGAATAAAGGATACTCAACCTGTAGCTCAGGTTGGCGTAGAATGTTGGTTTTTGCATTCAAAATTAATGAATACTGAGCAAACATAAATTATATCATTCTTGTGCAACAGACTTCCTTATTTTCCTATCAGCTACAATCTTCAAAAATTTAAATGCAATATCAATCGTCATCATCTACTATCTCTTTGAATCCTGTTCTTTTATTGTCCTCTCTTTTTTCACTCTCAGTAGCACCTTGCATCTTAGCGGTTTTTCACCTTGTGTGGCATGAAAGGATTATAATATATATATTTGTGTTTTTTTTAAAATAATTATGTAGCATTCTCTGTGTTTTTTTAAAAAAATAAAGTGTTATTGTGGTCATTTTTAAGAACATCTTCCTAAGAGACCGTCAGGTTGAAAAACCAAGGTTGTGTATTTTAATTGACGTCCTGATTTTTAAAGTTAAAAGCTCTACATCTTGTTTTACTTTTATTTATATTTTTTTTCACATGTGTATTGAGCACTTTTTAATACTACTGTTTCCTGGTCTGATTCAACTCTGACCATTTAACCTTATATATATATATATATATATATATATATATATATATATGTGTGTGTGTGTATATTACTTTATTGCTTAAATGTTATTTTTAATGGATACCTATATTTGAGTAGATACTCTGTTTATTTATTAAAAAGTATACCTATTTATTTCCATCTACTGGTCAAATATTATGCCAGAGAACGCATATTTTTCTAATAAAATTTCTTGAATTTTTAGACTGGTAGATGAAAATAAATAAATATATCTACTCAGATATGGGTATCCATTAAAAATAATGTTTAAACAATAAATTAAAATATGTCAAATTAATAAATGAAAAATCAATTCCTATATATAGAAGTGACAGTCCGTTTCATGCTGAACACAATCATTTACATCTGCTCTGTCAATGATAGTAAGCACATTAACCCATAAATATAGCATACAATCCTTAAAACTATATTTTATTGTACATATGTTAATATCAGTTTTGTTAAACTTGTGTTGGAATGGATCTGTAATCTTTACAATGGCTGACAAATTCAAGTAACATGCCTGCATCAAATTTTGCATGGAGCATGGCAAATCTGCTACTTAAAATCTTGAAAAGCTTTGTCAAGTTTTGGTCAACATTTTTTAGATGGAACACAAGTTTTGAGTGACATATGTATTTCAAGTCTAGTTGAGCGTTGGTTCAAGAGGACACTTGTTTCAAGGCCAGCTGAGTGTAGGTTCAAGAGGACACTTGTTTCAAGGCCAGCTGAGTGTAGGTCCAAGAGGACACTTGTTTCAAGGCTAGCTGAGCGTTGGTTCAAGAGGACACTTGTTTCAAGGCCAGCTGAGCGTTGGTTCAAGAAGACACTTGTTTCAAGTCCAGTTGAGTGTTGGTTCAAGATGACAAGTATTTAGAGTGGACAGTCACTATCAAAATGTCTCAAAACACAGGAGAATTTTTGTGAACTCATCCATGAAACCATTCCTGAACAATCTATCAACCCTCTCATATGACTAAAATCAAACTTGCAATCTACTAGGACATCCTTGTCTGGTATACCTCTTTATATATTTGGTTCTATGATACCATAATTTGTACTGAAAACAAGCAGGGAAAGATTGTTTCTAAGGCATTTGTAAAGTTATTAACTGCTACAGAGTTGATTTTTTTTTTTTTTTTTGTCTGTGTCAGACATTTAGTAAGGCATTTTCACAATGTCAATTAAGGTAAAATATTAACAATTCTCATAACAAGTGTAAGTAAACTGGGATTGCAAAGGAAATATTTGTCGCAGATTATTTCCACGTCTCAGAGAATAAATCACTAAGTTCCAACTCGAACATCGGGGGCAGAAAGAAATACCGAAAACTCGATTCGCAAATACTATCTCGCTAATCAAAATGCACGCCACCAGTCAGAAAAATAACTCATTCACCACCAAACATGGTAGCCAAAATTGCCGAATTCCCAGATTTGAGAACACCAACTGCTTTTATCGAGCGAACATTTTTTCCATTCGTCGACAGCTGAGAGACGATCTCCAGTATTTTGCATATCAATGTACGTTTAATTGCGACTCCTGCGTCAGACTTTTTTTTTTTTTTTTAATTCAAATATTACGTTTTCAGCATGTCATGCGGAATACGTGCCCTTTTGTTTGGTAATTAATTTTCTTTTTCGCCAGCTTTTCCGTCGTAAAATACACGCGACTCGCTGTTGCTTAGTTTGACGAGGTAAATCCCCGTCTTCTTCGCTATAACAAGTTTACCAAACTTGTTGCTTCTTTTCAGGTGTGTAATTGCTTGTTTGGCTATTGACCATCGTCTGACTCTGTGTCGAGAAGATAGATACAGAAGCACCTGGATCAAGGTAATTGTCACTCATGTATTCATTAAACCCACTCTGTTGATATGAAAATATAAAGATTGAGCATTTTACCTGTTATCTTGTAATTTCTTTTCAAATGTGTTTCTTTATAAAATGGTAAATAATAAATATTGCATTGTATTTGGTTCACATATTATAATCTGGAAAATAAACTGAGGGAGTAAAAAGTGTATACAGTAATAGTGGTGTCAAGGGAATAACCGTCTTTTTGACACACTGTTTTTTTTTTTGGTGGGGGGAGCACAAAGGTTAAACATTGCTGTAAAGGAATCTGTGGAGAGTCATTATTGCCTATGTTCTGAAGGGACATAGTGAAAAAACACTTCCTTTTTTTTTTATTGCAAACTTTATTGAAAATTCAGTAGTAATCATTATTTAGCAATGTCTTATTCACAACTATGAAAAAAAAATTTCTTTTACAATGTTTTTATGAAGTTCAGGGTAGTCATCTTCAAAATGACTAACACCTTTTTGGTATTTCTAACAAAAGTTAACAATTTACTTTTATACTTTGTTAGTATATATCTGTTAAGTTTCACACTTGTGATTTTCCAAGCATAGCTTAGATGTGGCACAAGGCCGAAAGTAGGGAGCACCCAGTGAGGATCGAACTCACTACTCAGGCGTAATTGTTCTAGCGAGACAAGCTTGCTAACCATTACACCACCTCAGGGTGCCCAAAGTTTCGTACTTGTAGCATCTACCATTTTGAAGTTGACAGTTCAAAGTGAGGACACAAGTCTAAAGAAACTAATGCATAATAATATTTTTTTCAAATGATTCTTTTGTTTTCTTTCAGATTATTGACTGTTCCAAAGTTTATGAAGGCATCTGGAAAAAAAACAACAGCAATTATTTGAAAACTGGGCAAATCACACTCGAATATTTGAGAACCATTTCTCATGCAGTGGCAGCAGTTGGTAAGATGATCATTAGTTTTAATATTTCAAAAAAATAGGAAAGTATTATAGCTGTGTGTCGATAGTTTTATATGAAACTATCCTTTATTTGGATTTTAAGAGTATCACAACTATTTACTACCTTTGTGCAGCATTGCAAAATAATCAATAATGTTTTCATTTTTGTGCGGCTCACTATATCAGAAGTCCTTTTGTAAACCTGGCATTTTGAATTTTACAGAATATTACAGAGTGTACGTTAAAGGTATTAGAAAGACATTTGGAAAGAAAATAAAGAGTAATACTCATAAAACTGACACCGGATATAATGTTCAAATGTTTTGTAACTGTATAAAGGTTGATGAATCTAAATTCTCAAGGTCATTTCTTTTTAGCTACCTACTCAAATATAATCTAATAAATAGCGTTGAATATTTTTGTTGTAAATTCTCAAGAACAAAAAAATGTAAAATTCACTTTCATCATATGTTTAGGCTTTATTACAGTTCTAATCATTGCTTTTTAAAATGATAAACATTGCCAGAGAGTGAAGGTGATTAAAATAATAGTGGTGTCAAGGGAAAAATGTCCTTTTGACACACCTTTTTTTTTGTGGGCACAAAGGTTAAAGATTGCTGAACTTTCATTGGTCTTCAACCAAGTGTGTGTGTGTGTGTGCATGTATAAATTAACATATTTGATAAGCATTTATAAACATATATACTCTATCAATAATGCAATTATCCTTCTCTTGACTTTGATGAATATTAACATAGTGAAACTTTTATTGAGTTTTGATAAATATATTAAACATTTTTTTTATTTCTTGATTGCATGAATTCTCATGGAAAGTTGTTTTCTGAGTCTGTATTTTTGTTTGTGAGAAATTGGAAGAGGCATCATATTTACACTTCCAGCCAGATGAATAAACTAAAAACCATAAAAATAGCTTTCAAAAAATTGGTTTCCACAAAGGTATCCATAGACCCAGTTTCTTTTAAAATCTGAACTTAAGTTTAATTTTTGCATCTCAGAAGACTGGAATGGTAACCTTGAAATACATTCAGAATTTTAAAAATTAACACTGAAATATATTTCAAATGAAAATTTTTGTCAAACAATTTTTATCTTTTTGGTATGTTTATTTTCATAATTATTTATTTGTGTGTGTGTATGTATAATAGATATATATATATATATATATATATATATATATAATGTAAACCACAGACAGCCTGTTTTGCTGTATCATAGCTCATCAGTGTGGCTAGACATTCGATTACTTCAAGCCGAGATTGAAACTCTACCAATTTGACATCAGTCAGAGACTCTTATCCCTAGGCTATCAGCGCATGGCAGAGAAAGGAATTTTTTAATACATTATATACGTGCTATATAAACACCATTCCGGCCAACATAGCACTCAGTTGTTACAAAGAGCAGGATATATATGATGGACTCTCCCATTGTATTTGATGTATGAGGGTCAGCAACTCAGTTCCTAGGAACCGACAGCCAGACACCAGCACATATGATTTGTTTATAGTGGTGACTGCTTTGTGCAGAACCATCCACACTTTTTGAAGGGCTGAATACAGAGACCTGGTGCACTATGTGCCACAAGGTCCCCAAACAACCTTCTGCAGGTTTTGAATTCAGAGTTCTCCTAGACCAGTTGCCATCCAAGGCTATAGAACCCAGTCTGCCCTGCTAATTACCCATAGCTGGAGGAAAAAGAAGAAGATTCATACCTTCCCTGAGGGTATTAGTACGTAAGTGAATGTAATGGTTTCATCTGGAATTCAAACTCGGCTCTCCGAGCTGTTACCCACTACTCCATGGTGCCTCTGATATATATAGGGTGGCAGTAGGGTCACTATATAGTTACTTATAATAAAAAAGCAAAGCATTAAAGCAGGTGGCTTGCAGTTCGAATAGTATCGGTAATTAATTTACTATTGTTTACTGTAGCATTTTATTGTTATTAACCAGGAACATTTTAATAATAAATTTCTGGACTATTGATTAATTACTTTGTCTTCATTGTTATTGTAAGTAACTATATAGTGACTTTATTGCCACCCTGTTCATAGGAAATCTATGACAAAGTGGAAAAAGCTTTCATGTGACATGTTTCATCTTCTTTTAAGACTTCATTGAATTAAAGTGAGGTTTACATCAATGCGACTACATATGCAGATGAAGGAGAGGGGACACTGAAATTTTAAATTTAAACAAATAAATAGCAAAAGTCATAAAAACAAAGAAAAAGAAACTAAATCAAATCAGCTAGACTATATATGCAAAACATTTTGAAAAAAAATTTAAATTTTAAATTCTCAGCATCCACTCTCTTTTATGCACATGTGTAGTTGCATCGACATAAACACATCCTTTTAGTCGGATGAAATCCTAAAAGATGAAACACATCACATGAAAAAACTTTTTTCCACTTTGTTATAGATTCCTTTAAAATTGTTCTTGATATATAAAAATTTATATCATTTTCCCATATACAGGGTACAATATGTAAATTGTCGGCATTTTATATTTTCAATTTCACACTTGCACATTGTTTTTGATTTTGTCGACTGCACAGTATATTAGATTCAGTTAGGCACTCTCTGTGAGAAAAAGAGCACTATGACACAATTCACTTTGCCAGAAATTTGGAAACAGCATGTTGTACTACTTGGCATTCACACCAGAAGCTCCAATATGAACATTTCAGAGTGTTTGGGTGTCAATCTGAGGACTGTGCTAAGGATTTGAAAATTCCATCACACGACTACTCGGTTATCTTTCTTTTACCCATCATTATTCTGATACAGATTTTATTAGATTCTGTCTTTTTCATATATTTATTAGTAATTGTAAACATTCAACTTAATTCAACTTAATATTTTTAACACTGAAATATTTAAAAAAAATTTTTTTGTTTTTTTTTCGTTTTTTAAATAAAAATAATTTCCAAGAATTATTTTAGGTTACTTTTATTGTTACCACATTTTGGGCAATCGCTGTAAAATGGGGAGAATGGGTTGCAGTACAGAAGAGAATAGCAACTTACCTCCTCAGCCAAAACACTCTTGTATTGCATACCGATTTTGTTATTTAAAAATAACAAAAACAAAATGAGGATGAGGCCGTTATTGTGGGTCAGTGAACATGCGGATTCATTTCACTCTTGACCAATTGTAAGCTGGGTGGAGTAAACTGCTTTTAAAACTGCTGATTTTTCTGCCAATGGTGAGTAGTAATTTTCTTTTGGATGACTGTAAGTAAATGGAGTGAATCTTAAGACTTTCTGACATCTTCTACTCATCCTTTACAATTGCATAAAATATGGCAACAGCAAAAGCAACAAGGTGACAATCAAATATTCTGAACTTTTAAATCACTTTCCTATTGTTATACTTCAAAATTTATTTTTTCCCCTTTATTTTTATTGAAATTGTTTTGCAGCCATTAAAGGTCTAGAATTGTTTCTGTTGCAGCCATGGCATGGTCTGCCACTTATGAGGCATTTCCTGCAATCATTCATCCGGCTGATCATGGTCTTATGATGCAAAGCTCAACAGAGAAAAACAAATTTTCCATATTTGCTTCAGCAATGAAAAATGGAGACGTTGTCTTCTGGAAAGTCTATTTTCCTTTGGTTTCAAGGTAAAGACATAATTATTGATTTCTACTCTATATTCATACCTGTGGTACATTGTTTGTTAAAAAAAAACATACAATAGTTATGGAATTTAGAAAATTTTAGTCATACAAATTACTAGAAGAGGAAATTAATTTGTACTATATTATTGTACTATATTATTTGCTAAATTTAATTTATTCTGACACAAGGCCACAAGTGTGGGACACTTGGTGACAATAAAATTTATTATAATAGTAAAGGTTTGCAAAGTGACACAATGAGTCCCTGGTTTGCAGCCATATCATATTGAAACATTTGTTCTTGTTTGATCACCAAAGTTAAGCAACGTCAAACCTTGTCAATAACTAGATGGGTAACCACTTGGAAATACCATGTGCTCGGTGATGCAGGTTGGAATTGGGAATCAGAGAGCTGAGTTTGCATTCTAGTCAAGTTCGTTATATTCACTTAAACACTTTGGAAAAGTATGAATCCACGTCTTCTCTCCTCTCCTCCAGCTATGGGTTAATTACTAAAATTTGTATCAGAAAATCATTATTAATCCTTCCCACTCAAAAATTACTTACAAACTGAAAATATTTTCTAGCTTTAAATAACTGGCAATAGGTTGATAATCTGTAAAAAGACAAAGCCATCAATTAACAATGGGTCTCCACTGAATTTGTTGGGATACCCACATTTTCAAATAGACTGTAAATACGTTTATCTAGGCCTGAAGCAACTACCCACTTCATTGCCAGTAAATTGGGATGTGAGTGTTTTTAGATATATTTTATATCTCTTTTTTCTTTTTTTTTTTTTTTTTTGTTTGGAGTATTTTGTGAGCTGGATGTGATGCTCAGGACCTGTGAATCAGGAGGATGTCTAATTTGCAGCAGTGTATAATATTGGTATGACATAATAGTCGACAGAGAAGGGATAGTGAATGATATAACAGTTTCCAGTTAGTACATATCCAGGCAGTAGCAGCAAGCATTTATTACACCCATTTACAACCTTGACAGGGATCTGTATGAAGAATGATTAAAAATACTATGTATAATTTTAAGGTGGACATCAGCAACTCAAGAGTTGTGTTGATTTTATTGTTACCCCATTTTGACCAATCTATGCTTTCTTCAGTTATACAGTCCATAAAAGATCGGCCATCTTTTCTTTAAAGATTGATGGTAAGCAGAAATGAAATGAAGTTTGTTGTTCAAGTGATTCTTAGAGAATACTGGAGCATTATTACACCAACATAGAAATTTAATAGATGCTTTTTATTTTTATTTTTTTTATTGTACATAAATTTTTGATGCATGAGAAGAATGTGTTCTTTATTATTATTATATTGATGTTACATATTGACATAACAACGGAAATTCTGTTCTTGAGACATAATGTCGACAAGACTCCTCACAACTCAACAACTTTTTGGAGAATCCTTGCAGAGTAAATGATTGCTGTTTTCTGGAGGTCTATAATCTTGGACTCAATACCAATTTTCCCTAAGCACTCAGTCAATTTTCTAGATATTATTACAAGTGTACTCATTATTACAGAAAATTTGTCCTGGGTATGACAATAAACTACATCCAGCAGCAAGGCCACAGATCATGAAATTGAAGGTCTTGAGGAGAATGGAACCACCTCTTAACTGCTGTAGTTCCCAGATCCACCCTGACTTGGGGTGGTAACACCTGCTAGGGTCCCAGCTATGGGCAAATAATGATCTAAACAAAAATTAACAATACATTTTTCTAGTAAAATGACCAGCAACAGATTTTTCTAGTAAAATGACCAACAATACATTTTTATAACAAAATGACGATGCAACACTAAAAAAATATAAAAATACATTTTTATAGTAAAATTACTAGCAATACATTTTGTATAAAAAAATTACCAACAATACATTTTTGTAGTGAAATTACCAGCAATATATTAAATTACCAGTAATATATTAAAAAAATATAGCAACAATACATTTTATGATCTACAAACTATATATCTTTAAAAATCACATCTTTATCCTGAAAGCATAAAATCCTATATGAAAATCTGTAGTTAAAAGCATAGAAATTATGTACAAATTATTTAGATTTCAGCAGTAAATAACCCATAAAGGTTGATATGCCACTAAACAAAATCAACCAACCAACTATTACAGTAATTACTTCATGTTCCATAGCTTTTTCAACTCCCTCACCAAATTGTATTTTTCCATCTTCTCAGTTCCTTTGCCATTCTCTCTTGTATGGAACAACAAAATCAATACTTCGACACTTGCTATTCTCCTTATCTATTACAATAAATATCAGGTTTTTGTGCTTCAATGACACGATCTGTCTTGAGCAGACATCCCAAAATATCTTCATTTTCTGCCATTGCTTCTAACTGATGTGATGAGTCTTGCTTGATTCCTGTTTTTGGTTAGTAAAATACAACATATATTCATCACAACAAAGTGAGACATTTATAAGAAATAACCAGAAGGATTTATTATCCAAGTTCGATGGAGTAAGAAAGTCCTTGTAAATGTAATGTGGTTGTTAGTAGAATATTTTTGGTTTGTGTTGGGTGAATGAATAGAGTTTGTGAAAGTTATAAGTTTGTTAGTAAAGGTTGCATTTAATAAGAGAAAGTGATATTTGGGTAAGTTGACTTATCTGTGGTTTTCATTTCTGGAGCTGCCCAATTCTATGTGCTCTTCTTGCAAGAGTTCGGCTGAAAAGAGGAAGGGCTCTAAATTTCCAGCCATTAGGATGGTTTCTCTTTTTCTATGGAATCATGGGAATTAGATTATTTTTTATTTCATGTGATCATGAGATCACTACAATATTATTTCTTGTTGTAATGGAATATCCCACACTCCCTATTGCCTGTGTGGGCTGACTATATCAGTAGCAATATATAGTGAGCACAGGATATACCTGGGGCTGGCTTTGGGAATTACTGGCCTGCCACCTGATTCCCTGTCTTTCAGTAGTGTATTCTCTTTTACAATAAACCTCTCTTTCTTTCATCTATATGCATGTTGCTGTTCCTTCACTTGAGTACCACCTTTGTCTGTCTGTAACCACTTTAAGGATACATTTCTTTTTCACATTGAAACCATATTTATGGGATACTGTCCAATGGATTCTCTTACCAGTCCAATCATGTTGTTACTTATATTATTATCATTATTATTTTCTTCTCTTATACGGTTTTTCCTTTTCAACTGGAGATCTTGCATTATCGGTGTTCCCCATCAATATGACCTCAGACAGAGAGCACCATTCACAGAATATTTGCAGTGCCAAGCAATACAAACCTCTGAAGTGATGGAATTCTAGGCTTTATTTTGATTTTCTCAATGTAGGTCCTTAAGTTCAGTGGCATAAACCCCAATACCCCAATAGTAACTGGGACAGTAGTAGTCTGAATTCCCACATTTTGGCAACCTCAATTCAGAGGTCAGTCTACTTAATTTTTTCAATTTCTTTTTCCTTGATATTATGGTTACCAGGAACAGCCACATCAATGAGGAGGCATTTTCTTCACTTCTCTCACCCCCAATGACAGTGATGCTTGGTTTGGTGGCCTCAATGATGTTGAAATCCCACAAGATCTTGACTTGATCATCATCATCATCATCATTATAATCTATATTTAAATTTTCATTTCAGTCATGATTGTATCTACTTGACAACAGCCTCGATCCATGATAGCATTCCGACTTCAATGGCTTGGTGTCCAACACAAGAAGGTAAACAACTTCTGTTTCACATATGTCGTCTGTCCAGAAAATATCCAATAACTTATTCTTCACAAAAGGTAATAGGCTTCCTCAGGGAATGGTGCCTTAGTTTCCCTCAAAGTCTTCCACTTAGGACCTCATACAATTACACCAGTGTCCCTTTTACTTTTCAGAAGTCTGCAAGTTCCTTTTTTTAGGATTGCCATCAACTCTCTTGTTATGTTCTCCTTAATACCTAACCTCATCCTATTCAACAGTGGTTTTAACTTTGGGAAAATCCAGAAAGTCAAATCTGGATTGTACAGAGGTAAACAAACTTCGTTGATGCAGTTTTACCATGGAATTTCCACAGATTCAGCTATATTAATCGTTATCATTATTATTATTATTATTATTATTATTCATGATTAAAGTAACTATCTGTCAGGTAACTACAGGGAGTTTCTGGTTTTAGTCATAATATTTGTTCAAATCACAATCAGGTTTATTTATTTACTGAAAATAAAATGAAAGATTTTTGCATATTTCAAGTTTTGAAAGTTGTAAATTTGTTTTTGAACATTGGTATTTTAATTTGATTTTTCATAATGCAATATTTGTTTTAATCTTATAAAAAAACAGACATAACATTCAAGAAAATTAATAACTTGATTATATATTAATGATATTTTAAATGGGGTGTTTGAAAACACCATGGTACTAATACTGTGCCAATGTACCAGAGGACTAACGCATCGGTAATACTGGCTGGTCGACTTTATGAAAGAAAACAATTTAATTTCATCCATACAACTTTTTAAGGGAAATAAAATATACAGTGTAACCCGGATGTAAGAGACCCAGATATAAGATAGACTCGGATATAAGAGAGATTTTCTCTGGTCCCAAATTAGAGCCTGTGTTAATAAAACAAAATAGACCAAACCCGGATATAAGATACTTCTTCTCCGGTCCCGACAACTCTCTTATATCCGGGTTACACTGTATAAGAAAGAAATATCTATTTTCCAACCATTGTTGTCAATCAAAAAAAATTGTTATTACCGTTATTCATGTTTCAATGTTTTCTAAGCGGTTGACATCATAAAAAAGAAACATATATTTGGGTTGAAAAATTGGTCACTAAAATTGCTTTTTCAAATTATATAATTAATTTTCTTTCTGGATATCTATATAATACTAAAAGTCTGTGATTGCGTGTGTGTTTGTGTGGTGCATCCATCTGGTGCATAATTGATTTATGAGTTATTTATGCATTAAGTATTTTTATTTTAACTTTCTTCAAACTTCTTTTTTAATTAAAATATTTTAAAGTTAAAGACAGACATAAAGAGATGCCGCTTTGCTGTTTTGTTCAGTTGTTTGTAGAGTAATTATTTATATTTCAGCTTTCTTTAAACAAACAATATTTTAAATATTTAAAAAATATTTTTTAAGTTAATCTGATTTAAATTTCAAGTTTATCCCAGAAGTTCTATTCCTATTAAATGCTGTAAAGAATCAGTAAAATGTTAAACATGAACTTCTAAAACGGACCAATGGTGACACAGACAAATTGAAATATTTAACTGAATCATAATAAAATTTGTTTTTGGTTTTCAGATATGATATTGGCTGTTGGTTATAGTGATGGTATGATCAAGGTCATTAGATTCAACTTGACTTGTGGTATTGTGTCTGACAGTGAAGATGTTTGGTCTGATCCTGACCTGATATCTGTGAATGCACTTTGTTGGCAGTGTCTGGATATCCACCAGGTAAGTTGTTGATTGAAGGTGAGGATTTTGGTGTGAGATTTGATGAGGAGAAATATAACAGAAAGGAAGGGGGCAAAAACATTTAAAAATTAAAACCACCTTCCAGGTTCAGTGAATATGTATACCAATTTTGAGGACAACATCAAACGGTTTGGCGTTTGTTTAGTGAAGAGACAAACTCTTCCCAATTATATATATATATATATATATATAGCTGCGATCCTTGAAGAACAAAATTGGCTCCTATGAAAACTTTTGCAGTGGTGGGAGTGGACGGAATTCAATAAAGAGGTGAAAGGGTGGACAGAAGAGGGTATTCAGGAAAAGAGTGAGTTCTTCTGCTGGACACCATTCTTGTGAACCTAAAGTGCACCTACCTTCAGTTCTATGTTGTTAAAAAAATGACGTTGTGATGCTATCAGCTGGTTAAGTACAAGGAATAAATGTATTGTTTAACTCAACTGGGATTTTATTTGAATACAGCACCCAAGATTTTGATGGCAGTACTAAAGACCATATTGAGAAAGACTGACAAAACTACTGATTTGTACACTGTGTACAAGATGATTGTGACTGAGGAGGAAGTCATCAATTGCTTTTAATTTTTTAGGATTTCAAAATCTTTTTTGCACCAACAAATTATAGTCAATTTTCTTCTGTAAAATATGTTTTCAGATAAATTTTTCTCATTTTCAAGAATACATGAAAGTTGAAAAATAAATCTGACATACACTATTTACATTATTCGGACTATTGTCCTCATCTTTGTCGCCATATTTATTACAATGTTTCAGCCGTTGTACGCTCCGGCCTTCTTCAGGTGTTAATTCCCCTCTCCAAGTTCTCCACTGCCTTAACCAGGTATTGGACTTACACTCTTTGGGTCCTGGATCTAACTAACGACACATGGCACAGTGGATAAAAGGAGATAACTGATAACTGACATCCATTAAACATGGCATGTGGAACTAGAACAGTCTACCCCAGTGAGCGAAATGAATGGTTCAGTTCGACATTCCATCCACCTGAAGAAGGTCGGAGCATACAATGGCCAAAATGTAATAAATATGGTGACAAAGATGAGGACAATAGTCTGAAAAATGTAAATAGTGTACATAATACCTCATCTCAGAGATATAGACAGATGCTAAATCTGACATTTCTTCTTACAGCAATCTGAACGTGCAATCCCTTTCTTCTCTTATTGAGAACTTCCAACTTGAAGCACATTACAAATTTTGTTTGGCACATCCAAAATGCCAATATTACTACTCTTGGGACTCTTATTTAGTCAAATGTGTGAATCATTTCTTGGGTTGAACACAACTAAAATCATAGATCGGAGGGTACCACTGTATTTTATTCTTCTTTAAAATCTGTAATTTCCGACATGTGAACTTTTTATACCCAAGCAACAGAATTCTTTTCAAATATTTTTATAGAATTAAGAAGTAAAGTCATATTAACTGTTATAAAGTCATAAATTATAGTGACCGGTCCTCAAGTTAGTAGTCACAAACTGAACATGAACAACCACTTTTGTTCTTTTCTAGGGGAGACAATTTATAGTCTGCACTCTTCACATATTTAAAATTAGACGACCACTATGTTAGCAATTAGTCATTTTTTTACATGACTGTATCCAATGTTTTAATTATAACAAAACAAAAGTCATTGAAACAAAGCAAGTTCAGTCGACCATTGATGACAATTCCAGAACAATGTAACTATAAACAATTTTTTCTATCCTCTGCTAGCCGCTATGATGGAGAAAGCATTACCTTGAACCGTCGCCAGTGAGACACGCTGCAAGAGCCACTCTCTTTCGCGAGGCTCGTTCCTTAATCGAGACGCAATCGCGCCAATCCTCCGAAGGAACACCATCGAACGAGGGCCAATAACCCCTGAAGTCTCCACTGCCACAGGAGTAAAAAAAAAATCTATCAGCAAGAGAAGAATATTTAGCTATTTTTTTTATCTCTGCGTCTCGGGCGATGAACCCTGGCTCGACCGCGGACCTGAACAAATTACCGACCGAAAATGTATCCGCACAGGTCGCATCCCAAATCAACAACTTCCCCATTTTAAAAGGGAAGATGGTAATGCCATCTGGCCGCTTTCCATCACCACGGTCGAGGCCTACGGGTTTGATTTGGGAAGGGAACCCAGCTGCATCCAAACCTCTTTTGATGATGTCGTTAATTGCTGCATGCCGTGGAAAGCGGCCGGCACTACGACAACAGGAGAGAGGATGCAAACCAAACTCATCGATGGAGGCTCCACATCTGCATCTGTGATGCTCAATTTAATTTTAATTTTTAATTTGAATTTAATTTCAGGATCAATGGCTGTTGTTTGCTTCAAAGGATCTCTTCATTATGGCCTTTGTGATAGACCGAGCAAAACTCACCTGTGTTCATATGGTTCATGTACGAGGCCAGTTCAACCTTTCTTGCACAGGTCTGCATTCCACTGTTTTATTTTTAAATTCATTTTTATTTAATAAATGTTAGCAGTAGCAAATGAAAAAAGATTTCATCTTCAGTTGTTTACCTTTGAGAGCAAAGTGTTGGTGATATCAAATAAAGACATGGAACTTAACGAGACTAGTCTGATTGACCATTATAACTGAGTAGTGACTTCAATGACATGTTATAAAATCCAACCAAAGGAAACCAGATATCAAATAATATTGCTAAATTGTGCCATAAACAATGTTTTAGTTGTTTTTTTTATCAACCTCAAATCAATAGATTTAGTATGATTTTTTTTTTAAAGAGATTTTGTCACATTATTCCTTTGTGTGTGTTGTAGAAAGCAAAAATCTGACTCTTATAGAATAATAATGCATTAATCTATAAAAAAAATAATATAGAATGATATTTACACTATTTACATTGTTCAGACTGTTGTCCTCATCTTTATTGTCATACTCACAATGTTTCAGCCATTATGCACTTTTGCCTTCTTCAGGTGATATACATTGTAATTTTGAACCGAACACTTTATTTAGTCAACTAGGGTAGATTGTTCTTGTTCCACATGCCATGCCTTTTCTGGATATCTCAGTTTCAGTTATTTCCCTTTAGTAACACAACTCTCCAAGTTTTTTGTTCACCTCTGCCTCAGTAGACTAAATAAAGGATTTTGTTTGAAATTCCAACATATATCACCTGAAGAAGGCCGGAGTATACAATGGCCGAAACATTGTGAATATGACAATAAAGATGATGACAACAATCTGAACAATGTAAACAGTGTAAATAGTTACAATACCACATATAAGAAATATAGACAGTATCTGTCCTCAAGGACACATGGCACAGTGGATTAAGGCGTTAGTTAGATCCAGTGACAAGACCTAAAGAGTGAGTTCAATACCTGGTTAAGGCAGTGCAGAACTTGGAGAGGGGAATTAACTGATAACTGACATCCATTAAAAATGGCACGTGAAACTAGAACAGTCTACCCCAGTGAGTGAAATAAAGGGTTCAGTTCGACATTCCAACCACCTGAAGAAGGCCGGAGTATACAATGGCCGAAACATTGTGAATATGACAATAAAGATGATGACAACAATCTGAACAATGTAAACAGTGTAAATAGTTACAATACCTCATCTCAGAAATATAGACAGTATCTGTCCTCAAGGACACATGGCACAGTGGATAAAGGCCTTAGTTAGATCCAGTGACAGGACCTAAAGAGTGTGAGTTCAATACCCGGTTAAGGCAGTGGAGAACTTGGAGAGGGGAATTAACAGAAGATAACTGATAACTGACATCCATTAAAAATGGCACGTGGAACTAGAACAATCTACCTCAGTGAACGAAATAAAGGGTTCAGTTCGACATTCCAACCACCTGAAGGAGGCCGGAGCGTACAATGGCCGAAACGTTGTAATAAATATGGTGACAAAGATGAGGACAATAGTCAAAATAATGTAAATAGTGAAATATAGACAGATATAGAATTATGTATATTAAGAATCAAATAATTTGAATCATCATAAACATCATCAGTCGCATGACGAGATGTGGTGATAGTGTTGGTATGGGCTTACGGCCATATCATGTTGAAACACTTGTACATTCACCAAAGTTGAGAAGGCTAAGTGGTGAAAGCTTGAATGAGCGGGTGGTGTAATAGATAATAGCTTCAAATTGAAAATCGGATAGCCAAGTTCCAGTTCCAGTAAGGTTTGTTATATTCACATGTATAAATACCTTTGGGAATTCACCTCTTACCTCCCAGGTATGGGTTAATTAGGATAATTTGTATCAGTAAATCATTATGACCTCAAAACATTTTAGAAAAATTATTTAAAAGTATTTTCTGGCTTTAAATCACCTGCAAAAGTTTGATAAATCATAAAGACAAATCATTCAATCATTGAACAGTTCCCTCGATATATTTGAAATCTGGAGAGGTATTCATTCAGGCATAATGTCTTGGGTAAGTCGACCTGGTGGAGCCCCTCTCTCTCCAGATGAAATCACAGCCAATGTTCTCCCACTTTAAGCTTTCCAAGCCTTCACATGTTGAGCGCTGCTGGAATTTGCATGAGCATCTTTGTATTTTAAAAAAAATTAAATTCTAACACTCCATTCCCAATAAGGGTGGGGTCGATAGTAGGGGGGCGATATTTGTCTATTTTTCTGAGATGAGGTATTGTAATTATTTACATTTTGTTCAGACTGTTGTTCTCATCTTTCTTGCCATATTTACAATGTTTCAGCTGTTGTACACTCCAGCCTTCTTCAAGTGATTGGAGTTTCAAACTGAACCCTTTATTTCATCTACTAGGAGTAGGTTGTTCTAGTTCCACGTGCCATGCCTCGTTTGGATGTCTCAGTTATCTCCCTTTAACTCAAGTCTCAAAGTTTTTGTTCACCATTACAGTAGCCAGGTATTGAACTCACAACTCCTTGGGTCAAGTCACTGGATCCAACCAATGCTTTTATCCACAAGGACATATGGTCTAGTGGATGAAAGCATTGCCTATCCTAGTTTAGAAGACAAGAGTTTGTGCTGGTGGTTTTTTTTTATATGGATAGATGGTAAATACTTTGGATTTTAGTTCTATATCAACATCAAAGAATGGGATTTTTTTAATAACCATGAGTTTATATGTAAATTTTAGCATTGAGTTTTTTTCAAAAGTTGATTTTAGATTTATAACTTTATTATTTTTTTATCAAAACAAAAATATCATCAATGTACCTTGTGTAGATCTGTGGTTTTTCAGTTGTTTTAAACACTTTGTTTTCAATGTGAGGCATGTAAAGATTAAAGAAAACGAGACCTAATGGGTTTCCCATGCTGACGCCATTAGTTTGGATGTAGGTGATGACAATATAATCATAGAATGGAGCTTTCGTGGTCCAGGTGAGGAGTAGTTCCTCAAGAGTTGCCAGTTGAATTTTGGGAGGAAGGATTGATGGGTGTTTGTAGATGCACTCACGAATTATATTGATTGTTTTTTGCAACTGGAATGTTGGTCAAAAGATTTTCAATATCAAGTAAAAATAGAATACTTCCTGTGGGATTTGTTGCTTTTGAGATATGGAGGAATTGATATGATGCTGTAATTGTTGGGTGTGCATGGAGAAATTACATCATTGAAGGATTTTGATAGTTGGTATACTGGTATAGGTATTTGGGATATGATAGGTCAGAGAGGAAAACCTAGTTTATTTATCATACGGATATCCTGATTGGTAATCCTCAACAATCTTATTGATTTTTAAGCTTCCAATCTCAGCGATGTTGGTTGTAATCAGTTTCTTTACATACCTTTTTAGTAATTCTGTGGTATTTTTCCTTAATTTTGTGAATTTAGTTGTATCACTTAGGATAGATTATAATTTTTGGTTGTAATCTTGTTTGTTAAGAACTATATAATTGTCTATATTTCTGAGATGAGATATTATGTACATTATTCAGACTATTGTCCTCATCTTTGTCGCCATATTTATTACAACGTTTCAGCTGTTGTATGCTCCGGCCTTCTTCAGGTGGTTGGAATGTCGAACTGAACCCTTTATTTTGCTCACTGGGGTAGACTGTTCTAGTTCCATGTGCCATGTTTAATGGATGTCAATTATCAGTTATCTTCTGTTAAATTCTGTCTGAAAGTTCTCCACTGCCTTAACCAGGAATTGAACTCACACTCTTTAGATCCTGTCATTGGATCTAACCAACACCTTTATTCACTGTGCCATGTGTCCTTGAGGATAAATGTTGTAATAAATATGGTGACAAAGATGAGGACAATAGTCCAAATAATGTAAATAATGAAGTATATAATTGTTGATTTTGTCAGCGCATCTGATGATGATATTGGGTTGTTGTGTAACTCTTTTGCAGCGGATTTCAGTTTGTGAGGATATTATTGTGTTTGCTCTGTGAAGAATGGTTTTTCAAACCTTTCACTTTTATAAGGTCTCTCAGATTTGGGTTTGCACCTTAATTAATTTTTCCATTGTCAGCTGTTGGATTGATTGGTAGAGTATTTTGATTTTCTTTTGGATGGAGTCGTATCTAGGTTGAAAGTGGCAATTTGAGCCGATATTCAAGAATTCTATTTGGTCATCAGTTACTTTGTGATTGGACAAGTTTAGGAAGTTACATTTACCATTGGGTAGTACAATCTTTCTATTGTATAAGTTGCAAAGTTTTTTAGTGACATTGTGTTGTTAGTTGAGTTCTAACATACTATTGAAATAGTTGAGATAGCATTCAATAGCTGTTACCATTTTTGATATTTATAGTTTTATGTTTGAGATTTACATCAGCTCAGTATTAAATTGTCTCCTGAAATTGGAATGAATTGAAACATATTTGGAATTTACACTTTCACTGCTGCATTCTTATAGCATTGTTGCATTCTTATGGGTGCTGCCATTTTGTTTTCAGCCAGACACTGCAATACAGACTAAGCAAACACCCCCAACACATAATATGATAAAAATATGTCACAAAACAGTTCATTTCATTGGAGAGGTGTTTTTGTGGCCCTATGTTCCCCAAGGAATCAAGACGCATAAAAAAAATATGTCTACAGTGGCTAAGAAATAGCACTCGGTACTAGTTAGCTTATAACAAACATTAGGGACCAACTTTTCACAGTATCTTAATAATATATATATATATATATATATATATATATATATATATATATATATATATATATATATATATATATACCTCAACATCAGGCAATGTAAGTTTTGTAAGAACATATATAAATATGTCTACAGTAGCAGAATATTCTTTTCCATAATCAGAAAATAATTATTGTAAACAAATTTTGAAAATTGTATTAAAAGGCATTTGTTCCATAAATTCAAAAAATTAAATTTTATTTATTTTATTTTTTCTCAAATACTCTTTCCTCTTTCAGGAATGTCATGTCAATCAGGTACACTTGCATTGTGTGCTTCAGATGAGAAAGTCCAATTAATCAAAGCCTCCATGAAAGATGATGGTGAGTATTTCAATTTATAATTATTCCTGTCCTTTTGGGGTTCCCTCTACAAACTATATATCTATAAAACATGTTTACCCTGACAGCATAAAATTGTGTTCAAAATATCTGTAGTCGAAGGCATAAAATTGCATACAAAATATTTAGATTTCGGCATTAAATGACCCATAGAGGTGTTGATATACCACTAAACAATAACAACTAACCAATCAAAACTTTGGAGAAGGGAACAGGAAATCACTCAAATATCTTTCCCAAGAAGTTGTGGTAATTCGCAGTTAATGAAGAAAAAAATCTCTAGGGAGAGCTTTTGATTGGCTCTGTCCTGAAGGGACATGACATTAAAAAAAAAATGATATGTTTGTTTGTCTACTATAAACTTGGAAACTATTTGATGGATTTCAATCAAATTTTGCATGCAGATAGCCTACAGCATTCCCTAAGTTATAGCTTATGTGAAGTTGACTTAAGTCATCCCTGAAGGTCACAGAAGCCATTTCTCATGAAAGCTAAATATTTATTCCAACATAAAAATTTAGTAGTTGGGGAAGTAAATTAGCTTTTGGTAGTAAACTAAAGTCATTAGTCATTTTAATAATCTATACAAACACAATCTATACATTTTAAATGAAATGTCTGTTTATCTTTTTATTTACACAAAATTAATTTCTGAGTAATGGCAGATACTTAATAGTTTTATTCTTTGTGAATCAGTAAAGCTAATGATTTTTCTGACTATTTTCAAATAATCAAAAGTGAAATATTTTGCTATTTACTATTTCTTTAGAGTTGTTTTTCTCTCATATTTTGTTTGGTTTCATTATTTATAATTGTTTCTGAGAAATGCAATTCACCTTGTGCTTCTATTTTGCAGGTTTGAAAATGGACAGTAACTTATTTCCTGTGACAATCGATTCACCCGTCTTCTCACTTCAATATATTGGAGTAGCTTTGTCTCCAAATGCTGCACTTCTTGCAGTTGTAGCTTGGTGAGTATTATTATCTATGTCATAATATTATTATTGTTATCTATGTCATAATATTATTATTATTATTGTTATCTATGTCATAATATTATTATTATTGTTATTATCTATGTCATAATATTATTATTATTGTTATTATCTATGTCATAATATTATTATTGTTATCTAATATCATACTACAACATTATCATAATAATGTTGTCTTTAATGTTTTAAAATTTATCAACACATATCATCTTTCAACAATAATGCATATTATAACAAAATGTCCCTTTCTAAATATTTTTGGCCCTTAAAAGAAGTTAACAAAAAACTCCGACAGTAAAATGGAAAATATTAAAAATACCTAAAACCTGTAAATCCTTTCATGATCCATGTCACCCCTATTTTTACAAGAAAATTTGCATATCCTAAAGTTTCCTAACAATAAAAACCTGTTAAACCAAAGAAATGAATTAACAATGCTATGCCGCCATTGTCTAACTTCTTTTACCTCAAAATATAGTTAAAAAAATTTTTCATAAATAATTATGTATTATAATTGTATAGTCATTATTTTATTAGTATACTGTAGTCCACCCAACATTTATTTGATTTATTCAGCTAAAATATTGCCATGTTTTACCGTCTATTCAGTATAATTCACAACCTATATAGTTGTTTCCACATTTACTTATTGGCCCCTTTAAGAAGCTTCCTGAGTATATAAAAAAAATTGTTCCCTAGTATCATTAAATAGCATGTCTAAGCAAATTCTTAACATGCAAAAATAACCCACCTACCTCCACCTTCTGACCTTATTTTTATATTTTAGTGCAGACCTGACATTCATTGGTTAATTTAGACATACCCATATATATATATAAGTATATTTTTAATTCTGACCTTATTTAACTTACAAAAAGAGGTAAAGATTTATTTTTTTACATTTCCCTAATAAATCATTTTATCACTAGTTATCTAGCATCACTGAAAGAAGTACCATCTTTGTACTGAAAGATGAAAGTGTTTGTCTAGTGATGTAAAATGTTTTTATTGTAATTTATTATAATAATATATATATATATATATATATATAAATAAATAATTGATTTGGGGATTTAGGCTAATTTTAGAGTAATTCGTTGAGCTTAGAATCTTCAACAGAATGCAGAAAGCACTGGACAGCCGTTTCGTCCTATATTTGACTCATCAGCAGTGCGCATCCACTACTGAGATTCGAACCCAGATCGCTTCAGTACAACGTGAACGTCATACCAACTGTACCACGGGACTCGGTGACGAAGAAGACATAAACTAGACTCAATATAGTGCTGATACTCAGTTCCATTCACTGATACCCATCCAAGTATACAGAGTTATCCAGAGTCTCCGAGTGAGTAGCGGTGCTATATCGAGTCTAGTTTATGTCTTCTTCATCACCGAGTCCTGTTGTACAGTTAGTATGACGTTCGCATTGTATCGAAGCGATCCGGGTTCGATTCTCTGTAGTGGATGAGTCCCAAATATAGGACAAAACGGCCGTCCAGTGCTTTCTGCATTCTGTTGAGGATTCTAAGCTTGATGAATTACTATAAAATATATATATATATATATATAAGGAAAATTATATAAAGATTATAATTTATTATATAAATAATAAAAAATAATATTAATTTTAAATATTAATATAAAATATATTAATATATGTTAATTAATATAGTAATAGACTCAACATTGTGAAATGATGGAACCAAATATAAAAGAAATTGTAGAGCATCATTAACCCCAGGGATCTTGAATAAATCTGCATTTTTTTAATTAATTACTCACATACTTTAAAATGGTTTATTATGAGTTAAATGTTCCATAGAATTTACTTGTTAAGTACAAGTTTATTTTCATTAAATTAGTTTTACTTCAAAATAAAGCCTATACATTTACTATTTCTATAATAAAATTCCTAAACTTATCTATTAGTAAAAAATGAAATAAGTTGTTTCTTTTCATTGAATGGTTATGGTGGTCCACTAAAAAAAAAAATTAGAGTAAAAGTGGTCCATGGGTAAAATAAGGGGTTGAGAACCACTGATGTAACTGTTTATTTGTGGGTGGGGGGATCATTAAGGTGCTGTATGAATCTGTTTCACTTTCCATGTTCAAAGTGTGCTCCCTCCCTTGTGATCTTATATTAACAACATGACTTCCAAGAATCTGGGCATTGCTTTTAACTCACCCTGTATATTCCAGGCTTATCTTCATTAGCTGATTCCCTTTCATCTGATCAACAAAGCTAAAAGATTAACGAGGACTGAAAGCATACTGAACAAAGGCCTGTTTACTAAATTCTTTTATCATCTCAACATTTCTATACAAAAATCATTTTTCTCATTTTTAGTTAATTTTCCGAACTTTTGATTAAATTTTCATTTTGTCTCCAACAGTGTAGGACAGTGATTAGCAAACGAATCACATGGAATATTAATAAATTAATAGTTTAATCCTCACTAAGTGCCCTACATATGTAGCCTTGTGCTAAACAAACTTTAGTAGTAGATGTATAGAATTACCATGTCATTCAAAGGATGTACATTGACGTGAACATTTATTTTTTTTATTTATTTAATTTGAAACGAGACTTTTCAATCTAGGATTGAGAACTAAAATATGCAAATTAGTAAATATTCTGATAATATTCCCCAGTAAACTTAAAATTTTAATAATGAATAAACTTGTATCTTCTAACGTTTTCTCATAACACACACACACACACACACACTCATTTATTAGATAGTAATTCTCTTGACCTGTGAGTTCAATCCCTAGTTCAGGTAGTGTAGAAAAGTCATCTACTGTGGTTCAGATGATGAAATAGACCAGCAGCATAAAGTAGTCAAATAAATCCATGTCTTTGAGAATAATATCTTTTTTTTTATTCACTGCACATCTACTCCAGGATCCTCAGAAATGATATCTCCTCATTCCTTACACAACAAGTAATAGAATAAGTTCAAAGGTGCATCTCACATGAGCTACAGATGAGAGTTGATTTACTTGCGATCTGTTGCAGTCAAAGATTATCAGGAAACTGAAATTACAATTCAGAAACCCCACTTGGTAGCCCATGTCACATGGACTTAGGTGACTGTCTTTTATTTACTCCCATAGGAGGTCAATCATGTCTAGTTGTCAAGTGACAGATTCCTTCCACGATTTTTCAGTCAAGACAAAACTCAATCTAAACCAGAAATAAAAAAAGAAGACAAAAGGAAACACAAATGAAGCACGTCCTTTAATAAATTGATCATACATGTGATTTAACATTCAACTGGTGATGTCACATTTGGAATTCAGATTTTTAGACTGGTTGCCAATCAAGGCTAGAGAGCCCAGTCTGCTCTGCTATTTAACCCATAACTGAGAGAGGAGGTGGATTCCTAAGGATATTAGTGTGAAAGCAAATGCAACAGAATTTGTGGTTGACTTGCCGGTTCCATTTTCTGTGCTGACATCCATTGCACTGACTGCACATTCCTATTGCACCCACTGCACCACAAAGCACTTGGAAGTTGTAATGTCTTCAGCAGCAATCTCTTTTAATACAGTGATTCTTAACCTTTTCTTCTGTAATGGCTCTTTTCAGATATTGGCATGGGCTGGTGCCACCATTATAAAATTGCACTCCTAAATGCAACAGAGTTAATGTTATGTGTTTATGTTTTGTCTGTTTATAACAGTGCTAATCATTAGAAGTAAGGTTTTGCAGGAACAGACAATCCTTGAAACTGCTAGACTTTGGATTGCATGTTTCTGCTCAATATACATATTGCAATTGCAACTACACATTTAAAACACCTGTCTCTCTCTATCTCTCTCTCTCTCTATCTCTCTCTCTCTCTATATATATATATATATATATATATATATATATAAAAAGTTAAAATGCTGAACAAATGCATATATAAAATGTTGTCGTTCCAATCTGGGTTCAAAGGGTTAAATCATATTTCTGGCGTGTTAAAATTATAGTGTCCCTCCACAATTCTCTCTGAATACTTACTCTCCCCTTGAATGTCCATAGTCCCTCCTCCCAGGTGGGTGGATATTACCGCCCACAATAAGAGTCACTGCTTCCATACAGTTTTGTCATCTGATTCTTAGAGAATGATTTCAGAGCTGATTGTTTTTTTTTTTTCATTTACTTTCTTTCCAGTCCTGCCTGTCCATTTGACCAGAAACAATTAAAGGAACCCTTGATGGTAAGTATTTTGGCAGTTTGTTTTCTCTTAAACTTTTCAATACTTTCTAATAGTCAGATATATATATATATATTGATCAAAAAGTATCGGTATTAGCGCCATAAAATTAAAACTACAACATATATCAGTTAGACACTTAATCTCCTTTGAAGTAGTCTCGTTCTGAAGCAATATGTGTTATCCAGCATTGTTTCCATTGATGGAATCATTCCTAGAATTCATTTTTTGAGATAGAAAACAGCTGCCTCATTGCATTTTCTTGGATTGCCTCAATCTTTTGAAATCTTGTTCTTTTCAAGTGGGATTTGATTTTCAGAAAGAGGAAAAAATTGCAACGAGTGAGATCTGGGGAATATGGTGATTGTCTGACCTGGGAATATGTTCTTGGCCAAAAACTGCTGCACAATCTATGGTCACTGATGGAACCTCTGGTGGTTTGGTCAGACAACCACACTCTACACACTTTCCTTCCAAGCACTGCTATAAACAACTGAAGTGAACAAGAACCTTATAAATTTGTTCAAAGTCAGTCTGTGCCAAGCAGCTTCACTCTGCATACTTTAGCTTCATTACCATAGTAACAGTCCCAATACATTCTGATCAGACTTCTCATATATATATATATATATATATATATATATTTTTATATATATATATATATATATATATATAACATATATCACACATACAGTGCTCAATGTAATAAAACAGAGCTATTAAGTATAGACTGGACGTTACGTAATGGTCATTCTATATTCAGCAAATCAAGATTGCATTGCACATGAAATTCCAAGTCATACTACTCGTGAGGGATTAATATATATATATATATATATATATATATATATATATATATATATATATATAAAAAGGCAGGATGTGTGTGTGTGTAACGAATGCATGGCCGCAATTTTCGACGGATTTGCACCAAAATTTACATGCACATGCTCCAAGTTAGCGGGAAGGCCAAGACCGACTTTGCATTTCCCAACTCCCATCGATAGTGGAAATAATCAATTTTTTCATGCTTCTATGGCAGTTTTCATGTAGTTTGCGCCCATTTTCTACTGGCCAGAGTGAGAGCCTATAGCTGGCTGCCATGAATAGGCAGGAAGATTCTATTGGCCAGCTTGAGAGCCAACAGCTGACTGACACGAATGTTAACTAGCATGCTAGCATGCAAAAAAAATCGATAGCTGCATTCGTCACAAGTGGGAAAAATTTAAATCTGCATGGCACTTTACTCCAACTGGCTCATTTGCTTGCTTAAACTCAACGTTGATTCTGATTCCGCAGAACTGGGTTGGGTGTGAAAAAGTATTTGTTGTTAACATTCTTTTTTCATTCGGTTTTTCCAGTTACTAGTCCTTTTATAAAGCTGATCGTTTTGTGTTCATTTTGTTTAGTTCTTTTTTCGTAACAGATTTAATATTTAGTATAGAGCTTAGAAAAAATTTGCAGTGTAAGATAAGCAAGAAGTAAGGCATGTAGCAACATCAGCACGGCAAAGGGCACTCCTTTAAAGGCAAGGAAAGGCAAAAATATTTTAAGTCAAGTGATAGCGATTGCTGTATGAGTCGTATGATTTTTTAATCAAGTAGGTGGAACGCCAGTCCATGCTGCTAGTATATATATATATATATATATATATATATATATAACAGGAAAAGATGGATAAATTGTCATCTAAATTACATGGAAATTAGAATAACACTGACATCTCATTTTTAACAGATATATTTACCAAACTTACACAAAAATATCTTGAAATACTAAAGAGAAAATTAGCTTCAACTACTGCCTCCAGATGACTTTGGAATGCTATCATAATCCTTGCCTTCAGTTTATCCTTGGTGTTACCAGGAGTTTTGTTGTTCTCTCACTCAACTGTGCCCCACACATAATAATCTGGGGAGGTTAGGTCACCAGATGTAAGGGGTGGTCTGGTTGCAGAAATTGTCTGACAGCCATGACTGGGTTCTCTTGCTTCTGTGGCATGGTGCAGAGTCCTGTTGCCAGAGATGGTGTCTTCCAGCAGCCACCCTCTTGACCCGGAGCAGCACTACCTCCTCAAGGCAATTAATATATGTCTCTGTGTTGCGACTAAGAACCTATGGGAAGATGAATGGATTGACACCCAGCCACTCTGAAATGTTCATATTGGAGCTTGTGACATGAATGCCAAGCAGTACCGCTTTCCGTTTCCAAATTTCTGGCGGAGTGAATTGTGTGATGGTGCTCTTTTTCTCACAGACAGTGTCCAGCTGACCCCCTACCATATTGTGTAGTCAATAAAATCAAAAACGAACAATACGCATGCACGAAATTAAAAAAAATATAAAATGGCGACAATTTACCCATCGCTCGCTATATATATATATATATATATATATACACACATACATACATATATATATATATATATATATATATCTATATATATACATATATATATATATATTTATATATATACATATATATATATATCTATATATATACATATATATATATACATATATATATATATATATACATATATATATATATATACATATATATATATATATACATATATATATATATATATATACATATATATATATATATACATATATATATATATATATATACATATATATATATATATACATATATATATATATATACATATATATATATATACATATATATATATATATACATATATATATATATACATACATATATATATACATATATATATATATATACATACATATATATATACATATATATATATATATATATATACATATATATACATATATATATATATATATATATATATATATATATATATATATATGATATATTTATGGATAAAAGGCAGTCAATATCTGTGATAGAGCATGTATAAATATAAGAGTGGACACTGAAGTGAACACAGAATTGTGACAGTCTGTTTATTTTGGAAACTCCTAGGATCTCTCTTCAAAAGGAATGTGTTAGCTTGCTGACAATTAGAAATAATTTATTTTTTTTGTTTATTGAATCCTAGAAATTTCCCGTTTTCCTACTATTAAATCTATTGCTTTCAAGCATGAAACAGACTGTCGCCACTCGGTTTTGACTTCAGTGTCCACTTATATAAGAGTGCTCTATTTTAAACGCTTTTAAAAGAGATTTTTAGTTGACTGGAAAAGAATTTAAAGATATGTAAACCATTTGCTATCATTCAAATACAAAAGATATAAAAATAACAGCATGTTAAAATATCCAATAACTAAGAATGAAAGAGAAAACAGCATTAGTAGAATTGTATATAATAAAAAAGATAAAGAGAAACGGACTAGAATTGCAATCTGGGAATGGGAGGAGAAACTGGAAATTTATCTTCTTAATAGAATTTCTCAAATATTCACACTGGTAAGGGGAAATAAATATATTGTTTAATAAATAAATAGAGTGCCTACTCAAATACATTTAAAGTGATACATATTTTTTTTCTTAATCAGTGACACTCCAAGCAAAGCAGTAAAGCCACTAACGTGTCAGGGGTTACAGGATGTGGAGCAACTAGGAAGAGAAACATTCGTGATGAGTAGAAAGAGAAAAGAGTAATCAGGAGGACAGTAGATAGTGATTGACATTGCATTAAAATATTTGCAGATTAAAGTTGGCTTGAAAGCATGGAGCCAGAAGGGAGTTCCACAAGTGAGAGGTATGAGAAAAGAAACTGTTAATGTAAAAGTTATGGCTACATCTAGCTAGATCAACTGTAAATTGATGCAATCTCACTTCCAGTCTAGTATTGCACTCAAATTCATACAGTCTAGGTACCATAGCAAAGAGCTCATCTGAACAGTTACCGTGAAAATATTTTTAAAAAAGGTACAGGTAACATTTAAAGTGATACCCCCCCCCACACACACACACACACACACAGAGGGGCTGTATCAAAAATACTTTTACAAACATTGGGGGGGGGGGCTTCCTCCAACCAAAACAAGGACAAAAGTCCATATAAACACAGTTATTAAGTTTAAAGAAAGTTTACAGTCGATGATACTGTGTTGTTATGTAGACTAGGTTATATTTGTCATTCGTGTACATTTGTGTCTGGTCTGTCTTCAATGTTTAACATGTGTAGTAGTGAGTTAAGTGAGAAGTTTTCTGATTAAAAATGGCAGGATATTCATATTGTAAGTAGGCAGATGTAATTTTTACATACGGCCATATGAATGGTAATGGATGTGATGCTGCACAGCTATATCAGATTTGCATTTGCAGATCAAAGGCAGCCAACCATTTCTGAGACAGAATGCATGGCACCACAAAGACCAAGATCCACTCATACGCCTGACCACAAAGAACACATTCTACAGGCTGTCAAAGACAATCCAGGTATCAGCACACGTTCAAGTGGCCCTTGCATGTTGTACAGCGAATAATACCACATGGAAGGTACTCCAAGTGCAGCTCCTGTATCCGTATTATTTGCAGCGTGCGCAGGATATTTCACCCTATGATCACTCGCCACAGGGGGAACTTTTGCCGATGGTTTATTGCACAAACTGCCGATCTGGTGTTTGTCTCTTCAGTCTTGTTTACGGATGAGGCAACATTTGGAATAAATGGAATAACAAATTTACACAACCAACATTTGTGGGCGGATCAGAATCCCCATGGTACAATACAGGCAGCAATGAATGTGTGAGCTGGAATTGTAGGTGACTCTCTGGTAGGTCCTTATGTTCTTACAGGAGCTGTCTACAGGGACTTTATTTCGAGCACACTTCCAGACCTGCTAGAAGATGTACTCCTGCTAATACGAAAACATGTGGTTCATGCATGATGAGGCTCTAGCACAATTTAGTCACATTGTTCGTGATGCGCTGGCTGACATCTGCCATAAAAATGGATATGTGAGGGAGGACAAGTTCCATGGTCTGCACGTCCGTCTGACCACAATCCTTCTGTGGGCCACCTAAAACATTTGGTTTATGCAGCTGACAAATAATGCAGAGATGCTTCAATGTGTCGTGGGCACCTGTAAAACCATTTGACACTGTGTGGGAGTATCTGAAAGGGTCCCTCAGTTGATGATCCAACAGGTACATGTGTATATAGAAGCAAGCAGAGGACATTTTGAACATTTGTTATGAGTTGCTGAGTTAAGGTACAACGATGGCCTTTTGGACATACGTTTATATGGACTTCTGTCTTTGTTTTGGTGTTAGGAACCCACCCCCAAAGTTTATAAAAGTATTTTTGATGCACTCTGTGTGTGTATATATATATATATATATATATATATTTGTCATCCATAGACAGACTGTTTTGCTGTTTCACAGCTCATCAGTGTAGCTAGACGTTCGGTTGCCTCTAGCTAGGATCGAAACTCTACTGAATTTGCGTCAGTCGGAACTTCTCCCACTAAGCCGTCAGCGTACGGTATGGGATGAAGGTGAATTTTAGCGTGTTTTATTTTTAGATTCAGATAAACACACAGTGACTGACAGTGACTCAATTCTGTCGAAGAGTCATGCAATATTAGCTTAAATAGTCACTGTTTACAAATTCACACCTCAAACCAGAGGGCTCAACCGAAATTATATCTGTTGCTTAACCTTAAATCTATATCATAATGGTAAAAATTAGCTGTTTGTATACATGAAGCATTTAGCATTCATTGACTGAACAGTCAATTGAAATTTACTTATTTTATGGCGGCTTAAGCAAAAAAAGAGGCAGACAGAGGAAAGAAAGTTGCTGACATTACTGTATGCACTGGAACGTCATTCAAAGAGACTCAGACAGTGGCATGCAACTGAGGTATATGGAGAGAACTGGTGAGGTCCTCAGCTGCACAGTGACCCTATGACCACACCCGGTCATGGGACTGATGATGATTACTTCATGGCCACAAGTGTAGAACATGCAATAAGGATTAAACTCACAATCGACTACAAGTCTAGATTGTTAAACATCTATATAACTGGGACCACCAATTTATTTAAATATGTGTATTCTATCTTCAAATCTTGTCAAATCCTTCTCCGCTAAATTCTTTTGAATACATGTGTTTACTGTACTTTTCATTTTGTTTTTATTAGTTGTGCATCACCCGTGTTAGCATGTGGCCTGAATACCCAGATATTTTACAACTCAGTGAACACCGTAAGTGATACTTTTTTCTTTCATTCATAACTTTTAAAATTCTTGGCAATGTTTTGTTTTTTTTTTTACTATATGTTTTTTTACTATGTTTTTTTACTATATGTTTTTTTACTATATGTTTTTTTACTATATGTTTTTTTACTATATGTTTTTTTACTATATGTTTTTTTACTATATGTTTTTTTACTATATGTTTTTTTACTATATGTTTTTTTACTATATGTTTTTTTACTATATGTTTTTTTACTATATGTTTTTTTACTATATGTTTTTTTACTATATGTTTTTTTACTATATGTTTTTTTACTATATGTTTTTTTACTATATGTTTTTTTACTATATGTTTTTTCTCACCTTTAATAGATATGTATTATTTTTATCTTCTAAAAAATAAAATAAAACAAAACCCAGAATTTCCCGCTTATTGAAAGTTTGAAATGCTGTGATGAAAAGCAAGTGAAACGAAAAGAGATTTGGTCATGATTGAAAATACATTATTTCATAAAAATGTAAAAATCATAACTTTTTGGAATCAAGAATGATGCAAGAAATCTCTATGCCTTTCACTCAGATTGAACTCGTATTTGTTCAACTGGATTGACTTTGTTAGAAGCTTGAATTTTTAAAGCACATCATCATCTGCAGTAGGCATTATAAATTTATATTTAACTGTTTCCAAAAATGAAACTACTCTTTTTTTTTAATTGTTTGAGAAAACCCTTTTTATCTTCCATCAGTATGGCTGATGCTAACCTCCAGGAGACTGACTCATTGTGCCTTCTAATGTTTTCAATTGACATGAAGAGCAAAGAGTATATTGAATCATTTGCTAAGTCTGCTGCTAAGAAAGCTGGTTCACTATTTTGTACTAGACAATTTTTTCACCAGAATCTATCTTATATATTTATAAGTCTACCATTCATTCTTGCTTTGAATACTGCTGCCACACCTAATCTCCTAGTGCTCCTGCTTGTATATTTAGAGATTCTTGATAAAATACAAAGAAGAATTGGCAATGTTATTGATCCTCACCTGGCATCTCGGCTTTAGTTCCTTTCCCATCACCGTAACGTAACTTCCTTCTTCCTTTTCTATGAATACTTTCATGGTAATTGTTTTGATGAACTTTCTCTATGGTACCTAGACTTCACAAATTTAAGTGCAGTACTAGATTGGCTGCAGGGTCTCATTTTTTACAGTTAAAATGGCTAAAAATAACCATAACTTCTATGCTAACAGTTATTTCTATTGCACTTCTCGCTTGTGGAACTCTCTTCCGAGTTCTCGCCTTCCTGTCAACTTTGATCTTCAAAAATTTAAATGCCATATCAATTGTTATTTTTTCTCTTGATTCTTGTTCTTTTATTATCTACTCTCCTTAATAGTAGTTTTTCTCGTATTCGCTAACACTCAGTAGCCCTGTGCATCCTAGTGGCTTTATTGTCTTGCTTGGGGTGAAATAATTAGAAAAAACAAAAAAAGATAAACTTATATTTGTTCAACTGGATTGACTTTGTTAGAAGCATGAATGCATAAAGCACTATTTGATGTTGGAAATCACAGCTCACATCATGATCTGCAGAAGGCATTATAAATTATGTTTACTGCATAGAAGAAATGTTGGTTTAGTTCTACAATAGGCACTGAGACCAGAATTAATAATTTTTTTCCAGATTTTTTTTCTTTTCATATCACTATAGATTAAATACCAAAAAACAGTTGTTTTTTTAATTAAATTTTATAAAAATTAATAGTGTGATCTACTTTGCTATATAAATTCCTTGTCAATTGATTACCCTACAGAAGCCATAACTAATGTTTTTATACAATGCAATTTCTGAAAATGTAAAACAAATAATTTTTTCTTCAAAATTTATAATCAGGAGTACTTAATTGACAGTAATATATAAAAAAAAAGAATGAATTTTTTTTCACATTTTAAGAAGTTGTGACACTGAGATCACTGGAGGTTGATCAAACAAAAAGAGAAAGAAAGAAAGGAAGAGGAGAGCGTCTATTAACTGGATGGTAATTGTTGAAATTCACAGGAAGATGGATTGAAAAGTTAAGAAAATTAAAAGCAAAATGTTTTGAAATAATTCCAAGGAGAATCAAACACAAGTTTAACTTGACAGAATTCAGTAAAATTGAACAAAACCTAGACTACCCAAAAATTTTATATCCAAACATTAATTCATATTCCCTTGGATACAAGCGATAAGGAAAAATTAATTACTGTTTTGAAGTGACCATGGACAAAAAGGGCTGTGTGGTCTGTTGATCATAAAAATGCATAGACAGAGAAAAGATAAACTTTTATTTTTAAGGGGAGTGGAAATAATTTTCTCTCCCCCCATTCTTAAATGGTC
>OZ038494.1:101929643-102071274 GCA_964036315.1 Acanthosepion esculentum | reverse complement strand
TTATATTTTTAACCAGAGTTAATTCTTTCTTCCAAAGGATTCTTGTTTTTGTGTAGCTCCAGGTGTCGAACTGCCTTCACTTTGGTTTGCTTCATCAGCGATCGTCTAATCCTCTGAGATCAAAAAACACAACATGGTAGAGGAGCGAATGACCATGAGCAAACAAATGCCAGCTAAATTGAGTTGAACCATGCATACCATCATGACACCAGCAACAATGAGTCATGCACTGATGAATGAAAAGTCGGCTAAATGGCAATCACAGTGGTCTCAAGGAATTTGAAGGCCAATGCAGAGCATAGGGCTATGTTATTGGTGGCCGTTGACAAGCATCGACACGTGGGCGTGACATTATTGGTTACCGATGACTAGGTCCAACAAGTGGCATTACAAAGTCACATTATGTAAGCCTATCTGTTTTTTTTGCTTCCATAAGGAGATCAGTTTACAATGAATTTACACAGCAAACTGGATCTGACCTATATTTTCCTTTAAAAAATTTAATTAAAAAAAATTTTTTTTTTGATATTCAGGATCTAGACTGCTTAGCGATATAAAAACAGCATTTTGAAAACAAATTATTATTTTTGGTCACAGTGTCTATTGTATAACTCGACCAAAATTTTTGATTTTGTATATAAAATAAATAAATAAAAAGTTCAAAAACTTACACACACACACAATGAACTAATCTCAAAATTTTTACTACATTACTTAAAAACTGAAAAGAATAAATAAAAATATATAAAATAAATAAGAAAAAAAACAAGTAAAATAAATTAATCCAAATTAATAAATAATAAACAAATTAACAAAACACACCTGCCAAAATGACTGTTAAAATAGACTACCCACAATGCAACACTGACCCATATATATAAATAGTTGGGGAAAAAACTCAACACATGTGGCTTGATGATTGCGTTTAGCACAAAACAGTCTGTCACCTTTGTGTGTTGACTTCAATGTTCACTTTTATATTTACACACTCTCTATCTCTGATATTGTGCACTTTATCCCATAAATATAGCATACCTTAAAACTTTATTTCTTCATATATATATATATATATATATATATATATATATATATATATATATATATATATATATATATAATAATAATAAGACAAACATATATAAGGGTAAGTCAAAAATTAACCTCACTTTCACCATAACATCTCTTGAGACAAGAATGTTGTGATTTTCCCTCGTATAAGCAAACATTGCCTACTTATCAGAACTTGGTATGTCGCCATGAGAAAAACTTGGGTTATTTATAAAAACATGCCTCCATGATTAAACAGTGGCTGCAATTGTCTGGCATTCTCACAATGAAAGAGAACCAATAAAATCCAAAGATACTGTGAAATCTTGACAACATATGTGACACTGACCCGTCCAGGGTTGAATCCTGGTCGTCGCTACCCAGTGGAATCCTTTGGTCAGGGTACCGAGTGGGATGGTTGGTCGATGCTAATGGCTTCACACCAGCTGTAACCGGTTCGACACCAGCTACGTCGTTCCCAGCTCACTTCCAACATCTGGTTACCGAAGTAACTGCTTCGATCTCAAGTCTAACCTACCCACGTTGTGATTTTGATCTTAGGTAGACGAGATCAATCAGGTGTCAGGCCGTACTGTAAGATGAGTCTAGACTGGAGGTGATATTGCACAAGCGTAAAGAAAAAGAAGCAAATAAAAACCCAAGAGGTTCAGTGTGTTAAAAAAAATGACAAATTAACTTTATCTGTCTGTTATATACAGGAGTGTGTTTTTCTCCCAGCTCGTTTTCTACAGAGTGTGACACTTCTACGTTTCTTAAGCAAGTTCTGGTATCCTAAGTCAACTGATTTAGTTTTTAGGTGCTGACTTGGCTTCGTTCATCAGTATGACTTGCGATTGGTAGGATAGGCAAAGTCGGAAGTCGTGGAATCTCTCGGTCAGCTTCTGCAAGACAACACTCTGGTTCTTACTACTCGAAATGACTGTAACTAACTCAACTACTCTCAACTCTGTCAAACGGCCCGAGGACGTTCGTTTATATGGGAACTGACCAAAAACCGGTGCGGGGTTAGACGCAGTCTGCGGTTCTCGGTAAATCTCGATTTCCAACAAGAAATCTCTTTGTTGTCAGGCCAGGAAAATTGATTACTTCCCATTTTTGGAAAATTAATCACTTTCCATTTTGGGGCGATCTCCTTGTCCGTGAGGAGAGGTCGGAGGAGAGCTATCCTCCTAAACTCTTCCTCTTCCACATTGATACCTCGTACCAATCCCTTCAGTGAGCATTAATAACTTCCCCATCCCTCATATCAAATTACCTCCATCTATCACCATTGCTACCACTCGACCAATGACATCCCGGCTGTGCAGATGTGGCTAAGCTGGCCTCCTTAAAATTATAACCCAGAATTTTTTTTCCCATTGGCCAAAATTTTTATGAATCACACATTGCCACTTTAAATCTCTCAGATCTTTTGGTCACTCTGCGTCTTCTTACCCAGCACCCTTTACAAATTCTATCCATCACTTGTCAAAGTCTGCCATCTGGTCCCTTCATGAAGTTAGCTTTTACTGGAATCCTTGGCAAAATTAAATTTCTTATATCCCAAATCGCAATTCTTCCACAATACCTTTTCTCATGCCCAAAATTTTATAATCACCATATTGCTACTCAACGTGTTGGCACCTGAAGACAACACTTTGGAAAAGTAAATAATAACAATTCTCTTTACCCCGGATTGGAATAAAATATTTCATGCCAAAATTTTTATGATCCATATGGCCTGCCCGATATCTCAACGCTTTGCTTTTTCTGAATCTTGTGTTTCTCTCGGCACACATTCTTTTACAAACGACATTAATCACTTTGTCAAAAAGCTCACATATGGCTTTTCTACGAGTCTACCGTCTATGTCAATTTACGGGCCTTTGGGAAAATGACTCGATTTTATTCTTAAGTAAAAAAAAAAAAAAAAAAAAAATTTTGCGATATCTTCTTTTCTGTTCTCAGTATTTTCTTGTTTTAATTTCTATGGTTAATTAGTTAGCCAATTACCATAGCTAAATAGTGTCACAGATTCATCCCAGGATGGACCCATAATTCTATAGCCTGATGCATAGCTATTAGGTGGATTTTCATATGAAATTTAAAATTTGATGTGATAACATTCAGCAGTAAATTAAGTGCATTGGCAAGAGAGATTGTTGAAAAATAAATATTACTGTGTATATGTAACATTCTTTTTTCATCATTAGGCTATGGACTTATTATCCCTGACCTGTGAGTTTGAGTCTTACTAGGAATTTGCTTTTATTTCCACTGTGTGCCGTTTACTCCTGGCCATAAACTAATGGTCTGACTAGTGGTGATGAAAAACAACTATGATTATGATAAAAGAAATAATAGTCCCAAACCATTTTCTGTTTTCTTAATATTTCAGGTGTAATTCGAGACATTCATGATGTCCTTTTGCTCTACCTTTGGGGTTTGATGAATGACAAACCACTTATTGCTCCTTCAGTGTTACATTTACTGACAGACATGGATTCCTGGCCTGGATTGTCACTTACTCAACTTCGTATGATCCGGTAAGCAATAAAACTGAATTCAAGTCAAACCTACTTTAGAAGGAACCCTCCCCACCAAAAAAACATGAATTGTTTGACATTACTATAATTGTTATTGGCCTGATCCACTTCCTGAAATTAGTATTCTGTTTGATCATTAAATTATTGTTTATGTGCAAAACTCAAAATGGAAGCTGCCATTCTGGGATGAAAATATGAAGTTACCCTTGGCATTGAAAATTTTCCACATTCTTTCTGCAGGGATCAATTTTGTTCTCAAGAGCACAATTCATTGTCTAATACTTTTTCTTTTTTTTTAATTTGCATATAAAAGAGCAGGTATGCAGTTTTCTTTTATAAATGACTTGTTTATCATGTTAAATCATCCCTCTCCGACATCAAAAAAAAAAGAAAAACGTAAAATTAAACAAAAAGAGTTACTAAATATGTTGTTTTCTGCTGTATTCTACTAGTTTACTTACATTGAATTGTCTTTCTTTTCTATTTATTAAACCCAAGCATAAAAAATTTAAGCAATTTTGATTACTAATTCTTGTGCAAAATTTCAGTAAATTGAGTACAAGTCAAAATCCTAGCTTGCTTATAAAAAACGGATCCTAGCTTGCTTATAAAAAACAAATCCTAGCTTGCTTATAAAAAACAGATCCTAGCTTGCTTATAAAAAACAAATCCTAGCTTGCTTCTAAAAAACAAATCCTAGCTTGCTTATAAAAAACAGATCCTAGCTTGCTTATAAAAAACAGATCCTAGCTTGCTTATAAAAACAAATCCTAGCCTGCTTATAAAAAACAAAATCATGTAGCTAAAAATTACTTTTAAAATAGATTATTTTATAATTTTATTTTTGTTTTGCAGATGTTTGCTTTCTTTGGATAAAAATACCCGAAAACTTGTTGTAATGGGTGAACATTCTTTTGATATGATGGTAAGTAAAAATGGCACAATCTTTGATATTTTGTAGATCAGTCATTGAATTAAACATTGTTTATATGTTGGTAAGAGCAGCAGCATTAACGTCATTAGAAACTTTTCTTTTCCTTTTTTTCTTTTCCTTTTTTTTCTTTTCCTTTTTTTTCTTTTCAAAAAAAACGTATATAGAGAATGATTTAACTTTCATCAGATACTTGAGACTTCAGGTTGAGTGAAAATTCGAGAATGAATTACGTGTTCTCTCTTCTTTTTATAAAATGATTTGCACTGATACGTGTCATTGTCCCTTCCCTTTGCACTCAGCAGTCATTTCTTTGAAAGATTTGTATCTGCCATAAAATCATATTAGCAAAATTTAAAGCAGGTTTTAGCATTTCAGTAATCATTTATTTTTGTACACAATATGTTATAATATTATTATTTCTATTTCCTACATTTTCAAAAGTATACGACTGGTTGAGAATCCATTATCCAAAATTCTTGGGATTGGAAGTGCTTTGATTTTCAGATTAATTTGGATTTTGGAATACAGGCTATTTAATTTGTATATAGCATCTATAAAATGGGGCAGCTTGGGAATGGAACACGATATCCCTTTACATTTCATGACACAGTTTATACATATAGCCTGAAGGTAGTTTTATATAAATAGCATATACCTTGATGGTAGTTTTATATAATATTTAATAAATTTTGTGTACATACAGATACAGGTAATGACACTAGTTATGTAATGTTCACATGGATTTTTATTTGGTGAAATTAAGATTTCATGTAAAAATACTGTTTTTTACTTTCTGCATGTGTACAAAAAACGTGAGCACTACTTACAAAAAATATATAAATGCAGAACTTTTTGATATTTTGAATAATATCTTTACTGAGCATGAAACACCTGATAAGCAATCCACAAACGAAGGTGTTGCTGTGATGATTGCTAACAAAAAACTGGTGCCAACATAGGCTATGTAGCTGGAAATTTGGATAAAGGATACTAGACATGTATTAAAAATGTGAACATAGTTTACTTCCTTTTACTCTTAAGCTGTGATCAAAATGCTAGGGTGATTTCCACTTGCTGAGTAGAAAATTGTTTTGTTTGGATGACTAACCAATTATAAAAGCTATCAGAAAAAATAATCACTTATTTATAAAAATCACAAAACACCAGAATGTAAATGAATAAGAAAATTTAATCTTTTTTTTAAAAATTTAATATGCAAGTATAAACTACTAATACACATGCTGGTAGATATAAAAAATAAAACCACATTTACTTACCTGGCCCTTTTGGGCTGGGTTGTTAAAATTTAATATTTTTAACAGGAGGCTGTCCAGTACCTCTCCCTTACCAAGGGTCAAGGGTCATTACCAAAAGGGAAAGTGGTAAGGAAGCTTGATCAATTTTTGTCTCTAGTCTGTGTATATGTGAGCTTCCTTTAAACTCAACCTTGTGTTGCATTGCATTTGGATGAGCGTGTATTTAATTTTCAATTCTTTCATCCCAAGCAAGGCAATAAAGCCACTAAGACACAAGGGAGTTACTATGTGTTAGAGAATATGAGAAAAAAACACTATTAAAGAAAAAGAACAATAAAAGTGTAGCAATACGATTTCTCACACATCCTTGAGAGATGATTTTTCCTTTTATGTCTTAATGATCAGGGTTTCTCAGAAATCTTGTCTCTAGCCCATCTTTGAGTAAATTTAATGACCAGGATTTTTCAGGAATCCACTCTCCAGCCCACCTTTAAATTGGCAAACAAAATTTTGTTAGTGATTTTAGATAGGTGTAAAAGTAGAGTCCTCTGAAAAAACTGACCACCCAAAAGCTGTCTGGGTGGTCTTCCTTTCTGGTTGGAGGAACACAAGTGGATGGAAAGTGGTGGTGAGTTCTCCAGCCAGTATCCATATAATGAGTGGTCAGTGAAAGGACTGGCAGTCAGTGAGGGAAATGGCCACCAGGCAGTGTGCATACAGGATTCTTTTGCCGTGGCTGGAAGTTAGTGAAATACCAGAAGTTTGCTTTTCTCGAAGCAGAAGGAAGACATTGGCGATTAAGTGAGTAATTGTATATTTTTTTTTGCTACTTCCCAACTAAACCGTCGACGATAACTACATCCGCATCTTGGATATGACGATAAACTACATCTGCGTTCAAGGTAAGACGATGAACTGCGTCCAACAGCAAGGCCTTTGATCAGGAGGTTTTGAGGAGAGTAGAACCACCTTTTGATTGCTGGTGTTCTCAGGTTCGCCCTGACCCAGGGTGGTGGCACCTGTTAGGGTCCCAGCTATGGGCAAATAGTTAACCCCGAAACTGAGGTAAAAAGCATTATAAAAGTGTAAAAAAAGTTTTAATACCAGAAATACTTTGTAAAAAATTATTACCAGAAATGAAATTTTGAAGAAAAAATAATATTACCAGCTATACATTTTTGAGGAAAAAAATATTAACAGAAATAGATTTTTGACAAAACTAAAATATTACCAGGAAAAAAAAAAAAGTTGTCGGCATTAAATGACTCATTGAGGTTGATATGCTGTAAAACAAAACAAAACAAACAAACAAAACAAACTTTCCAATTAAACAAGTGTCTTGAAAAGCATCTGTTGTTATTCTTTGTTGACGTCAATCGCAGCCCTGTGGAACATAGCGAGAGTCTGGTGTATTCGCATACAGTCGACGTTGGATGTCATCACAGCTTGTGCAGTGACATGCAGAATGACATCATCACAAAACAAGAATTAAGAAGACTGAAGATAACATTTGACATCATATTTTAATTTTTGAATATTAAACTTGACTGGGAAGCAAGAAGCCAGTGGAGAGTTCCACAAGCAAGAAGTGCAAGAGAAGAAACTGCTAGCATAGAACTTATGGTTGCATCTAATCCTGGGTATAGACTACATTCAGCAACAAGGCCTTGGATCAGGAGATTTTGAGGAGCATGGAACAACTGTTTAATTGCTGTTCTTCCCAGGTTCGTTCTGAGCCAGGGTGGTAGCATCTGTTAGGATTCCAACTATGGACAAATAGTGCCCCCCCCCCCAGAACAAAATACTATGAAAGTATTTTTATAGTGGAAATACCAGCATTTTTATATAGTAAAATTATCAACAATACCTATTTGTAGTAAAATTATCAACAATACCCATTTGTAGTAAAATTATCAACAATACATTTTATCTGTAATTGAAGGCATACAATTGCATTCAAAATAAATTCAGTTGAAACCATAAAATTCCATTCAAAATATTTAGATTTCAGCATTAAATAACCCATAGAGGTGTTGATATGCCACTAAACAAAAACCAAAAGCTACATCTAGCCATTTCAACAGTAAAATGATGAGACCTTGCTGCCAATCTAATGTACTACTGTACTTAAATTAACTGGATGCACAAACTTAGAGCTTTATATATAATGCGTGTGTGTGTGTGTGTGTGAGAGAAAAAAGCCCAGATTATGTCTCCTTATGTAAATGTGATCCATTGTGGATACTGAAGGTTTCTGTTTTGTCATTTTAACTAGCATCCCCAACTCAGCTCCAGTGGACAATCTACCCAGTCCATTGGCTCTTCAACTACTTCATGGTCATCAAGCAATAAGGAATCCCTGAAGCATCTACACACTTTACTGTTATTCAAATACATCCAACCATATGTGGTCAACAAACTCCTGCCTCGACTCCCAGAATTAGACAACCTAGGTAAGGTTGGTGAAAATACACCAATGTTTTATTTTTTTAAATTTTTCTCTAGGAAAATAGTTCCTGTTACACATGTAGATATGTTTAACAGTTGATGTGGGAGGGTATTTATAAATCTGTTTTTTTTACAAATAGAACAAAATAGAATTAAAAGAAAGCTGTTTATTAAAACATTGTTTCAAACCAAAAAAAATTACCATAGCAAAAATAATTATATTTATTTTATTTTACATACATCATTATATTTCATATGATTGACTTTAAATGAGGTGATGAAAAGCTCTTGGTCTACTTAAGGAGCCATTCCCCTTGGCAATCTTGAAAGGTTTTGAAAGTGGACTAAAACATACATATATATGCATGTGCATATATGTATACACACACCTGCACAATGGGACCTTGTTATCTGGAGTAGATAGGGTCTGTGGGGTCACTCACATCATACCAGCAGGGATAGCTTTGTGTTCACAGGAATAAAAACATACAATGAAATAACACTAAAAGTGTGTTAAATTGTAAAATAAAATCATATAATTTTATTTATTTCTGTGTACAGGTATATTTGAGCTGTGTGTTCTAAGGTTGCATGTAATAAAGGAAGAAAGTCACTTCATCTTATGACAAGGAGGATGGAGAGGAGATGGACATCTTTACTCTTTGATGGTCTGTTGTGGAGAGAGTGAACTGGGCGTTTTTTTTTGCTTGTTTTTTTTTGCATGAATCTGTTTCTCGGGCAGGAAAGTTTGCATTGCATGCTGAGAGAACTTTCATTATTTTGGTTTTATTTATTTTATTTTAAACAAAGATTTAATGTTATTTTTTTTTTACTTTATTTTATTTATGATATATATTATTATTTTATATTTTTATTTATTAATAATAATATCCCTATAGGTCTATAAGCTATATTGAAATCCTGGATAAGTATATGCACAAATTTGAACCCAGAAATTGATATCCTATTTCAAGAAAACGTAATAAAAATTTTATTTGTTTTATTTTATGAAAGAAAAAGGCTCAAATTTTTAGACCAAAAAAAGCAAATTTTCCTTAGTCTTAATATAGAATTGGTCTGTTATGAAGTTGGTACTTACAAAATTTACTTCATACCTTGTACCAATTAGATGATAGAGGAGATACAACATCCCTCCCACTACCAATAAGAAATCTAAAAATGAAATGAATTAGACAATAATATTTCAGTAGTTAATAAACAAAATAGTTAATGAACTTTTCCCATTAGGGTCTGATGGTTTTGACTTTTAAATAGGTTCAATTTTTATATTTCCAAGTTATTACTATTATTATTATTATTAAATATTTATGTCTATATTTTTTCTTGTTATATTTTAATACTTTAAAATATATTTTGCAAGGAAGTTTTCATTTAATATAAATGTTGAACAAAAAACTGATGTGATTATTATTTAACAGAAATGAAGCAAAGTAAAAGAAGAAGTCAAAACTGAAACAATAAATATGAGTCTATTATGACAATCGAGGTTAATCCTGAAAGAGTCCATCCAAAAAGTAATTTTATGTAGTCCACAGAATGTTAGCAGAGTGGTGTGACTTCACAAAATGAATTGTGTAGACTTATTTTTGGTTTCTCTCTCTCTCTCATATATATATATATATATATATATATATATATATATATATATTTTTTTTTTTTTAAGAAAAACAGACCACTTTAAGGCTCCATGTAATAATTTATTTCACCATAGCCCTTTTAAAGGATGCTGGATCATCAGACTACACTTCCACTTAGGGGTACAAAATTTTATTATGGGAATAAAAACAGCAAGACGAGCTTTATCATACATGATTAAAAAAAAAAAAATTGACCATCTGACCGGTTTCACCCTCACTCAACAGAGCTGAAATCGAGGGAAGACTAAATATTACAATATAAAATATAAAACATGAGAAGCATGTGATGAAATAAAGGTGGAAAGATCAGATGGAAATAATGTCAAGCCCTAACAGGCATTCCCTCTGTTTACAGAGGGAGGGCTGCCTGGACCTGACAGCAAGGTCGATTCAGATATGAATGTATGTGAGAGATTCATGGAAGATTGTAGTTTAAAAGCAGTAAAATTGACCTTGCTAATCGAACAATTCTCTGTGGCTCAATCGGTTAAGGCACATCAGGCTATATGACGGTTCTGTATAAGATACAAGTTCGATTCCTGTTGGAGGATGAATATTTTCTCTGAAAATTTCTCGGACATTAAGGCTGGTAAATGTTATTAATACTGTTTATTATAAACAGAGCATTTACTTAAATATTTGTATGTATAAAAAGAATGTATAAACATAAAAATGTCATAAAATAATTGTCAGACTTTGTCCATTTCATAATATATAATGAGACATATTATAATGATATATTATTAAAATATATATAATACATAATTATATTATAATGATATATAATGAAACAAATATTAAAAGCTATTCAGACTATTTCACCTGGGTGACTTCAGGTTAGACTAAGCGACAAAAACCATGTGTAAGAAAAGTGCTTTGGAATTTTGAGGAAAAGTCAATAAAGATCCTTATCAGATACTTTACAAAGATTATTTTTATTTTACTTTTATTTTTGAGGCCTTTAATGTTTGCTGGATTTTAAATTTGCCCACTCTGAGTAGATTGTTGTATTTTTCTAGTGAGCTAAGTCAGTGGTCAGCAATGAGAAAACAGAAACCTTGCCTACTTATATGCAATTCAAATCCGTTTGATTTTGAATACAACCATCATTTTTTTCTTTTTTAACCATCAAAATTTTGCTCTTTTCATAGAGTGTCCTGGGTAGGACGATAAACTACATCCAGCAAAAAGGCCTCTGATCAGAAGGTGTTGAGGGGGCGTGGAACCACCTCTTAATTGCTGTTGTTCCCAGGTCCACACTGACCCAGGGTGGGAGCACTTGTTAAAGTCCCAGCTATCAGCAAACAGTTAACCCCCAAAATGGGATCAAAACACTATTAAAGTGTAAAAATAAGTTTTTATAGTAAAAAATACCAGCAATACACTTTTAAAAAGAAATATTTCAAGCAGTACATTTGACTCTGGACAAAAAACCCTCTTACATCAAAGAAACCTGATCTACAAACTGATTTCTTACAAAGAATACATATCCTATTCATATGAACCTATCCTAAAAATCTTTTCAGCATTAAACAACCCACTGAGGTTGATATACCATCAAACAAAATAAACCAAACCAAACCTATTCATGGAAGTGCCAAAAAGATATTGATCCAACCTACTTCCTAAAATCAGCATTATGTTATTTGATCATTGATGAGGCTCTAAAACTGAATCAAAAAAAGAAATTTAATCATTCACCAAAAACTTTAAACGAACTCAAAATCAAAATATTTTTTTAACTTTGTCATTATTTATAGTTGTTAGTAATATTAAAAATATTTACAAAATAAATTTGAAAAAAAGCTAAAATTAGTAAGTATATATATATATATATATATATATATATATATATATATATATATATATATATATAATAGCTATAATTAATTACCTTTTATTTGTCTAAATTGAAAACTGTGAAGTTTAATTAGATAGAGATAACAATGTTTTTTTTTTGTTGAGCACATTCTTCCTGACACTCAGTTCAGAAACTCACTCACAGTAGCCCAAATACATTGAGATTGAGTGTTTTTATTCAGACTCAATCTATAGGAAGGTTGCCATTTATGGCTTGAGATCCCATCCTAGCCTTATATATATATATATATATATATATATATATATATATATATATATAATTTATTTTGTTTAAACATTATTTTTGATGGATACTCATATTTGAGTAGAAGCTCTGCTTTTTTTTTTTAATTAAACAGTATTTTTTTATCCAACTACATTTACTGCCCTGAATAATTGAGAAATCTTGTCAGGAAACAAGATATGAAAGAGAGCAGATATGGATGGTTTCAAGAATTGGCAGAGTGTGTGTGTTCAAAAGCACTATTTGGGCTTTGACTGTAAGTCCTACGTGCCCAAGTTGTTAGGCACGTCAGATCCAATGACAATTCCCCATACGGGATGCAGGTTCGAATCCTGCTGGAGGACACATATTTTTATAACGTTTAAACAAAATAAATTAAAAAATGTCAGATTTAATCCATTTCCTAAAATATATATATTTAATATACAGGGTGCGATGGGTAAATTGTCACCATTTTGTATTTTTAATTTTGTACATACATGTTTGTTTTTGATTTTGTCGACTGCACAGTATAGTAGGGTCAGTTGGGTACAGTCTATGAGAAAGAGTACCATGACGCAATTCACTCTACCAGAAATTTGGAAATGGCATACTGTACTGTTTGGCATTCACACCGGAAGCTCCAATGCCAACATTTCAGTCTTTGGGTGTTAATCTGAGGACAGTGTAGAGGATTCAGAAAGAGTTGGATGAGTCTAATGGTGATTACGAAGGTGCAGCAGCTCAGAAAACTCATGCTGATCGTTCTACTAAGAAAAGAACTCCCAAATTTGTTGGTGAGTGTCTCAGACTCAACATGGAGGCCTACATCAAGTGCCTTGAGGAAGTACTGCTGCCCTGGGTCAAGAGGGTGGCTGCTAGAAGACCCTATATCTGGCAATACAACTCTGCCCCATGCCACACAAGCAGGAGAACCCAATCAGATAATTTCTGTGACCACATCACCCCCCCCTTGGCTACCTTCCCAAATTGCAACCCCCTTGATTATGTGTGGGGCGCAGTTGAGCGAGAGACCGACAAAACTCTTTGTAACACCAAAGATAAACCGGAGGCAAGGATTATTGCAACATTCACAAACTTAATCAAGAAGACCGTCCAGAAGAGTTGCAGGAGATTTCAAAGTCATTTGGAGGCCATGGTTGAAGCCAATGGTGATTTTTTTTTTTTTTTTAAATAAATTTACTCTTTAGTATTTCAAGATTTTTTTTGTGTCATTTTGGTAAATATATCTGTTAAAATGAGATATCAGTGTTATTTTCATTTGTGCATAATTTAGATGACAATTTATCCATCGCACGCTGTATATATTGGCCATTGGCTCCTATAAGAAGTTCATCACCATTTGACAGGTTTTGTTTTTCATCCTATGAGGGTGATATGCTACCCTCCTCACCAGCTGGTTTAGATGACAACCACCCATCCATGTGACAGATTGTATTGCGTTACATGTTACCAGTAGTGGGCCTAAGCCTGACTTGACTTCAAATTGAAGAAAGCAAATCAAGACAAGAATATTTTATTTGTTAGTAAAAAAAAATTTTTTAAATTAATTTGTTTTTCATTTCAGAAGTTCGAATCATTTCCTCAATTCGTCAGTGGCTGAATGCCAGACTCGTCCACTTTAAACGTTGGGATTCCATATTGACCACTGTGGAGAAAATGCTGTCCACCATAGAGAATTCCATCACAACCTTCGATGAAGACTGCCCCATTTGTGGAGAACATATCCTCATATTATTTGTCTCTATCAAGTTAATTGGTGATGCATTTTAAAAATCAGTTATTGATAAAAAATTAATGTTTTTCCAAAGTCCTGGTGGTATAAAAATGTAAAATCTGTCTCCCTTTAGAAAGATTTCTACATTCTTCTTATTATTTATTTAATTTTTTTTTATCAAATTTACTTCCAGCAAGGCAGTAAAACCACAAAGACACAAGAGGTTACTGGGTGTGGAAGAAGAAGAAAACAGAAATATTACTAAGGAGCGATAAAAATAGAAGAGTAATCAGGAAGACAGTAAATAGCAATTGACATTGCATTTAAATTTTTGAAGATTAAAAGTTGACTGGGAAGCATGGAACCAGAAGAGTTCCACAAGTGAGAAGTATGAGAAAAGAAACTGTTTACATAGAACTTATGGTTATTTCTAACCAGCTCAACTGTAAATTGACAAGACCTTGTCACCAATCTAATACTGTGCTTAAATTCATAAAGTCTAGGTACCAGAGTGAAGAGCTCATCTGAACAATTATCATGAAAGTAGTTATAGAAAATGCAAAGGGAGGTAACTTTACAGCAATGGGAAAATGACTGAAGATGAAACGCAAGGTTCAATTATCAGTTATTGTTGAATCGAAATTGCTGAATTTCTTTGAGACAGGTTTCATTAAACTTGGTCATTGATGATATCTTGATAAATATTTTTATCATTTTAAAAATTTTAAATCGCCATATTTTATGAAATTTTATATAGTTTGCCCTTTGGGGTTTACCGAGTTTATTAAAGGGTGATAACTCTTCATATTAATGCAGTCTTAAAATAGATATTTTTTTAATAGCAATGTTATATTTTGTGATGGCAAATTCATGCAAATATATCTGAACATTTCTTTTTGCATTTATTACAAGTAACACATTTCACATAATTCTATAAACAATGTTCCTCTATATCTTTAACGTTTTCAGTGTAAAATTGTAACCAGGGTTTCTTGCATTCCTCCACTTGTCTCCCATATAAAATTGGTTCCATTGCTAAAAACTATTATTAATCTGAAGAAGTTCCTTCTCAGAATGAAATGTGTCATTTTACCATCTAATAACCTATTTTTAGTTTGAATATATAGAGTTATATGTCACGTCTTCCATGAATAGTCTGGACATAAAAATGAACACTATATGGTGAGTGTCAGTTTCATCTCATAAGTGTTCTTTTGTGGCATTTCTACCTAATATCAGTATATGTATGCTCTGTAAAAACACACACATACATGCGCACATATATATATATATATATATACACACACACACACACACACACTGTACAGATTTTTATATCTATAGATACTTTATCCCCGATATTTATAGCTTACCCCATAAATATAGCATATCTCAAACAATATATATTTTAAGCAATAAAATATATATATATATATATATAATGAAATAAAATTTTTGAATATAAATAAAAAATTTTATTTTTATATAAAATACCATTTTTATTTACAATTAAAAAATTTTTGAATTTTTTGTATGTATACACACACATAAAATGCATTTATATATATATATATATATATATATATATATATATATATATATATATGGGTTGTATATTAACATTTTTTTTTATTATTTCAATTAGATTCCTCGACTAATTTCGGCCAGCATGGCCAGCATCAAGAGAAAAAAAATTTCTGCTTGCTGATAGCAGTGAACCACAGGAATGAATGACTTTATGAAGAAAACAAACTTTATCTGTAGTTTTCATTTGTTTTTTATTTTTTTATTCTTTTTATTGTTAATTTTGGTCAGTCCTTGTGTTGGTCAAACAGTTTCTTTTAAGTTGTTATTTAAGATAGAGGCCGGATAGATTTATGCTGCTCTGAATTCCCTTGGTCATTTTGACAGCTTTATTGGTTCCTGGAAAGGGGATGTGTCTGTGTTAAGTGTGTGTTATTATTTAGTTCTTCCGGTGAGTGAGTGAGTATGATGTGTGTAAGTGTATATATTAGTATGGGTGTGTGTATAAGTGTGAGGCCTCAACACCTCCACAAGCATGTCTCTCTTGTGTGGGTGAGAAATGTGGGTAGGCCCTGATTTGTGGGGGTTACTATTAATTCTATCTTTGCTGTTAAATTTATGATTAAACCCATCTGGAAGGAGTGTTTTGAGGCACAGAATCCATGTATCTTCATGGTCTTCTAAAATTTTTCTAATGTTATTTGCTCTGAACTTTTTTATTTTCTCAATTATAGTGAATCTGGCATGGGTTTTAAAATCTTGTTTTTGTAGGCGGAAATGTTGTTCTACAGGTAATAATCTTTCATGGGGAGCCAACTTAATTCGATTGCAATAATTATTAATTTTATAGTGAGAGGGCCATTTACATATATCTGACATTATGTTATGACTTCTACATACAGTTAGTCGTGGTAGATTTTGAAAGTAGATTTAGTGACTGAGCTAGTGAACGAATTGGTGTGTCTAATGTGGTTACAGCATAAGCTCCTTTTGTTGTTACATGGTTGGGAAAATCCCTTTTGATTTTGATTTATTACGGATTATCTTATCCCTGAAATGTGGTTACTATCTATAATTTCCTTTAGGTTCTTAAACCTATGAAATGCTAGAAAGCTGGGTTCCTCAAACAATTTTTTAAGGTCTGGTTTGAGATGTAGTATTTCCCAGTGACTTTTGATTATTTGGGATAGTTTAGGATCATGAGGAATTGAGTTTTTTGTCACTGCCCGTGTATACAAAAATATATCATCAATATATCTTGCATAGAATACACAGTTGCTACCGATGAAGGGATAGATATGGGTCTCCTCAAATTTTCCTATTAATATTGTAGCATATGATGGAGCTGCAATGGTGCCTATGGCACGGCCTCTTACTTGCAGGTAGTGCGCTCCATTGAAGTTGAAAGTATTCAATATAAGAATATGCTCCATGAGCTTTATGCTAACTTCTGGGGGGAGGGGGAGTCTTGCTTTCTTATTTTAGTAAGTGCTTCCTTAAGAGCGGTTAGTCTTTGGATGTGTTTAATGTCTGAATAAAGTAATCTTACTCCATAGTCATTAGAATAGCATTCTCTTACACTGTTTGTATGCGATTAATTTTGTTTAGTGGATCTGTTGTGTCTCTGGTGTAGGATTTTATTTGCTTAGCTAGGGGCTGTAATGGTCTACATATTTGGAAATTTTGGTCATGTGGCAGTTGAATGATGAAATAACCAGCCTTCCTGGGTTGTTGCTTTTGTGTATTTTGGGAAGGAAATAGAAGCGAGCAAGAGTGATGTTTGTGGGGGTAAGTGTTGTGCATGTTTCCTTGTTGATAGTTTGTTGCGAAGCATCATATTTAGTGAGCTAGTTAATTCATTTTGGTATTCGGGAAGAGGGTCTGTAGGAAGGCTTTTGTAGTTTTTTTTTTGTGTGCTAGTTGATTGTTGGCCTCTTTAATGTATTCTTTGATTCCCCAGATCACTGTGGCACCTGCTTTGTCAGCCTGTGTTATGATTAGGTCATCTCTATGTGTCAGCGTGTCAAGGGCCACCTGTTCTCCTTCAGTGAAATTGTTACATGGCAGCTTACGTTCTATTGTTTTCTTTATGTCATTTGCTACTGCCATTTCAAACGTCTGTATAGTGATGTCTGTGTTTTGTGCGGTGAATGTAGAGTCCTTAATGTTTTGAGTATGGAAGGTGTGTGGTTATTGTCTCCGTAGTGAGCTTTTAGCTGTATTCTTCTAAAGAGGGATTTCAGGTTTTTTACCAATGTGTCCTTATCAAACCTTGGAGGACTAGGACAGAAGCTTAGTCCTTTATTTAATAACCTGAATGTGTCAAGCGAAAATTTACTGTTACTTAGATTTATAACTCGTTCGTATTGTTCATGTTTGCATTTGCAAGCATACATACATACATACATACATACATACATACATATATATATATATATATATATATATATATATATAAGCATTTATTTATATATTAAAGAATTTATATATATATATATATATATATATATATATATATATATATATAATAATAATGTTTGAAGTAAAAAATATATATATATATATATATATATATATATATATATTGGATTGAAAATGAATATATATATATATATATATATATATATATAATAATGCTTGAAGTAAAAAATATATATATATATATATATATATATATATATTGGATTGAAAATGAATATATATATATATATATATATATATATATATATATATAATAATGCTTGAAGTAAAAAATATATATATATATATATATATATATATATTGGATTGAAAATGAATATATATATATATATATATATATATATATATATATAATAATGCTTGAAGTAAAAAATATATATATATCCAATATATATATTGGATTGAAAATGAATATATATATATATATATATATATATATAATAATGTTTGAAGTAAAAATATATATATATATATTGGATTGAAAATGAATATATGTAAAAATATATATATATATATATATATATATATATATATATATATATATATATATATTTTTACTTCAAACATTATTTTTAGTGGATACCTGTATTTGAGTAGATGTGCTGTTTATTTTAAAGAGTATATATTTTATCTACCAGCTTGCACACTCAAGAGGCAAAATAAAACCTTGCTTTAATGTGACTCTCTTTGTCACCAAGAGGTAACAGCATGCTGCATCAGTGGGTTGTTCCTTCTGCAAAAGGGGATGCAGGTTTGAATCCTGCCAGAGGGTACATTTTCTTTATTTAATTTTTTCAACTACATAGGCCAGTAGATATAATAAATACTTTTCAAAATAAATCGAGCATCTTCCCAAATATGGGTGTCTTCTCAATTGAAACCTCACCTGAATCACAGGACTGCATGTTACGGCCTCATACTTTTTTCTTTTTTTTTAATATGCAAATTAGTTATCTCCATCAGGCATGAACCAGTAAATTGTGCAAGATTTAAGAGACATGTTGGTGGAAAAAATAAAACTACATTTATTTAATATAACAGTTTTATATATTAGATAAGCAAAGACACTTTCTTTAACATTTTCACTTCTTGAAGATACCGAAGTCATGCTGGTATCCTGTTCAAATGACCATAAATTTGGTAAGTATTTTCTGAAACTTGATATTTTTTAGGTTGTTTATCAAAATGTGTTCTCCTCAGATTAAAAGTGATCCAGAACGGCATTCATGTTTAATAATCAGTAATTGAAGTGTATTTCTTTAATATTTAGATGTCCACATAGTGTTGTAATTATTGTCATCGAAAATGGGATTGTCATATAGAATTTAAATTTCAACCAAGACCATCATGTTTCCTTTTGCAAAATTACCCTTGGAAAGGCATGACTCTATCTCTTCTTCCTTCTCCCCACTAGGGATTAATATCAGAGCAAACTTGACTTTGTAGCTTTGGTTGTTAGGAGAAGGATAGCTTTGGTTGTTAGGAGGATAGCACTGATTCACCGCATAAAAACATGCATGCTACATAAACTATGGTATCAACACCCCAGACTACTGTATTTGATGATACTTAACCCCTCCCCAACTAACAATAATACAATATTACAAAGTTGGTTAAAAGTATTTGTAATCTGTGGCATCAATGCACATAAAATCTGAAAAATATTTTTTGAGATGTTTTTGTCAAATGATGAGGAGAGATATGAAGAAGGACAACAGGTGAACATTAAGATAGTAACAACAAAGATAAGGATAGTAGTACGAATGTAAGTAATGGGTCATATTGTATGCCATCAAATACAGTAATTCAATTTGACAAGGATTAGCGGGTACTATCTTTTCTGTTTTAATTCAATCCAGAACTGCTCAGACTTAAATATAATTGTGTAAATTTTCAGATAGATTGTATCTGTAAAGAAACAAAGTGAATAAACAATATCCATTTATTTTTGAAAAAAAACAAAAAGGCATTTCTTGAATATTACTTGCTTACTTTTGTCTTGTCAGACTTTGGATTATGTCATTTTGCGTCCTTAACATGTTTTGATTGACCTTTCAACCACCTGATGAATATTCATGAATGTTCCCAAATTTAAAGGCCTTGATAAACCAATGACATCCTTGCTCCTGTATATAAACACATGCAACAAAAGAAATCCTACATTTGCCTTGATAAATTTCCTCAGAAGACGAAATATGTCGGCTAAGAATAGTTTTTCCTCGTCTTTTTATTCAAATATGATTACGCATATTGGAAATAAAATTACCAACATGAAGTTTCTAAGTTTTGAGACTAACAGATTTTGCTTTTCTGTCTGGATTTCTGGGATGAGGAAGTAACAACAAAGATGAGGTCATTAGTCTGAATGTAAATAATTTTTTTTTTTTTTTTTATTTCATCTATAATATTTAGCGAACTTGAGAAAAATTGTTTTAATAAAATGTTAATATAATTTTCAACATATAGTAATATTGTTTGGTCAATGAATGGCAAATGTTTTCTGTATAGAAATTATGTTGGGATCTGGACTTCCCAGGTTTTTGGTTTTTGTGTGTCAGGATCCAAAACATTGAACAATAACAACATATCTTTTAAATGAAACATAAAAAAGGTTATTCACTGAAAGAAAAATAGAAGCAGAATGTCAGTAGAAATAACATTTATATATTCTTTTCAGAAATCTACAATAGCAATAAAATGTTTAATTTTCCTTGCTGTGAAGTTTGTTTTATAAAGTAATTAAGTATTCCTTGTGCAGTGTGTTGGACACTTACTTTATGACAGTCAGCCTAATGTGTTTGTGAGTTTGTAGACAAAAGCTTAGTAAGCAGCTACTGGTTATTCCCTTCTATTGTGTGCATGGACAAGGCCTTAGTCAGCGGCTGCTGAGTGTTCTCTTCTATTATGAGTATGCATATATAGATCAAATGGCCTTATTTTGAACCTTGAGAAGCAGTATGCTTCTATTTTTATATCCATAAGGGAGATCCAAAATCTAATTTCACATAGAAAAATAGCATGAACTTTTTGAATACAAGATTTTCATTAGAAAATAATTTCACACTGGCTTGCTAAAATCTTTTTCTCGAATATGTGGGAGTGGTGAACAGTTATTTTCTAAATGGTCCCAAAATAACACATGGTAGGTCTACAACTATATCTGCACATATTTTGGTGGTATTTGCCCTTTTAATTATTGTTTATCAAACAAACCTTCTGATGGGATTTTATTGATTGAAAAATATATACAAGATTTAATTCCTATAATGGCTAATTTTACAATTACTATTACCATTTTGTCAAAAGCAGAAAAAGATCTTCCATTGATCAATTTTTTGTGATTCCATCTGATTCACTGAAATACTTCTGTGGTGCTCATCCAAAAGAAATCCTTAGAACTTAAAGTTTCCATCAAACTGTTTCATGAAGACAGATTTAATATCATCAACTAGATTTTTTCTTTGTGAGAAAGTGAGTACAAAATAAACCATGCTGAAATTGAAGATGTTGGTTAAAAAATGTTGAAATTGATTATAACACTGGATCTTTTTGACCCACCTCTCAGGCCGCTGCTGCAAATCATTCTTACCCTGTAAAGACATCCCCTACCGTAGATGTTCTCTGTGCAGTAGTGTTGCTATGCCCTTGCATATGATTCGAGGTAAGTAAAATATTTGTCTTTACAAACAACTTTATCCCTAAGACATTAGTGGTATTATATGACCTTGTTTAAATTCTCACTTCATTAACAATTGTAGTTAGAAATATATATATTTTGTTTTTTTTACTTAGCTCTGATTCTTTTTCTGAACAAAGCAAATGTTTTTGTTTCCCACTGATGTTCCAAAAGCCTTGAAGTTGTTTTTCATGTTGATTTTTAAAAAATTATTTGACATCAAACAAGGTGATAAAGCCACTAAGATGCAAGGGGTGAAGGAAACTAGGAAAATGTTTGATAAGAGAACAAGATTCAAAGAGATAGAAGATGATGATTGACATTGCATTTAACTCTTTGTAGGTGACAGGAAAGTAAGAAGCTGGAAGACAGTACCATAGGCAAGAGATGTAAGAGAAGAAACAGTTATAGTAATGTTTAGCCATTTCAACAGTAAAATGATCAGACTTAAATGCCAATCTAGTTCTATGCTTAAATTGGTAAAGCTGGAGTACCAAAGAGGAAAGAATAATTGCTATGAGATTATTTATAGAAAAGGTGCAGGGAAACTATGCTACGGCAATGGGATAGCGACTGAAGCCAAGCTGCCAGGTCAGGACTTGTAATATTGCAGATTCTTCTTTTGGATTTTGATCAGAATCTCAGGATACATAGCAATAGCACCAGGTCGAATGTGGTAACAACATTCAATGCACAAATAAATGGCAGACTTATAGCACTGCAAGACAAATTCAGGTGAGAAGAATTGTCTACCACGACACAGTGAACTGACTTTCTTAGTAGCAGGCTTTGCAATTGACTAGATATAATCATTTCAATTCATATCTGTGGAAAATGCTAGAACAAGAAGGTGCAATGAGTTACTTTCCCAGATGTTAGCATCAACTATACTGATAGAAGGTACAAAAAAAGGTTCTTGGAGATGTGATTATAAGAGACCAGTTGCAGTATTAAAATTAAACAAGCCATTTCTTGTCCTAGTTAAAATTTTCAAAATCAGCTGCCACTTTGACTTTATCAAACCTATTAGACTTATCATTAAGACTGAATTAAATAGTTGTGCTATCATAGATACCGAGCTGAAAATTGGAATTATTTTTACTTTTATTTGGCAATTAACATAATTTATTCTTCAGATTCTGACTATTTTTATGTCTTCGCCACCATTGGATGAGACCATAAGATCTTTGATATGTTGTATCAATCTCTCTTTTTTTCTCTCTCTCTCTCTCTCTCTGCTGCTACTACTACTACTAAACTTCATCTGTCCTGGGAATGATAGACTACATTCATCAACAAGGCCTCTGATTGAGAGATTTTGAGGAGCATGGAACCACCTTTTAATTGTTGTTCTTCTTAGGTCCACCCTGACTGGAGTGGTAGCATTTGTTAGGGTCCCAACTATGGGCAAATAGTTTACCCCCAAAATGGGGTCAAAACACTAATAAAATATAAAAACATTATAGTAAAAATACTAGCAATACATTTTCATAGTAAAAAAATTAGCAGCAATACATTTTTGGAAAAGAAATTACTAATGCTCCCAAGAAAATTAAATTTTGGCATTAAGTGACCCATATGCCGCTAAACAAACTAAATTTCATTGTTTTATTTTCTTTGTTGCCATAACTTTAGTTTCTCACCGTGTTTATTTGAATACAAATCTCCGTCATATTGCATAAGTCTTATTTTCATTTTTGAACCTAATAATTTTACTAATAATTTTACTAATAATTTTTACTTGAAACTATTCATCCTATCATACTTGTTTTTTTCTTCCTTTTTTTTTTTTTTTCTCTTCCCTCTCTAGATGTTTCCGGATTGTGTACATCTGATCCACATTCTTGCAGTTTCTGTGAAGATTCTTTGTGTGGGACTCAGCAAATGTTTGTCCTCTCAATGTCTGAATGCCAGGACCCAGACCCCAGCCAATTTCTTTAATGACTACCAACACCAATTTGGACCAATGTGTATATGAAAGGGAGAAAGCGAGAAAGAGAGAGAGACAGAGGGAGAAAGAACTAACCAAGCGACTAGTTTGATGAACATATTCATGTATCAAAACATTCACCCTCATTGACCTTATAATGTATTGCTTCACAACTTATGATTTTGCAAAATTAGTGGGAAAAAAAGAGAAATGAAAGGAATTTCAAAATGAAATAAAATTGATATTTTGAGGGGTTTTTATTTGTTTTTGTTTTTTTTTTAATTAACAAATTCTTTTTTAAAAATTTTTTTTTTTTCATATTGACAAAATTCATTTAATTCTTGGCGTGGGCTCAATTTGAATTTTGTCAGATTTAAAAAGACTTCCTGTTTTTTTTTTCTCCTTGTACTGTTTTAAATATATCTATCTAGTAATAATTCAGATCAAAATTGTTTTAAATAACAAAAATTAAGTATAAACATCCCCCCCCCCAATTCAATGATTTTCAACTATTATCATGTGAGGTTTGCTGAAAATCTTTTAGAAATTAAAAATAAATTCTGTTTGGTCAGATTTTGAAAAGAGAACTAATCCGAGAACTTAATTTAGTGACCATTTGGCTTACATAATGATCAAGCTTCAATTGGACAATAATTAAAATTTTTGGCACATGTGAATAAAATTATGAAATATACGAGGGTCATTCAATAAATAAGGTGAATTTTTCGGTATAAGGACTTCTAATACAGATAGAAGCTTATTTTTTTATTATTTTTCAACGTAGTCTCCCAGCACTGTCACACGCTTTTCCCATCTGTGCACAAGCTTCCGTATTCCTTCAGCGTAAAAATCTTTGGACTGATGTCTCAGCCAGTCGCTCACAACACTTTTGACTTCATCGTCACTTTTAAACTTTGTGCCTCTCATGAACGCTTTCAAGGGACCAAACAGGTGAAAGTCTGAAGGAGCAAGGTCTGGGCTGTAAGGGGGATGAGGGAACAGTTCCCAGCCCAGCTCGTTGATGGTCTGCTTCGTTTGGGCTGCTGTGTGAGGCCTTGCGTTGTCATGATGCAAGATGACTCCTTCTGACTGATCACCCCTGCGTTTGTCCCAACAGATAAGCTCAAAGTCCTTGCAATGTCATCCAATGTCAGACTGAATGAGGTCATTGACTGATTCGATCACCTCAGGAGACCTCACTTCTGTAGGCCTCCCAGGCCTATCTTCATCCTCAACACTGCTCTGTCCTTCTTTAAACAATTTAGCCCACTTGTAGACATTTTTTTTGCTGAAACATGTGGCACCATACACAGTTGACATTCTCCTATGAATTTTAACTGGTTTGCACCCTTCAGCAACCAAAAACTTGATAACTGACCGCTGTTCAATCCTGGAGCATGCTTCTTGGTCGGCCATCTTTGTTAATCGCCAAAGCTCTCAAAGTTTTTTTTTAATCTGCAAAAGAAATTAAATCCATGTGAAAAAGAAGTAAAATAAAAAAAGAGTAAGCTTCTATCTGTATTAGAAGTCCTTATACTGAAAAATTCACCTTATTTATTGAATGACCCTCAGATATGTCTATTAATAATACTAAATTTTTTTCACTTGACTCTTTGACCAAATTACACAACCTTTTTTGGCACTCTTCAATTTAACTCATTTGTATAAAATATTTGAAAATCTGAGAAAATGTTTTCTTGTTTGTAGACTGAGTAATAATTTGCATTGAATCCAATATTGTTTACTTATTCTCTTGAATAAATTATTAAATGTTCAGACATACTAAAGATGGCATGTCTCTATACTTTTATATTATATAAGATGTACAAATTCAGTAACTTCACTAAAATCAAAATATATGAAATGTACATTCTTTGCATTTTTATGTCTGGACTTGATGAAAAGACAAACTTCCTAAAAAAAAAAAAAAAAAAAAAAAAAAAACCCAAAGAAAATGAAAAGTCAGTACCTTTGCTGTAGTCAGGTATTGAACTCACAACTCTTTGGGTAAAGTCAACACTTTTATCCATTGAAGAAAAATTTGGAGAGTTGAGTTAAAAGGGTGATAACTGATACTGAGACATTCAGAAGAGGCATGGCATGTGGAACTAGAACAATACAGCCTGGTAGACGGAATAAAGGGTTCAGTTTGAAATTCCGATCGTCTGAAGAAGGCCCGGAGCATATAATGGCCAAAGCATGAATATGGCAATGAAGATGAGGACAACAATCCGACCAGTGTAAATAGTTACAATACCTAATCTCAGAAATATAAACATATAATGTAGATATAAATTTAAATAAAATATTTGCATGTACCTATGTAAATGTTCTCAATATCAGAGATAGAGCTTATATAAATATAAGAGTGGGCACTGAGATCAACACCAAGCAGTGACAGTCTGTTCCATGCTTGGATGCGATCTTCAGGCTATGTAGTTTGTGTTTTGGTTCAACTGTGTCTGCTGGTCAATGATGCATTATAGGTATGAAGGACAATTATATTATCCGAACAGTTATTCGGTAGGTGGTAATGGTCATGTTTCAAAATATTCTAGAGCAGGGGTCAGCAACCTACGGCACATGTGCCGCACGTGATATCACAATGACTGAACCAAGAACTACTACAATGCAAAGAAGATATTTCGCTGTTTCAAAACTGCTCGCTCGTTGGACTCCCATTAATAATAAAAACTTTAAAAAAAAACAACTTTTAAAAACTATTTATTTCTATTAATGTGGTTTACATATTATTGTATATATTGCTATGTAAAATATATTGTAGAACAGATATATTGACCTTGACTTGTATAAAAATACGTATGCTGTTAGCACGCAGAATGATTTAGTCAGTACATAGTTAGCAAAAGGTTGCCGACCCCTGCTCTAGAGGCTATTGGGTAGGAATAATTGTGGATCTGAATGCGGTTGTTTTTAGCTATTTTATAGAAAAAATTTGTTTTTGCGCCTGCATTTTTGATTTAGAACTTTTATTTTTTTTTTAATCCTTTCGTCCAAGCAAGGCAATAGCCACAAGGGGTTACTGAGTGTGAAAGAAGAAGAGAAAAAGAAAAACATTTTTAAGGTGTGAGGACAATAAAAGAGCAGGAATTAAGAAGACAGAATATAACAATTGACATTATATTTAAAGTTGACCAGAAAGCAAGAGGCTGGAAGAGAGTTCCACAAATGAAAAATACGAGAAGAAACTAAAAGAAATTTTTTTGTGGCGTGGGGGAATGGTCGAAGAGAGAACATCACCTCTCTTGTTGCAAATATTAAAAAGGTGTATACAATAACAAGACTCGTGACTACTACATGAAATTTGAAAGGTACAAACATTTGTTATATTGATATGAAACAAAATACAATTTGTACAAAAGGGCTTGTAGAAAAATTTTATTTTGTATACCTTTTTATGAACAAGGCAAAATAATATAACAAAATTATAGAAATTATTGGCTCTAAAAATTTACATATATTTACAATACAATTTTTCAGATCATGAGAAAATAAATCTTGAGAAGGAGAGAAATTAATCATTAAAAAAAAAAAAATTTGCACCCACCAAAATAGAGACGAGAAAACTTTGACTGATCCCATGAGGTGCCCGTGAGACATTTGATGATATTTTGAAGTGTCTTGGTTTTCTTTCTGCTTAGCTACTGTGTTTTTCACTGGGCCCTTTAACAATATTTAAAAAATTTTTGGTTTTTGTGAGCTTCCTTTTGGTTGGTTTAAAGATTCTCTTTGTTGTTCTTTTTTGTTGTTGTAGAAGTTGTTGACATAAGTCCTTGAGAAATGCCCTCCTAGTGACTTTCACACATAAATACCAAAAACCCATCCACAGCCAGCTGGCCTACCTCCTTTACATCTGACATCTAAGTCCCTTCTGGTGTTATCCACTGACTCAAGTTCTTATATACTCTCAGATGAGGCTCAAACGGACCTCAACTTTAAAGTTATGAGGGCAAAAGCCATCCTTTTCGTTGGATAAAAAATACAAGGGAAATATATTTTTCTAAACTTGAAAAGATGGATCACCAACAGTCTGCCATGAGTATTATTTTTGGAGGTCCTTTTTAGAGCCAATTCTAAACAAAGAAACTTTTCTGTCTATATTTCTGAGATGAGGTATTGTAACTATTTACATCGTTCAGACTATTGTCCTCAAAGACATATGGCGCAGAGGATAAAAACGTTGGTTAAGTGATCCAAAAAGTGACTTGACCCAAGGAGTTGTGAGTTCAATACCTGGCCACAGCAGAGGTGAACAAAAACTTGGAGAGTTGAGTTACTAAAGGGAATCAACTGAAACTGAGATATCCAAAAAAGGCACGGCATGTGGAACTAGAACAATCTACCCCCATGGATTAAATAAAAGGTTTGGTTTGAAATTCCACTGTATATCACCTGAAGACATGTGCAACGGCCTAAATATCATGAATAAAACAATAAAGATGAGAACAACAGTCCAAATGATGTGAACAGAGTAAAGAAACTTTTACATACAAATCTAATATTTACAAACTGTCTGACATTCTATTAATAAACTTCGCCCCAAAACTAAGTGTATAAGACTAACATAGAAGTACAGTACCAGGTATGGCAGTAATATTTAATGAATGCAGGAACAGTAGATTTATAAATGTGTAAGATAGATTTTAGTGAGAAAAAATTATCTATCATGACACATTGAACATACTTGCTTAACACTAACCATCAATTAAAGTTACCCAACTACTAACCATCGGTATATCATACCTGATTTTGAAAATATCAAAAAAAATATTAAATATAAATCTTTATTTGAAATATTTTACATGCAGGCACTTCAAACTTTGTACTTTGAGTTAACATTAATAGGAACTGAAAAACATTATTTAGGTAAGAAAATCAGGTACTGAAAATTGTAATTAAAAATAGGAAAATTTGCGCTGGGTATCTTATACCCATGGTTAATGTTCTAGGGTTAACAATGGTTTCAATATAATCTCTCCACTTTATGTTGGGAGAAAATGCTAGCCGAACATCACTCTCCTGAAGGTTAGCATTAGCCATACTATAGGTAGGTAATTTACTTAACAATATGAAAAGGTAATTTTAAATATAATCTGTATCTATGTTATCATCACAGATTAATGGGATAGAAACAGTGGCATAGTTAAAGTGCGTGCTGCCTGGGACAGCCCTTGAATTTGCAGTCCCACAAAAAATACATATTGCATAGTGACTCATTCTAAATGTTATAAAATTAGTTTGTGTACCATTATAATACTACTTTCACATAGTTAAATGTAGTATGCTTTAAATACACACCAAACATACTTAAACTTTATCAGTAACAGTTAAAAATCAAAAACAACATTGTAGGGAAAAAAAGTGTAAAACAAATTAGAACCATCTTTATTTGTGAAATGAAAATTTCAACTTTCTATAAATTAACTTTTTTCTACAAAGTAACTTTTCTTGCTTTTTTTGTTCACAAATTCTTCAATGACATCATCAAAAACTATTTCATCTGTCACTCTATAGACAATGGATAGGTCAATATGTATGTCATAGTTTAAGTTACTCAAAAAGATCCTTTAACTGTGAGTACTATGCCAACATTAAAACCACTATTATTTCAAAACAGCCTACAGCAGACACAAAAGTGCCACCCCTATAAAAGTGCTGCATGGTGTGGACCACTCCCACTTCCTTCCTCTAGCTATGCCACTGGATAGAAATGCTTGGTGGGTAGGAATTCTAGCTGGATGGTACTGAGAAAAAATCTTAGATCTTCATATACAGTTATTTGCAATTAATTTTTTTTACAGTCAAGTTTTGCAGGACTCTGAGTAAGATTTTGTGAACATTTGTCTATATGTCTGTATATACACTAAAGATAAAAAAGTTTTGGGAAACCTTGCATTTTCTTAAATGAAACAATAATTAAAACCACTATTATTTCAAAACAGCCTACAGCAGACACAAAAGTGCCACCCCTATAAAAGTGCTGCATGGTGTGGACCACTCCCACTTCCTTCCTCTAGCTATGCCACTGGATAGAAATGCTTGGTGGGTAGGAATTCTAGCTGGATGGTACTGAGAAAAAATCTTAGATCTTCATATACAGTAATTTGCAATTAATTTTTTTTACAGTCAAGTTTTGCAGGACTCTGAGTAAGATTTTGTGAACATTTGTCTATATGTCTGTATATACACTACAGATAAAAAAGTTTTGGGAAACCTTGCATTTTCTTAAATGAAACAATAAAAGAACATTAATTAAGACAAGATAAGGATTGATTTATATTTTTGAAGATCAAATTTGACTGGAAAGCAAAAGGCCAGAAGGAAGTTGCACAAGTGAGATAGAAGAAACTTAGCACAGAACTTATGATTACATTTAACAATTTCAACAGTAAAATGATGAGACCTAGTTACTGTGCTTAAAGAAAAAGGTTTTGTAAAGTCCAGGTACCAAAGAGGAAAACTCATCATTAAAATTACCATAAAATATTTATAGAAAAAGTACAGGGAAACTAGGTTATGATAGTGGGAACTGAATACTTTGTTTGATCCATAAGGGTAATTTTTTTTTCACTTTGTATTCTACCTACATGGATGAAATAAAGGATTAGATTCAAAATTTCAAGAAATTAAGAAGACAGACACCTGAAGAAGTTCGAGGAGAGAAATGGCTGAAACGTTGTGAGGGTTATCCTCACAACGTTTCAGCCATTTCTCTCCAAGAAGAAGAGAATGTTTATCTGAATTGTAAAGCTTATATAATAATTTTATTTTTTACTAATTTAATTTACAAAATGTGTTTATAATCCCATTTGAGTAATGATGAAATATATATATATATAGTTAGTTTTTATTTAATAAGTAATTAAATTTTGTTTTTTTACTGTAAGATGCACTATTCTCTCTCTCTCTGTATATATATACACCATGAGGCACCAACAAGCATGCTTAGATCACGTGACTACCGGATGTGATGGTCACGTGGTCGGAAGTGGCAGTTGCCAACAGAAGGCAGCACCATTATAGAGATTAGCTACACATCAACGAAGGCCGAAGATTGAGCGACGTGCGAAAAATCCATTCCTTCAATTTGTTTTTTTTTTTTTTTAGTTTTTTGAAAAAGAAGAAAATTACAGAACCCATCATCATGTCCGACATTTCGTCAAATGATTGGAGAAGTCCCACCTTTCGTAACCGGGTGGTTGGACAAATGTAAGTTTTAGAAACATTTTCTCAAGTGGTGGGGAAATATTTATTTTCACACCGTGCGTCGATCGAGCAAGAAAGGAAAAAAAAAAACCCCGAAAAACTCGATTCAACGCGAGGGGGAGGGGGTGAGAAAAAGTGAAATTAAAAGCAATATTATTATTATTATACATCCTGATTTGTTTTCTTGATTTCGGGATTTTAAAATGTTTTTTTTTTTTTTTGGTTGATCAAAATATTTAACGAATATATATATATATATATATTTTTAAGTCTCTCAGACGATTCTTCATTTTTTAGGTTTCAGGGAAAAAAATCCGATGCTAATTTTTATTTTTTTTAATTTTTAAAGTAAAATAAAATTTTTTTTTTTTTGTCCCACTGATCATTATTAGTTTTTTTTTCTTAATCATTTTTATTTACATTTTTAGTTTGTTTGTTTTTTTAAAAAATATATCTTAATAATCTTATTCTTATTTCTGGAATGAATAATTCCTGGCTTCGTGTTTTTTTTTTTTTTTTTACGTTTTTACATGAAAAAAATTCTCGACATAAAATCAGATAGAAATCTTTTTTTTTTTGTCAGGAAATACTCCCTTTTTGTGTCTAAAAAAATGACAGAAAAACTATTTCTTTTTCTTAAAAACCGATTATATTTTTTAAATGTTTACTCCCGTTATGAAAAAAAGGAAGCAAAAGTAAAACATTGTTTTCAATGTGATGACAGAATTAATTATGAATACATTTATTATTTTTAATTAATAAACATTAATTTGGGTAAAAAAAAAAATAATTTCAGCTTCATAAAATTGTGTAGCTGTGATTATTTTTAATAAATCATTCATTTGATAAGTTATCAATACAAAAAAAATGTTTAGTCTCTTCATCAACGAAACATTTGTTTTGTTTGTATTTGAAACTTAATGAAAAGATAAAACTAGTCAAGTAAATCATTTTTTAAATTTTATTTATTTGCTTACAAATTTATTTGCTTTATTCATTAAAAAATACCTGTTACCTTCATTACTAAAAATTGCATGTTTTTGTACCTTGATTTTTTTTTTTATCATCCAGTCATTTTCAATCAAAAATGAGAAAAAAAAATGTCGAAATTTAAGAATTAACAATTCAAAGCAATAAAAACATGACGTCTGAATCCATGAAAAAATATTTTTGTTTGAGTTTGACATTTGTCATAAAAAGCAAATAAAAACATTGTATTTCCTCAAATTCAAATAAACGAATTTATCTAAAATTTATAAAAAAAATGATGCTTTTTATTTAAATCCTAGTCTGGCACAAGAACATGTGAGACAAGATTCAGTTGTAAATTCTTTAAATTCTAAATGCTAATGGGTTCGAAAGGCTGGTGTTAACCATTGTTCCACAGTAAGGCGATCAAAATATGCTTTTTTGTTTTCTCTCTGCAGGAAATGAGATTTTTTTTCTGATTTACACACTTCTTTTTTGTTTTTGTTTTTTTGCATTAAAAAAACAAAAATATATTTGAAAGTGACATCAGCTCTACTTATAGTCCCTTCCCACAAAAAAAAAAAATACTGAGTGTAAAAATACTTGGTTTTCATTTGTAAATAATTTGAATAATTTATTTTTTGTATATAGAGATTTTTTCTTTCACTCAGCTTCAAATTTACTCCGATTCCTTTATTAAAAAAAAAAAAAAAAAAAAAAAAAAAGCCACATTTTAATTTACGATCTCACAACAAATATAATTTGATTTGGATTTTTGTGCTTTATCGTTTATCTGAATTTCTAGGATGAGGAGGAGTTATTATCATTTATTCACATTGAATACAAACGAGGACAATAAGTCCAATCCAAATGTAATAATTTGTAAATAAATTGAGGTATTGTTGATTTTTAAGGTCCTGAACAATTTCTGATTACTAAATACTGAATTACCTCCCATACTTTTCCTTACCTTGCCTCATATTCTAGAGAATTTGGAAATTGAAATTATATGCATAGTCAAACTTTGAAAAAACAATATTCGTTAATATTTTCCCCTGTAGATGAAGAAGTAGTTGTTAATACTTGAAATAAATTACATTCCAATTTCGGACATTATCATTTTATTTCTGATGCACGACTTTTAAAATTTAAAAAAGGTGAGCTTTATGAGGCTAGGTAAAGTAATGTTGTGGTGTAATTCTGTTTGGTATGCATAAATTGTTATGGCTGTTAAAATGATGCCTGCGGTATTTATAGTGTAGTTTATTTTGAATTCTCATCCCTGGGGCAACTAATTCTCTATCTGACACCTTATACTTCTATGATGTCTCCTTTAAGAGATTAATCTTCTGTGTGCCGTGTCCCTTCAGGACATGGGTGATCATGGTTCTCCACAACTTCCTGTTTTATAGGCTATGTGTTGTTTTCCTCTGTTCCTCTCCTTGTCTTTATATCCTGTCTCTGTCAAATTTCCCAGGCCCTCTTTCCTCATTATGTGCCCTAGAAATTTCAACTCTTTCTGATGCTATATATAAGTGTCTGTTTTGTTTCCATTTTCTTTAAAACTTCATTGTTGCTCACATGTTCAGCCCATGGTATCCTCAGCATCCTTCTGCAGAACTACATTTCTGTCGCTTCAAATCTCTTCTCCATCTGTTATGAGATAGTCCATATACAAGTACCGATATTACATAACAGTTCAGTACTCTTCTTTTTTTTCTTTTTTTTTTTTTTTTGCAATGAAATGTTCTTGTTTCTTAATACTTAGGCCAATGTTTTGAAAACATTTTTCACTATTCCAATGTGCCATCATATTTCAGTGACACATTTTCCATCCTCTGTTAAAACACTTCCTAGATACTTAAATTTTTTTATTTGTTTAACTTTAGTATCTCCAATTTCTAATTCACATGTTAAGCTGTTTCCTATGCTGGCAACCATACATTCTGTCTTTCATTGATGTTTAGTCCTTTCTTCTCACTTTCCTTTACTACGTTCCGTAAGAGTTCTAATTTTGTAGGAGTTCTTAACATCTAATTGTTAAGGTTGTGGTCACCAATAATGAATCTTGGTAGGATTTCAAATTCTCTCAGGATGACCTCACTGAAAGGTTGAATAAATCTGGTGAGAAGACACACCCATTTCTATTTTTGTGTATTTACTGAATTCATTTTTTTAATATCCTTCCCAATTTAATCAAGTTTACCTAGCAGTCTTTTTGTTATATATCTTGTCAAACACTTTTGTAAAATTTATAATAACTATAATCACTACTAAAAATTTAATGAATTATTCTCCTTTATTCAATTTTAGCCAATATCCTCCTGGCATTAGTTTAAACTTTTACCAACATTTATATCTAAGCAATAATTATAAACTGTCATTTTGAAGGTGAAAATTTAACTCAAATATGTTAGAAATTTTCCAAGTTTCTGTTTAAAATCCTGAAAATACATACTTTCAGGTCACAATATATGAGGAAAAAGGTGTCATTTTAAACTGACATTATGTAAACGTGAATTAAAATTGCATCTTTACTAAATCAGTTTACCTTATATATTTAATTTATTAGTAATTTATACGATTGCATGATTTTGAAATTTTTTTTTATTTCAGTGATAAAGCCTTGCACCAGTCGGGCTCTAAGATTACTAAAACAAGTGTTGAAATGGAAAATCATTTATATCAGAAGGCAAAATCAAGGGTAGGCAACATTTTCATTTTTTTTTTTTTCTATTTTTGAGAGGTTAGGGCAAATCTTTCCCATACATTTGCTGTTACAAAATGCATTATATGGAACATTTCCTTCGACAATGAGGATGAGTTCTTGTCAAGAAATTAAAGAAAAAACTGATTAAAGAAAATATATATATATATATATTTTGAACGATAAAAATTATTAAAAAAATTAATTAAAATCTTCAGACATACTGGGTTGTAGATTAATATTCTTATGTTTTTATTATTATTATTATTTCATTTAGATTCCTCGACTAGTTTCGGCCAACATGGCCATCATCAGGAGAAAAAAATGTTTCTGCTTGCTTGTAGCAGTAAACTACAGAAATGAATCTAAATGAAATAATAATAATAAAAACATAAGAATATTAATCTACAACCCAGTATGTCTGAAGATTTTAATTAATTTTTTTAATAATTTTTATTGCTCAAAATATATATATATATATATATATATATATATATATAAAATTTCTTATATTGATGAATAAATATGTTATTAATCAGGAATACTGCAGAGCATTTTATTATCAATTTTAATGTTCACTTTATGATGCCAATGTTGTAATAAATAATTAAATTTAGAATAGGACCTTTGTTTCTTGTATGATTGTGGGGGTTGCATTCATGTCTGAATAATTGCTACTAAAATTTAAAAAAATTTAATTAAAAGAAATGCTGTGTTAAAAGAAAGTTAGAATTATCATTTAAATTCCAGCAAAAGTATTTTGTGGATTTGCATTTCTATAAATTGTCAGCCATGAAAATTATTTCAAACCGTTTATTGATTTTTAAGATACGCCTGGATTTATATCAGTGGCAGCATTTTAAGACTCAGTTTGACAAGCCTTTTATGATTACATTGCATTTGTATTTATTGCTAAAATATTAGATAAGATCTTTAAGTGAAGCTGTTAAAATGTAGAATGTATATATAAAAAAATTATTTCAAGAAGAAGAATTTATGGGGCTAGAAATGAAAATAGTAAAAGATTAAAAACAAAAGATTCTGAAGTTTAACTGGAAAAGTCTTTGAACAAATGAAGAAGAAACTCTGATCTTATAGAAGATTGTATTCTTCTTATCAGTTCAACTCTGATTATAATCTTCTTTGGGGACTTGAAGCTTGAATGTGCATTTAATTCTTTATTGTAGTGTCTAACATATATCAATGTGAAAATTGTAATTGATAAATTCATTACTCTATCTTCTCCCCCAAGCTATGAGTTAAATAGCAGGATAGACTGAGTTCTCTATTCTTGGGTGGCAACCAATCTAAGAGAAGGAAAACTCTGAATTCCAAACTTTGGAGAAAGCAATAGGAAACAAATTTTTCCAAAGATAGCATGGCAGTTCACAGATAAAGAAAAAGATTATCTGTGGAGAGTCCTGATCATTCCTGTCCTTAAGGGACATGACATTAGATAAAAGATAGAGAAACTAAAAAAAATCAGGTATGTTAATAAGATTGACTTTTTTTTTTTTTTTTTTCTTTTCAATTTCTTTTGGTGTTAATTGAAACTATCAACTGATGTCATCTTACACCATACACAGCATCCAAATGTCTATATTTTGGATATGTGATTGAGTGATAGCAACTTTAGAATTATTGGTCTGCTTGTTTAAAAAATAAATAAATAAATAAAATGGAGTTGTGACTCATTTTTATTGATTAGCATTTGTTAGACCATCCTTTATTTGTAATATTCACAAGAATCAAAAAATTTTTTTTTTTTTTAATTTCAGTGGGAATCCTGTTCATATATAAATACAGTGTCAAATTGAACCCTGTTTTTCTTTCTTTTTAAAAGAGTTATCTTTACCTTGTTTTTATTTACAAATGCCAAATTTGAAATTTTACCCAAATAAATTAAAAAATTTTTTTTTTTTTCTAAACATAGGTATATATTTTCCTTTTTGTCTTTGACTTTATTACAAAAAGGCATTTGCACAAATATAAGGAGATAAATATTTATTATCTGAAATGAATCCTACCATTAACAATTTTTCTCCGACAATACTTAATGTTATGCCAATATATATATATATATATATATATATATATATATATATATATATATATATATATATATATATATATATAAATTTAGGGTGTATGGTAAAGTTTTGCAATATGGTTCATGATATTATTTGAAGACATCATTGTAGGTAAAGGCATAATGCAAATGCCGTATAAATTTGTTCAAATAGGAAGATAACAGTGACAAACGCCTAGCATGCACACATTTTCTTTTTTGTTTTTTTTGCAAAACAGATTTATCTTAAATGAAGAATAAAATATATACATTTTTATGCGATATATTTTAAGAAAATATGAAAACTAAGCGATTGTTTAACAAACATCTTAAAATTGTAAAAGTTAATCGAGTTTGGCATTTAAGATAAATATTTATTATCTCCCTTTGTACTTGGGATCCCTATAATAAAGCCAAAAATGAAGATACATTAATTAGTTTTGCAATAAATTTGTTTAATAATGAGGAACATCCTAAACTAGAAAAAAAAACAATAGTATGCTGTTATCAATGACACAAGCACAGTTTTAAATTTGATATTTGTAAATAAAAATAAGGTAAAGATAGCTTTAAAAAATCCAGATATTGATTTGACATTGGGTTTGTATTATGAACAGGAACTCCCTTCTAAAATTATAAAAATATATATATTTTTTGGATTATTTTCTTTTTTTAAAGTAATTTTAGATGGGGAGGTCCTGTTCATAATATAAATAAAGTGTTAGATTGGTCCCTGATTTTTAAAGAGTTATCTTCTGAAAGGATGAAAAAATCCATATTTTTCTATTTTGACAAACATTGCAAGTAACGGAAGGTCTAATGAATACTATGTGACAAAAATCAGTCGTCAAAAAACTTTTCTCTATTTTTTCGTTTTTCATGAGAAGACCATTCTTCCCTCAGCATTGCTACATCTTTTTTCCATCATGCAAACTTGCTATTTGATATATAAAGATATCTATACGAGGATAGATAGGTTTTTCGTGGTGGCTATTAAAAATAGCTGATTTTTTTGAATTTGCTACATCTCTGTTCATCAATAGCCTTCTGCTAAGTTTATTTTTTTATCATATGTTCATCAACCATATTAACTGTTTCACATGTTTTCTGCTACAATTGACTTGATCATCTGTTTTACCACTAGAGTTTATGATTTTAATCTTTCAACCAATCCTCAATTGAGTTCAACAAGCTGTAGTTTGCAGCTGTATGCTAGCAACAAAAGCTGAACAACCATTTTCAAATGGCATTTTTGGAGCCATCCAAAGAATGCTGTAAAAAAATGGCTACCTGCTAACTCAGTATATTGAGCATTATTCTACATAAATATTTGAAATGTGAATTTTGTATTTTTTTTATCTTGTAATTAACATAATTAAAAATTTTGAATTTATTGATGAATTTTCAGTAGAGTGCCAGTAGATTTTCAATTCTTGTTTATTCATGTAGATGGTCAGTGCCCTTGACGGGAGAATTTATAGCAATTTGTTGTACGTTTACGAAATTTGACAGCAAATTAACCAAATCTTGAAAGAATTAGATTACATTATACATTCTCTAAAAACTTGAGAGCAAAGAGATACTTTATACTGATGCAATGATGCTTTAACGATTTTGGTTAGTGCTCCAAAAGAAATGCCTGGAAATAAGAATTATCTCCCTTTAAACGGATGACAATTTTGTTTGGTAGAAAGACTTGCCTTAATTTTTGTTTTTTAAACAACTTCCATTTTTTTTGAATGGCTTAAAACAATATGCATATGACTATATTTAAAGCAATTTAAAAAAAAAAATTTTTCAGGACGAATACATGGAGTTACTGGCCAAACTGATCATCCATGTTTCCGAACTGAGTAAGTATTACGTTTTTATTTTTCTGCTCTTTGTGTATTGCAAATTTACACTTGCAAACCTCTAAAAATGCAAGAATAAATTGACAATTCTTTCAAGATTTTTTTCTTTTACATTTTCAAGTATGTATAAATAGGCCATAAAATCTATACGAAGTTTGATATATTTGGCAAATTGGAAAACTATTTTATTGACTTGATTAAACATTTTGCCGTCATCAGATAGGCTTCCACAGATCAGAATGAAAGAAATGCGTTTGTCAAATTTATCATTTTCATGTATGCAATTTTATGATATTTAAATTTTTAAGGATTTTTTGCTCTATTCATTTTCACTCAAGTTGAAAATTTAGAAAGGCATAAATTGTGTTTATCATAATTGTTATAGATACAAAATTATGAAACTTTTTATTTTCTCTAGTAGGAACAAATAATATATTATCTCAATTATATAGATGCAACATTGAAAATTGAATTATCAAATAAACAAAATGAAAATTTAGCTTGCTATATGACAAGATTGCTATTTTAATGTCTATATCTGTATATAAAAAGGTCTTTTTATTAGATTATTTTTGACTGGTTGAATAACAACTTGTAAATGCTTGCTACAGTTGGTAGTGTATAAGCTGAGCTGTTAATTCAGATTTCTATCTTTTTCTCTCCTAAAATAATGCTTAACCACTGCCATCAGGTTGTCAAGTTCAGAGAATCTAGACCAATTTGAGCCACATTTTGAATCCTTAATCTGTTGATATATGGCATATGGGCTTGTATACATAACAAAAATAGTTTTTATCCTTTTGATCACCCATATTTCAACCATCAAATTACATTTTTTTTTAGTTAATTTTTCACAAAAAATGTTTGCTTTTGCACTGAAAACCTAAATAACATAGCAAGTCCAAATTAAATAAATTTTATATTTATTTCACTTAAATAAGCTAAAATTATTCCAAATGTAAAAAGCAAAAATTTCTTAAGCTAACTATAGCAGAGTGAACCGAAACGAACAAAATTTTTACTCCCACTGGGACAGTGAGATTTGAGATAGGCCTCCAGTTTTGGGTAGGAGTTGCATTATGACTTGGCCTTTAGTAAAGAATGCCATGTCAGGCAATCAACAGAAATCAGCTACAAAAATATTTTGAACATTGAATGGGGCATAACTCATGCAATGTACATAATTTCAATGTGTGAATACAGGTATACCTCAGCTTACGTTGTTTCGAGTATGTCATTTGTCATAGAAAAATATATGGTAAAATAAAAATCAGGTTTTTTTTATTCGACCATACGTCTGTCCGCCACAAATACTGAAGTCGGAATCTCACTAGAAAAGCGTTAAAAGCACATCAAATCTGGTTACTGTACAATAAATAAGAATAAAAGTCTATAAAATCAGATTAAAATACGTACATTTACTGTAAATGTTAATATAATCATCATAAATCCTAGAGAGTGAAATATGAAAACGTCTGTGACTCTTTGTTGTCGTCTTATTTAGCAGTCTTTAAGAGCTCAACATTGGAGTTTTCCATGGTAGTTCTAATATCTATCGTTTGGTGTTATCGTCAGCACCACTTGAAAACCTGTGAAATTGAAATTTGCTTTAGTTTAGGCATACGCACGGTATACGTCTGCTTACCGCCTACTCTCTCATTCTCATTCATTTATGACTTTATATTTTGCCCCAATGGCTCCAAAGAAAATTCCTAATGCAAGTGCTAAGCGTCGTGCTTTAACGCTGGATGATAAACTTACTATGATAAAACGCCATAAAAAAGGGGAAAAGGTTATATCGATAGTTCGATCTTTTGGAATGAGTTGGGCAACTGTATCGACGATTGTTCACAATAAGGATAAGATTTTGGTACATATCAAATCTGATTCCCGAGGGATGAAGAATACTGTTATCAATAAGAAAAGATGAAAAATCTTTGAAGAGATGGAACAACTTCTTTCTCTTTGGATTGATAGGTTGAATCATCAGCGTGCAGCTATTAGTCAAGAAATTATTCAAGCGAAAACGTTGTCTTTGTTTGAGGACCTGAACAAAAAATAACCAGATGAGAAAGATGTAGATTCAAGGCTGACTTATGAGATTTAAACAACAAAGAAGTTATCACTCTATTAAGAAGCAAGGTGAAAGTGCATCAGCTGACAAACAAGCAGCAGCTGATTTTCCTAAAGCATTTGCTAAGATCATCGAAGAAAACAGGTTTCTTCCTGAACTGATTTTTAACGTTGACGAAACTGGGTTATATTGCAAAAAAAATGGCCAGACCGTTCTTCCATTGCTAATGCTAAGTGTAAGGCTATATTGCAGATAAGTTATTTTATTCAGAATACTGTACATACATATCATAAATACTGTAATATGCAATGGGGAGGGCTTATTTCGGCTTAAGTCAAAAAACGACTTTAGTCATGACATATGGAACCAATTAACGGCGTAGGGTGAAGTCTACCTGTATACAGTTTTCAAATAAAATCGTAGAGAACCAATATTTAATTGCAATATTGATTCCTTAAAGATCAATCAAGGTAAAAAAAAAAAAAAAGTATTGAAAAAAAATCTTTATTGGTGGTTTCTTTATTGCATACAGGAATGAAATATTTTCTGACTTGAAGACATTTAAAGTGTTTAAATTTATTTAGGAAGAAGGAAAATTCACATTTTATATATACGAGTTTTGCACAAATATTTGAGGCCAGTGATATTTTTTCATTTGTGACCAAACTTTTATTTTGGTAATTTAATCAGAATTGGAAAAATACATATCTTTGAAACTTTAAAAATATCCAAGATTATTCATATTTTTGTTGTCATCTAATGACATATTGAATTTTTAAATTTTTATTCTTTTGTTCTTGTTCTTGAATAAAAAATAAAAAAATAAGGCCAGTGATGACCATGAAGAATTAACAAATGTTGTGACCCAATTTATTATTAAATGCCAAGAATGAATGATTGTTTCCTGTTGATCTTCTGATTGAATTTTAATTGCCATAAAATGAGATATTTTAGCAAGCATCACATCAATCTAAGTATAAGGAACTTTGGAACACAAAAGAAAAAAAAACAAACATTTAGAATGTTTTAACCTTTAACTCTCTGCATTATTAATATTACTTCCTTTCCACTGAATTCTTTTTCGAGGCCTCTCAATTGCAGTCTCTTTATTGTTAATTTCACTCAAAGTTGTTTCCTGTTGCCATTGCAGGATATGACAACACAACTATAGAATTCAAAGACAATATTGTTTCAGGATTAGCCACCTTCAGTGGCAGGATACATTTTTTGTACAGTAAAATGTAACTACTCTGCTTTTTCTCCCAATGGTACTAATGGTAAAAATGATACTGTAGTTAAGGTTGAAAAATTAAAAAACAATGAAAAACTGTTGGAAGAAAAGATATTAATTGTTGGACAATGTTTTCAAAGAATAAACTCTGACAGGTGAATATATTTCTGGTAAGATATTGGGTAGATTTGAGAAAGCTACTGACAAGTAAAATTATTATAATGTTAAATATAATTCCAATGACAATGATGGCTGAATTTAGTGAATAGAAACCAGTGTCTGGTGAAGAAATGCCAGTGTTACTTAACAACTCGGATAAAGTGAAGGTCTGCAAATAAAAATCAATTTAAAAACTATATTGATAATGGTGTATTTGATTAGAGAATCAAGGTTAGAATGCAATGTCTGTAAGATGATTTGTATATGAAAATGTAAAAGACAGTGAAGCCATTCTTGTATCAAAAGGCTATGAGAAAAATACTACGAATTTACGCAAAGCTTCCGCAACTTGTTTCAAGGAGCCAATTTGTGTTGCGCATTCTTTAACATTTTAACCCTTTCTTCGCATGTCACACTGTAAATATGAAAAACTTTAGATTTACAAGATAACAAAACTGAGAAATGTGTTGTTTACACAATTTCTTGTCTTAATTCCACAACAGTAGCAAGCTTGAAGGAATGATTTTCATTAGGTTTTTACAGGTTTGTGTTTGAAAAGTTTTATCATTTATAATTAAGAAATCTATTTTGGATTGGTAACTCTTCATCAGCATCTTTCTAAATATGTGGTCTGTAAAATATGATTTTTGCAAATGACAATTGATCAGCTTCTATATGTGTCTTCCTTATCACCTCTTGTTATTTGTTGCAAACTTGTGAATTGTCAGGAAAATAGCCATAGGTCATTAATTGGTCAACTAAATTGTTTAGCTGCTAGCACTTGAACATCAAGAATCGTCTTTGATGATTTGAATTTGACTCTGCTTTCTACAAGAGAATTACTAGAGAGGATCTGTTAAAATTGAATAAATTAATCAGCAGAGTGACCCATAATTAAGCTTTTTTTTTTTCTCCTTTACTTCTAAGAATACAACACATAAAATCTGGTTAGCTTGAATGCTTCTCTGATACAAACTTTGGTCAACTTCTGATGGAATCTCTTAAGGAGAGGCTCATGGTAGGGATATTTTTTCTTCTTTTAAGGGCTCTCAAAATCTACATTGTCATGTTGGCGAAAATTCATCTTTATCTGCAGCATTTTCTTCCTGTAAGTGAATTTTGAGATAAATATTAATAGATGGATTAAGGGTTGGTGGATCCAGATCCATATTGATTAGATAGGTCTCATTGCAGATGGATGATTTAGACAAGTGATTTCTTTCGCATTCTTTTTGTTATAGACTTGAATTTTGCAAGGGAAAAATAATCAATTAGTATCACTGTCTTTAATAAATCACCAATACTTTATTAAATCAGTGAAACAGTCTCATATCAATCATGACCAACTGCTAAGCATGTTACATCTTAATGACTTATCATTGTGTTGTATTCCAGCATTAACCTAGCTTATTGATAAAATAACTACTATTTGAATGATGGATTCAATATTAGGAAGTATTGAATTCAAATATATACTATGATTCAAAAATATCCATACAAGCTTATATCATTATCATCAGTCTCATGACCAGGTGTGATTGTAGAGACACTGCTGCTAAGCAAGTGACCAGCTCCCTCTACATATCTTGCTAGATATTCATTCATGTTGAGTAAACATGGTAGGACCCATAACTCACCAGGACGAGCCACAGCCTGTCCTCTAACTTTAAGGCTCACCATGCTCACAGACATGTTGATTTTATTGGCAGAACCCTCCACCCTGGCCATTTACTTTAGTCTAGGAAATCTCTGCCCAGCAACATCATGGTATCACCACCTTTTATATATTGCCAGTAATTCATTCCATGTTTCAGATTTAGCATGAAGCTGGTTAAAATTTGCTGTATTGACTGTCGTGGCTGAACTCCTCACTAGTGAAAACCTTAGAACCACTACACATAAAGCTGCCCACATAGTTTGGTGTCAGATGATAAACTAAGGTGTTTTTTTTTCTTTTTGTCGGACAGCAAGGTAAATGGATTGTTGTCAAATATAAAAATTATTATAATTATAAAAACTCTTAAAGAACATATTAGAAAGTTATATATGTATGTATGTCAGGAAGTAGACTTCCTGATGTTATCGGTCTGGAGGGGGGGGGCAATCCCAGCGTGCGGCACCTTTGAAAAGTGCCTGAAAACCATACCACAGATTGACTCAAGCATTGTAAGTGAAATTGGGTAGATAGAACCCTTGGGGGTCGTTGATAGCTGTGCTAGCGCAAAGTCACAAGTCATCGTGAATGAGGGTTTCAGGGCTTGTTCAGATTGTTGATCATGCTAGATAACTTGTTTTCTCCCAGAAACTGTAACTAAGGTCGGCTCAGCATAGTTGCAGTATAAACCACAGGTTGGCTCTATGGGTGTTGAACAAACACAAATGTGCCTGAGTGAGTGTCTGCAATAGGGATTGGCTAGCTGTCCTAATAAACAGGTATGTTCAAATACGAGTTGCCAGCTATTTTATATATATATATATATATATATATATATATACACACACACACACACACACACACACACACACACACAGAGGTTAGAAAAGAATGAATAGAGTACAATTCCAATGATCATAACATTTCATTTAAAAGAGGGCTCAATACAAAGTAGAGCAATATTATTTATTCTGGGATATTACATTGAAAAACATGTCAAAATCGCTACACAATTGCAGTTGTGATAAGATGTGTTGATACATCGAAACACGACTGCAGTTGTGTAATGATTTTAACATATTTTTCAATGTAATATCCTAAAATAAAATGTATGTATGTATGTATGTATGTATGTATGTATGTATGTATGTATGTATGTATGTATGTATGTATGTATGTATGTATGTATGTATGTATGTATGTATGTATGTATGTATGTATGTATGTATGTATGTATGTATGTATGTATGTATGTATGTATGTATGTATGTATGTATGTATGTATGTATGTATGTATGTATGTATGTATGTATGTATGTATGTATGTATGTATGTATGTATGTATGTATGTATGTATGTATGTATGTATGTATGTATGTATGTATGTATGTATGTATGTATGTATGTATGTATGTATGTATGTATGTATGTATGTATGTATGTATGTATGTATGTATGTATGTATGTATGTATGTATGTATGTATGTATGTATGTATGTATGTATGTATGTATGTATGTATGTATGTATGTATGTATGTATGTATGTATGTATGTATGTATGTATGTATGTATGTATGTATGTATGTATGTATGTATGTATGTATGTATGTATGTATGTATGTATGTATGTATGTATGTATGTATGTATGTATGTATGTATGTATGTATGTATGTATGTATGTATGTATGTATGTATGTATGTATGTATGTATGTATGTATGTATGTATGTATGTATGTATGTATGTATGTATGTATGTATGTATGTATGTATGTATGTATGTATGTATGTATGTATGTATGTATGTATGTATGCATGCATGCATGCATGCATGCATGCATGCAATTGTTGTTGCTAAAAATCTGTTTAAATGTTAAATAATAACAAATAATTGACTCTACAGAATAACAGGGAAAGTAAGCATTAGGATTTGAAAGTAAATCCTCTTCCTGAAAACTTGTTAAAACATAAATAAAGCATTGTGATTTGTAACAATATATAAGTTAGCTAATATAATATAATATATATATGTATATATATATATATATATATATATATATATATATATATATATATGAGAGAGGAGGGTGGTTTAACAGAAAAACCAACTTTTTCGTTTTCATTTTAACACCATGAAACCGCATCAAAATTTTTTACGAAACCTAAATCGTTCAGTTTTTTAAGTGCTATTACTACTGAGTGTTTACCAAAGAAACACTATTGAAAAAGACTTTCAGATGTTGATAAAATTAAATTTTATCAACATTTATACCATTGTAAGAGAAAAAGATTGAGCAAAAATGTTAAAAAAAACATTTAATTGACTAGTTTTAGGAAATAAATGTGAAATCTATTTGTTTACAAAAGAAATGAAGAAAAAAAGGAAATACGGCATGATGATTTGTTTCAGTTTTCAAGAAAAAAAAACTTTTTGTGGTAAAAATTAGGTTAACAAAAAGATAGTAAAAATAAAAAAAATGGTTGCCAGTTTCATCTTAATGTTAAATTTTATGGATTTTTTAATTTTTTTTGCAAGGGTTCTTTAGTAAACCAGTACACTAATCACGAAATAAAAGTTGTTGTAAACAAGAAAAATGAATGAAGATATATATATATATATATATATTTGTTTTTTATCTAGGGAGTGCACCTAAATTAGATAATAAGAATAAATAAAATAGTTTTTAATTTCACTTTTAAATTTTGTGTATATTTCCAGATATGTGAGTCTTTAGTGTAAAATTGTTTTCTACAAATAAAATTATGTTTCTATCCAGCGCATACACCTAAAACTAGATATTAAAAAAAATAAAGTGAGTTTTAATCTGTTTTAAAATGTCTATATTTTCAAAACTGCAAGTCATTTCATTTTTTTTTTAAACCCAAAGTAAAAATCATTCATTTTTTTTTTTTTTAGCTACTTTTTTTTTTTTTTTTTGTCAGTGTCAGACAGTAGTTTCAATAATTTGAAAGTTGTTTTTTTTTTTTTTTTTTTTTTTTTTGCTTACTTTATAATTTTTGTAAGAATTCACTTCCTTGGAGCAGAGAAGAAATGGTTATAGTTTAATGTGTCTTCTAATTGAGTGTACAATTTCAAGAATATTGATTAAAAAGTGTTCACTTGGATTTTGCGGAACAAAGTAACTTATAAAATTTATTATTACAAAAAAAAAGGAAATCATATTTTGCATTTTCGGTTGGTCATTAAAAACCAAATCTAAAACCGTGATATCAAGGGGAAAAAAATGGAAGCCGAAACATAAATTGCCAAACCGATCAACTCTCTATATATATATATATATATATATATAAACTAAGAGAAGTCAATGCACAATTATGATTCATTATGAACACAACATTGAATCAGAATTCTATTCTGCATTGCAAGCCTCTTGTTACTCTATTGCTATTTCCATGGCAAATGTTCCAACAAGCTACATAGCTTAATTCTGCCAGCCCTGCTTTTCACAGATAAGGCCAGTCGTGCCATGCACACTTAAATAAATCATCCTCATTCCCCTTGTATTCCATGAGTAAGAAGGAAATTCCATTCAGACAGCTACTTCCAAAGAACAAAATCCCAAGAGGATGCTTCCCTGAACACTACAATCGTAACCTCCTTAAGTCTATGGTTAACCTTCCTACATATTTTCTTAAATAGCACTTGTTCCTTTCTTCCTTCTCTTATATGCAACAACCTCAATTAGTAATGCTCTGCCTTGAGTAGCTTAGGGGCCTTGTATTGAGTGAAAAATTAGTGTGAAAAAAAAAAGTGAGAGAATCATCATATCAATAAATTTCCTTACCTAATCTTTCCAAATCATAATTCCAATGCAGCAAAATTGAAAATCTTCATAGAACTGAAATTGATAGTAATCGCAGAAACTTAATATCACTAGAGAAGAATTTAGGAAAAAAACAACTCTTAAATCTGCATAGAATTCACCTTTTACATATGTTACACAAATTAAATGAAAAATATATATTTTTCTATTTTATCACAGAGCCAGACTGTCACCCCTATACTTTATCGTCAAAAGGATATGATAAAAAAATGCTTCTCAGATCTTTTTTTTTTTTAAACTAAAAATCACCCAAGAGCCACTCAATGTAGAAGGTTACTGAGAACATTGTCTGGATGTAAGACCAGATTTTGAGGATATGTAGGATAGATAACAGTTAATCCTAGATTTGAAGTGATTATGATTGTAGTAATCAAGATAACATCCTATCAGAAGTCTGTTGCACAAAATTGCAGTTCTCAGGAAGAAGCTGTCTGAGTAGAATTTCCTTCTAACCAATGAAATATGAAGGGAATGAGGATGATTCAATCCTGTGGATGCGGTCTGACAAGTCTTAGATGTAAATATGTCTGAATTGGTGGAATAAAAGAATGTAGATTGTCTGGACATTTTTTTTTTTTATCAGTATCACCCCAAGCAAGGCAGCATAACCACTAACATGTAAGGGGTTACAGGGTGTGGGGGGAATTAGAAACAGAAACATTAGTAATGAGTAAAAAGAGAAAAAAAGTAATCAAGAGGACAGTAGATAGTGATTGACATTGCATTTAAATTTTTGCAGATTAAAGTTGGCTGGAAAACATGGAACCATAAGGGAGTTCCTCAAGTGAGAAGAACGAGAAAAACTCTCAGCATATAAGGTTATGGCTACATCTAGCTAGCTCAACTGTAAATTTATGAGATCTCGCCACCAGCCTAGTATTGTACTTAAATTCATAAAGTCTAGGTACCATAGCAAAGTGCTCATCTGAACAGTTACCATGAAAGTATTTATAGAAGAGGCACAGAGAGGCAACCTTACGGCAGTGGGCAAGTGACTGAAGATCAGGACCAGTAATATTGCTGATTCTTCTTTGGATCTTATCAAAGAGCTCCAGGTAAATAGCAGGGGCACCGGAGCCTATCTGGCAGCAATATTCTAAGCCTGGATGAATGGTAAACATAGATATGTAAGATAGATTGTGGAGAGAAAAATTGTTTCTCCCGACACAGGGAACCAACTTTCTTGGTAGCTGACCTAACAACGGATTCAATTCATGTCGGGTGAGAACATTAGCGCAAGAAGGTGCAATAAATCACTTTCCTGGAGGATAGCATCAGCCATGCTGATGGAATGATTGCTATAGAAATAGTGATAGAGTAGCAATAGGCATCTGATGACTCGTCTGTAGGGAAGCGGTTGTAGGGTTGAAAATAATTCATCATCCAGAAGGCCATGTAAATGCTTTTGAATTTTGTCAAGGCTGGAAAGTGAGTATTTCATTCCAGTCCAGATATGGCAGTAATACTCTTTTCTTTTCTTTCTTTCATATCTGGCTCTTGTGAAACTAGAATATGACAAGAGGAGTCAGGTACTTTCTAGAACTGTACAAGGAACTGACCATGATGTTGTAAGCGTGGATGTTCGGGTGGTGTAATGAAGAACAGTTTGGGATTGGAAATTGGAGAGTTCTAATTCCAGTTGGGTTTGTTATATTCACTGATGCACAAATCCACCTCTTCTCCTTCCAGTTATTGATTAATTAGTAGGGCGTGTATCAATAAATCATTTCTTATCTCGAAAAAAGTCTTATAATCTAAAACTATTTTCTGGCCTTAAGTACTCTGCAAAAGGTTGATAAGCCATAAAAAACAAACAAATCAATCCAGCCTCTCTTTAATGATGGATCGTTCCACTTGGGATCTGGGATGTGCTTGAATTCCAATACACATACAAGGCAAGGAGCTTCATTGAGAGTATAAATATTCATCAGGACTGCAGACAATTCAGGGTCCAGCATACCATAAAGAGTACCTCATGAATTGTAAGACAGCCATCATATCTCCCTTTGGTCTATTTGAATAGAACTTGATGAACTTTTAAGACAGATAAAGTTGTTTTTATATTTTTTGATGATGGCTTCCCCATACAGAGAATAACATCCTGTTATCCACAAGCAAATGGAATGATTGGATGAGCATGTCATCATTGTTAGCACTCACCTTCTCATCATTTCTACCCAGCAAATCACGTTACTCTTTATAACTAGTAGTCATGCATTCTACAATTAGGAATAAATATTGAGGAAGATAATTTGAGGTGCTAATAAAAAAGAGAAGTTAAAAAAGGGCAAATGTTAAAATTTGATAAAAGCAAAAGTTATCCATTAATTGCTTACGTTCAGTGCCTCATGCTTATATTTCTAAAGATTTAAAAAATTGTGAATATGTTTGGTTATTAACAGCAGGCATCAAGAAGCATGATATGCAGGTCCTTACAAAGTGCTGAGTGACAATAATAAATGTTTCAATATTATTACATGATATCCAAAGCATGGTTTCAATTGATAGACAGGCAGCAATTCCAAAGTGTTCAAAATTTGTAGATGATTCAATGCCTAGCTCTAGTTGTCATCACCACCAAGTATGATAATTCTAAGGTGCAACAACATTGAATTCAGGTAAAACTGTTAAGTGCGTGTGTGTGTGTGTGGGGGGAAGACAACCTGTTATTTTTAGATTTATCAAACCCTGGGAGGAACTGTATTGTGCTTTTATTAATTATAGTACCTCACTCATTTAATAAATGGTACTGCAAAAACATTTGTGCGCACACACGCACATATATGGGATTTCTGTGTTTGGATTAATATTTAATTGCCAAACAAATTTGTTAGATTGCAAACAAGTCATGCCTGAAATACAATTTAGCCTTAATAAGGGTTGTTTCATTCTATAATTGCATATCAAGAATTAATGAGTGCTTCCTGTTTTTATAGCCTCCCACCAAATTTAATGGTGATTTGGTCAATTACAAGAAAACTGGGGTGAAAATCATCAAAGAAATATTTCTTAGCTTTTATCCTCAAATGTTGTAAAGCTGAAATCACTATAAAATTTTTATACAATTACTGTATATCTATGTGTATTTTATGGATGATAAATTTAATGTAAGAAAATGATCTGGTGTATTTGGAGTGCATTTACATTGGAAAATATTGGCCCCAAAATATGGAAGAGGAAGAGAGGACTCTTTTGACAATAGTGATATAATGTAATTGTTTTATTGTAATTCATGCTTGGAAGAAATGAATCAAGTTTTACATGATTAGAAAGTAAAATAAACAAAAAAGACATACTGATAAAGAGGTAATTGAAATTCTGGGGACACAATGAGGAAAGAGGGCTTGGAGAATAGTACATATTGAAGACAAGTGGGGCAGGAAAACTGAGTAACTTACCTAACAAGCTTGTATAAATGGATGTCAATTAGGGAATTGGAAAGACAGCAAAAAAAAAAAGCAGACTTTGTTAAGAGTTAGAAAGGACAAGAAGTTGTGGAGAGCTATGATTGCCTATGTTGTGCAAGGACACAGAACATAAAAGTAGTAGTAGTCATTAAAATATACACACAATATCCCCGGATCTTGTGCAGTGAAAATATTAGTTAATATTGTATAATGGGGGTGGCTAAACTGCAGCTTGCAAGCCACATGCAACTCTTTGACCTTTAATATGGGGCTTGTGGAACTATGTTGGCTGAGGTCCTTTTTTCATCACAGTTATTGTAAAACATAAAGAAGAAATATTACAAGCTTTATACTTATTTACTGAGAATGAATTGAAACGACATTGGATTAAAACGTAACTTTAATTTCAATGTAACAAAAACTTATAATATAGACAGAAACTTACGTGTAAATTTTGTTCAAGTCTTGCAGCTCTCAAATATCTGAACTTCATCATATGTGACTCTTACATTCAGCAAGTTTGGCCACTGCTATTGTACAATGATGAAAAATAAAAATGCCTAACTTTTTGTTAAACTTGTTAAATCTTGCATTCAGATAATCTATTCTTACATTTATAAAATTCTCTCTTGTTGAGACATTCGTTCACAGAATGTCACACCATATATGTAGGGACCCAAATTTAGCCAGTTGAATGTAAATAAATTGTCTTCGTACTAACAAATGATACTTCTTAATGAGATTGATAATTACACAATAGATAAATAAAAAGAAAGAATATCAACATTATTTATTTTAAACCACCTCTCACCTGGACTAGTTCTCTGGTTGACTCTTTCTCACCCACTACTCTTTAAAATCCACCTGTAAATACAGCAGTGCCATTTTAAAGACAAAGCTCAGCAATGAAGACTAGAGAAACTAATCAACCAAAATATGGTTCCTTTTTTAAAAAAAAAAAGGAAACTTGTAGTGTAAATATGTTAACTTTATTTTCAAAATTTGAACAGGTTTCTCAGATTTTTTGTTTGTTGTTTTTAAAATAAAAAACACTTTCCTTCAGAGTTAAAAACTAATCAGTAGCTGTGTCCAATATTTTCTTTATTGAAAATAAAATAATTGTCCATATTTTGTGTTTCTCATCAAAAGAATAATCCATTCAGAAGAATTAGAAAGGAAGAGAAAAAGAAAACCCCGACTTCTGCTCACATATTATCAGAGTAATAATGGCTATGCATTTTGACATTGTCTACCTACTTTTGTTCTATCACACTCTACTGGCTTTGCAAGTCATTTTGGTGTAACTTGTTTTTCACTTGTTGCGCTTAAGGGTTTGTGTGTCTGTCTGTTAATTAACAGAAAGGGGAGAGGAAGAAATTGAAAACTGATATTTGGAATTTCATCAAAAGAAACATTTACAAATCCAGTATAAAAATAAATAATAAATAGTGCCTGAATTGATAAACACAGATGAGACACAGACTGTGTGTTTTAAATGTTATTGCCAAAAAAGGCTGGTCATTTTTACTATTGTATATAAGAAAGCATAAGTCCTAAAAGTTTCAATCATAAAATTGCATAGAGTTACTCCCCCACCCCCGCCTGCTTTATTGCATTGGTAATTACCTATTAACTAAAGTGACATCAAAAAGTGAACTGGGCCATTAATTTATTCTTTATAATTACGATCTAGGCAGAACATTTCTCTGCTCAGTACAAGTTTAAGAGGGAGTGTTCAAGTGGTTAATTTGCCACATGTTAACTGTGTCAAAATATAAATGCACGTATATGTAATTGTATATTTAGGAAAATAATACCTATTCAAATTTGATATGTAGAAGAAACATGACCTATTGAACAGTTTGCTGTATAGTTTGTTGCATATGAATAGGAGTTCTACTGCTGATAATGCTGAATTTTGCTGTTGCCGATCACAAACTCTAACAGGTTATGGGCTCAGATCCCATTTATTATTTGATGTTGGCCAAAGTAAGTATCATCAATGCAATGTTATCCAGGTGATGAAAATTAGAAAGAGGGAGAAAACTGCACAGCTGGCTTATTGTCTGAACACAGGGCATCTTGGGTTATTTGTGATGCAAAAGATGATGATAGAGAAGGCATTGGAAATCTTGAGAGAACACTATCCAAAGAAAAATACAAAACCATTTCATTATAAGCAGAATTATCCTTTTGTTAGTAAAAAAAAACAACAAAAAAAAGTATTTCTATTTGTTAAGAGCAGCCAATATAGGCAATTGTACACTCCAGTCAAATCTCATGTAATAACCCAAATGTATAAAGTGATGATATATATGTTTGTGGACATGGTTGAATAGTTAGAACATCTGCTTTCCAACCATGAGACCCAGGTTGGAATCTCACCACGGTTGATTTGTGAGGGAGGCAACTTCTCAATGTTATCAGCCGAGGGAAATGCTCTCAACAAGCAGCACCATTGGAAAGTGCTTAAAAACCACACCACGGGTTGACCCTAGCCTTGTGAGTGAAATTGGGTAGACAGAACTGTTTGGAAACTGTCGATGGTTGTGCTAGCACAAAGATACAAATCACTGTGACTGAGGGTTTGAGTATACTGTCCATGTTCATACTGGTGATCACACCAGATTATGCGCTCTCTTCCAGAAACTGTAACTAAGGGGTATAATCCACAAGTGAACTCTGTGGGTGTGCCTGAGCAAGCATCTGCAATGGGTATTGGCTAGCTGTCCAATATATAATATAAGGGCAAAGACCATATTGAGAATGTTAGTTTACTCTACTGCTATCTACACAAGTTCAGTTTTGTTTATAATATTGATGTTTAAAGTCTAAAAATACGTTTCCAACTGCAACGACTTCCAAGTTTCATATTGTTTAAAACTTTTTTTTTTCTCTCTAAAGGATGTGATATGATTTTTATTTGAACAGAAGGGAGAGAAAATGTTTCTCTCGTTTACGATTATTCCAGCCTATCACAATTTTCCTTGTTTCACTTGGAACACTTTGCTTAAGTTGTTCTACTGTGTGAGTGACATTTTGTCATAACCCTAAGAATGACAGGGTGTCAGCATTGCACTTGCTGACCTAATAATATGCTGAATCTTTTCCTGCTCTTGGCCTCTTGAACAAAGAAAAGAAAGAAGGTTAGTTTTGTTTTGCTGTTTGTCTAGGCCATTTGTTTCATGTTCTTTATACACTTTTATGAAGGGGGTACTGAAAATTTCTCAACCTGATCCGATTTGCAAAACTTAGCCAAAATGAGATTTTTTTTAAGGACTTCTTGGTCAGGTCAAGAACTTTGTATAGTTAAATGATTTGGCAGGCTGAAGTTCCATGTTCTGAACCTATTTTCAACAGACAACACAGAAACCTTATAACTAGCAGACAAACAAAATTATTTTAGGTCTAGGAATAAACAAATTATTGCCCCTTTTGTAAATGTTCATTAATTAGATTATTTGTATATAGATGCACCCCAATGAGAGAAGCTGAAGTTTTTGAGGTTGCAATCCTATACTCTAACCACTGATCTCCAGTGATTAGCTAAAGAGGAAGCAATAAATGCTAACTCATTAGCAAGTTAGCATGAACTACTTGGTTTGTTTAGATTGACTTAATAATCTTAAGCTTGTTCAGTGTTTGATTACAATTTTATAGTTAAACTTAGCAACATGCTGAGAATTGCAACACACAAAACTTAAAAAGTATCTTGAGACACTACTGTAGCTAGGATGATTATAATGTTGTATAAATATCTATATAATTTTTATTTATTTATTTTTTTTTTATTAATGAACCTTGCCTCTTGTGCTGACAGTAAAATCAATCCTTCTCGTATTTTTTAGTAGCATTGTAACCTAAAGGTACAAAATGACTGATTGCCTTTGGGGTTCACTAGTTCAATGATTAATAGTGATCATCAGATTTAATTTTTCAACTTTGTTACTCTCTAGCTTAACAGGTTCCAATTGGTAAACTTAACTGAAATCAGATACTTATTTTGATTTATTGTTCATTGAGTCAAATGAGAGGAATACAATTTATCTCACTTGTTGTATATGGTGATACATTTCCTATCTCGCTCTGCAGGTCCTCCTTCTCTTCATCATTGCTCAAAAGCTACCAAGTGGAAGTTGTGAGCACAAAAAGTCAAAAATGGAAAGAAGCCAGTGGATCAATATGGAAAAAGAGGACATTTGATGTGAATAGTAAAGAGTTACTGAATAGAAGAAAACTATATACATAAAGTTTCCAATAAATCATTGCTTGCTCCTGAACAAGTGAGATATAATGAATGAGAGAAAGTGGAATCGATTGAATATTGTGAGTGTGTATCTGGAGTGCAAAGGAAAAGTGCTGGGCTTACAAGCTGTTGATCGTTCAGTTGACTCTCTATATCTTCTAAAAGAAATTGTGGAAAAAACGTACATGTTTTGAAAGCATTTAGCCAGAAATGTCAAAAAAGAAACAAGGGTGGAATTTCTTCACTCAAATTAGCACTAAAAAAAAAAAAAAAGAAATCAATCGGCCAATTTAAAAAGCTGTTCCAATTATAGAATGACAACCACAGGGATGAATCGGTCAGTCTTGGCAGACAATCTTAACTTCCAATTGGTGATTTTCTATATAAAAGAATTTATATTATTTATCTAATTTGGACTATTTGTTGCCATATTTATTACAACGTTTCAGCTGTTGTATGCTCCAGCCTTCTTCAGGTGGTTGGAATGTCGAACTGAATCCTTTATTTTGCTCACTGGAGTAGACTGTTCTAGTTCCACGTGCCATGTTTAATGGATGTCAGTTATCAGTTATCTCCTGTTAATTTCCCTCTGAAAGTTCTCTAACCGAGTATAGAACTCACACTCTTTGGGTCCTGTCACTGGATCTAACCAACGCCTTTATCCACTGTGCCATGTGTCCTTGAGGAGTGAAATAAAGGGTTCAGTTCAACATTCCAACCACCTGAAGAAGGCCAGAGTGTACAACGGCCGAAATGTTGTAATAAATATGGCGACAAAGATGAGGACAAAAATCCGAATAATGTAAATAAAAAAGATCAAAAGCAATAACACTCAACAAGAAGGCAGACATAATACCTGAGAATGAACCAAAGTTAAAAAAAAAAAAAAAAAGTAATCCAAAAATTGGATGGATTATAGAAAAATTTTGGAGACAATAATGACATTTTTTTTTTTTCCCTTAATAAATAAATGTTTGAATTTTGATTGGTTAAATCATATTTGGATTGGGGTTGTGCAATTGAAAAAAGATATGAGAATTTGGCCAGTAATGAATCTCTATCCGATAAAACACATTGCAAAAGAATTTCCAAATATACTGGTCACAATGTTTTGAAGATCAAGCTAGTTACATTCCATCATCACTGATCTTTACCACCAATCAGCATGAACGGAGCTACTCTTGGGGAAGCACTGTGCGTAGAAAGACTCACACCTGATCTCAAATGGAACTCATACATATGATCCATTGCTAAGGATGCGGGTAAAATGGTTGGATCCATGTACCGCTCCATTAAGTACCTGACTCCTCCTGCTATCCTCGACTTTTACAAGAGCTAGATCAGGCCAGAAATGAAGTACTGTTGTCATATTTGGGTGGGAACTGCCCAGACCTCACTCTCCAGCCTTGACAGAGTTGAAAAGCATCTCCAAGCCCTTGTAGGTGACGAATTATTCTCCACCGTTCAACCTCTCTCCCATAGGCAGGATGTGGTAAGCCTCTCACTGCTCTACTGCTACTGGAAAGTGCTTGGACGAACTACATTCCCTGGTCCCACAGAGGCAAACCTATTCAGTAAGAACATGCCATGCCACTTACATAGTAGCAAACCACCCACATTCCCTTCCTATTCCACCAGTGAAAAGTAGGTTCCACTCAAGCAGCTTCTTCCTGCAAACCACTGCACTCTCAACTGGCTGTTTCCTTGATCACTACAATCTTAACCTGTTCAAGGCTAGGGTTATCTTCCACTACTATACACACAAATGGCCTCCACATGTAATCCTCTACCTTGAGTGGCCCCCAGGCCTTGTAAAGGGTGAACCAAGCTGCAAAAAAAAAAAATTAGTAGATTCTGGAACCCATTAGGAAATGCCAAAAACTCCATTAAGTAATTATGTAAAGTAGAAATTTTTTCTTTGCATTTTAAGATTGAGTTTTTGTTTAAGGGTTTGAATTTAGTCTGGCACAAGGCTACAAATATGGAGTACACTTTTTAAGTTCATTCCTTCATGAAGAAACATAAAATTTCTAGAATATTATCAGGCATTTATAAAGCAAATTTTAGAACTGGAATTTTTCCACAAATAATGATCAAGTGCCAAGTTGTCAGATCCAAGCTTTGAATGTGCATCTTACTGTTCCCTCTTTTGGCCTCAACACTAAATACAAACTGAAATAGTTAATGCAATGTACTGTCACAAATATAACAAATTAAATAGTACAGACTATCTCCCCATCTTACCCTCCCAAATACTTGATTGCATTAAAAATTGACTAAGAAACTTATCAGTAGGTTTAATTTTAGTTTTAAATCAAGGCATAGGGTTTTTTAACATTTAAAATATTAATTTACAAAATGTAAATATGTGCCTTTTAAGTTTTAATTAATTTGTTTTTCTTTTTACCAAATTTAGATTTTAGGGATTTGCCAGACATTTTCTTTGGTTTGAAGTTGGAATTTTCCTTCTTTGTGGGATTTAATGCTAATTAAATTCCAACGTTGCAATTGGTATGTACAGTAAACCTTAAACCTTTCAACTGCCGACCTAAAGCTCTTATTAATGAGCTAAAAATACATCTCTAAAAGAAGTGGTATTGCTTTCCATTTTAATTACTATTTCCCATGAATTTTGCAAATCTCAAATAATTTGCAGTTATCAGCCCTGTTACAGTTTGGATTTAGGACGTAATATTTTCTTCAGTTGTTTGTGCATTGTGCTACCAATGAATAAGCCAATCCTTATGTTGTGGATTTTATTAGTAAAGAAAGAGCGCGTTGATATTGCTAACACGACCAAGTCGACCGGCAGCTGAACTGACAGGTCGGCCACCAAGCTGTGTTAATGTAAAAAAAAAGTGTTCATGACTTGAAATCAATAGTTATTGTCATGTGTCATGTTATTAACAAAAGAACAGTTGGCTGCAAGACGAACAAAAAATAACCAATCCTAAATTTTATGTTCAGCGAAGACGTTCGAGTTTCGATAATTATTGAAATTTTATTTACGTCTTCTTTTTTTTAGCTTTTTAAATCCTTTCTTTACGATGTTTTTTTTCTTTCTTTCTAATTTTATGACTGACATAAGAAGTTCTACAATGCATTGTCTTAGCTTTTGATTTGACAATAGTCCAGTATTCTACTTGCTGATCATTGTCACTTTGTGTTAGACATGTCACTGCCAGTTAAATTAAAAAAAAAACGAATAAATATGATACAAGTCTTGTGACGTCATACTTGGTTGTTATCCTCTATGCGTTTGTATCACCATCAGGAGTAATTTTCATGTCTAGAGTGACTGTGACAAAAGGATAAGCTTGTTTGCTTACAGAAAAAAAGGGTTATGTTTTTAACTTTTTAGCATTTAATTATTTACACTGCTCATAGAGATGCCATATCAGGGTGTCAGAACATAATGTGACGTCAGAACTTTGTGACATCATTGTCCTGTGAGATAAGTTTTTTTTGGTTTTTGGATCCTTTTATTGGCCAGTATTATTCTACTATAAAAAAAAATTAAAAAACATTATGTGACATCTGTCGCCTATGGTCGTAGATAAATCTTCTTTTTCCTTTGTTGTTAAAACCGCTTTCTTCAGAATCGATAGGAGAACAAATTGTAACACGCGGTTTAAAAAAAAAAATCTTAAATTTATTTTTAAATATAAAATTTTGAACATTTAAAATAAAAATTTAATTTAAAATCAACATAGACAGAATAAGGGTCGCAAATGCAGTGGCAAATTATTTTTAAAAAGTGGGCTGCAGACAATTACAAAAAGAGTTGATTTTTAACTTTACTTTTTTTTTATTGATTTGATTGATAATGATTTTTTTTTTTTAAATTTAAATCTGGCATTTCTTCTTTTATGAAAGGCAAGAAAAAAGAAAGAAAAAGCAGCAGTGAAAAATACAATGACAGAAGGCCAAAAAAATTTTTTAATAACCCGATTCAAATAATAATTACATAGTTTGGTGACGGGGATGGAACGTATTTCAAAGAAGTCCCTTCCTTCCTTTCCTCGATCTCCTACCCAATTGCCACAAATGTCCTTTGTTTCTTCTAGTAGTTTGAAAAACTGATGCTCATGCACATCGCGGATACCTTTCCTTTCTCCCCCCCCCCCTTTAAGAATGGAAGTGGTCGTACAATTTCATTGATCCGCGTATGCGTGATGTGGACAGTCCTGAAGTATGTACTAGTGTGGTGTGATACAGTTCGGACTAACTGCTACTAACTAAAAACGCACACCCACTCACTTACTCCAAGGCGAGAACGAGTGTCATCATCGTACCATCACGACCTGGCCATTTATAGTCGCTGCTGTCGTCTTTCTATCCAAAAACCTGATTGTCTGACTGCACGGACAATGTCAGTTAGCAGTTGTTTAAATATCTAAAAATGACCAGCTGGAGAAAGTGCTACTGTGAGTGAAAGAGAGGGAAAAACACTCAGGCATACACTGTACTACTACTACTACTTTCACTACTGTTACTACCTATAACAACTAATAATTGTAACTACTAAAGCTCCACTCCTCCCATCACGGTTTCTCCTCCTGCCACCACTGTCACTGCTACTACTACACTTAGTATTATTATTGATGCTGGAACCCCATCTTCTGTTGTTGTGTTGATGTCTAATACTGACGAGCAGGCATGTTCTATTTCGGATGTACGGACAACAAATAAGTTACACTTAAAATTGTCTTCTTGGCGAGCTTTTTTTTCTTCTTCTTTCCTCTCTTTTCTTTCTTTCTGCCCCTCCCCCATTTTCATTCACTGACATTCAAGAACTGACAAGGGAATTATTATTTTTTTTTATACATTGGGACTTAAAATGTTCTCTTTAGATCCGGTATATCAAATCAAATTGAAATCATCACATTCGTTTCTTTCTCTCTCTCTCTCTCTCTCTCCTCTGCTCTGGTGGTCACCTTTTCAAGATTGTTTCAGAGATTTTGTTTTGTCTATTTTTTTTTTCTTCATTCATCCCATTCACCCAATGAGAAATCTCCTTGGACAAACCAGTTTCACTTTTTCTCTAAATGTGGGTTCTCCAAATACATCCCGATTCAAGATTGATAAGTCCTTTCCTCGGACACCTTACTTTTTTCTACTTTTTTTTTCTTTTTGCAATGTTGTATTTTCTGTCGTCACTTTAACAAAGTGTAAATTAGTTTTAAGTGTGTGTGTGTGTGTGTGTATATGTGTGTGTGTGTATATATATATATAATATATATATACATATATATGTATGTATGTATGTGTTGTAATATATGTATTGTTTTTTTACCTATTGATATCCTTCTTACCACCTTACCATATGTTGCATATGAAAAAGACCAATTCCTTTAAATTTTTTCGTATCTAACATTTCTTAATATAACTTTTAGTTTTAAAACTAACATTTCCTTATCTTGATTTCTTTTTTTCATTAATATTTTTATTTATAAAATTTTTTTAATTATTTTAATTTCATATCTAGAACTTAATCACTGTTTAAGCTGTTTTTATTAATTCCTAAAATAATTTAACAAATGTTTGTGTATATATTCATAGTTGTAGAAAAAATCTTCCTATTTTGTTAAAAAATGTTATAATTTAGTTAGATCTGCTATAAATAACTATTTGAATTTCATTTATTTGAAGCACTAATTAGTCATTAATTACTGTTGTCGTCTTAACCAATAGTAGTTACCTAATCTTGAATTAAAATTATATGATTAATTATGAAAATTAGAATTTAGTCTTAGAATTTTTTTAAAAAAGGCTTCAAATATTTATTAATGTTGGTTTGATATTTTTAGAAATTACACCTCTAATTTCAAAGCTGGACATAGAACTGTCTTTTGCCTTGTGTACACTGATTTCTTTTCATATATATTTATAAATAAAAGCAAATAAAAATCTCTTTTGTTAGACAGTTGGAAAATTGCACTTTTGTTTCTTGAGAAAAGTGTTTGTTTATATACCAGCTTAAGATCTGTATTATCTTTTTCCTTTGTGTTTATGACATAGCAAATAGCTGTGTGTGTGTGTGTGTGTGTGTGTGTGTGATTAGCAAGGTTAATTTTTTAAAGCTTTGGTTTTAATTGGCTTTTGAGATAATTAAGTTTTGTTACTAGGAAAGATGCACATAAAAGAAACATTCTATTAACAACATTTACTTTTAATGACAAGAGATAGTTACATTCCATTCATTATTATTATTATTACCTAATAATGGCTAAATAAAGCACAAGAAAGAATAGGTGTAGCCAGTTCAAATATTGATAAATATAGCTCATCTTAAAATAACAATTATTCTGTTTAAGTGGTTTTAATTTTTTTTAAGGTGAGGTTAAAAGATACTTGCTTTCTTCCTATTATACTGTCTAATCCTCCAAAATTGTTTATTCTGTCACTAACTTCTCATCTTCATATAAAATTTCAGATTCATCATATAAAAGCAAATATCATTTTGTTCAGCTTACATAACTTTTAAGGTTTACTTTTAATTTCTATCTGTATGCATTTCTCTTTATTAATTCCTACTTCTGTTTTCTTTAAAAAAAAAACATCTTTTCATATTCACTACATCCCTTATGCTGAATTTGTTTTCCCAGCAGAACTTTTTCAAAGTTAATATAAAGCAAAAATTATTTTCTCTGAAAGTAGAAGAAAAATTCCCATTAAACCTGCAACTCACCTGTATTTTTATTGGCTGTGTGCCTTTTGCAATCTCTAATCTGCTACTTTAAACACTTTTTGCTACACTCCTTCCCATCTTAAGGCCCTTTTTATTTTTTTATAGTTGTATATTGAGTTCATCTTCAAGTGGATGTATCTGTTTCAATACAGCATTATATTGGCTATATTGTCAATATAGTAATTAAGGATTTTGTAAAACTATTTTCAACTTCATGTGCACCCCACCCCTACACGATATATATCGATGAATATCACTTGGACCACATCTTGAATGTTTTTCAAAACTTAAGTCATCATGTAAGGCAAACTTTATAATTATTCCAACCTATTGTAAAAAATAGATTTTGTTCTAAATTTAATCTTATAGTAATCACTGATAAGTTTTTAAGTTTTTGTTTCATATAAATTTATAGGCAAATCCTTTAATATTTGTCTTCTATCAAGTTTTGTTCTTTAAAAAAAAGAAAAATAAAGGAAAGAAAGTCTTTCTGCATCTAAGTGTTAACTTTCAAATTGTCTAACAACTTTTTACATGATTTCTATTTTGGTTTTCTATATGTTGTTGGAAAAGGAGAAGAAGAAAAATAATTCTCTGTGTCTTTTGTTTGAAAAGGTAATGTTGGGAATTATATCAATATACAACAGGTGTGTTGAGTTTGTTTCTGCTTTTATAAATTGAGTGCATTCAGTTTTCTTCTTTTTGAATTAATTTGCCGATAACCATCTTTCCTCCTGTCTAATGACAGGTGTAAATCTACCCACTAAAATAAATCCATACTTTTTATCAGAAATATATACTTATAATTATATCTAAAAATCTTTGTTAAATTAAAAATGGAAAAGTGAGATTTTTTTCTAATTAATATTAATTAATATTACTGTTGCAAATTCTCTTTAGGCCTGCTGAAATTATGAACTTTATTTAGACATTAAAATCGGTAAAATTTCTTATTTCATTTTGATAGTTTCACAATTCTCTTATATTGAACATGGGATATAAAGAATTTTGGCTTAGCTTCCAGTTTAAAGTTGTAAAAACATTTCTGTATACCAAATACTTATCTAGGCTCGTATACTGAGCACACATTCCCCTCCCCCCCAAATTAAATTGAAATATAATTGAATATTTTTGACAAATAATACTTTATAAAAATGAAAATAAGTAAAAAAAGAAAAGAAATAATAAAAAAAATATCATCTAAACTGAATAATAATTTATTATAGCTATATTATAACAATTTAATCCTTCATGAAAAAAATTCAGATATATTTATTCTGTATTAGTTTTCTAAAGTTTGGCTATGCCTTCTTTGCAATTTTTAAAATATGTCTGCAGAATTCAGTCTTTGGTATGTGAAAATTGTTTCAAATGCCAAACTGGATGATATCTGATTTTTTCTGTTATTGGGCAAGAAAAAAAAATCACTTATTGTATTTTATTTCTTAGTAATGATCATTAAAAAGCAGCAACACTTTTTACTGCTTGTTTAAATGAGGCTAAGAAGCAATTTTGCTTTTTGCTTTTATAAAAAGAAACAAAACTAACAGATATAATGATTTTAGACATTATTTTTCTCCTGGCCTGCGGGCAGTAAGACAGTTGTTACTGATAGAAAACATTCACTTTAAATTCACTTCTGTTATGCCCCATCTCTTAAAGATATCAGTCTCTCTTGAGTTTTCTTTATGTAGCATAATGAAACTTGAATAAAAATCAAATAAATCATAACTTCCGAAGAAATAGAACATCTATTATGTTATTATGTAAGTTAATGTTTCAATAACAAAATAGGTAATTAACCAAGCAGTGTTGATAACTAATAACAATTTGGGGATATACTTATATTAATGTAAGTAATATATCATTTGTGTTTCAGTTTATATCTATGCTTATTAAAAATATATCAACTTGTTTTGGGAATCTCTATTTTTATTATACATAAAAAGTAAGGAAAATATAAATTTTTATTTCTAGATAAATGCAAAAGATTTTGCTAATAGGAACATCTTTGATTAACACACAATTTCCTAGACTAATAATAGATTATTATTTTACTTGTTAACATCACCTCTTTAACATTCTATAACTTTCATCAGTCTTTTAGCTATTGATTTTATTCAATTTTAACATTACTTACTACAACAGTTTGTTTCCCAGAGACTTTCTTTGCTTGTATAATATTTTTTATATTATTTTTTATTATTCTCATATGATAACAGACTGCAAGTTTTCTATTGGATTAATATGTGGAGAGATAAGAGGCCATTTCATAAATTTGGTGTCATTGAAACACTTTTTGGCAATGTGGGCAATAGTTAGCTTTGTAGAATGTGAAGAAGCATTGTCTTGTCTTAAATGAATATACTCTTTAAAGAGTACCACACAAAAAAAGATTCTTGTTCATGAACTTGCAATAATTCTCTGCATTTATTTTAAACCCTCATCAATAATTTTACTATAATTTTACTGCCTACAATACTAGACCAGAATATTTCTCCACTTCCTCACTATTGTTTTCTAAATCATTTTGGTTGACTATTTCTATGAAAGACCTAATCTCTATATGTCATTGGCTCCATCCAATGTAGCTCTACATTCATCACCAAACATTATTGTTAAGAAATCAGTTTTCATGTACTTTATCCAGCATTCACATTTCTCTTTTTGATGTTTACTTAAACGTGATAGTTTGGTTGCTTTCATGTTTTTAGCCAATATTCTTAATAGGCTACACTTTTTTTTCCTTTTGTTAAAGCTTGCAGCATCAGATTCTTTAAATGTTTTCTTGCTGATCACCTTAATTTGTTTCAAATCTCTTTGTGACATTCTGAAAGCCAGACTTTTTTCTTGTTCTTGCTAATATTTTCCATTTCTTTTTTGTCTTCAACTTTTACACAACTTCGAAAACTGTGTTTCTATCCCCCAATAATTTTGTGACATGTTTGTTTTGAGGTTGTATCTTATGACCCATGACAATCTTTATGTATCTAAAATTCAAAAATATCAATAAGTATACTATTATATATGTGGGTAACTGAATGACTAAATGGAAAAATCTTTTACGTTTCATCTTTAGCAAGAACTTCTTCAGACTAATAATAGTTTTATTGGTGTTGTCCATCTTAGCATTATATATATATATATATATATATATTGTTGCCGTCTAATGTATCTTGTTGCATAAGGTAGCCAACCTCATTCAGCTTTCTATCACGTTTGCAATTTTTTTTTATTTCTATTCTTTTTAATTATCCCACATTACAATAACAGTAGTTTTGTCAAGATGCTGTATGATCCTGGATATAAATTTACTGTGGAAATAATAAATTACTCACTCTTTGAATTAAACCTGCATTTCAAACTATGATCAAGGCTATTACCTTGAACAGCTAATGCTTTGAGCATATTGTTTTGTTTTGTGTTCATAATCTTTAAATTCTTACATGTTTCACCTTATGTTTATCTTGGGTCTTTTTTATAATCTGCATTATAAATTACTGCTTCAAGTTTAAACTTGTATTATGTTTTGCATTAATTACCACCACATCACTCCAACCTACCTCAATTTTTATATATAAGACTGACTCCATCACTGAGGACATTATTAGTCTGAAGAAGACCATGCTAGGGATGAAGCACATAATGTTTGAGGAGTGTTTCCAATTTTGTCTTTCAATTATCCACCATTATTCTAATAGATTTCTATATCATATCTTATATATGATGATTAACAGTTGAGATATATAATCTCACAAAACCAAATAATTTATTTTATATATTTGAAATAAAAACAGGTATTATTAGATTTAATTCACATGCTATATTTGTCATAAATTATATTTATGATAAATATACCCTGAAAATTTTGCCAATGCCAGTTAGTTAATAGTAATTTTATTGTGAAAATATTGATGTACATAATACAATCTGTGTGTATGTGTGTGTGTGTGTGTGTGTGTGTGTGTGTATATATATAATATATATAAAATTTCCCTGTATTTTTTCCTTAGCTAAGAAAGGCAAGCCAGGTTCTGGAGAAGCTGGAATACCCCAACAGGTTCCTTCCAAAGGAATTCCTCCAGGACAATCTCAGCCTCAGCCACAGCCCCAACAACAACCACAGGCAATGCAGGATCCAATCAATGCTTTACAGAATCTTGCTATGCAAGGAACATCATCTATATGTCCCCAACAACAAGGTAAGTCCTGTTCATAATTTAACATCAGTGTATTAAAAAAAAAAATGCAGAAAGGGTATTTTTAAATGCTTTGTCGAATCAGGAGTCTCATAATCAAAATATAATTTAGTTATTCTCTCTTTGGAAATTAATTCTTCTGAATTTCAAATTTTATTATCTTTTGAAAACAGAGCTAGTAGAACACTAAACTTTTTCTTTTCTTTTTTTAAAAACTTTAACATCAAAATCTCTTTCAGTGTAAATGTGCACATTATTATTTTTTTTGACCAGTATCACCCCATGCAAGTCATTAAAGCCACTAAGACACAAGGGGGTTACAAGGTATGGAAGAATTAGGAACAGAAACATTAATAATATGCGGGAAGAGGAAGGAGTAATCAGGAGAACAGTAGATAGTGATTGACATTGCATTTAAAGTTTTGTAGATCAAAGTTTGCCAGAAGGGTGTTCAACAAGCAAGAAGTGTGAGAGAAGAAACTGTTAGCATAGAATTTACAGTTACCTCTAGCCAGCTCAACTGTAAATTGATGAGATCTTGATGCTAGATCTCGATGCTGCACTTAAATTCAAAAAGTCTAGTTGCCATAGCAAAGAGCTCATCCAAACAGTTACCATGAAAATATTTATAGAAAAGACACAGGCAAAAGTTTCTGCTAAATTCAATTTCTATATTGCAAGTTCTTGATTGGAATTTCTAAAGGATTTAAGTATAAAACAACTTTAATAAAAATTTTAAAATAAACAAATCATTTCTTCATCTTGGCTTCATTTGATTTTTTCCAAATTTCCTTTCAAAATTATCATGTTTGGTTGTAAATGTAAATAAAATGACTGGACTGATTTAAATTTTGTTGTTTTGGCTGTTATCAAAATGAATAATCTTTTTTTTTTGTCGTTATTGTTGAGCACATTTCAAAGTCTATCTATTGTCGCAGTAGAAAGCATATTTCTTTTTAATATATCAATTTGGAAATTGAGATCAAATCCTGCCCAAGGTGATGTCTATACACTTCGTGCTGATACCTTTTGTGAAAAGTATAAAAACCTACTTCTGGTATCTTGTTGCATTACTAGATATCTTAACAAAAGTCTTGGAAATTGGTTGACCCTTGTAGTTGTTAAAGAACAAATATAGTCAGGTTTTTATCCTTGTTAGTTACACTATGTATCCCCCAGCTATTTGTCATGTTACTTGGAGAGGACACTTGACAGCACTAAGTAACACCACCTTATCGTAGAGATATCATGAAGAGACCTAACCTATATTGTATCCTATCCTATCTAACCTATATAGCACAGACCTAACCTATATTGTATCTTTAATGTCTACTGATATTTGTTGTCTTTTGACACTTACTTTAAAATTTACCTAAAACAAGTTCTGTTAATACAACTTTAAAGAAATAATTAATAACAAATGACATATTTTACAAATATTATTCAGGCTTCAGTGGGAATATTTCACTTTATTTTCAAGCATGCTAAAAATGGAATAAATGCTTATGTAATTTTGTCTACAATTAAAAAATAGAATTAAATTTAAAAAAAAAACAACATACAGTTCAGTTGGCATATAAGCAAAAATGATGCCATAAATAAGTTCTGTGACCATTTTTGGGGAGGGACAATTTCTAAATTTTTTTTTCCTTCAAAATTGCATCAAATTTATTAAGTTTTAATTACTTCAAAGATTATACTTCCTGATTCACTTGGTCGCAAATAAATTGTCTTAATCATTTTTTTTTAATCAAATAGATAAAAAGAAAATTTTTTTTTTTTCTAGAGATAGTTATGCAAATGGGAGGTTATGTTTCTTTGGTAGATATCGGGGTGCAAATATTCCTATATAAATATTTAAAACTAAAGCATCATTTCTATTTTATATGCATAAACTTATTTTAAGAGCAGCTATAAGCCCCTTATTCAACAGTTTTTCCCTTCTACTATTTATCAGACTTATCCCCTGGGTTGTTCAATTAGGCTACTTTTGAACATTCAAAGATATTAAATTTTGAATTTCAGTATTTTCAACTTTTAGAGGAGATACTTTTGAAAATTATCTGGGCCATCTTGAGTAACTCATGAGAAAAAAAGTCAACTGAAAATTTATTAGCTCTGACCTTTTAAATGTAGCCCAAAATGGCAACTTGATTTTTATTAATTATTTCAAAACCCAATCCCATCTGATAATTTTAAAACATATTAGATAAAACAAATTAAGATTGTCATAGATTAGTAGTTTATTTTCCACTTGGCAGCAGATAATTTAGGAGAGATTTCTTTGTTTTGGCACCTTTTGGTGAATTGGATATGAATTCAAAGATGATTTTGTAGATGATAATTAAAAGTAATGATTCTTCTTGGAGCAAATGATGATAAATTTTGCTGATTTGGTATCATATAAAAAATATCCAAATAATAATCTCATTTCAAATTATTATTTTTTTTACTTATTCAATATTTTTTCATTAAAATTTGTCCTAAAAATTAAACAAGGACTTGCTGAACATTTTTTAAAAATTATCTTTTATTTCAGCATAATTTCTTTCAGTTATTTCAAATATTTAAAGATTTTATTTTTTAAATTCTGAATTTGAGGTTTATTCAACTTGACGCCCCCCGAAATAGATATTTTCTTTTCATATCTGGTCATTGCTGATTCAGTCTCTCTTCATATAACAATTAGTGAAGTTACTCAAGTGTTGTTTTTTCTTTTGATGGCTAACTTTGTCAAATTATCTTTTAACTCACCAAACCTGAGTTGATATTTTAATAATCTTTTCTGTTGATTTTAGTTAGTTATATTGTAGTGTCCATTTTCTTGAGTGAAACTGAAATATCAAGGCAACTTTTAATCCAAAAGTTCAATTTTAATAAAATTATTTATTTCTGAAAATATGAAATAAATAATAATTTGAATTGACTATCCTTATTAAACATAGTATTTTTTTTTTTTTTTTTTTTATTGTAGTCTTGACTAACAGAACTAGAGAAAATTAGGCATCATATGTGAAATCAAAATGGGGATGTTATGCCTCCATGAATTTGATACAAATTCATGTGACCAAATCTAGTTGAGGAAATTATTGTCTTTGGAATCCATTTGCATTATAGAAATTATAATTACTTTTTCATCTGATGTGAATCCATGAAATATTGTTTTAAATTGAGTCAAGAGATGTAAAGAAAGAAAAGCAACTCTGAACACAGTGAGAAAAGAATGACAAAAATTTCACATAAAAAATTTAAAAGATGAAGCTCATTAATGTTCCATGTTGGATATATCAACATGGAACAGTGCTTAACCAGCTTAGTCTTGTTAACTATTATTATTATTGAGTAGTTAAATTGATCTTCATTGATTGTCCCATAATTTTGGCCATGTGCCAGAAATAAGCTAAACTTAGTAAATAATTAATTGACAGTGCTGTAGATATGGGAAATAGAATCTGAATACTGACATATGAGACAATTTGATTCTGGGATGAAGTGGGGGAGAAAACAGAGGGACAAGCTGATAAATGGATCCCACTCCATCCTTATTTACTATAAATAGTTCCTCATAAAGCAACATTAGCTTTTCAGATTGCTTTTGTTTTATCTTTTTTTAAATCTTCAGTTTCAAGTAGATTTAAATATTTTCAAAATATTATTTAGTAGGTTTTATGGCCTATAAAATATTTGTTTGTGTAACTCAGTGTGTTAGTGTGTGGGCAATTTGTCTCCCACAAATTCTTTTTAAGCCAGCATTTTTTAAAATCTTTTCATTTTCCTTTTTTTAATTTTTTTATTGTGAAGCACTGATGTGTAGTACACTTTCTAATCAGCTGGAATAATAGCAACAAATATTACTAGAAATCAAGGATGATGACCTACTCAAAAGTATAAATAGTTTCCTTTTTCATCCAACCTATGAAAATTAAGGGATTATCAAATGTCACTGAGAACCTTTTTTTATACTAATAATACAGCATTCAGTTATATAAGACTTGTGATTCAGACATGTATGTTTATTTCATTGGGATATAAAAGGCAAAGAACGATAGAATGTTTGGTATAGCATTTTTATCTTTTTCCTTAAAAACAGTAGCAGTTGGTATTGACCTATTCAAGTGCAATGTGCTACATGGCCATAGCAATGACCGTTATGACTAAAATATCAGGAAAGGGTTTCAAACTTTCATGAAAACCACAGAAGCTGTTCATCTCTGATTCTCTGGCATTACCGCTATGACTCCACCCATTAAACTCTTTCCTCCATTTTTGGATTTGAACATATCTAAAATGAATACTTGCAACAACAACAACAACAAAATTGATAGATCAAAGAAAGAAAAATTGTCATTTTAAGAAAGAGTTTGAATGAAACTTGTACGGTTTGGATTTCCTCGATCATTTTATTCTGTTTTCATCTTTTATTCTGTTTTCATCTTTTATTCTGTTTTCATCTTTTATTTGTTTGTTTTAACATTTTGGAAAATGAGAAACATTTTCTTGCAGATAGAAAACTTGTGAATTGACAGTTTCACCTTCATTTAGGCAGTGTCATCCTCAAAGCATTTAATCTGGAAAGTGTTTGGTGTTCAGATATCACTGCTTGGTTGGTTAAATTTAGGGAGAGGGAGATACTCCCCACCAAAAAACAGAATGCAATTTTTCTTTTCCAAATGTTTTCTTCTCTGAAGGCTTCAAGCAACATTGAAAACTGTATATCTTAATTAGTTTATAATAAAACATTTAGAAAGGTGCACATTTCCTGAATATCTTTCCTTTAATCAGAATAAGAGGACTTCTTTCTCCAAGATGAATATATTTTGTATTTATAGCCCCCAATCCCTATCATTTGAAATAGAAACACTTAATGTAATCCTATTTTTTTTTTTGCTTCTGCCAGTATTTTGGAAAATGGTTTCAGAACTCCGTTGTGCTGTCTGAAAGCAGTTTTTCATTTTATTTGCTTTTAACCAGGATTTTGGGTTGGAGCATGTTAGTTCTGAAGCTGTTTTGCTGCTTGACTGAAATATCTACCATTTTGTTAGCCATGAATAATTTTTTTGGACTAGTAATTTTGACGGATTGCAGGTCATTGAATTTAGTAAGTAGAAAAAATAGAGAAAGGGTAGGCCGTAAAGCTTGGGTATTGTTAGATGGTATTCTATCAATGCACCTTTTGTTGGTAACTAACTTTCTCATGGATTTATTGAGAGACAAAAATCCATCAGAAAATTAGTTACTAACAAAGACAAATCATGGGTGCATTGGTAGAATACCTGGTACCCCAATGCACCCAATAGTATCAATTAAAGGACTTGTAAAATAAAAAGGTTATTGTATTAACTTTCATAAGAAAATTGATCTTTTATCATCTCAAAATGGAGGGCTGGAATTCTCAAGTGAAAAGTTTTTTCTTGTCTGGAAATGAAAGTTATTGACATCCTTTTGAAGAATTGTTGAAAATAAATAAAATTACAGATGGTAAAATTTATCAATGATTCCCTTGGATTTTTTAGCCATTTCTATTTTGTTACTCTCTATTCATTCATTTTTTTTGTTTTCTTTCTCATAGTAATCAAGCATTTTGACCAAATCATTAAATTATTCATTGTCTTGAACATTAACCCTTTGTTGACATTTACTGAATTTAATTTTAAAAATAGTTTAATTTCTATGAATCTGAAAATGCACAAAGAAAATAAGATTCTGATGATTTTTTTTAGTTTATGACTTTATTTTTTATTTTTTTTAGATACTCATATTACAACAATCTTTATAATGTAATTAATTTTTTCTTTTGGCTTTTCAACATAGCAAAACTACTGATTTTGTTTCAAATTGAAGAGTGGATATTTTCAGCATTTTTTGTATGCATCAATTGTATCTAATTTGATTAGAGATGTCTAAAGATTTGGTTTCTTTAATACAGAAAAAAGTGTTAACCTTTCTGTTTGCAAAATATTGTCTTTATTGCTTCAACTGAATGATTCTCCACTTACAGTGCCATGCCAAATGCACACCTTTTTATTGCTTACATTGAAAAGTTTGAATTTTGCTGATTGTAGTAGATTTTCTCATTATACGTTTCTTTCGGAACATCCAATAACATAATCGGTAAAATGGCTTTTTTTCAGAAATTGGACAATGTTACATAATTTATTAAAAATCTGTCATCTTTTTTTCTGTATGCATACAAATCAATAGCTTATCAAAATATATAAAACTAATGTTAGTTTTTAAATTTTCCAATATTTTTGCTGAACCATTAACCTATTTTCAAAATCATTTATGAACACAGTTTTTCCTGATTTTTTTTTTTTTTCCCTTAAAGATTCAGTTATCAATCTCTTACATGATCAAAACATCATCTCATTTGCAAAATCCATGTCTCAATGAAGAGTTGGTTGGTTTTCTGTTGTTTCTTTCAATCAGTTTATATTGGACATTAAAATTGACTTTTATCTTGAAGACATTTCTAAACAATGAAAATGTTATTCGCAGAAACAGACTCCAAAAAAACTTCAAGTTTCAGGACATAAGATGAAAGTATTTGTTGTTGTGAACATTTCAATTCACGTTCTACATTTCAATGTAGCAAAGAAAACGAGTTTTACAGTTTGGTTGAAAATTTAAAAAAAGGACACTTTAGAACAATATCGATAAAGAAATTAATAGTAATATATATGAAATGTAATTTTCACACTTTAAAAACAACTTGATGTTCCAAAATATTAGGCTTAATAGACAGAAAAATTGTATAATAAAATTGAAAAATTTGTTGCCAGTGTATAGAAAAACAGAAATAAAGTATTTTCTTTATAAGTTTAAATTTTGTTGCAGGCTTTTGGTTCAATTTACATTCAATTATATGATGAGTGAACCAAAAGTTGTGCAACCAATATTCCTCAACAACTAAAAAGAAGAAAAATTATGGTAATGCCCTCATTGTGGCTTGACATTTGGAATAAAATTTCTGCTGAAAAATTACAAAGGTTAATTTGATGCCCTAAAAGTGATATTAATAAAGGGTGACTATATTTATATATTGGGACAATTGTAGCTTATAATTAAGAAAGAAATGTTAAGAATTTTAATCCTAAAACACACTTTAATCAACAGAATCGACAATAACAAAATGATAGTTTCTGTTTGTTTAGACAAGTAACTATATGAATTAATCTCAATAGCAACATTTTTTAAAATGCTTTCTTGATTTTTTTCCCATTGATTTTTTTTTTTCTTTATCAACTTTAATAGCCTATAACAACACTAAAATGAAAAACTGCAACAGATCCACTTTCATCTTTATATGTAACCCATATTCTTCATGTAATTCTTTTTAACAAAATCTTGCATAGTATCCTTGTGGACTGATTTTTCTGGTACTTGTACGTGTATTATATATTTGGGTTGGTTACAGGATGATGTAATGAAGATCAGTACCAAAAAGAAATTGGCAAACCAAATTCAAGTTTATGACTGAAGCTGTTTGTATTCAAGTTGAATGAATGTTCTTGATAAGGGCCCAAATCCACTTTCGCCTATGCTTTGTCCCAGCACCAGATGATAACAAAATATCTTGTTACTGTCCTACAACAATGGTTGAAAATCAAGAATAAATAAGGGAACATTTATAAGAATAACTCTTCTATTGTCACCTTAATGACTTAGGCAGTTGAAGAAAAAAAGAAAACTCTTGTAAATCTTGAGAGGTCATTTAAATTAAGTATAAAACATGTGACCTCTAATAAATTGAATTTACTTATCCATATATTTGTCATTTTTTATGCAGTTTGTCATTATAAAAAGCATTTGGCTGTCAATTGTTTTATTTGAACAAATTGCCAAAACTGAAAAATTAATCAGCAAAGAGGTTTGGCTTAATGTTTATATCAATTCACTAAAATATGGAGAAAAAAAAATTCTTTCTTTTGTTGTTAAACATAGTTTTCTACCATTTCTGGTTAAAATATCATAAACATTTTGATTTGTTGTGTGTTCAAATTGAGCTGATGGCAATGAAGTTCATTTTCTGAGAATTTGTTTGCAGTTTTGTCCATTGATAAGTGACCTTTGATAAGCGACTATTAATAGTCAAATACTAATGATTTCATATTTGTTTTTAAGATAATTTTAATAATTAGGCCTCATCAAAATATACAAGAAACGATAATATTGAAATAGGTTACTTTTATCTTATCTTAGTTCCCTAGTTGTTTAGAATCAAAGTAGGAAATTTTCAGGACACAGTTAACTGGCAAAAATTTATTCTAATTGTCATCATAAGAAAACATCACCATGCATTAAGTGTGGATGTGATTTGTCAAGAAACCAAAGTTTTCATTTAGTCTATGAATATAGGCGCGCACACACACACACACACACACTTGAAGGATTCAAGCAAGATTTCTTCAGAAGAAATTAAGAAATATTCTTCAGATATTTAATTTTGGATTCTTGTTAGGAATGTAAAAACTGAAAAAGATTTTGTACCTTGATTGAACCAGTTGTGAAAATCTGCCTTTTTTTTTTTTCAATTTATTTTTTGCCAGTGTAATGGACCTATGCATTTAAGTTTGATAATGTTTACATTGTTTCTCTCCATTGTGTGTTCAGTAAGAAAAATTGTGTTGATAAGAAAAATGTTTATCTGCATGTAAAAAAATTTTTTTTATTCATTTGAAGTAAAGTATGAACGGGAGAAGTAAATTTAGAATGATTGTAAAAGGAGAAAAAAAAATGTTTGTTTTATTCAACTTTCTTCATTATCTGTCTATATTTGTGAGATTGAGGTATTATGTACATTATTTACATTATTCGGACCACTGTCCTCATCTTTGCCGCCAAGGACACATGTCACAGTGGATAAAGACGTTAGTTAGATCCAGTAACAGGACCCAAAGAGTGTGAGTTCAATACCCGGTTAAGGCAGTGGAGAATTTTCAGAGGGAAATTAACAGGAGATACCTGATAACTGACATCCATTAAAACATGGCACGTGGAACTAGAACAGTCTACCCCAGTGAGTGAAATAAAGGGTTCAGTTCGACATTCCAACCACCTGAAGAAGGCCTGAACGTACAACAGCCGAAACGTTGTAATAAATATGGTGACAAAGATGAGGACAATAGTCCGAATAATGTAAATAATGAACTTTCTTCATATTTTGTATTGCAATCTTCTGTCTTGGTCCATCTGAATAGTCTTCCTTTTTCATTTCTCATGTTGATCTTTGTTTAGATTAGGACAGAAAACATTTGTTGCTCTCATTCAACTTTTGTTGAATCACAAAGGTTTTGCCTTCTGTTTTTCTTTTTTCTTTGTTTAATGTAAAATTTCAAAATACATTTTTAAATGTTTTTGGTTTAATTCTGTCTGTGTAAAATAATTGTTACTTATTAAGGCCACATATATTTTATGTTTTGAATCATTTAGACACACTTTTCTCTACAATTAAATTGTTTAGAAATCCAAAGTTTTATTGTTATTAATAGCAGCAAAATTACAAATCTTTTTTGTTTTGTTTTTCTTGGATTTTTCTTCAACTTCCTTCATTTCACTGTCAAATAATTTGATTTTCTTTTTCTGATTTAATCAATGTTGTTTTGTTTTTTGTTTTTTTGTTTTTTCTCCTCGTCCTTCATTTTTAGCCAGTTATGCTCTTTTTATTTGCCTCTCTGCACGGACGAGTGTTTAATTACTTGTGCCAATGCATGGCTTGTGTACAGTAAAATATCACTCACTTTACACAATCATTTAAGTGCTAACATCTTCATCATTTATTGAGGTTCAGTCACTTTTTCACTCTATTTTCTATACACTCCAGGTTTCTTTTGCTATGCAAATTGGTTGGAATTTTTAAATACAAATCTAAACTCAGTATCTGCTTAACTGATAGAATATGTTGTAACAGAATTGCTTTAAATAACGTTCTGATTCAAGCAGAACAAATTAAAGTTTAATGATTATCTTAATGAAGATTTTTTTTTTAATTAGCTTAAAAACAATATTTACAAATTACTTATACTGTATGTGTTCACTTTAATGAGAGTGATAATGTTAATTAATTATAACGTATATCTCACTTCAGTATTTTTCATGGAAGCTTACTTGCCTGATTCTGTTTTGTAAATATTGGGAGAATAGATATTTAAACTTAAGTCTTTACCATTTCTCACAGGTAAACAAAGTAAAAGAAAATAGTTTTATTACTATTCTTAGGATGAAGAGCTAAAAGCTATTTTAGAAGCTCTCAATAATTACATCATAGAATTAAGAGATTTTTCCAAACTTTCATACTTATCGATAATGTTTCCATGTATATTTTTGTTTTGTTGCCAAAACCATTTGTAGCAAATTGAAAATTAGAATAGAGATGGAAAAATAAGAAGACAAATTGATCTTTTTAGGCAAATCAAAAAGAATTTTAATAGTAATTTATATAAAGGAGTAGTTGTTAAATTTGGCTAAATGAACAGATTGAGACTAGATGGGCACAAAAGCAGCAGCAGAGATATTGAACATCGTCATGGGGAGATGTTTTTCATATCAGTTAACTTTGAATATCGACACTGAAAGTTGCACTATGTGCAAACTCATTTTCCCAAGTGAGTCACAATGTATGTGTGCTTTTTTGGCATCCTAAGTACAGAGACGACGGCTGCCACATGTATCCACAGATTATTAAGCATTGATCAGTATTAGTGCAAATTATTCTGCATATTCAATTTGGGAAAAATTAAAAACATACTTTGAGAATTTTTGACAGAAAAATATATTAAATTGTTTTAAGATAATTTAGTCAAGTGTGTGTGTGTGTGTGTGTGTGTTGATAACAATCATGAAATACCAATTGTTTGTTTTTGTTTTTTTTACTTTGATTATTTAAATATGCACATTTACATTTTGTATAATAAACAATTGCAATTAGAATTTTTTTTTTTTTTTTTTTGTATGTGCTTTTGGTAATATCACATAGTAGCTTCATTTTTGCCATGGTACATATCTATTAATATATATATATATATATATATATAGTAAGAATAAAAGCTAAAGCTTAAAATATTAAATAAACTGAGGGCTTAAGACCAAAGTCAACAGAGCTTAAATATTATTAATAGCAAAATTGGCTACTCATGTAATAATAATCATTAGGCAGAGTTATATGAAGCCCTGAGTAAGGGATTTTGATATTGATAATATCATATATCTCTCTCTCTCACTCACACACACGCACACACATTTTGTATAAATGTATTCTCATATTCTGCAAATTATTCTCTTATTAGAAGAGTGTGTGTTTTTTTTCTTTTTTTTTTTTCTTCTTTTTTCCTCCATTTTCACAGGGTGCCCTTTTAGTTTCAGTGATATAATTAAGGCAATATAAATTCTATAAGTAAATGAACCCTAAGCATCAGGACCAAGGATTTTAAGATTTGTAATTTCTAAACTGGCATCTGAATATTAAAAAAACAATGCAATCACAAAAAGAAAAAAAATCATCAAAGACACTTACCTTATTTGTTGCGTTTATTTACATTTCTGGGTGCTTGTTTGTGCACCTGATGCAGGTGTCATTTTTTTTTATACACTCAGACCTTTCAACTTCTTTCCTCAAAATTTTACTTTCATCAGTAGGGATGAAGAAATAAAAAAGATTAGTATTTTTCTCTTAAGAACATGTTTCTGTTTGAGGTACCATCAGAAAAATTGGTTTGTTTAATTTGTCTTTTCCTACCTTCCTTTTTTTAAAAAATCTTTTCTTTTTTTTTTTGTCTCCTGCTTAAAAAAGAAAAAACTGAATAAAGAATTAAATTGTTTCATGCACAATTTGTTTTGCTTAATGGAGATTAAGACGTTTTTGCTTGCTTTTCCGATTGTACCTCTCTGATTATGATGTACCTGGCCTAGGGATAGGCTGACTCATGCCTGTTCCCTAATCTCTTAGTGTAACATGACCACATGCATGAAGTTTTTATTTTCTTTCTCCTGCAGAACGTATGAAAGGATACCCACAAAATTTTCCACGTGAGTAGCAAAGAGCGAAATCTCAATTTTATTTCAAAATGGCTGATCAAAATATAATTAATGATTAAATGATTTGTTTTTTGCCCCGCATTTTAAATGTTTCCTTCCCACCCCATAACCACCAGTATCTCTATAAAATTATTCCTCTGACCCTTGACTTTAATTCCTAGAAGAATTCAACTGAATCTGTGGTTAATACTCGTATTAAAAACAATGTAAAAGGAATTTCTTATAAATTATTTTTTGGCGGCCATTAAGTATCCTCCACCTTTTTTATTTTAATTTTCTTTTTAACTGTTTTATGCTGAGGATCATAAGGTCTGGAGTTCAATCCCCAATGCCATGCACTTATATGTATATAATCATTTGTTACAAGTTTAAAATATATATATATATATATATATATATATATATATATATATATATATATATATATATATATATATATGTATATATAAATAAAAAGGAAAGAACAGTAAGATATAAAATCCGGTGTTCTTATAGATATTTTTATTTTTACACAATAGTGCTCTATGTAAATTTAAATTTACAGAGCATTAATATTATAAATTAATAGATTTAAAATATGGTTTTACCGCTACACAGTGATGACCATGTTTCAGAAATGGAAGCTAAAGCCCCTGAATTTAATTTTGTTATTAAACCAAAGACATTAGTTCCATTTCCTCATCAAGCGAATTTTGGAGTAACTTACTTTTTAAAATTTACGGTTGTTAACGGCACAGGAAAGATTCATAGTTTGAGGGTTTCCAAGGTTACCGATAAATCCATTCATCTAGACAAGGGGTGGTAGAGGGTTCAATTTTTAATTTTCGTTGTCTCAGTTAATAGTTACATTTGAAAGCGGGGTTATGTTTAGGGATGGGTAGGGATGTATCTTTTAACAAATTCTGACATCCGCTAAATTCATGTCATCTGGGTTTATTTCTAACGGCAAAAATTCTTATGGTATTATTTCTATTTGTATATTTAAAGATTTTGAGGGACTGTTTAGGTTAGAATATGTTTTATCCACCTTTCTAAAAAGTTATTTTTAATATTTAATATACTATACTCCTAGTTAAAAACCAAGTAAATGTATTAGGATTACTTACAGTATTTAAAATTATTTATTCTTATCGAGTATAAGTAAATATTATTTTATTTTAAGGACATGGGTCATTTAATGACCTACATATTCTAGCTCTTCTTATTAACTTCCATTTCACTGTAGGTGTTTTATTGGATTCTTTTAGGTGCCAAAAGTACTTCGAAAGAGATGTTTGACTTTTATACTTATTTATCCTAAACGAGGATTGATGTTGGTAGAACCAATAAAACACCTACAGTGAAATGGAAGTTAATAAGAAGAGCTAGAATATGTAGGTCATTAAATGACCCATGTTCTTTATGCATACATGAGAAACTATATATTACTAAGTTTATAAAAAATAAAAATTTACTGAATCAGAGAAATGAAATAGCTATTTTTTGTCGTCATTGCCAAAAGTTTTCTTTAAATAATCTTTAAATAATCTATAAAAAAAAAAAAAAAAAAAATTACCTGATTATTATACATACTCATATTTGATGGGTATAAATAATTTTAAATAATGTAGATAATTATATTACATTTACTTGGTTTATAAAGAAATATAGCCGATTAAAATTAAAAAGTTAAATTTGAAAGTAGAATTTTTAAAAATGTTTTAAAATTGAAATTAAATAAAACAGATTCTAACCTAAATATCTTTTAAAATTGTAATTAAATAAAACGTACTCTAACCATAACACCTCTCTCAAAGCAATTCAAACACTGGAAAGAATCCAAGTGAACACCGAAAGTCATGTGAAATTAATAAGTTAGAATATAATATTGAACATTAAATGTCCTTTATACATACATATATACATTTATAATACTAAGTTTATTGAATTAGTGAAATAATTTAACCACCTTTGCCGTCATTGTCATAAAGTTTACATGAAATAAAATAAAATAAAATAATATTTACTTATACTCGATAAGAATAAATAATTTTAAATACTGTAAGTAATCCTAATACATTTACTTGGTTTTTAACTAGGAGTATAGTATATTAAATATTAAAAATAACTTTTTAGAAAGGTGGATAAAACATATTCTAACCTAAACAGTCCCTCAAAATCTTTAAATATACAAATAGAAATAATACCATAAGAATTTTTGCCGTTAGAAATAAACCCAGATGACATGAATTTAGCGGATGTCAGAATTTGTTAAAAGATACATCCCTACCCATCCCTAAACATAACCCCGCTTTCAAATGTAACTATTAACTGAGACAACGAAAATTAAAAATTGAACCCTCTACCACCCCTTGTCTAGATGAATGGATTTATCGGTAACCTTGGAAACCCTCAAACTATGAATCTTTCCTGTACCGTTAACAACCGTAAATTTTAAAAAGTAAGTTACTCCAAAATTCGCTTGATGAGGAAATGGAACTAATGTCTTTGGTTTAATAACAAAATTAAATTCAGGGGCTTTAGCTTCCTTTTCTGAAACATGGTCATCACTGTGTAGCGGTAAAACCATATTTTAAATCTATTAATTTATAATATATATATATATATATATATATATATATATTTAGAAGTGTTATCTTTCCATCCTCTGATCCTAAATGATTTGTTAGCATACAAAATATCACTTGCTAGAATACAGACATTTGTAATCAAGACACAATGACTCACTTCAGTGATTAGTTTGAACTAACATCCTCATCTTTGTTGTTCTGAATGGAAGGTACAGCAGTTAAAATATTTGAACCGATATTAACAAGCATATTAATTACAGATAAATTCTAAGACATAAATTTTGATGAATTTGTTTAATCTATTTCCAGACACATAAACCTGTGAGAAAATGACCTGAAAATTTCTTCCGTTCTCTTATACAGTGTCTTGATATTTAGTAAATTCAGCTTTTAGTCTAATTCACAGAGAAATAGAAGTGGAATAGGGAGGAGAATAGAAAGAGTGAGGTTGTGACAATCTTCCAGGAGAGGGGTTTTTGTTTGCCTTGAAAATCAAACATTCAAAATCCTGACATATTGACCTGAACCATGACTCCTGTAACCTGTGAGTAATATCCAACTGCCTCAGCCACAAAGCAAGCCATCTTGGACATGAATGAAACACTGAATAAACAAATGTCAAATACTTAGTTAACGTCATATGAAAAATGAAAAAAAAATAAGCAAGACATTACAGATGTTCATTAAATCTTTAACTTTATTGCAAAATCAGTTGCAAGTCATTTTGCATTGGAAAAACATTGGCTTAAATCCTCAATAATCCTTTGAGTATAGACTTGTTTTTTGTTTTGTTTTTTCATTTTGGGAATTTCTTACACAGTGTACTGACATTTGTACACGCCATAGCATTTTTTATTTCTTTGGTTGTATTGGTCTCTGTCAAGGTTGACTATGAGTGTAACAATTTTCTCCTTCTACTACCTGGGTAGTTAAGGTAGTTATGGGAAAGCAGTTCACTCACTGATTCTCGTCTTGGTCAAATCTTGTGGCCTGTCAATGAAAACAAAAAAGCTCTTCTCAAGATGTTTTGTGATAGGACAGAACACAGGCAGAAGTGAATTTGTTTTCCTAAATGCATTATACAAAATGAATCTTTGTAGCCTCAGCCAATATTTCAATTTATTCTTTGACTGCATAACAATTACCCTCCCTCTGCATTCAATGCTTTCTTATATCTTCAAAAGTCGGAATATTTTTGAAAAAGGAAAAAGTTACTTCTTTAGTAGAGATTGCTTCATCTAGAAATAAGAATTACATGTTGATCATTGGCATTTAGTAGGCTAAGCAAACTGTTCCTACATAGGACCATAGAATGTATTTATTTTCAACTGAAGGAAGTTTATTGAACTTTCAAAAACATCAATGTTAACAATTGATATTTCAGGTCCACATATATGCATAGCCTTTTTTTTTTTCTTTTTTTCTTTTTTTTTTTTTTGAGGCAAGTCTCTGGGATTAATCTCTCACAAAGTAAGGTGAGTCATGTCTGACAAAAAGGATTGTCATAATGATTTGAGACAAGGTTTTACAAGGCCCTTTCTGACACTGATAATCTTTCTTGGCTTTGTTGAATATAGGCAACAAAGCCAAGAAAGATTATGAAACAGCCTTAAAACATAATGGATTTTTGGCAACACTCACATACATGGGGCACAACACAAAAAAGCCAACAGGAAAAGAAACATCAACCAAACATGCAACAAAAACGTAAAAATAAATGTAGGTAAGATATTCATTAAACTCGAAAACAAACACTCCTCTCCCCACCCCCATCAAGCACTCTCCACAAGATATTCAACAAAAATACAGTAAAAGTCAGTTATAGTTGCATCAAGAACATGACACAAAAAATACAAAAGCACAACAAGAAAACAACCAACAAACCACCTGCACAAATCAAACCCTCATGTAACTGCAAAGCAAAGAATGAATGTCCCTTAAACGGCAATTGCTTGCAGAACAATGTAATATACCAAGCCACTGTAAAATCAGAAGATAACAAAGAAAGAAAAATATACATAGGAGTAACTGAAGGAGCCTGGAAACAAAAAATAGCTGGGCACACAAAACATTCTTTACAAATAATAAATACTCGAACAGCACAATGCTTTCTAAACATATCTGGGAAATTAAAAGCAAAAACCAAATCACACCAAAAATATCATGAAAAATAAGGAAAACCACATCAGCCTCTAACAGTAAATGCAAAAGCTGTAAACTCTGTCTGGAGTAGAAAATAGTTATAATAACCTTCCCAGACAAAAATTAACTACTAAATAAATGATCAGTACTCATCTCAAAACAAAAAAAAGGCGAAAACAAATTTTTACTATATTACTTAAAAATCAAAAACTAAAAATGAACAAAAATAAATAAATAATAAAATAGAATAAATAAATAAGTAAAATTAATTAACTCAAACCAATAATTAAGTAAATAATAAACAAATTAAAAATTAATAAAATAATCATAATAAATAAGTTAACAAACAACACTATAAAATAGCCACATAACTGCATGTGAATCCATAATTATTTCCACTCAATAGCCCCTAGAATAATTCGAAACATAACCATTACCACCCACCCAAATGACCATTAGAATAATACAATAGGCCTACCCATAATGCACTACTGTTCAGCATATATAAATAGTTGAGCCAAACCACAATGCACATGGCCTGACAATTGCATTTAAGCATGAAACAGACTGTTGCTGCTGGGTGTTGACTTCAATGTCCACTTATATATACACACACTTCCAGTTGGCCAGTGACCAACCATGACTTCCAGTTTCATGTGCTTTCAAGCAATCATCAGGCAGTTGGTAGCTGTAGTTCATACAATAGAAACCCTCATACCACCAGGCGAGTCTAAGATGATGAGCCAACCAAACTCACCGGGGGAAGGTAACCTATCTGGCCAAGATTTAAGAAAAGGTAAAAAGTTCCACCAGAAAAGGCTTGCTGGTGTGGCAAAACAAATGTTAAAGTATGTTAAACTCTGCCATTTTTTATGGCATTGAGCACTCTTTTTTTTTTCTTCTTTTTTTTTTCCTCTGTGTTCAATCTTAGGCCCAATATTTTGAAATACTAAAGAGCAAATTTATTCAATAAAATTGCCATTGGCTTCAGCCACAACTGCCAGACGTCTTCAGGATGTTCTTCAACTCTTCTGGACGGTCTCCTTGTTAAGTTGTTGAATGCTGCTATAATCCTTGCCTTCAGTTCAACTTTGGTGTTAAAGGAGTTTTGTTGGTCTCTTGCTCAACTGCACCCCCCACACATAATAATGAAGAGGGTTTGCATTCTGGGGAGTTAAGTGGCCAGATGTAAGGGGTGATATGGTCATAGAAATTGTCTGACAACTCTGACTGGGTTCTCCTGTTTGTTTGGCATGGTGCAGAGTCCTGTTGCCAGACATTGTGTCTTCCAGCAGCCACCCTCATGACCCAGGGCTGCGCTACTTCCTCAAGGCATTTGATGTAGGTCTCCATGTTGAGTCTGAGGCCCTCACCAACAAATTCTGGAGTTCTTTTCTTATCAGAACGATCAGAGTGAGTTTTCCAAGTTGCTGTACCTTCATAATCACCTTTAGATTCATCCAACTCTTTCTAAATCCTGTGCACTGCCCTCAGATTGACAAACAAACACTCTGAAATGTTCACTTCTAGCATGAATGCCAAGCAGTTCAGATTGCCTTTTCTGAATTGATGGTTGAGTAAATTGCGTCATGGTGCTCTTTTTCTCACAGACTGTACTCAACTGACCAAACTGTCAACAAAATCAAAAACAACATGCATACACAAAATTAAAAATATAAAATGGTGACAATTTACCCATCGCACCATATATATATATATATATATATATATGTATATATGCCATTGGCTCTTATAAGAAGCTCATCTGCTCTTTGACAGGCCTTGTTTATTGTCCTGTGGAGTGACATGCCACCCTCCTCACCAGCAGAAAAGCTATTGGGGGAGCTGATTTAAACACCACCACCCCCGTCCAAGCAGCAGGTTGTACTGGGCTACATGTTACCATCTGACTGTAATGATAAACTATTTTGCATTGCATATATTTATTTCAAAGCAACTTCATAGAGATTTCTTCTTTCTTACTACAAGTAGATCTTAATTTCATTACCTTTTTTTTTCTTTAATAATGTTAATAATAGACGAGTAAGTATAATTATGAAAGAATGCATTGTATATTTCCACTAACAAAATTAAAATACTTAATGTATTTATTTATATCTTTTAACAGTGTTAATAGTTTAAATAGTGTTCCAGACAAAAACATTTAGCTTAATACCAAAACTTAATCAATCATCAGCTTTTGAGAAATTGGTGGCTAATTCATTTAAGCTAATTGTGTGATAAACTTATTAATTAACCAATTGTAAATTGCAAAAAAACACAACTATTTCTAGAATTTTTCTATTGCATATTTAAAAAAAAAAATTCAACTTTAACATTTTAACAAAACATACTTTGTGACTGACTGTCAAAATATCTATTGACTATGCCCGACAGATGAACTCTCTACCTAATTTGCAAACAGGTTATTTTGGAGAAGAGTAAAATAAAAAATTCCTATTCTATATCCTCATATCAGTTATTTTCAACTAATTCAGCCCAAGTTCTATTTTCAGACTCTTTACTGCTTTGGTAACTAAAAGATTCCACTGCTAACCAGTCTAACTAATCCTCCTTACCTTTGATGAGTTTTACAATTAACAACCAGACTGCTCTCTGATAGTATAACACCAGATTTTCCTTGAAGACATGATTTCTCTCTCTTCTCACACCTCCACTTGACATTTAGGCACAATGCAGCTCACCATTAAAGCATTTCTTCTGTCACCATGTGCTCTTCCTTAGCATGCAAATCTCTTATAAATTATGAGAGGGTGCTGGAAATTTCTTTGTTCAGCTCACTCAACAGTATGACCAAATTTATTTTTTTTTGTAAATGGTGTCTTGGTTGGTCTGAGAATTTTTCAGTACCCCCTTGGATTATAACCACTTGTTAGCTTTAACTGCATATTGGCAGTAAAGGCCATCTGAAAAAAAACATTTCTCAGTTTTCACTGCTTCTAAGTATATGAAGCAATGTGCGTTATATTTTTGAAATTAAGTGGAATTTTTTAATGTTTGCCACCACTAGTTCCTAAAAATTTTATTTCTTTCCTCATGGTCTGTTATAATTAATGAGCCTCTCCTACCTAACACCATGTACTGCATATTAAACAGCCATCTCTTGTATCTTTAACTTTTGAGATATTTTAACAGATTAAGCAAGAGACATTTACTACAGCCAAAATTGCTGCTTCATCTTAACTCTTTAGCATTCAACCCACCCCCATAAATATTGGCCCTCAATGTTCAATGTATTGTAACCCGCCCCATGTATACTCTGCCATAATATATGACAACATCATCACAAATAATGCAGGAAGTCATGCCAAAACTGAGACCTTGTGAGCCGATATTTACAGGGTGTGTTTCAGTGTGTTGAATGCTAACGGGTTAATACAAAATCTTTTAAAAATGTGCTGTTTTCAACTTCTGTATTTTTTTTTAATTGTCAAAAAAGCCTTATAATAGGTTTCTAGGTTTTGTTTTATATTTCAGTGTTTTTCTTCCATCCTATGTTGAACAGAAAGCCTTGGTAGGGTTTTACAAAAAAAAAAAAAACATCCCCCTTCTCTTCTCTTACATTTTTCAGTTGATTTCTTGGGTGGGGGAAAAATTGTTTGTTATTTTTTCTATGAGATCAAAAGGAGCATCAAATTGCTTTTAAAATGATTATATACTTCCTTAAAGAAAAAAAAAATTGCACATTTGTTTGTGCATGTGTGTGTTCATTCACACACACACACACACACCCTTTGTCTATCAGACAACTTTAAAACTAAGGATAGGGTAACTGAAAAATATGCTTGTAAATAACTGATATTTGATTTACAGTTTTAGGAATACTTCAGTGTTTATTCACATCCTCCTCAAGAAATTATGAATAGAGATTTTTTGGGAATAATGTGAATAAATATTAAAATATTCAGAAAAATTATACCTTGCTGCTGTTTGTTAATTAAATATTGCTTATTTACAGGTATGTTTTCTATTTACTTTTTGACCTTTCTATACACATACACAAACAAGTTCCACTTATGTTATACCCAAAATTTCTTAATTTTCTTGTAACAAAACAAAATTTTCAATCTAAATTCCCAATGTTTCTGCTCTTCTTCCTTTGTAGCATATAAACTTCTTTTATTAAATCCAGGTAAGAATAGGAGACCTACAAGGTCATTTTTATTATTTGTTCTCTTTACCTTTTTGGTCATCATTAGTACATAGTAAATACTGTAGAGTATAATTTGTTCACTCAAGGTCAATAAGGAAAAGAATTGTTTTTTTTTTTTGTTTTTTTTTAAACTGAAACTGTTTATTCTCTCAAACATACCATCTTATGAGAATATACTTAATGTTTTTAAGTGAACAAAAATAAATGAAATTAAAACAAAGAAATTGAGAATACACAATTAGTTTATGTACGTTGTATCATTTATTCTTTTTGTATTACCTTGCTAAGTATTGTTATCAATTATGATTTGTAAAATGAGTTCATATTCCATTGTTGTCCCTCATAAAAATGATGGTTAATAATCAGAGAACAGTTTTAGGATGAGATTATTATTGTTAAATCCTACTTTTTATCCTTTGACCTAACATTTTAATCTGAGTATTATCCAATCACATTCAAGCAATTAATAACGCACATGGCTTCCAGTTTAAACTTATTTGCATGCAATACTATTTTTATTCTTATAAATAATTGATAATCATCTACCAAGATGTATTATAAAATTGTTGGAAGTTAAAGTTAATATCTTTATTCTTTGTTTAGTAGTTGTGATAAAGTTTTTTAAAATAAGTCTAAATGTTTACTGATTTTTAAAATGAACCTAAGATTGTTTAGCTCCAAAAGTTAAATGTAAATATTCTTGGTGAAAATGTGTTAGTATGTAAATGGCACTGGATGACGACCTTTTAAAATAATTAAAAATAATTGCACTGATACTTACTTCTTCTAATCTCATGATTAGTGCCATAAACCTGGTTTGTATATTAAGTGTTACTGCAATAATTCCCTGCTACCACTGCTAAAATAAAATAAAAAAGAAAATGGATATTTAATGCCTCATGACCCAAATAAATGTTGACATCCAATAAAAGTTTATTCAGACATTTCAAAGTGTTTCTTGGGTATAACATGGCAATATCCATTTCTCTTTTATACCTATCTCCTCCTCTTCATATTCAGAAATGTGTTATACCAACTGTTGGCCATTGCCAACTTGCTAAGTTATAGTGTTCCAGTACATTTGGTTTTTAACTGAAATATAATTTTTTCTGAATGTGTTAAGAAGTGTCATTTGCTTGGTACTAGGAAATCAACCTTCTCGACCGTTTGCCTTTGAGTTAGTTAAATAATTTAACCGCTTAGCTTTATTTTGTACTCTCTACAAAATTCCCAAATTTATATTTTGCAATAAGATTTGTGCAAGAACAAACTAAATCTCAGCCAATCTACACTCCATTTATCTTTCAGTGCAATAAACAAATCATTCTCTCGTCACCCCAGTTAAAAGAAGAACAACAACAATAATTGGGTAGAAATAAGCTTTTCCTTAATAATTTACCTCGTCTAGTTTAATAAGTACTTATTGATCATAGTTTAAGTCAGGCAAATGAATTTCAACATCTTTATTGTTCGGAATGTTCTTAGTAGCAATTACAATTAAGATGAGGATGTTAGTCTAAACAAATGCTTTCAATACAGGTTATATTTATCAAGACAACAATCAGCCAGAGTAAATGATCTTTTCTGTTTTGATCCTTAAATAGAAACTGATAATCTCTTGCCTAAATCTCTCAAGGTAAACCTTTTTTCTTTTCTTTTTGTTATTTCTACATAGGCTATTTTAATCATGATAGCACCAAAGAATTTCATTCACTCTATGCAATGTCATTTCATAAAATAAGCCATTCATTTAGTCAGTCAGTTATGTACCATACGTGATACACGCTTAGGCAATCATGTATCTTTTGATACATGACTGATGAGGCAGATTTTTTCCTGCAGTAGATTGCCATTTCTTTCTGTGGTAGACCAGTTGCCATCCAAGGCTATAGAATCCGGTCTGTCCTGCTATTTACCCATAGGTGGGGAGAGAAGAAGAGGATTCATACCTTTCCCAAGGGTATTAGAATGTAATGGATTCGACTGGAATTCGAACTCGGCTCTCTGTTTCCTCAATCAGAGCCACTGTCCATTACTCAACCATGCCTCATTTAAAATGATTTAAAAGAAAACTTCTTATCGTTATCCATGTTACCAGGAGGGTTACGGTTTCAATGTCATTAAGTCTGCATAAATCTTCAAGATTGGGAGCAAACTAGAAGATGCTCAGTCATTTGTAATTGTCTGTGTTGGCAGTTGGGATCATCATCCCTCGCATATCCCCATTTCTGAAGGTTGGCTCTACGGTGACTAACAGGTGTTCAGAGGGGATTCAGTCAGGTCCAGAAGGGCCAGGCATCACTGGAGCCAAGGGTGAGGGATGCCACAAAGCTGAGAGAGGGCCTGTGTTCCACATAAAAAAAGAAAATTGTATAAAAGATAGTTGGAAACTAGAATGGTTGAAATGTGGTATTGGAGGATTTAGCTGAGAAATCAATATTGGGTAAAGTTACGTTTGATTAGATGTTGATACCTCAAAGTATAAGATTTCTTTTGTCACCATCTGAATAGTGTCACACATAACCATGGAGAAATTAATTTCTATGTTTGATTAGATTTACATGTTCTCTTTAAATAAAAATTTTATTTTGCTAATTAATCAGATTAACATTAGAATACAAATCTTGGTAAAATTCTTTAGGTTTTGATCCATTGTATCCAAGAGTACTCTCCACACACTTCCTATGTAGTATAAGTAAAATCTTGTAGAAAGAAAATATCAAAGATTGTTGCGCTGCCAACCTGACTCTTTGATTCTGTGTTTCTTCTGGATACAATGGCGTGAAATGTTTACCAAAACATTTTATTCTTTTATGCTTGATGTAATGGAATCCGTTCTTTCTGTCCTCAATTTCTTCTTGTGGGAGCAGAAACTGGTGGAATTTGGAAAATAAAAATTATTTTGTTCCATACAGATTTACAATTGAAAGAATTGTTCTTATTGTATGCAATTTCCATCACAGCATAATAACAGCAAACCCAGCTGTTTATGAATAATTACTCTCAAAGTTAATCATTTAAGAAAACTTAAACCAAAAAAGTAAAATAAATGCTAAAACAATGTCTATATAAATTTAAATTTAACTAATGAATTTGTTTGATATTTTTATTGAATTTTTCTAATTTTCAATTAAGTTACTATACATCCAGATCAGATGTTTCCGGTTTATATATTTAGGAGTTTAAACTGCAGATTCATCTTAGAGTTTTAACAAAAAAATTTAATCAATAATTTATTAGCTTGAAAGGATCTAGTTTTGAATAAGATAGAGAAAAGAAAATTCTGTAAAAATCTGTATCTATTTTTATTTTGATATTGATTTTATCCATAATTTGTGCATAATCTCCTTTATATTGCTAATTTCCTGAGGGAAGAATTTTTTCTAGTCAGATTATCCTTAAGATTAAAAAAAAATTCAACAGGATTTGAACTTTTAATCCCTATAAACTAAATACATAAATTGATAAATTGATCTTTGGAATTTTAGATTTCCTGTTTATTTTTTTTGTCTTATTTTTATTGGTACCACTTTTTCTTCTCTTTTTTTAAAATTCTTTATGCAAGAAATTTGTAAATCATAGATAATGTCCTAATAATGTTGAAATTAAACCAACTGGTATAAAGGTAGGGGGTCGCGAGATCGATATTGATTTTTGTATTATAATTTCATATTTTTAATATCCCAACAGTTATCATTTCTGTTCTTAGCAACAACAGCAGACAGGGACGATATTTTTGTTCTCTACCAGTCCTCTCCCCCCCCCCCACCACCACCACAACAATCACTTTTTACTTTGCATGTTTGCTTGCTTTTCTTTCCCTTTGCACCTTGTACATCAGGTTATTCTTCCACCCCCCTCCCATCACCCGTTTTCACACCAGGTCAAGCATTATTAACTCCTCAGCTCCCACAAGCTTTCCAACAAGAGCTATGATATTGCTAGCCCATATTTAACTTGATAGCCTCGACTTTGAGAAGGAAATGTGTGCTTTCACTTGAACCTATGATCTAAATTAAATGAAACAGAAAGTGTTCTTGAGATGCTCAAGACCAAAGCATAAACATAAGAAGTGTCTGTAGAATCATGGTGTATTTATCTGTGAATACCTGTGATTAGAAACCTTTACTATTATAAGTTTCAGATTAGTTTCTTAGCCAATAGTAGGTTAGTGACTTCATTTCTCAAGAGAGCTCATAACCTTTCCATTTCATGGCTTTTGTAGTTTACTTAGGATTTTATGACTCCAACATTTTATTTGAACTTAAAAAAAAAAAAAAAAGAAAAGATGTTAAACAGGTTCTCATGATTCTACAACCTTCTTCAATGTCACCTGAATTTGCTTTCTCTGCCTTTCCCTTAAATATGTTATTAAGTATTATTATTGTCATGGTGGGTATCCTTCGCCCTCCTGGCAACATCCTTGCCTCTGCATGTCTATTGTTTGTCTCTAGCATTTATCTTTTCCTTCTTTTCTTGACAGCACAGCCCTTCCTCCTCCTCCTCCTTTTTTTTTCTCTCTCTCTCTCTCTCTTATGATTGGGAATGGTGATTTGTTGAAATATTTTTATTTTGTTTAATTTATTTTAATCTGATTTTCAGCTTTCTAATAATAATAAAAATAATACAGAGAAAGCCAAAAAAATGTCTACTTTTCCTTGATTTTGAGAATTAACAACTGATACAATTGCTTTTTATTTATTTTTTTTATTCTCATTTACACAAAATGCCAAATTCTCGTGTGTTTTTTGAATTTCAAAAATTTCATTTTCAGAATGTAAACATTGACACCAAAATTGAAAGTAACATTTTATGAATTGTTGATTTTAGTGAATATGTTGTTTTATTTTGACTTCTGCAGATGATCTATATTTTATTTGTGCATTGCTTAATTGTGATTAGTAAATTTTAAGAAAAAATCATTAATTCTACAATTGTTGCACCAGCAAGATTTAAAAGCTATAAATTTATGAAAGATAAAGCTGAAACAGAAATGTATTTAATTTTTCATCATCTTAGGTTTTGAATCTTGTTGCTACTCTGGTGTTATTATGACTGTTTTTGTCTCTCCTAAGCCTACAGATAAAATTTTGCTGGTCCAAGGTTTTAAAATTGATAACAGTTTTCCAGTCTCTTGCCTCCCCCCCTACACACCAATGAAGCATCCTTTATAAACAGATTCTACTCAGTCTGAAATCAGTCCAAGAACCTAAAGGAAAAGAGAATTGTTTTATTGATTTTTAATGCCGTACCACATTTAATATTTATGGTAGATTATATAGTCTCCCTGAAAGTGTTTTTAGCATTAAATCAATATCAACTATAGAGAAACTTGTAATTATTGAGTATATAGTTCAGTCTTTGGGTCTTTTGTTGATTAAATCTCAGCCATGACACATTATTTGCTATTTATTAAACGCACACAAACCGATCAAAAAGTAGTTGAAGAACTGCGTTTAAGAGCCAAGAAACTGACAGGTTGCCACGAATTAAGATAAGATCTTACAGCAGCTGGTTATTGGTTTAAATTACTATTAGAAAGACATGATCTTGAATTTGACTCTTAAATACAAGATATGTTAAAAGTAGATTTGATCCAATGGAGGAGTTGACCGATAAAATTTAATGCCTTTTCTCGGGTCAATTACACAAATTTGAACAATGATCATTAGAAAAATGAACAAGTATTAACTTTGTATTCATAAGAGGCAGCAAAAGGATAATATTGTTTGCTGTACATTTGAAAATATCATATAAATTATAGTTGTTTTTGCATAACAAATATAAACTTTCCAGAAATCATATTTTCATTTCATGGCCATCTCCGAAAGAGAGAGACAGAGAGAGATCTCACAAGCCATTGTTTATGATTTCATTTTTCATTGGTTACCTCACCATGTGATGGTATTGTGTCAGAATAAATTTAATAAATATCTACGTATAGTCTTAATAAATATCTACGTATAGTCTTAATAAATATCTACATATAGTCTTAATAAATGATTACTGTTTGAATTTCCTAATCTAAATTTGTCAATAATATTTAACAGGCTTTGTTTTAAGAAAGTTTTATTTTTTTTAAAGGTAACTATGAAAAGACATGTTAACATGGTAAACGTTTGATAACTGCCTCTTTCTTTCAACAATTCCATCTGGTGTCCAAATATGCAAATTGTATTATTCTCTTGGTTGAAGTTTAATCTTCTGTGCTATTTGAAAATCTGAAATGAAGAATCCTTAATTTTAATTTTTTAACCCTCTTTAATATGATGCCATTTTGTTTTGTTAGTCATCATCCAAAGCTGTTGTTCAGTTTATCATCTTATTTAAATTTTTCAATATTAAAATACAAAGAAAAAAATATTATAAAAATAAATTCCTAAAACAACAAAAAGTTTTGTTTTTTTATAAAATAAACTCAATTTTAGATAATGGTGCAATGGTTTCATTTTCCATGAAAAAAATATATTCAGGTTTAATTTCACTGCTTGAGAAAATTTGGAACCGTTTGCTCATTCCTAGATGAAAGATAATTTTGAATTTTTTAATCTTCACTTCCAGAGTTAAAAATATTTTGCTATAAATGTTTTTCTTTTATGCTTTTTAATTTTCCTTAAAATGTAATTCTACATAAAAAATATTGATGCCTAAAAAAATTCTCTAAAATGCTTTGATAGTTTGATGTTAAAGTATATTTTAAATTTCTCTCAATTTCATTGTTTCGTTGCTATGTTTTTGTATAGTTGGCCTGATATTTTTTTTTTTTTTTTTAATCATTTAAACATGAGCCAAACTGGATAAATGTCTGGTTATGGAAAAAAAAAACTATAGATATTGACTTTTCTTTTGTTAAGAAAATAAAAAATTCAAATTTTTGTTAGTTCTAGCAGAGATATTTATTCATTTATGTAAATTTTGTCTTTTGCAGTTTTAACTCTGCCAAGATTAACATTTAGATATCCAGATTTGAAATCCAATCGATTCTATGCTTGTCTGCACTTAGAACTCTGATTTAGTGAAAGTTGTGCATGCACATGAATGTTTAGTAACTAATGCACAAAGGAAATGTGTGCACAAAACATTAGTTTCCTAAAATAATGTAAATAAATGTCAGAATTATGGCATTTTTACTTCAAAATGTGAACAATTTTGTGAACTTGCAAAGTTAGATAACATTGCATAGACATTTATGGCATACTCTGAACAACATTGTTTTTTTAATTTTTAATGAATCAGATTTTTAGCCTAATGAATCAACTCCCAAAACAAGTTAAAAACCTGTTTAAATGAAAATCAAAAACTATCAATTTTATAGTTGATTTGTTTTTTACAGTTTATCCACCCTTTGCTTTGTGGGTTATATACATATTTTGGATTATAAGAATTTTTTTGTTTTTTGTGAGTGAATATTGCATTAGCAATTTTAAAAAAATATTATGATTATTTCAGTCTTTCTATTTAATTCATAGTTGGGCGGGGGGGGTGCATTCATACCCTTATTAAGGGTATTTGTGCAAAAGTGAGTGTAACAAACATGCCAAGAATTCAAACACTGCTCTCCAAATTTTCCATCCCAGCTACTATACATTGCACCATCTACACACCCTATCAATTGAATAAAGAAGATTCTTTTTGTTTAGTCAGTTTACAAATAATCTGTAAATACCAACGACACAAATGAGAAACTGATTCAAATTCTCGTGTCGTGTTGATGTTCAATATTTTCATAAATCTACATAAACTGTGCTATGTGAAAGTTTTTTCACATTGAGCATCTTGTGAAATAATTTTGTAATTAAATGAGTTTTTATTTAACCCTTTTCAACAATTTGGATCTCTTCTATAAACTGTTAGGTGCTGTTATTTTGCCATTGCATCATAAAATATTAATTGATGAAACAAACTGGAGAAAATAATTAAAAATAGAATAAAATCTCATCTCAATATGTTACTTGATAGAATGCAATCATACTTGTATGATATTAAATCATTAAATCAATGTGAATACAGTTTTATCAGAGATGAGAGACAAGCCGTGTCAGAATTATCTTGAAACAATTTAAAATTTCCATTTGGTACATTACTGGGGGAAAAAAAAAAATTCCACAAGATTTTTTTTTTTCTTCACACCATCTACTAAAACTTAAAAGGGAACTTTGTTTGAAAGTGCCAAAGCATTTAGTCTATCAAATGCCATTTTGTATAAGACAATTACCAACTGTCTATGAAATATGAGAATCATTTTTGTATAATTTAGCTTTTTTAATAAAGTTCATCAGTTGCCTTGGTGACAAGTAGCAAATCAATGCTCACAGGGATGAAGAGAAGAGTTCAGTTCAGTTTTCATCTGAGTAGACTATTTCTTAGCAGCCTGATAATTTCTGTTTTTATTCCTCAAGTGGATGTTTGGACAGAGATAAATGAAAATGTAACTTTAGTGGTTCTTTAGTCATCACCAGTATTAAGAATTATTCTGAACCTCAAAAGAACTAATCCTGAAGAACATAAATTATTCAAAGTGACAAGAGACAAACTCTACATTAACCATAATGTACTTAAATTGGCAATTCCAACATTGAAAGAAATTTTATTTAATTTTGGATTTTTTGGTTATGGCTTCTAATATATTGAGTTTTATTTTATAGATAATTTATAGTATACATTGGTGGCTTCTCAGTTAGAAAGTGAAATACTCAAAAATTTTGCTAAACCCACAATCTATTTCAGATACACTGATGAGATTTTTATCCTCAAAAATAACCTTGAGAGAATAGGGGAAAAAAAAAAAAAATTAAAAGCTACCTTCAAAAATATTTCAGTCTTCCATTTCACCTACAAATTTAATATTGAAAATAGAATCCCTTTCTTTGACAGTTGACTCCAATATCCACACCATCACAAACTCCTTATACAAAGAATCCACATGCTCAGACACTTGCTTTAAAATATTCACTATACAAAATTTGAAAAATAGGATAAAACTTTCCATACAACTGACCAAATAACATTATCCATTCATAAATAATGGATTTCTTTGTTGTTGATAAGCAAATCTCTAAAGAAACTATAAAGTTATAACAAAGAAAATAATAAAAACATATTCCATTGCAAGCAAATGCGTCCAGATTTATATGAGATAAAACAGCCATTAAAAGCAGTTGAATATAACACCATATTGTACTTTTGTTCCTCTCTTCATTGGTTCACATGAGCATTACCCTCTGCTAATATCATGTAAATGATGGACTATTCCGTTTTCATTGCATGGAAAGACAAGACTTATCAGAGACACCACTTAGTTTCAGTGAAAGAAATAAGTGTTTAACGTCTCTTGTTAATACCTCATAAATAATGGCCTATTCTGTTTTGATTGCATGAGAAGACAAAAGACATAATCAAAGACACTACTTGGTTTCAGTCAGAAAATGAAAGACAAGAAGATAGACATGTTTAACTGCTGTTTCAGTGAAAGGGTAAAAGTTGTCAATTTCAAATCTTTTCATTTGTACCGCCTTACTTCTTAAAATAATTACCAGCATTCATATTTGATTGTTGTTAAGGTGAAATATTTAACGATGTGTTAGGGGAAATTTCTGCAAATATTTTATTGTCATAGAATGCTCCATGAGCTTATTCAATCATTAACTGAAGAATTAAGATTCATCAGAAATTTAAAATAGGAAAACCTGGAAATTTTTATGGGTTAAACCTAATATTAATAATATACTATGAAAAGTTCAAAACATTCACTGGCAAGGTTAGCCTTCACCCCCACTTCTACACCACACTATTTATTAACTCACTCATCCTGTGGTGAATTGCATTTCCTATTTTGTACAGATATCTACTTTGTATATTGGATATACACTGACTACACCATCCTATGGATTAACCTGCCACGTTGTTGATCCTTGTTCAATCTGCACCCATAATAGTAATTATATATCTCCACTACCTAAAAATTCAAAAGTAAATTTTCACTGTTGGAACCGAGGTTTTAAGTGTATTCAACAAGTGACAATACATTTAAATAATGAAGAATTTCATTTGCCAGTCATCTGCCTGTGTTGTCACCATAAAGTATAATGGCTGCTGCTGGGCTTTAAAAGTATTTGTATGAGGAAAAGATGACAGATTTTGAAAATGACTAAAAATATAGTTGGAAGCACTTGATCACAAACACTCTGACAATATTTATACTCGTTGGACCCAAACTCTTGCCTATAAACAAGAAAAGTTAGCCAGAGAAGTTTAAAATGAGACCCTCTCTTTCTCTCTCACTCACATATACACTCACAAAACGGTGTTTTTTAAACACCTTCCCTTAAATCTAATTACGTATTGTATTTTTCCCCTCGATCTTCCACACATCATCATAGAAGCAGAGCAGGGACAAAGTTAACAAGGCAAACCTTGAGCTTTCAGTATAGGGTGTTTACTGATTTATTTTTTGCAGGCATGATGAGTCACCCCCAAGCGGCTACAGCAGCCGCGCAGATGCAGTACCAGCCTCGACACATGATGCAGACACGACCTCCCCCAAATCAACAAAAACCTCTTCCTTTACAGGTAGGTATAACCTGCATTAAATATTTAAAAATTTTATTTTTAAAAATATAATTTTAAGAAAAAAACCCCACAAAACTTCAGTAAATTACAACCCAAATGTAGCCAAAAAGGATAGCTACTTACTGCTTTGTGTCTGTAATGAACTCTCTGCTGTAGTCACCATTGTGCAAGTCCCAAGAGCCATTCTAGGTAGAGGACTATACAGTAAGAGGCTCAGTTTATGGGGATATGTGGGGAAGACTCTGTGCAAATTAACTTTTAGACACTGTTCTACTAAACCACTGGTACCTAAATGACATTTGTATTATGTACTCAATGAATGGATTCAAGAGTTATCTTAGGGTACCTTCCATCAAAGTATTGCATATCTTCCCCAAGCATCAACTTGCTATATGCATACTTTTCTTTATCATCTAAATAGAATATTTTATTTAAAATGATCTTTCGTTTTGTCAGTGAGTTCATTCATTTTAGAGTAAAACATGGCTGTTAATGTGAAGTTAAAGAAATTCTCCGTATGATTACAAAACAATATTTAGCAAAATATTGCATTTTGCACATGTTTTGTTGATGGTTTAATATAAAGCAAGGAAACACACAACTTGATGTGTTAGAAATCCATCACTTACAAATGTAATTCCAGAATGATGTTTGCAAATTGAAACTTATAATGTTCCGTAAGAACAATTTCAGGTCAAACAGCAATTTTAAGTATTTCTTAAGAAAATATAAAATGAAAACTATATTCATACATTTTTGTAATTGTTGATTTATTTTGTTTGGATTTCTGGAAGTTCAAAATTTGAGAATGGAGTATTTTTCCTCAGGCTAGGATCTTTTGTTGGGTGACTGAGATATTATGTATTTCCAACTTTTTTTTTTTTTTTTCGAATACACCCCAAGCAATGCAGTAAAGCCACTAAGACACAAGGGGTTACTGGATGTGAAAGAATTAGAAAACAGAAACATTATTAAGGAGAAAGAACAACAGAAGAATGATTAGTAGGTAATGATTGACATTACATTTAAATTTTTGAAGATTCGTCCAGAGACACCATAACGTTTCAACTTGTGAAGAAGACTGGTATGCCAAACCATGTTGAATGCTTTTGAGATGTGTCCAAAAGCAACAACCCATGCTTCACCATTCCTATCTAAAGCTTGATAGACTCTTTCCGTAATAATCGTTAATATGTTAGCAGTTGCCCTAGAGAAACAAATTTTATTTGCTTGTCTGAAAGAATGCCCTGCAATGTGAGATGCTTAACTAATTCAGCCTCTAGTAATTTGCCAAAAAGAGGTAGAAGGCAGTTAGTTGAAACAGGTCACCTTAGTTCTTAAAGATTGGAACAACAGATGAGGATTTCCGACAAGCAGGAAAGCAAGAGGCAGCGAGACATTTATTATGCAGTTTAAAGAGAACTGGAGCCAGTTCGATAGCACGTTTCTTAAGGGCTATTAGATCAGGTCCACATGCTATGTAGGGATCCAGATTGCAGATGCAGGGATGGAAGGGGTTATATACATATCACTCAGCATTTCTAAGTGGAAAGTCAAGCAAGGATTTTCCTGATGAGTCTAGAGTAGAATTTAAAGAGAATTTGTCTTTCCCTCAATGGCAATTCTATTTTGTCTTTTGGCAGAGACATGAAGCTTTCATGCAACAACCCCCTCCACAACAACAACAGCAACAGCAACAACAGCCACCACCCCAACAGCAACCACAGCAGCAGCAGCAGCCTCCCCCACAGCAACAGCAGCAACAGCCCCCTCCACAACAACAGCAACAGCCCCCACAGCAACAACAAGCACCCCCACAACAGCAACAGCAACCACAGATGCCAGTCCAGCAATTACCTGTGTCAGCCCCTAATGTAAGTAAACCTCTGTATGGTGATGCATCATTGTGTGGAATTGAATGGGCTTTTCATGATTATTGATTGATCTTAACCATTATTGGTGAATCTTTGATGTTCTCAAGGAAAAAAAACAAAACACATCTCTTGATATGTAAATGGAATTCCTCTATTTAATGCATCTGTAAAAAAAAAAAAAAATTAAAAATAAATATTTGCAGCTAGTCGTCAAGACATTTGTCTTTTGTTTATTATTATTGCCATTATGCAATCTTGGTCATGAACATAACAATATAAATAACTCAGCTAATAATGAATGAATAAATGTTATAATTCTTTTGTCAAGCTTATTGTTTTAACCTGTTGTCAATTTTGTTATTACACAAATGAATTATCTCCCTTTAGTTCTCTCATCAAATGGTGATTAAGATTTAAACATTGATTTTGTTTCAGCAATTACAGTACCAAGCAGCCCAAGCAAGACCAATGGTACAAAGTCCATACATGAGTCCACAACAATATGGACAGGTGAGTGGTTTATATTTCTGTGGGTAGGTAGATTGGTGTGATTAATTAAATCTAAGACATATTTGTTATATATTCTGTGTGCTGTTCGCAGTAACAACAGTAAATGTATATATGTATATAAAACACACACACACACGCCATAATGTGATCATTAGTTTATAACATTTGGTCCTCACTGACCTTTTCCCAGATTTATTAAATAACTTTTATACATACACTTATGCCAGGTCACTCTACTATGGACTACTAGTACCAAGTAAACATTACTACCTACTGCATGGTCAGATCATCAGCAACTAAACTGATTACTGTACCACCCGGCTTTTCTGGTGAGGGTGGTGACTAGACAAGCAGCAGAATTAAAGACAAGTCCCTGCGAAAGGGCAGATACACCTTCTTGTAGGGTCAGCAGACATCCAGCACAATGCGGAAAACTGGGCTCCATCACTATATATATGCAGCAAGTGCAGTGATGACATGGCATCAATGACATCAATGGGCAGTGCAGAGAGTCCGTGACTAAAGTGAGCTTTCAAGTTGTTTGACTTGGAGAGGGATGGACTCTGTCAGGTCTACTTGCCCAAGATATACTATGCATAAATGAATACCTCTCTAGCTTTCAAGCCATATATCTGGTCAGGAGCTCAGCTCTGCATCCATATGACCACACCTGGTCGTGGGATTGATGATGACATACAGAGAGATATGTTTGTATATGAAATAAGAACTTGTTTTAATTTATTTTCTATGAGATATTTAAGTTTGAAAATAATTACAACCAAAACCCTTTTTTTTTTTTTGTGTTTTAAAAAAGAAAAAGAAAAGAACAATAAAAAAAAAAAAAGGATTATGGAGAAGCAAGGCCAGTGCATACTACCCACAACCAGGGTGGGGTGCTTTTTGAGCCTACCTATCATATCAATATTGGCTTTTTTTCTATCTACATTTGTATACATTACAAATTAAACTAAACACAACTATTAAAGGATGAGCCGTTTTTGTGCATTTTGACTTTGTTCTCTCTTATTCATCTATGAATTTGTTTTGCTCATGCTAAGTCTTGAACAAAACACGAGATCTAAAATAATTACTTTTTATCAATAATGTTGAACATGCCAAAATTATTCAACTTTTTAAGAAGAAAAATCTCAAGTTGGTGTTAAAAATTTCTGCAAAGCATTGTTGATTTATTTAAGATGGAATGATCTATTATGTCTCTAATTTGTATTTAGATACATTGTATTTATTTTCATTTTTTTAGTTGAATTATTCACCTATATTGCATATGATCCATTATTGTAAATAATACGGTTACAATAAAATTAGTATTTTATATGAATACTACCTTATGATCGAGATGTAGTAGAGTTGGGGGTCCTGTATCATAGATTGGGGGGTGGGCTCTTGCACCATCCCTTTAGAGAAGTGAATGTGCAGAGTGAGTATTGATATTGTAAGGCACAATAATTTCAAGATTTAAAGTACATATCATATATTATGTTTCAAACACACAATAATTGGAAACACAGATTGCAGTATCAAACTTAATTTTGTCTGTGATAAAATTTACCAAAATAGTTAAAATGTTTGTGAGAATAAATTTTTTAAAAATAAGATCACTCAAGAATCGTAAATTTGAATTTATTATGAATTTACTTGAAATCCTGAAGTAAAATTTTGTTTCATTTTCTTAGAGATGAATAAGAAAAAAAAAACTTTTGGCAGTTTTTGAAAAAAAAATTGATTCCCAAAAAAATAAAAATTATTTTAACAAAATCCTTCCAATTAATCCTTTTTTGATATTTATGCTTTGACCCACTTTTTAAATCAAAAGAAGTTCAATGGTCAGTTGTGTCTTTTGGCAATTTTTTTCTTTTGTGTTTAATTTTTGTAAGAATCTAAATGCATGTTTTGAATTTGTAACTTGCAGAGCCCTGGCCAACCACAACAACCAGGCAGTGTGAATCAGTTGGGACCAGTCAGTTCCCCTGCAACCCAAAGGTCAGCAGAATAATTTTCACTTTGCTGCATTCAGACTTATAACAAAGCAAAAACCATCCATGAAAATATGTTTTGTATAAAAGATCCGAGAAGGATTCAAGTTCAGTATTGACCTGCTCAAAAAACAAGAAAAAAACAACAACAATTACTTATATACCAAATGAGCCACTACTTTTTGCTTTTTGTTACACTTCAATCATCTGAAATGTTTACATAATACTGCTTCTCAACAGGTTCCACTCAAATAGGTTATTCTTAAAAGTTAAGAATTACAAGTCAGTTTGTTTCATCTTTGTTTATTCAATTCTCCTTTGAAATCACGTTTTTGTATCACCCATAAAGTTGGACATTTGCAGACCCTCTTATCAAATTACTACTTTGAACTTTGGATCAGTCAACAGAACTCTTCCCCAAGTAGTAATTGATATTCCCAGAGCAGAAGTATATTTTGCTCAAGGCAGTCTTTCACACTTATGTGCCTGACTTAATGGTGGCAGCTTTTTGGCATGGAAACTAGTGAATCTGGCTTCTGTTGGCAGCATGTTAACTGATTTGTGTGTCTTGGTTCTTACTCTAGGAACGTCATCAAAGCTGTCTGGAATTTAGTTCTGCTGCACAAGACTAACAAGGAACTTTGTGTTGTTGTCTCATCACAATAACTACCAATTGTCTGTATGTTGATATTCCCTGAAAAATGTTGTCTTAGCGTTTCTCATGTATGGAGCTTTAATTGCACCACTCTGTAAATTTCATTTTTTTTGTCATTTTTGTCATTCATTGGTGAATACAGATAAATGCAGTATAACAATGACATTCTACTAGAATTTTTATAATATTCTTGCAAGAAATTATATTAAAAAATGCATTTTATTTTCCACTGCTTAATTTTGGGGCAAAAGTGTATCAATTTTTTCTGTTATTTACACTCTTGTCATCATAAATAATTTGATCCTGCATTTTATACAAACACACACACACACACACACATGTTAATTCTAAAATGACATTTCTCAATCATTTTTTCTAAAACCTGCTAAATAATTCTGTTTATATAATCATTTGTTTTAGCTCTCTATTTTCTGAATATTAAAAATCCAAATTTTATAAAAATGTCAATTCTTATTGTTATTACGCAGTTCTCACATTGCTCATTCACCAGCCAATCTGGCAGCCCCTTCTCCAAATACGCACATTGTGCCATCGCCCGTTTCAAGAAATAACCCAACAATTGGAGCACCATCTCCAGGCAGTGCACTTAACACACCAGGTCAGGCTTTGATTTTTATTCTTTAAGTAATATACTATGCAGGGTTTTTTTTTATTTTCCACAAAAATTGTCATGTATTCTGAAAAATGCTTATTTTGATCCAGAAAAAATTCTACAAGCTTTATTGTAGAAATTAAGCCAGTTGTCTGACATCAGAGGCAGGTTTATTGAAAACTTTAGTTGAGTACAACATGAGGGAAATGAAGGTAGAAAGAGTGTATTTTGCCACTCTTTCAAGTTGAAGAAGTCTTGCCTACTTTTGAAATCCTGTCTTAATTCCTGAGTAATTGAAACAATCAGCACACATTCTAGACTGAAAACCTCATCAGTAGGCCAAATTCTCAAAATTGTAACATGATATGTAGTGTTTTTCCTTCTTCCTATAATAAGTAACTTGTTCATGATGATGTTTAAGATACATGCATAACATTGGGGTTGGGCAGCCAGGAGTCTTGTTACCAACATATTAGCGAGATATGCAAGCATTGCTTCTGAAAAAGAAGACAGATAAATGTGATAAAAGAAAGGGGGAGTTAAAATTCAATAAAGGAATTGTTTAACTCTTGGCTGTGTTGATTGGACTTTTTCTCTTTCTCTTTCAGGCAACCCTGTGTCTGTTGGAGCTGCACAAAGCCCTGAAGATCAAGCCTATCTTGAAAAGTTAAAACAGTTGTCAAAGTACATTGATCCTTTGAGAAGAATGGTCCGCAGGATTGATACTGAAGAAGGTAAGATTGTGTTGATTGATTTGGAAATCCGCAGTTTCCTTTTGTGAACAGCTTCCAGAATTTTGCAAACATTATTTTTATTTACTAATAATTTCTTTTATTCTTGGAACTTGACAAACGTTTTCTTTTTACTAAGAAGGAATTTTTAATAATCGTTTGTATTTTTTTCCCCCCCATTGTGACCTTACACACCATAAAAGTACATGGACCATTGTACAACACTCCGTTCCCCTTTGGTAAACTCTGGTCATTTAGGAAGATGTACTTTTTACATACATGAAAAAATGCAAGAAACAAAATGCTCAGGATAATATATTTAACTTTGTTCCAAAGCAGTAGTATGCGGTTTCCAGCTTAAAATACCGTTGACAAGTGTTTATTTATAGCAACCGTCTCAAGGTGACAGAATACACCTAGAGCAGCAAAAGGAGAGAATTCTACGGCGACAATTTTCACCTGCAGCGTGGTAATGGTTAAAGAGGTTGAAGAAGGTTGTAAAAGGCAAGTAATTTTCCAAGGAAAGTAAATTGTAATGCCTGACATCTGCTGCTTTATATATAATGGAAATGTTGATGAAAACCCAACTTCTACTGAGGGAAATGATAATTTCATTGCCATGGTTAGGAATGCAACTGAAGAATTGCAGAATATTGAATATTCTTTACTTAATCGTTTATCAAACATGTTTTATTTAATCTTAACCACCTCCTTCAAGTTTCACTTTTTTAAGATTCTCATGACAAATATACAGTTGCGGCCAAAATGTTCAGAACGGCATTTCTTTCGTCAGAAAAGTAGGTATAAGTTTTTATCGAAGTTGTTTTATATTCTATAATTTTCACAGACAATAAATACAATATTAATTGTTATTGTCTGAGATTTTGGTGTAATTTGGGAGGATAATACAAAGGTTATGGATGATTTAGTGATTTACTGCAAAACCCATGGCGGCCAAAATGATCAGAACGGTTGCTTTTACTCCATGTTTTAGTATATGTAACCGGTAAACTCTAATTTTTTTAATTTGTTTATGTGACGGTTCGTTTACTAAACATTGGTAAGAATATCTGCAGTGTACTTTGTTAATATAATGCCACTTACTCCGTTACCAATTCGTCAGCAGATTATTAAGCTTCGAAAGAAGGATAATTTAAGTATTGGGTCTATTGCAAATATTGTTAACAAGCCAAAAAGTGTTGTTCACGGTATTCTTAAGGTCTACGATGATTGTGGTTCGTGTGAAGCCAGAAAGTCTACAGGTAGGCCAAGAAAAACGACCAAGAGAGAAAATTGGTTAAAAAGGACAGATTTAAAACTGCTGCTGCTGTTTCTCGGGAAATGAGCATTGTACTGAAGAAGAAAACTTTATCTCGAAAAACTATGTCTCGTCGTTTAGTTGAATATGACCTACAAGCAGGAGCTCCTGCAGTGAAACCACTGATCTGCTCCAAGAATAAAGTGTTGTCTTACCTTTGCAACCGAACATGTGTTGTGGTCTCAAGAAAAATGGCAAACGGTGCATTTCAGTACTAAATCTAAGTTTAAGTTATTTGGCTCATATGGGAAAAGGTACGTTTGTTGAAAAGTAGGTGAAAAATTGTCGCCTAAATGCCTTAAGACTAGTGTTAAATTCGGTGGAGGAAGTGTCATGGTTTGGGCCCTTGGGTGCGATTACATGGAAACATAAATGCAGGAGTTTATAAACAACTTGTAAAAGATCATGTCTTGCTTGTGCTGAGAAATTCAACTAAGCGACCACCCATATTCATGCAGGACAATGCCCCATGTCACAAGGCTAAGGTGGTCATGAACTTCCTCAAGGCTGAAAAGGTTATTGTTATGGATTGGCCTGCTCAAAGCCCAGATCTCAATCCTATTGAAAATGTGTGGAATATTCTAGGAGAACGTTCGAAAGCCAGAAATCCTAAAACAACCGAGCAATTACGGAATGCCCTTCAGGAAGAACGGAATAAGATCACCCAGAAAGAAATTGAAAAATTAATTTCCTCATGCAGTCGAAGATGTCAAAGTGTCATTTGAAGCTAAAGGGCTTCACACTAGATATTAAATAATTCCAGTATTCTGTCATTTTTGATTATTTTGTTATTTTTTCAACCGTTCTGATCATTTTGGCCACCATGAGTTTTGCAGTAAATCACTAAATCATCCATAACTTTTGTATTATCCTCTCAAATTACACCAAAATCTCAGACAATAACAATTAATATTGTATTTATTGTCTGTGAAAATTATAGAATATGAAACAACTTTGATAAAAACTTATACCTACTTTTCTGACGAAAACAATGCCGTTCTAAACATTTTGGCCGCAACTGTACAATTGATAAGGTGTTCTTTTTTGTTGAGTCAGAAGTGAAGATTTTTCATAATTCCTTCTGCTTTCATTTGCTTGTATTTGAAACATAGTTTCTTAGGAATTGTTATGTATTCTTTGTCATATGACCCTTTGACCTCATAAATGTGGTGGTCATGGCACTGCTGGACAATATATATTTTGTTTAATTGCTCAGATTTTGATTCAAAAGAATATTTTTGTAAATCACTTTCATTATTCTGAAGGCCATGAGGAGTTCTTGATGACATACTTTTTATTATTATCATTTTTTACTTTTGTCAGGTGAGAAGAAGAGAAGGAGCTCTTTTCTTTTTTGCTTCTCCTCACTTTCCGGCAATTTTCCTCATCTATTTCAGGTTGAGAATCCTTAATCCGAAATTCTTGGGACCAAAAATGCTTCAGTTTTCAGGGTTTTTTCAGACTTTGGAATACAAGCTATTTAATTTATATATAGCCTCTATAAAATGGATCTCAAGCATAAACATGATATCCTTCTACATTTCATAACACAGCTTAGACATATACCCTGAAGGTAGTTTTATATAAATAACATGTACCCTAAAGGTAGTTTTATATAAAATTTAATAAATTTTGTATACATACAGATACAGGTAATGATGCTAGTCATGTAATGCTCACACAGATTTTTAAATGGTGAAATTAAGATTTTAAAAAAAATGTTTTTAATTTCTGTATGTGTACAAAAAACATGATTACTACTTACAAAAAATATATAAATTCATGAGTTTTTCGACATTTTGAATAATATCTTTACTGAGCCCCATACACCTGGTAAGTAATCCACAAATGAAGTTGTTGTTCTGACAATCACTAACAACAAACTGGCGCCAACATAGGCTGTATATCATCTAGGAACCTTCCCAGTACTTTCTGAAATTTTCCATTTGTGGTAAGTCAGATCAACACCTGGAAAAACTTTTGGATTTTGAAATTTCGGATAAAGGATATTCAACTTGTATTTGGATTGACTTCCAGAAACATGAACGCAAGAGAGATAAAACTCTGCATATAAAATATGGAATTGTCCGTCTGTCACACAGGCATTACTGTAAGGATTGGTATAATGGCTTGATGCGAGCAGTATATTTGACAAAATGTTTCTCCTGTTATTTTTGTTTTTATTTGTCACAGAAAAACTTTATGAACTCTGTCTGGTTGTTCACACACACATCTTTCTGTATTGATAGTACATTTGAAGAATATTGCAATAAAAGAAAGAAAGAACAAGATCAAAAGACTTGAACACTTCTCGGGCTTAGAGAACGTGTCCCTTTCATTTGTTGCCTAAATGAGAATGCCTGTCTGCAGAAAACAGACAAAAAAGGAAATAAGGATAAAAGATACGAGTTCAAATCTTGCTGCAGGCTGATTCTTTGCTTTAAATTCAGGCATGGTTGTTCTTTATTTTTCATTTACTTTTTTCTTCTTCAGATAACAAAAAAGAACAATCGCACAAAATGAAAAATCTCCTTGAAATTCTATCTGACCCCAGCAAACGGTGAGTTGAACATTTATATATAGATTTACAGCTGTCTAAATAATTCCTTTCCCACTGTCAATCATTGTTTTTTGTATATAATCTATAATTCTTTGAAGAATGCATATAAAAAACTTTGATAGTCTGAAATAGAAACTGATCTCAGAACAAGAAGCATCTGTATTAAAAGAGACACACTCAGTTTTTTCTTCTGATAAAACCACTGAAAACATATCTGAAGCAGATTCAATTGATTTTTATATATAATGTGTATAAGCAAAACTTTGATTTTGTTATTGTAAAGTATCATATACAAATTTAAACACCACAAAGCATAAGAACTCTATGGTATTCCTTCAATTGTCCTTAAGAAATGTGCCTCTGAGTTGGCCCCTGTTCTCTTCAAACTCTATAATGGATGCCTTGCTGTTTCTTGCATTCCAGATTGTTGGAAATCCTCTTCTGTAGTGTGTATTTTTAAGAACTCCGCCAAACCGCCTGATCCTTTGAACTATCAGCCTATTAGTCTTCTGCCTCTCGTTGGCAAAGTACTAGAGGCTCTAATCAACTCCGAATTGGTTATGCACCTACTTCTTTCAAACAAACAATATGGCTTTTGCTTCTCTAGGTTAACTGCCAATGTGTTGACGGTTATTTTGTTGAAAGAGTCTGTCAAGCTTTAGATAAGAATGGCAAAGCGCAGACTGTTGCTTTAGATATTGCATTTGACAGGGTTTGCCAATCTGGTCTTCTTCACAAGTTGAAGACTTAGGGTATTCTTGGCTAATTATTTATTTTTTTTGATTTGGTTCAATCTTTCTTTGTCTTGAATGGCTTCTCTTCTAGATCGATCTTTTTGCATTAATGCCAGTGTTCCACAGGGTTCTGTTGGCATTCTTGCACCTTTGTGCCTGAAAAAAAATGGAGTGTCAAAAGGATGGTTTTTCCCTTGACACTGCTATTATTTTAACTTCCTTCACTCTCTAGCAATGTTTATTGTCTTAAAATCAATGATTAGAAATGGAATAATACCTAAACATATGATGAAAGTAAATTTATACATTATTTTTGTTCTTGAGAATTTACAACAAAAATATTAAACACTATTTATTAGATTGTTTATTCACAAGAATAATTTTATATTTACAACATTCCAAAAACTAATACAATTAAAATTAATACAATATTTATCATTTACCAATTTATAAAAAAATAAATATGAAAACGATTTTTATTCATAAATTTATAAACATTTACTAAATTATTAATATCTGTGAAACAACTACAAGGAAATCCTTATTATTTACCATTTTATAAAATTTGAATTAATTGGCAATTAACTGATGTTTTGCCAACCATTCCAATAAACAATCTAATAGTGTTTTATCTTTGTTGTCAGTTCTCAAGAACAAAGAAAATGTATAAATTCACTTTCATATGTTTAGGTTTTATTAAAATTCTAATCATTGCTTTTTAAAACAATAAACATTACCAAGGAGTGAATGTAGTTAAAATATGTTATAACTCACTCCTAGCAGTTTTAATATTATGTCTTGCTTATGCTGCTCTCTGTGGCGTCATTAGAATTTGTTTTGACTGACCCCAATGGACTTCTACTGACTCACTTGGAGTTCTTTATTTAAGGTGTCTTGCCTAGTTCATTTGTGTTACCAGGTGAATCTTATTTACTCCACAACATTGAGATTTTTTTTATTTGTAAATATTTTATTTCTTAGTATTCACCCCCACCTCCTCTTTCTGGCAAGTTCACCAATTTATTGAACTTTGTATTTCTTTCATTTTGGGTCATCCTCTAGTTTTTCCGTACATTTCCTTTTTCTGGTAATCCTATTTGTACGTTCAACAAATTCTTGGGATGTTGGTACGGCATTATCTGGTATACTTTCAAGAATTTTTGTAGTTTTTCTTTGCTCACTTTCTCATTACTTGTTTTTTTTTTCAAAGCTCTTTTAAATGTACCCACAAACCATTCAGTTTGTTTGTTTAATCTTGGGTAATATGGCAGGGTAGGAGTATGTCCAATCAAGAAAATTTAACAAAATTCTTTAATTTCGTAAGCAATGAATTGTGTACCGTTATCCAAGACTATAGCATCCAGAATGCTATATCTTGTAAACAGTCCATGTAAAATATTCACTAACTGTGGAAGTTGATTTTTTGCACTTAGAAATTTCAGGCCACTGAGTACAAGATAATGGGATTCGTTTATTGAACCTGCAAAATCTATTTGCAGTCTTGACCATGGAATACCTGTCTTTGGCCAAGGTTGTAATTTTGTAGTAGGTGATTTTTCTACCAGAGCACAACATCTGCAGGCTCTTACTAATTTTTCAATGTCTCTATCTGTTTTGTCCAGTATACATAGCCTCTCATAAGAGATTTCATCCTTGAAATTCTTGAATGTCCACCATGAAATTCATTTAATATCCACTTTTGTAATATGATAAGTATTACTACTCTTTTTACAAACATCAGCACTCTGTCACATAGCAAGTAAGTGTTCAAGTTGGATTGTGTTCTAAAAATTGTCTATCTTTCTTACTTTCTTTTAGTCTTTTTTTTATTTTCAAAATAAACATGTCATGTTCTGCTTTTACTTTTATTTCTTCCAGGGTAAGTGGTAGTTTGCGTACTACATTGTATAATATATTTTTAATTTCTATTTCCCATTTTAATGCTGCAATAACAGTGTCTTCAAAAGGTTCAGTATTTTTTGGTATCAATCTTGATAAACCATCAGCATGTCCTAATTTTTTGGATGGTTGGTATTCCATCCTGAAATTGTAATTTAATAAGATGGTACCCCCAGCATTGTAAGCTATTCACTGTATGCATAGGAATTCCTTTTTTGAAACCATTAATTTAAAATAGAGTACTATCATCTGTCTGTAAATGAAAACTACTGTGTATAAATTTGTTAAATTTTTTTTACTGCAAATATTGTTAACACCTCTTTTTCGAAATGACTGTATTTTTTTCTGCCAGTAGTAGCAAACATGAAGCATGTGTGACAGCTTTCATGTTACCCTCATCATATTTATGTAGAATTACTGCTGCTATACCATTGCCACTAGCATCTGAAGCCAATACGATTTCTGCTTTTGGATCGTAGTGCACTAATGATAAATCTGACATTAGTATTTTCTTGATTTCTTCAAACGTCTTCTGACACTTATCAGTCCAGTTCCACTTTACACCATTTTCAATCAAATTCTTCAGTGGAGCTCTCAAATTCTGCATATTAGATATATAGATTTGATAATAGTTTGCTAGTCATAGAAATGCTTGTGACCTAGTAACATTTGCTGGAGGAGGCCTACTCTTAATTGCACTTGCCCCTCGATGGACCTGGCCGATGACCATTTTTGTCAATGTCCTAGATTTTAGGCAAAAACCATTTACACTTTTTCGCAGTGAGTTTGAACCCGTATTCTTGTATTTTTCAAAAACTCTTTTCACATGCTCAATATGTTCTTCCTTAGACACACACTTTTAATTAATATATCAACCAGATGAGCCACTTTGAAGTCACACTCTGCAAGCAGTGTGTCCATAGCTTGTTGAAATATAGCTGGAGCCACTTTTATCCCAAAAGGAAATCGGTTGAACTCGTACAATTCCTTGTGCGCATTTATAGTTATTAACTCTGAACATTCGTCTTCAGCCGGGATTTGCAAATACGCTTCAGAAAGATCCAACTTCGAAATGATTTTTCAACCGTTTAAATTTGCAAAAATTTCCTCTGGGCTTGGTAATGGGTAGTTATGGGATTCTAAACATTTGTTTAACCCTTTTGAAAAATCAGCACAAACATGAATTTTGTTACTTTTTTCTTTACGTACACTGCTGGTGCTGCCCATTTTGAATGGTCAATCTTTTCAATTACATTTATTTTTTTCAAGTTTGTCTAATTCTTTGTTGACTTGATCCAATGCTGCAAACAATACACAACATTTCAGTTTAAGCACTGGCATTGATCCTTTTTTTACTTGGAATTTTGCATTGACTTTCGAAAACTAACTGAGAGAACATCCGGAAAACATTTTTCAATTCTTTCTATACATTTTCACTGTTTTTTTTTTTTAACTAGTCACTTGTCCACTTACATTTTTGCAATAAATATTTATAGGTAAATTCCACAACTCAAGTAATTCCATCCAATCAATACCAAAGAGTATTTTTTAATACATAAGCCTTGGCTTTTACACACTTGTTACAAAACAAAACGTTACAAGTCATTTCACCAATAAAAAGTAATTTCTCACCCGCCACGCCATGTGCAATTTTTGAAGTTCTTTTTAATATAGGTTTTCTGTTTGCTTTCCATGTGGCTTCGTTGATTATTGTGATATCACTACCAGTGTCTAGTTGCATTTTTACATCCACATTATTAATTTTCACATACACAAATTTTCTTTGGTTTTCTGTAATTTTTTTTTTTTTTTTTTTTTTTTTTTTTTGTCGCAATGCTGTGTAAGAAATTTTTTCTGTCTGACCTTTTCCTTGCTTTAGTTTTACAGTGTGACTTTGTCCTACTTTTCCACACTTGTAGCACTTTGAATTCTTAAAGAGACAGTCGTTTCTGAGATGTAACCTACTACATCTGAAATATTGATTAATTTTTCTTTATCCACATTTTCCTTTAACTTTCATGTATGCACATTTTTTACTTCGATTTCTTTGGTATTGCGTCTCGGGTTTAGGATTCTCTGACATTCGTCTGATATTTCTCATATTGTTAGATCTTGATTCTGTTCAAGTTTCATTAGAATTCTAGCACATATTTCTGTGTCTTCTTTCACAATTAACCCTTTAAACATATCCAGAGTTCATTTAATTTGAATCTTTCACACTCCTGGTTAATGATTTCAACATATGTGACAAAATTATCTTCTTTTTTCGTCGGATTCATGCACTTTCAATGAGTATTGAATAACAAACTTTTCTCACTAAAAATTTTAGTCAGAGTATTTATAGTTTCTTCAAAGCAAATTTCTCTTCCTTTTCCTTTTTTTTCGGTAGTACAAAATGACAGTATTTCTCATGTTCTACCAGTGCAAACTTTCTCAGCAAAAGTCATGTTTTTTCTCATCTTCCCAGTCACTGCATTCCTCTCTGAAAATTTGCTCGTATCTTCTAAAACGAGCAGAAAAAGTAATTTCGTCATCTGAATTGTATGTGAATTCAGATATGGCATTTGCCACCATGTTAGGAGTGAAAGAACTTGGGGAATTTTCTGTTTTCTTCCATATTATTTCAATTAAACTTTCTTGTTGTTTCTGGAGTTGCTGTTGTATTTTTGTCACTTGTGCTAATAATTCTTCCATATTTGAAGAATATCTGTTTTGTTTTTTGTTTTGTTCTCTTTGGGTTTTTTGTTCACTTTGCTTTTTTTTGTTCTCTTCAGTTTTTTTGTTTTTTTTCTAGTTTTTTTTTGTTCTCTTTGGGTTTTTTTGTGGTTCTTTTTTTATCTCTTTGTTTTGTTTTGGCTCTCTTTGGGTTTTTTTGGTTTACTTTGGGTTTTTTTTTGCTTCTCTTAGGTTTTTTTGTTTCTCTTGGTTTTTTTGTTTCTCTTGGTTTTTTTGTTTCTCTTGGTTTTTTTGTTTCTCTTGGTTTTTTTGTTTCTCTTGGTTTTTTTGTTTCTCTTTGTTGTTTTTTGCTTCTCTTTGTTGTTTTTTGCTTCTCTATGGTTTTTTTGTTTCTCTATGGTTTTTTTACTTCTCTGTTTTTTTTTTTTTGATTCTCTTTGTTTTGTTTTTTTTGCTTCTCTTTGTTTTGTTTTTTACACACCAAAGAGAAAAAATTAAACCAACATGGTTCTAAAATCTTGTCACTGTCATCATGTGGACTGAAGCAAAAAAAAGTACTTTTTTCCTACTCATTGCCACTGTTATAACTCACTCCTAGCAGTTATAATATTTACTCCACAGCAAAATAATAGCAGTGTCAAGAGAAAAACCCGTCCTTTTGATATTGCATTTTTTTTGTGGTCACAAAGATCCAAGACTGATATTCTGTTCTTGAACCTACTTTGTTGCTTATTCTCATCAACAATCTTTTCTGATGTCATTATTTCCCAACTTGCTATCTATGCTGGTGACACAATTGTTTACTCCTATCTCAATAGTAACTCTGATCGGTTCCATAAACACAAATTGGTAGATGATCTTAAAAATGATCTTCAATCTGTTGTTAAATGGGGCAAGAAATGGCTTATTAATTTTAATGTCTGCAAAACAAAAATACTCTCTCTTTTAATCATCTGAGAGAACCTTTTTTGCCAACATGGCTGATATTAACATCCAGGAGAGCAACTCACTGTGCCTTCTTGATCTCACATTTTCCACTGACATGAAGTGGAAAGATTATATTGAATAATATAATAATAATAATAGTAGTCAGCTCCTAGGAAAGTTGTGTTGTTCTAGAAAATTTTTCTCTCCAGAATAAGTCATTGAATATTGCTACCACATCTGATGTAGTGCTTCTGCTATGTATTTAAAGATTCTTTATAAAATACAAAGAAGAATCTGCAATGTTCAGTCCTGACCTGGCATCTTGGCTTCAGTCTCTTTCTCACTACCGTAACATAGCTTCCATGTGCCTTTTCTATAAATATTTTCATTGTAATTGTTCTGATAGGGTTTCCTCTTTGGTACCGTGACATTATTTTTTAAGTGCAGTACTAGATTGGCAGCAAGGTTTCATCAATTTACAGTTGAGATGGTTAGATGTAGCTGTACGTTCTATGCTAACAGTTTCTTCTCTAGCACTTCTTGCCTGTGGAACTCTCTTCTGGCTTCTTGCTTCCCAAGTCAACTTTGATCTTCCAAAATACAATTGCAATGTCAATTGTCATCATCTGTCTCCTTGAATCCTGTCCCCTTATTGTCCTCTGTTTCTTTCACTCTCAATAACCTCTCGGGCATTGTATTAGCCTTAATCGCCTTGCTTGGGATGAAAGGATTAAAAAAAAAATCTTTTTGACTGTATTTCCTGGGCTATCAAAATGGTCTTTCTTATGACAATTTCATTTTGGGTCCCTGCTTAGAGCTGTATGTTAGCTCATGTGTTCTTTCAGGAGGAGGAGGAGGAGGAGGAGGTAGAATTCCATATTGGAAATGATGAACAACAGCTCATCTTGCATATTATGATTAATTTTATTGCATCATTTTGCAGCACTCCTGACTTTAACATTTTTCTATGGCCATGATCATCACTTTGATATGAGTATTACATTTGGCCATTGAGATGTGTGTGTGTGTGTGTGTGTGTGTGTGTATGTATGTATGCATGTATGTATATATGTGTATATATATTTATATATATATATATATAAATAAAGTAATAAATCGGAGATTTCAGAAAGCTATAGTAATATTTTATTTGACAAAATCGAGAATTTGATTTCACTTCATTAGACCTGGCAGTTTCAAAACAATAAATGGATTCAAAAATTCTTCCAGGAATTAAACGAAAAACAAAATTAACGTTTGTTTTTCAGGTGATTCATTGTTTTGAAACTGCCAGGTTGGACGAAGTGAAATCGAATTCTCAATTTTACAGAATAAAATATTACCATGGCTTTCTGAAGTTTCTGATTTATTATCATTTGCTCTGTTATTATATTGAGCTCTTGGGATTTATATCCTACCAGGAATTATCCATACGGATTACCAATTAACTTTATCATTATATATATATATATATATATATATATATATATATATATATATATATATATATATATATAAACAGTAATAGCAATAACAAATGACATAAAGAAAACAATAGCACGTAGGCTGCCACATAACAGTATTACTGAAGGTGAACGTATAGCCCTTCACACACTGACACATAGAGATGGCCTAATCAAAACACAGGCTGACAAAGGAGGTGCCATAGTGATCTGGGGAATCAAAGAATACATTAAAGAGGCCAACAATCAGCTAACTGACAAAGAAACCTACAAAAGCTTACTTAAAGACCCTCTTCCTGAATACCAAAAAGAATTAACTAGCTCACTAAACATGATGCTTCGCAACAATCTAATTGACAAGGAAACATGCACAACACTTTCACTCACAAACATCACACCTGCTCGCTTCTATCTCCTTCCCAAAATATGCAAAAACAACAACCCAGGAAGACCGACCATTTCATCATTCAATTGCCACACGACCAAAATTTCCAAATACATAGACCATTACATACAGACTCTAGCTAAGCAAATAAAATCCTACATCAGAGACACAACAGATCCACTAAACAAAATTAATCTCATTCAAACAGTGCCAGAAAATGCTATTCTAGTGACTATGGCCGTAAGATCACTTTATTCAAACATTAAACACATCGAAGGACTAACAGCCCTTAAGGAAGCACTTACTAAAATAAGAAAACCAGTCACCCCCTTCCCCCGCAGAAGTTACATTGAATATTTTCAACTTCAATGGAGCACACTACTTGCAAGAGGCTGTGTCATGAGCATCATTGCAGCTCCTTCATACGCTACAATCTTCATGGGAAAATTTGAGGAGACCCATATCTATCCTCTCATCGATGGCGACTGTGTATTCTATGCAAGATGTATCGATGATATATTCTTTGTATACACAGGCAGTGACGATAAATTTATCCAATTCCTCATGACCCTAAACACAGTACACAACTCAGTTAAGTTTGACTATGAAAATTCCACAAGATTAGTAACATTTTTAGACACCCGCATATATATAGATAAAAACCAAACTACAAATGACACTACACACTAAAATCACCGACATCCACAACTATCTACACTTTAAGTCTTCCCAACCTAAACACCCCAAAGCGAACCTTCTCTATTCACAAGCACTTAGACTCAGAAGGATATGTTCCAACAATGAAGAACTAAATAAACACACCCAAAATTCTGGAGCATCAATTTACAACACGTGGCTATAAACATCACCTGATCAGGGGACAAATAAAGCAATTTCCACACCTAGAGAAGACACCCTAATGTGCAAGATTAAAAATAAACCCAGCTGCATCCCGCTAGTAACCACTTTCAACCGCACTCTGCCTCCACTATCCCAAATAATCAAAAGACACTGGGAAATACTACGTCTCAAACCAGACCTAAAGAATTGTTTGAGGAACCCAGCCTTCTAGCATATCATAGGCTTAAGAACCTAAAGGAAATTATAGATAGTAACCACATTTCAGGGGATAAGATAATCTGTAATAAATCAAAAACAAAAACAATGGGATTTTCCCAACCATGTAACAACAAAAGGAGCTTATGCTGTAACCACATTAGACACACCAATTCGTTCACTAGCTCAGTCACTAAATCTACTTTCAAAATCTACCACGACTAACTGCATGTAGAAGTCGTAACATAATTTACCTCCTAGAATGCACACTATGCCAGAAACAATATGTAGGAAAATCTGAATGGCTCTTTCACTACAGAATTAATAATTATCGCAATTGAATTAAGTTGGCTCACCGTGAAAGATTATTACCTGTAGAACAGCATTTCCGCCTACAAAAACATGATTTTAAAACCCATGCCAAATTCACTATAATTGAGAAAATAGAAAAGTTCAGAGCAGATAACATTAGAAAGATTTTAGAAGGCCATGAATATAAGTGGATTCTGCACCTAAAAACGCTCCATCCAGGCAGGCTTAATCACAAATTTAACAACATAGATAGAATTAATATATAACCCCACAAATCAGGCCCTACCCACATTTCTCACCCACAACAAGACAGACATGCTTGCGGAGGTGTTGAGGCCTCACACTAATACACACACCCATACTAATATACACGCATCATACTCACTCACTCCCTAAGAACCAAATAACACGCACACTTAACAGACACATCCCCTTTCCAGGAACCAATAAAAGTGTCAAAATGACCAAGGGAATTCAGAGCAGCATGGATCCATCCAGCTCTTATCTTAAATAACAACTTAAAAGAGACTGTTTGACCAACACAAAGACTGACCAAAATTCATGTTAAAAAAACAAATGAAAACTACAGATAAAGTTTATTTTCTTCATCAAGTCATTCATTTCTGTAATTCACTGCTACTAACAAGCAGAAATTTTTTTTTCTCCTGATGATGGCCATACTGGGTGAAATTAGTCGAGGAATCTAAATGAAATAATAAAAACGAAAGAATATTAATATACAACCCAGTGTGTCTGAAGATTTTATTTTTTTAATATTTTTTATTGTTCAAAACACATATAAACACATTTTATTGTTCAAAACACACACGCACACACACACATATATATATATATATATATATATATATATACATACACATGCTTCTTTCTGTTTCTAGGTGGAAGATAAAGAAATATTTAAACTCATTAAATTCTCTTTTGCTGTTCATTTATGTCATAAGAGGTTTTGAATTTTGTATTTTTGTTTTACCATTTTAACCAGACTTCCTATGGCAACATTGTTGAAATGTGAACAAGTTCTTTTGAAGATGGAACTCTCCAAATCAGTGAGTATTCTTTGTGTGTATAGAGGAAATTTCAAGTTGAGTAGATGAATGTCTTGATTTTAATCAACAAGAAAATATTGTGATTCTATGTTTACAAAATTAATATTTTAGATTTTTTTTTTCTTATTGTAATTGATAAATCGCTAGAGATAAATACTGATTAATAAATATTTTGGATTCTTACACAATCAGAATGTTGTAATTCACTTTAAATTCTGCTTTCTTATAAACATTTCTTTGAAATCTCTTGCAAGAATGAAGAATGTTTGCATTGACAAAAAAGAAATCTTGTCCATTATTTGGTGTAGAGAGAGACTACTTTGAATGAGACAAATGTGCACAAAAGTTTTTTTTTTAATTATTAATAAATAAAAAAAAAGAAAAGTAAAACAACAATGGAACCTACAAATCAATTCCTGTAAATTTTCTAACATAAAAAAACTTGTATCAATGAAAAAAAAGTTAGTCTTGATTTCTAATGTGTTTACCTTGCTCAGACACCTGCTGGTGCTGATGGCAGCAGTTCCGGTTCCAAGTCTGGTGAGCAGCATATGTGCCAACCACTTCTTGATGCTGTTGCTTCACATACAAAATCTCCCTTGTTGAACCACACCCTTCATCGCACATTTGGACCAGCAATTACAGCCTTGCGGGGACAGCCAATTCGGTGGGTGGTGTTTGTAAACTTTGTGTGTGTGTCTGTAGGCATATACAAAGGGGTGCTGAAAATTTTCAGCCACACTCACTTCCCAGCAACATTATTTCAATGAGTAGACATTAGAATATGGATTTTAGGAAGTGTGTCAGGCTGAGAACTTTTCAGTACTCTGTTGTGTATGATCTTATAGTTATGTGTAGCTGCATTGCCACAATCTGTTATTTTATAAAATATTGTAATGGTTGCCCACCAGTTATGTTTTTCAATTAGAAATGAATCATTTAGTTGATAGAATTGATATTTATTCTTGGTCAAATTTAATATTAGCCAGAAAAATATGACATCATCTGAAAAAAAAAAAGATTTAAATTTTGTCATTTTCAGTTTATGGTAGTTCAGTTTATGTTCTTCTATAACAAAATTTTATTGTTTATGTTCAGTAGCAAAATTTGATTGTTTGTTTATATTGTTCTATAGCAACATCCCTAAAAATAAATTCCTGTTTTATTCAAAGGTGTAAAATTTCAAAGAATCTTCTTTTGTTAATTTGGTCTCACTTTGTTTTTGCTATTTGATGACAAAGAGTTATATATGACTTTGTTATTATGACAAAGGCTTTGCAATTATTTATTCTTGCCAAATCCCTCCTCATCAATAAATAGGAACAAAACAAAAAAAAAACAATTAGTATTTGAACCCAGGTAAAAAGACAATATTTCAAATGCTGATTTTCTAGTTAAGTAGACACACTACTTACTTGGTAGTTGGGCTCAACACAATCTTCCTACCTCTAATTATCTCCATTTGTTTTTGGGTCATACTAAAATAAATATTGAAATTTAAAAAAAAAATCTAGTAGATTATATTTGTGCACAAAAGGAAGCATAACCCATGTAGATGTTAGTGTGTCAGAAAATCATTTTATATTCACTTTTTTAATTTCTGTTACATATAAAAATTGTCAGCATTTTGAATAACAGTTTTTTTTTTTCATTTCTTTCTTTACTGCAGGGTGCCAAGTCCCCCTCCACCCAAAAAGAAAAGGGTAGAGAACAACAAAGATGAATTGCCAAATATCTTGCAAGGAGAAATTGCACGGCTTCCTTACCGATTCCGAATCAGTCTGGATCCTGCCCACCACCTCAACTCCAAAACAGTGCATCTCATTTGCAAACTTGGTAAGTTTGATGAAATAAAACTAATTTTGGCTCAATTTAAACAAGGACTACTCTTAAATATGCCCCCCACTCTACAAAAAAAAAATAATTGTAAGAATTATGATTTTTTAGTCAGATGCAAACTAAAAGTAAAATTAAAGCAACCCAAAGCAATGTTTAAATTGCAATATGACATTCCATAGCAATTCCAATTGCAAACCAAAATATTCAGTTGTGGTCAAGAACAAATATAAAAGCTTAGAAGTCAGTAACTGAAATTGGAACCTTTTAAGGACAACAGCAAAAGAGGCCATTCTAAGGGAAGAGAGACAAAAAAAAAGGCGAAATAATTTTAACCACATGATGTTAAAATCTATTTGACTCTACCATAGCGCAATATGTGAGCAGATGTTTCAACTTCAGGATTGTTAACAACTTAAACACTCCACTGGCTTATATCTTAACACCTGCCTTCTTTTCTTGAAAATGACCAGTGATTGTTCAATGTACTTGAAACATTACCTATAATTTCAACAAATCCCTTTTCAAGTTTTTCGCCTCACAACCAATGACTTAGTTCATCACAAGGCTTAAATATTCTTTCTCCATTTTATTCAATAAACCATATTTAAACAAATGATTGATGCCTAAACATATCATTTTTTTTAAAAATGACAAGTTAATGAAAAAGAGATAACAAACAATGCCAAGAAATGGCACAGAATATAGCATTATAAATAAATAGCAGCACAGAAAATATGCCATCCAGCAGGATACATAAATCTAAAAATGGCAACAATCATAATAAAAAAAGATAGCATAGATATGAAACGAATACATCAAAGAGTGAAATCTATAATGTATAAAAAAACATGTCAGGACTTTTAGTAGTAAATTCTGAAGTTAGATTGACATTGACCAAGATGATCAGGAGCAGAGCAGCAGAATCAGATGAAATAAAGATGCTATGACAGCTTTGGATGAAATTAGGATTGACAAGGTTACCAAAGTGATAAAGGAAATATATAGCATTGGGAAAATATGCAAAGAACTCAGGAGATCATATTGCCAAAAGATAGCAGGTGCAAATGAATGCACACTCCAATCAGCTTTAAGATTCCAATAGAGTTTATAACAGAATTAGATTTGAAGCAGGCAAACGACAAGGCAATTTTGTTCAAGGCACTGGAACAAGAAATGCAATTTTTATGATCAAAACTCTATCAAAGTATGCAATACAAATGCAAAAAGATCTATACCTATGTTTCTTTGTGTATATGAAGGCATTTGATAGGGGGGTGACTTGAGAATCTATTTAAAATCTTAAGAGAGCTTGGTTTACATGGAACGTATTAAAATTATCCGTAACCAAGTATTCAGAACGGTCAGCTTCCATGTGGACAGAGAATGAGTTAAGTGACTATACAAAAATAGAAAAAAAACAAGTATGACAAGAACATTTTAAATCAGGGAATTTATTTAACCTTTACTGCCGGATGATTCTAAGATTCCAGCCAGGATTTATTATCATTGGACATATTTGTAACAGTATATGTTATGCAAATGACATTGGGTTGATGGCAGATTCAGAAAGAGAACTGAAGTAACGTTTAGACAAGGTAGTTGAGGAAAGAAAGAAGAAAGGACTAATCCTTAAGTGTAAGATGCCCAAATCTGGCAGGTATTGAAATTTAACTCTCTTGGTATAGTATAGTAGCAGTCAATCAAAAGTGTAACACTGAAATCTAAAGGCATCTAGGAATAGTGGAAGATATTGAGAAAGGAATCAAAAACTCTTGTTAGAAACAGAAAAGAATGTTGGACTGCTGTGTAACATCAATCCTCTGATATGGCAGTGAATATGAGACAATTTTCTCACAGGTGATAAAAAGATTTGAAGATATCTTTCTACAGGTAAATATTGAAAAAATATTGTAAAAATCTCCAAAGAAATCTAAATTTGTGTATTAACAACCTGGTCTCATTATCTTGAAGTGAGATATTCTTTTATGGCAATACATGACTTGTTTACTTTGAGTGTTGTTGAGTAATATATCATCTAACCATAACAATGGAATATCTCAATACTGAGAAGTGAAACCAATCACATTGTTTTATTCATATTAAGATTATATCTAATAAGATTATAAAGGATACAGAACCTTGCTTTATTTTATGAGTTTTTAAGAAGAACCAATTTAAAAATAGTGATGATAGATAAAAACGTCTTTTAATAAAGGAAAGAAAATTGGTTAAAGCATTTTATTTAAGAATGCCAGAAATAATAATTTTTATTTTTTTATTTTATTCAGTTTTGGGATTTGGGAAGAATTTTAATCTAAAAGAGTATATTTGTAAAAATAATAAAACCAATAGTAATACATTGATGATAAATAAACAAAATGAAAACCAATTGCCTCGATTTTTCACTTTTTCTGGTGGTTTGATGAAAATCTTTTTTTCTTTTTTTTTATGTCAGTAAATATACATTTGAAGTCCCCCCCCTCTTTCTTCTCTGTTTCAGATGCTTTTCAGAGTGTACAAATTTAAATTCATTAAATTCAAGTATGTTCTACTGAGAAATGACATTGTCAGCCACATATTTGCAACGCTGATTGACATCATCATCATTTATGCTTTAACTTTTTATCCTTTCAGATGATAAGAACCTACCAAGTGTGCCTCCGGTCCTCATCAAAGTCCCAGAAAATTATCCTTATTCTAGTCCCCAATGTGATACAAATGCTGATGATTACAGTACGTACTTGAATTTCTTGAATCAATAAATTTTTTTTAACTGGAAATGTAATTATTTACACTATTTACTTTATTTCAACTTTTGTCCTCATCTTCCCATTCATAATGTTGTCGAAACGTTGTGAATGTGACAATGAAGATGGGGACAACAGTCCGAACAATCTAAATAGTGTAAATAGGTACAGAAGCTCATCTCAGAAATATAGACAGATGGAAATGTAATATTTATAATTCATAAAATGTCCATTGTTTGCTTAGCCAGCAGTTTTAAAAGATGAGTTGTAATTAACAGCAATGTCATTTAAACGCAATTAAAATCTTCAAAATCGATAAAATGATATTAGGCATCTGCAAAATGAAAATGTTTATTTCTCGTATTATTTTACGCTTTAAGCATTCTGTTGTGATTTTTGTAAAGTTTATAGAATTCAAGATTTGTTAAGTTTTCAAGTGTGTGGTAGTAAGGAAAAAGACGAATACCGAAGTAAGGTTGAATATATATTTTTGTGGGGAAAAAAACAAAAAACGAGGAAGTTATATACACAAAGGTAACCAGAAGTCAATACAGAAATAAGAGTCTGTGAGACAAAAAGGTTTCTGCGGTTGAATTTTGTTTGGACAAAAAGTTGAAGTGGGAGGATGATAGAATGATACTAAAGTTTTGTCTTTGTGTGAATGGTGCAGATGGAAGTCTGGAAGTAGTAGTGGTGGGCGGTAGGTCAGCCTGGCTGCCAAGGGGATATATTCTGGCAGTTGAGCAAAAAAAAGGCACTGACTGCTGGAGTTGCTGATGAGATAAGAATGCCCCCCCCCCCGCCTTCTTTTGTGGCATGTTGGGTTGTATTTATATCACTTTTGATCGAGAAAGTGTCTGCATCTTTGGTTTCCGGTACTTTTCAATTGGCTGAAAAAAGCTTAATTGCTTGCAACTATATCCACCAGTCAGTGAATAACAAGGCCTCTGATAGGGAGATGGGAGATTTTGAGGAGCATGTAAACACCTCTTAACTGCTAGTCCTGGGTATGACGATATACTACATCCGGCAGCAAGGCCTCTGATAGGGAGATGGGAGATTTTGAGGAGCATGTAACCACCTCTTAACTGCTAGTCCTGGGTATGACGATATACTACATCCGGCAGCAAGGCCTCTGATAGGGAGATTGGAGGTTTTGAGGAGCATGAAACCACCTCTTAACTGCTAGTCCTGGGTATGACGATATACTACATCCGGCAGCAAGGCCTCTGATAGGGAGATTGGAGGTTTTGAGGAGCATGAAACCACCTCTTAACTGCTAGTCCTGGGTATGACGATATACTACATCCGGCAGCAAGGCCTCTGATAGGGAGATGGGAGGTTTTGAGGAGCATGAAACCACCTCTTAACTGCTAGTCCTGGGTATGACGATATACTACATCCGGCAGCAAGGCCTCTGATAGGGAGATTGGAGGTTTTGAGGAGGATGTAACCACCTCTTAACTGCTAGTCCTGGGTAGGTATGACGATATACTACATCCGGCAGCAAGGCCTCTGATAGGGAGATTGGAGGTTTTGAGGAGCATGAAACCACCTCTTAACTGCTGTTGTTTCAAAGATCATTCTAACCCGGGTGATAGCACCTGCTAAGGTCCCAGTTATAGGCAAATAGGCCCCCCCCCCAAAAAAAAACAAAAACACTATGAAAGTATAAAAATATATTCTTATAACAATTAATGACAGTACACACATACTAACAAATTGCAACAACTTCGCCCAAATCTGTTTTAAAATACTACCAACATGAAAGAACTTTCATGACATTAATCCATATAATATTCTAGAATCTCTTAAATCAAACTGTATTCCAAAATATAACTTCAACAACACCACAATATAAAACACACATCACTGCCTGTAGTAATCATGTCCACGCAAACATGTATAGTCAGGAAATCTGAGTATTATCTACCATGTATTCAATTGTGAAAGCAGAATAACATATATCATTTTTACTACTTCCAAATTAAATTTTGGCATGAAATGACCCATGGAGGAGTTGATATGCCATTAAACAGATAATCAATCATGTGTCATCCTCACAGACGTTCTACTACTCTGGTGATTTATGGCCATATCATGTTGAAAAACCGGTTTTTGTATAATCACCAAAGTGTAGCAACATTAAGCTTGATCAATACCTAGATGGGTGACCGCTTGGGGATTACTAGGTGCTGTAAGCTTGGATGTGCGGGTGGTGTAATGGATAACAACTCGGAAATGGAAATCAAAGAGCCAAGTTCCAATTCCAGTTGGGTTCGTTCTATTCATTTATATACAAATCTCTTTGGGAAAGATATGAATCCACCTTCCCCCCCACCTGTATTTTAATTAGTAGGCCTTGTATCAGTAAATCATTAACATTCTACAATCTAAAAATATTTTCTGGCTTTAAATAACCTGAAAAAGGTTGATAAACTATAAAAAAAACAAATCAATCTACTAATCTGGCCTTGTGACTTACTAAGCTAAATTTAGAAAATAACTCCAAGATATTTTTAAAATTTTGTTTTTAAATTTATTTATCAGTAATGAGTAAGTGACATTTGTCATAGACTGTAATATTTGAAAAACTATTTGTTCATTTGGTAGCATCTTAGAAAAGGTCGATGGGTTTAGTTCTTGTATACAAACGATTTTGTTGAACTAATTACTAGAAATTTGTCAAATTGATATTTTTTAGACATTCCTGTTAATTTCTTTTTCTTTTAGCTGCCACTCCATTCCTCCAAGGCGTACAAAATGCTTTAACAACAAGTCTGTCAAAAATGCCTGATAAATTTTCCATCACGACCCTTTTGGATACTTGGGTAAGTTTCTTCTGTTGACTCTTTGTATTTCTATAGCTGTTTAGTAACTGTTAACCCATGATCTGCTGATAATGGGAAATAATTGCTGCACTTCTTCAGCTCAACTGCAAATGACAGAAATATTTTCCAACAGTTAGTGGATTAAAAAGAAAAAAAGAAATCAGCTATTTATGTAACCCATAATGTTAGAAGTAGGATTTATTCAACAAAATTTTCATTTTAATCATTACTTACTTTAATGACACTAGAAATTCTGGTAGCAGTCAGTGGGGATTGTATTTGAACTTGGTACACATAGGAAAAAGTTCGACCTATTCTTATCATTGCCCACTGAATGTTGCTACTCCACCACTCTTTTTAGTCATTTCCTAACCAACTATCTTATATACTGAAGTACAGTGAAAGCTTTTATGATCAGTTATTTTATGCCGAAAAAAATTACAGTTGCATGGGTAATTCTGGCAGTGTTGAAATTCATGCAAAAAAACTCACAGGTTGCACTGTACATGAAGTTGACTTTTATACAAGTATATATGATAAATATTTCTGGTGGTAGTGCTTAATCACCAATTTTTTTCACTAAATTTTACCATTTTTTACCTAAAATTTGTTTTAGCAAATTTTGTTAGTCATTGTCTAAAACATGCTTTAAAGAAAACCAAGAAATAAGGAAACAGAATAAGGCTGCATAATCATCATTCATTGCTGGTAATAATTTAGAAATAGTTGAATTGGTTAAATTAAAAACTCTGGTCTCTCAGTCTTGGTTAAGTCCCTAGTTTTCAGTCAACGTATTTTGAAAAGTTATACGTGATGAAATGTTTTTATCCCCCACAGAAAGAAAAAGATTTGTATTATGTTAGATTTTGATTGTTTTTTCTTGTCTTAAAAAAAAGGACATATCTGTAAATCGCTTTCCATTTGATGTAGATGACATAAGTTTTTATATGAAAAGCTACATCATCTTGTGTAGCGGAGACTTACCTCGGTGACCCAAAAGGGCCAGAGACATGTGTATGTTTTGCAATGGAGTGTGGAGGCAGCAAATTGGTGAGCTTCAGACTGAAGGTGAATCAAGCAGCACTTCATGTGGACGGAAGCGGTGGTGTCACTTGTAGCCATTTTTATTGGCTGGTCCTGGGCACTCATTGGCTGAGCAATGGATGGGTCAGGCGCATAAAAGCATGGCATGCTCATTCAAAAGGTGTCTTGTTTATGACAAGGAGTTGTGTACTTGAGATTGAAGAACGGAGATAATTGTGGAACTGATTTGTCTATTGGACCTTGTATATAGTTTTTTGTGTGTGCTTCCGACCGATTCTCACACATTTATTAATACAAATGTAACCAAATGTTTCTTCATAAAATTGCTTTTTATTGAAATGAGAATTCATTTAGACACAGCAACTTCCACTGGTTTTTATTGCATTGAAGAGAAAAAAAATGAGTTGCAAGCAGAAAAATGAAACTTCTGAAGCCCTTTTAAGACTTGTTGTTAAGACTAAGTTGTGCCTTTGAATAAAACATAACTATATTTTTGTAAAGCAAACACTGCAGGGAATATATGAAAAGGCTGTTGTGTCTTGATCTTCCTGAATGAAACACAAACATTGTCCAGCATTTATGATCTTTGTTAAATCTTCCTTGGGTGGGGCACTAAAGGCACGTCTTAAACATAAAAACAAATGTACAATTTAGACTTTTTTTTATTTTATTAAATAACCAAAATTCAATGCTTTTTTTTTTCTCTTCTTTATTTTTAGGAGATGAGCGTTCGAAGAATGTGTGCCCCAGTCTGTGGGATTTGATTTCTGCCATTCCGTGCTTTTCCGACCAGTGGTAGACATTCTTCAACACTTGCCCATCACCTGGTCTTATCCGCATCAATTTGCCACAATGTTACACTCTCTCTATGACTTGGGACCATTTCTCCTTATTTCCAACTCTTATCATGAAATGTCCACATTTATTTAAATTTGTTCAATGAGAAACAAAACAAAAAAACCCAGGTAAATCAAAATCTGCAAAGAATGAAAATAAATTCTTACCAAGAATCTTTCCCTTCTTCATCAATTCTGTAGACCTTCTTTCAAACAAAAAGAAAAAGAAAAAGCAGAAGGAAGAAATTGTCTCCCTTTTGAATGCCACCCCTTATTGAGGAGAAGCGGCTTTTTTTCTTTTTTACTGATAAAATTCTTTACATTTTGATGTTGCAGAAAACAATTCAGAATACAAATATTATCTGATTCTGTTAAACCTAATTTTGAAGATTCAAAATCATTATGAAAACCTTTTTCCCCATTTTTGTTTTCTCAAGAAAATTGCAACACTTTCATTTCCTATCAAGTATGCATGCACCATTTCACAAATAGATGCGCATATCATTTTTTATTTTTTATTTAATCTAATTTAAAAGTAGCCGAACAATCATTCATCTTCTCTTTACTAGTAAATACATTAAGCAGTCATAATTTAAAAAAAAATCCATTTTACCTTTGTTTTTTTCTAAAGATTTCTTTTCTGACATTTTTAATATTTGTTCTCTACTTAAGCCAGGACAGGGCATGTTGGGAGCAGTGTGGTGGGGGGTTGCTGCTATAACCAATCACAGGTAACAAATATTTGTACAAGAAATTGTTGCAATCATCAAATGGAATTTTGTATAAAAGTTTTGTAATTTGAAATTCTTCATGACCTAACAAAATGGTTTTGTTTTTTATATAAAAGGAAAATTTATTTCTATATTTGCGTCTGTTTTCATTTATTTCTCATTTATTTGTTTTCCATAAAAATCAAGAAAGCTTCCAAGACTTAAAAATTTGACAAGCAGCAACACAATGTTCACCTTTTTAAAAACTATAAAAGATTGTATTTCAATTTAACATGATTTGAAATTTTACATCATTATAAAAGAAATTCTGGGGCACCATGACATGCTGTAATGGTTAACAAGCTTGTTTTGCTAGAGCAATTATGACTGTGTAGTCAGTTCGATCCTCACTGGGTCCTCCAAACTTTCAGCTTTGTATCACATCTAAGCTATGCTAAGTAAATCGATATAAAACAAATTCTGTTTTGTAGAAGATGGGAATAAACATTGAAATATTAAGAAAATCAGCACTTTGGTTTGTTAGGCCAATATTTAAATATTTGGTTATTTTTAAAAAAATTTCATCTTTTGATATATCGTTTGTTTTTTTTTTTTGTTTTTTTTTGGTAATTTTAAAGTAAAAATTACCAGAAAAACCAAACAAAGTATTAAGCAGTCAACAGCATGAAAAATAGCACTTATTTTATGCAGAGAGAAAAGAAGACAACTTTTTCAGGTAAAACTAACAAATTTGAAATTAAAAATCAAACTTTCAAATGACAACACAAATGGATTATCTTAATATTTTTCAAAATATCGTGTTTCTTCATATTTTGAACATTAAATAAAATTCTAATGAGTAGAATGTTGAATGACTTGCTAGCAACTAAATGTGTAAGATTCTCTGATCATTCAACTATTTATGTAATCAGGCAGATATCATGATATTCTTGTGGAGTTCAAAGCTGACTTTTTAATTAAAGGTTCACATTTTGATAAGTACTTCATTACATTGTAGAACTGAGTGGAAGATACATTGGAAGAATAATTAGAATAAAAGGAAATGATGAAAACATAAAATGACCATATCAGTACATGATGGCAAGAGACAAAAGGCTCAGCATTTTATATGGCAATTTTAAATCAAAATTAATCAAGTATATATATATATATCTCCTAGTATAGGATTAGTGTATACAGAATAAATTCCAATAATCAACAAATACTATTCTTAAGAGTGCTGAATACAGAGTAGAGCAAATATAATAATTATTCAAAAATTATAACATAAATATGTTATAAAATCACTAGAAAAATTGCCATTTTGTTTCAAAGCTTCCAGTGTCTTATCAAGTGATGGTGTTGATACACCATAAATAATAAATAATTATATAAAGTTTCTATAAAGTCAAGCAAGTTACTGCGATTAGCCTTTCTTTCAGTTTTTCTTGCATTTGTACAAGTGTTTTCTTTACTGGACATAAAGGGGGGAAAAACTGTCCAAATATTCTATATATCAGTGTTTTCGATTTTTATTTTTTTCATTTTTTAAGTAATGTAGTAAAAATTTGTTTTTGTGTTTGTATTTTGAGGTGAGTTCTGATCGATTATTTAGTAGTTTGTTTTGGTCTGGGAAGATGATTATGGCTATTTTCTTCTCCGGACAAAGTTTACAGTTTTTGGATTTATTGTCAAAGGCTGATTTTGACATATAGATAGATATATAAAGCTTATGCTATTCTTTCTTTTAAGTTTGTAAGATTTCTGTTTTGTGTTACAGGTTTATAGAGTTGACAGAATTAAAAAAAGAAAATGACATAATTTTAATGAAACTAGGCACATAATACAAACTGAATAGCAACAACTACAATTGAAAAGAATTTATCCAAACTTAAAATAAAATTTGTTACTACTTCAAATGCAATGAGAAATTTAATTAGTACAAAACAAAATACAAAAAACATTAAACCTGAATTAGGAATGTGCAAAACAGATTGCAAGAAATGTCCTGTAAAACATCAAACAATTCTGATTGCGTGAACACAAAAGGGACCTTTTACAAAACAATGGGCACAGTGCATTAACCGTTCATCGTAATATTTGTGACCATAATAAAGAATGCAGTTTTAATTAGTAATTTATTAAAGCAAAAATTTATTGACAGTACGCTGATTACAGAAGTTTCTTTGTCCAGTAATATACAGTACAGCATATCTCCTTTCCTTGAAAAACTATGGCACATTTACAATGTGAGATACAGTGGTGTAGCTGGGGTGGCACTTTTGGTCCACGATGAGTTTTCAGAAAAAAAAAAAAACAATAGCATAATTTCAATAATTTTTGAAAAAAAAAAAAAATCAGCGATAAGGAAGAAGATATGGTTTAAATAAAGCCAATTTGTCTTTGATATGGCTGGCTCAGAGCCAGCCAGCCAGTAATTTTTTTTTTTTTTTTTTAAAGGAAATGATTTCGAAAACGCGCTGTCAGCTGGTGGGGATAAACCCTACTTACAAGACGTGAGCAAAAGGTGTGGAAAAAAATTAGAACCTTTTTAAAGAGCTTGTGAGGAGTTATGAATACGACGTTAAGAGAAACACGGACTTATTCCACGTGAAGTATGTGTGAAAATACGGCAGAAACTCTCATTAAAAATAGTATAAAAATATTTAATGTCGGAAGGCACAAAATATTAACATAATTAGAATGCTTCTTTTTTTTTTCTTTAATTCTCGTTCCATACATGTGTAGAGGACCGGGGGGCTGAAGATGAAAAGAAAACACGTGTGTTTATATTTCCTGCTAGAAGAAGGTCCAGCTACAAGAGAATGTCGGACTTGAATTAAGTCCAACTGAAGATAAAGAAGACAAACAAGACCAATATATATATATAAACAAATATATGTATTAACAACAAATTACAAAACACATAGTTAACATTTGTTTTTGTGTGTGAACATTTGTGTTTGTTCTTTGGTGAATGTTCGTATTGTGGTGAGTGTTCGTACGTACGTGTATGTTTGTAATGTTCATAGCGTCTTCCCAGAAATGGGAAACGCTGTCTTTTGTGAGAGTTCACATAGTAGCGGTGTTCGCTGAAATGAAGAAAGAAGAGAAAGAATTACCTCACCTCCACGCGATGCGGCATGAGGCCTGATGGAGAAAGGTCAAGGCAAGAAATCGCCCAGTATGGGGAGAGAGACCCCTGGTGGTAATTTGGGAATTAAGGAGGAGGTAACCCCGACACATGTAATTCTTTTAACGATTGGACCACAAATAAAATATTTATGTCTTGTTAAGCACATTGAGGTGAAAATTCGCCGATGAAAATACAACAAATGCAGTCAACAGTCGTCAGCATTATTGACTGTTGTGGCTAGTGGAAGGGAAGGATAATATTAGAGCAGATATGAAAAAACAAACACAATAATTTCATAGATATTATAGATTAAGATTCTAAAATGCTTATGTAATATTGTATTATTTGTTTACAAAATAAATATAAGATAAAAAAAATGATCAACTTTTATTATATTCATTATATTGTTTCTAGTATAAATTAAAAACCTGGCACATTGGGGGGGGGTTGTCTCTACGCTACATCAGATAGTTTGAAAAGCACTGGTCTAGGTTTTTTTTTGTTGTTTTTTTACACGTCTTTTGAGAGAAGTATATTTTTCGGTACGCCAGTCGGTGTATGTGAAAAATCCTTCAAAATTTATAGCCTCATCGGCTCAAGGCAGTCTACCGCCAAAATTGATTGACAAATTAGGATTCAATGTGTGAATTTTTGGAGAAAGGTTTTTTTTATATGTATATATATATATATATTGACCAATGAAAAGAAGTTTCCGGGACCTGTGAAAATCTGGACGGACCCAGCTTGATCCTACTTTTCTAAATAAAAAGGGCTGCATGAGCAGATAAGGTCAGTTTTTTCCAGTAGCACTCAGAACAATCGAGGAGAGACAATCGGCAGATAGCAATTAGCATCCTTGCACCAAGAAACTAACCAGCTGACAAGGGTCATAAATCAATCCGGGGAAAGAATGACCTGACAATTTCAAGGCAGATTTTCTCATCCTTTTCTGTGCCTTCCCGAGCAGAATTCAAGCTGAAAACTTCACACCAAAATACTTAAAGAAGCCATCGAGAAAACTGTAAATCTCGAAACCCTTTCAAGATCAAGTATTCTATTAAGAACGAAGGTGAGTGCGTTTTTGTATATTTTGCTATATACGATTTTATTGGTGCTTTCTCTAAGTTTTTTTTCCCTTTTTTCTAATTTTGTAAAGTGTTTCATTTTTGTAGAATCTGAGATTTTATCAAACAACTTGTAACATTGTTTTTTTCTTGTTTCTGTGGGTAATCTCTTTTTTTGTTACCCCCAGGAAAATTGTTATCCTGCCATAATAGGCGCATGAGAGGAAGTTTTTGTGCAACCCTTGTATTGTACATCTTTTTATTGTTTGTAAACTGAATAAGAAATGTTTTTCCCCCTTTTTAAAATTTTACGCAGTGGTCCTCTTGTTCTTTAATTTTGCGTCTATTATCATGAGTTAGTGTTTCTACCAACTGGGTTTTGTGCCTGGCACAAGGACTTGGAGTTGGGAAGAAAGTAAAAAAAAATATTTTGTACAAAAAATATTACGTTTACTGGCGTTACCATATTGGAATAATCCATACTAACCTCTCACCCCTCAGGCGTAATCCACTTCACACCAAAATCACCTATCAACCAATCAACACTCTAGTTTCAGCAAACTAGACTTCTCATTGGCTCAAAGCCTTAGAACTGTAGCAAATTCACGCAAAAATGCCTTTTCCCGATCAGCTCGCTGGAGCCTACTTCTTTTTTACCAGAAACCTATAAATAGAAAATTCTGAATCGCCTCAAACAGTCAGACTTTCACCCCTGGAGAGATGCCAAACTAATCCACACAAAGTCTACGGGTTTATCTATATAAACACGTAGTTATGCTGAAAAAGGCAGACTGGAGAAAATTCTTGAAGAGAGTAGAGAGAATTGGCGCAGTCAAGCGTTGGGAGAAGGAACGCCACTATAACTTTAAGCCCCGCACAGAAATCTTTATCCCTCCATCGCAAGAGTCATATATCGTTCTGAGACGATTTAACAACAAGTTAATCACTCAAGTTTAAAACTGAAATGTTCAGGGAAACACCAATCCAGGAGTGTGTTCTACATAGTGGCGGTTCTTGGGGAAAAAACAGTCTCTGTGGAACGTTCTTCGCACATTTGGAACACAGGGAAAATAAGGTTGATTCGACTCCGTGGAAGTGGCATAGCGTGTCACAGCTGTAACGATCGGAACAGATGGTCCGAATGAATGGAGCGCTCATGTGAACATTTGTCATGGAAATAGCAACAGAGAAGCAAAAGACTTTTAGCGTTGCCATAGCGCAATAGGAAGTTTTTGTCTGGGGAAGAAATCCCTGAGCACCAGATTTCAATTAATATTTGCGTTTCCGGCCACTCATAGTAAATACAAATATTTTATCCACTGGGTCATCTCTTTCTTTTATACTACTGACTCTCGACTGGATATTTATTACATCAAAACCGGAGAGGGGAAATTGTATTGACTAAATTCTTACCTTTTACCTAAGTTTTGAGCATCACCTCTGGTACGGTTGGGAAATGCAAATCTGGTGGCAACATAACACTTGTACTAATACTTGCTTCCTCCAATAGTGAAATGACGATGTTTATTAGGTAATCGACTAGACGCTTAGAAAGGAAGAAAAGAGGGCTCGACTGTTATGCAAGATAATGAATGTTGGACCGTTTCCTAAGGGGTAAGTAGGATACTTGAGATAACAGAGATATATTTCTACAGAACAATGCTGAGAATACTGTAGGAAAATGAAATAAAATCAATTAATACAATAATAATAAAGAATAAAAAAATACATGCTTTGATATGCTATATATTTTGATTATATGGCCCACTTCCGAAAAGGGCAGAACCGCGTTCTTTTGCCACATTTCACCACAGCGTTCGGCTGTGTTTTGCAGAACATTCACCGATGAAGTAATTACAACCTTTACCTGGTCGTTCCAACTCGGCGCAAAGCTAACTGTGACATAGAGAGAGAGAGAGAGCTTCCCCCGAGGTGGATTTAGTAATCAACAGTGCTAAAGAATTAGGATGAAGGTGCTAATTACTTGGGTAGAAGGGATTTGGAGTAATTCCAGAAATAAATTTTTTTTTTTCTTGTTTTTTTTTTTTCTTCTTAATAATTGTTTCTGGGGTTGAGTTATTAGTTAATTAAATGTAATAATTCCAGAGTGATTAAGAGACGGGTTCGTTAAAGTAAAGTTTATGATAAATGGCGAATTGGACTTTTGGGTGGTCTAACACACGGACTTCAACCAGACGGGATAAGTGGTTTTGGCAAAACTCAAGTGGATAATGTCTACGGAAAACCCGGCAGGGAGCCCGAATTCATTTTTAGTACCATTTGAGAACTGGTTTCCCGCGGTGTTTCGGAGACCAGAAAAACTTGCATGGTGGTCAAGGTGATTTGCATATTAAAATTCGTGGGAGGTGCCTTGAAGTTATTTAGCTCCGCCTCTCTCTATATAAGCGGCCTGCACGCTTGAGTTAGTGGGGATCAGAGACAGATCAGATCGGATCGAAGAACTGGGGAGAGAACAGAGTGGACACGGCAGAACGCGGAATAGACGGCTAGTTGGAATTTGCTGGTCTGGTTGGTTAGTTGTCACGTGCCAAAAAGGTCCGATCCGAACCCAGAAGTAGAAATAGACCCTGAAGGAAACCAGTTAATTTTGCAACAAAGCTGATGAAAACTGCTATAATTACACGCTCTGACGAAGATCCCCGAATTACTTCTCTTAGATCAGCTGAAATTATTTAGGCAGAATTTTTCCTACTCTATCTCTGTCACTTCCGACCCCAAGCGAGTGAACCTCGTTACGACATTTTGTACTCGTGTAAATTCTTCGGTAGTGACATAAAAACAGTGGCCTTAAAAGGCTCTTTGTACAGGAACCGAAATAGTTGCTTATTTTTTCTTTTTCATGTCTTTGCGGCTACGACAAGAACTTTTTTTGCATGAATAGTGATTTCCTTTCAGCGTAATACCCAGCCATTTCCTCCCCTTCCCACCGGACTGTTCTGGGGAGACTGATACACTGCTGTTCGGATCAAGAATTCACAACGTGGCGAATAGTGGTGGTTCCTTCAGTTCACCGGGAGAAGATCGGGTGGATTTCTTTTTCGGCCAGAACCATCGGGGAGACAGGACATAGCTACAACTGGCAGGGTGTTTTACGTTAGAATTGGTGCCTTGTGCCAGGATTCCGACCCGTGGATTTGCCAGGGACGCAGAGAGAGAAGAGCGCAATTCCTTGTACAAAAAAATAAAATAAATAAAATAAAATAAAGGACTGAAAGCTAAGTACGACCAAAAAGACTGTAGTTACGGACTATCGGTCGGAAAGGCTAAAAAAAAAGGAAGAAGAAGAACTGGAAAACGAAGAGCAAAGAAAGGTAAGTCACCTTCTTGGCCCTCGGTTCGCTTGTCGCACGCAAGTCTGCCAGTGTACAGTTGTTGTGTTCGATTTCTTCAACATTGCATGCTGTTGAAGTGTCGATTTTGTGTGAGGCGAGTTTTCCTTTTCTGTTGTCTCTTGTTGAATAGGGGGAAGGTAGTAGTGATCGGGCGTTAGAATGAGTGTAGCAGGTTCGGATACCACAGACGACCAGAGAGAAGCTGGAGTTCCCGAAATTACAATGGGGTTCCGCAGACTGATCGGTGGCATGAGACTGCCCTCGTTTAGAGGCGACCCAACAGAGCTACAAGAATGGATACTGTCGATCCAAAAGAAACAAGTCGTGTATGGCTTGTCGGACCAGGAGATGGTCCTACTGGCATACGATGCAGCGGCCCGTCCAGTGTCCAAATATGTCAGAGGGCTATATAGGGAGAACCCTGCCCTAACTGGGACAGAAGAGCTGAAGTCTGCCCTGGTCCGACAGTACGCCAATGAGCGCACGGCCATTGAGGCAGTTAGGAAGTTGTTCAGACTCCGGCAAGGAGATAAGGAAGCCATGGGGGATCTGGGAGAAAGAATAGCGGGCTTAGTGGCACTGGCTTTCCCGGAGCTGGCGACCCGAAACAGTGGTCTGATACAGGCCCTGTTAGCCGGCGTATATATGGACGCATTGAGCGATAGGGAGCTGCGGGGTGACGTCCTGAAGGAAGGACCGAGCACCCTGGCCGTGGCCATTGAAGCGGCTCGCAACAGTGAACGACTTTGGGACAGAATAAGGGGGAGTGTAGCCAGGGACCCCAGGGGGACCAAGATAATGAAAAAGAAGGAGCAGGTTCGGGCACGGGACCCGGAAGATGAAGTAGAGGAAAATTGGGAATTGGAGGCAGATCCGAATAAACGAGAATGGGACTTGCGGTATGGATTCTATAAATCCACGCCAGGCCGGTATGGGCTAGTGTGCTGGACGTGTAAATACGCTGGGCACAGGGATCGGGACTGTCCAACCAATTGGGGAGGAGACCCCAATTGTACGACCTGTGGCGAATACGGGCACAAAGCGCGGTGGTGTACGGCGGCAGGGGACCGTAAATTAGGCATTAAGCGGACTAACGCGCTGTTACCACCCACCAGGAAAGCAAAGAGCCCGGGAAACACCGCTGGGTCACCCGTGAGGGTGTAGGAGGCAGGGTGGCCCCAGTCCGAGCAAGACCTCTGAGATGTTGGAGTGGTTGGTCATTTTTTCAGCCGATTGTCAGCGGAGAAGATGCTAGCATTGTGGGGGCGCAGGCCACATGAGGCGAACCTGCCGGCACAGGGGAAGGAATCCCCCAAGACGAACCGGTCGGGATAGGAAGGAAATGGAGAGACAGAGGGGGACCGGGGGAAGATCGGGTGGATTTCTTTTTCGGCCAGAACCATCGGGGAGACTGCAACAGGCAGGGTGTTTTACGTTAGAAACTTGAGCTCAACCATTATAATCATTCTTCTCATTACTTTCCCTAACTTACTTCTGAACCAGAAAAAGAAGACCGACATACCCAAGAGACATTGAGAACTTTATTTCCCTACAATTTCAATAACAAATGAATAAACGGACTGTAGTAGAAGCCTATGTTTTTGTGCTTCTTCTTTAATTGTTTATATGTGAACACGCATGCGCGCGTGCGCGCGCGCGCGCGCGCGCACACACACACACACACACACACACACACACCTACAATACACTAACCTTAAAATAAATCCATAATATCATGGAGGGAACATGTGAGCAACAAGGAAGTTTTAAGGAAAACCGAGACAAAAAAGTAAACAAAGTGATTATGAAACTGATTTGAGATTCTGTTTAAATTTTGGCTAGTGCGAAAAATCTTAACAAAATAAGATACGCAGATAAAACTGTGTTAATAGTAGACACAGAAAATTGTAGGAACTCTTAAACAAGGTAGTAAAATAAAGAAAGAAGAAAGGACTAATCGTCACCTGTAAAAAAAAAGACAGAATGTATGGTGAGATTGGTGGAAAACTGAGCATAGAATGATAGAAACGGCCTTAAACTTGTCGAAAATAACTTTTTATTGTCTAAATGTTTATGTTATTATAAACAGGAAAGATTAAAGTATTTTTTGATTATTTTTTTACATTTTTTAATCATTCCTCGCACGTCCAAAATTATCGTTTAAAATCATGTTTTTCTAGTCCGAAAAAATCGATCGTCAGCCATTTTTTTTTCAATTTTGTAATCAAAAGTTAATTTTTCCATTTAAAATTCTGTCAAAAATCAATTATACCTTTTAAAAATTTATTTTAACAAAATTAGAAATTTTAAAGTTTATTTAATATATTTTAAAACAAACATTTCTTACTTTATGCGACGAAAAAATGTATTTTAAAAACAAGAGAGAGCAGGTTTTAAAAACGGCGACGTGTGACTATGTAATGATTGATGCTTTCAGCACGTATTGACAGCTTACTCAAGGAAGTTATCGTACGGAAGGACAGAAGTGATATAATTTAGCTTTTTATTGAACCAATTTATTTATCTCGCTATTTTTAAGGAAAATTTTAAAACTAAGACTGTTGAGAGTGAGATAAAATTTTATAAGGAAAGTACATAAAATTAATTAGTTGCCTTTCTTATGAAAGGTTAAGTATATATAAAATGTAATTTAATATACATTTATTATATTTTATGATATTTGTATTTCCACTCATTTTATTAATTTTGATATTTAATTTATGGAAAAATGCCATAACTGAGATAATATAAAAATAAGACCATATAAATTTCATAATATAGGTACATAATACTTTGTAGGTACCCTTCTCATTTGGAATATACAATTTTTTTCTTGTTTCATGATGCTTCCAGTCTTCCGTATATTTGAATTACAGCCGTTTTAGGGACACACACACAAATTTCTTTATTTATATATTTGGGGTTTTCTGATTGTAACCAGCTTTACAATTTATAATCTGTTGTTGCGGAATTTATGCCTAAGATGTGTCAGAAGGTGACATTGTGTGACATCAAGCCGTCGGACCGTGTTCAACTCCCAGTCGCGGCGTGAAGCTGTAAGGTTTCTTCTACCGGCGTTTTGGGGTTGACTCTTTGTCGCTGCCACCAGCCTGTGTCCCGGTCGTTCGGTGGTCGTCGCCACTCGGCGAAATCCCCTGGTCATGATACCAATATGTGACACTCAGCCGTCCAGGGTCGAATCCAGTGGCTACGACAACAATATGTGGCACCAGGGTCGAGTTCTGGTCGTCGATGTTAACGGCTTCACCAGTTGTACCGGTTCAATGCCAACTCTATTGTTCACAGCTCACCTGCAACGTCTGGTTACTGGAGGAACTGCTTCGATCTCGAGTCTAACCTATCCACGTTGTGACTTTGATCTTAGGTAGACGAGATCAATCAGGCGTCGGGTCGTAGTGTCAGCTGAGTCCAAATTGAAGGTGACATTGCACAAGCGCAAAGAAAAAAAATAAATGAAAGAAAAACCCAAGAGGTCCAAGTATGTTAAGAAATAACAATTCAACTTTATCCTTCTGTTGTATACAGGAGCGTGTTTTTCTCCCAGCCCGTTTCCTACGAAATGTGACACTTCTATATTTCAAGCAAGTTGATATCGTAAGTCAATTAATTTAGTTTTTAAGTGCTGGCTTAACTTCGTCAGTATAACTTGCTATCGATAACATTGGCGAAGTCGGAGGTCATGGAATCTCTCGGTCAGCTTCTGCGAGGCAACACCCTGGTTCAAAACCAGCTCAACTCAACTGCAACTTCTACTGCACTCTCGAGGAACGACCCATCGTCGTTCGATTATATGGGAACCGACCAAAACCCGGTGGGTGGGTCCGACGCGGCCTGGGGGTCTCGATAATCTCTATTTCTAACAAGAAATTCCTTTGTTGTCAGGACAGGAAAATTGGATTCTTCGCGGGTTTTTTTGTAAACAAATTAAAATCTTTGTTTTAACGTCGATCAGTCTATCTTTCGTTATAGCTCTTTTTTTCGGTTTAAGAATGTCTATTTTCTGTTTTAATTTCTATAGTGTCTGATGGCTAAGTAAACTGCCAACAGTTCACGGGAGAAGGTGCTGTATTTGGCCTGGGCCGAATTAAGCTTGACGGAGAAGAACGACAGTGGCTTTCCGATGCCGTTAACAACTTGATGGAGTACCGCACCGACCGTATTAGACGATGCGTCAGTGTTCAGGGTTAATTTTGCGTCGGGTGAAGGTGCTATGTATGATAGCTTAGTGCAGTTTTGTAACGCCTGCTTGGCTTTGTTGAAAGAATTTAATTCTTCAGTGGACAACGCGATCTTAGGATTCTTTCTCTTATGTTTGGACAGGAGATTTGTCAATGGCAAGAGTATGTCGGCGCAGTTGTGTATGAACTGGTGATAGTAATTTACCATCCCTAGGAACCTTCGTAACTGGCGTAGAGTTGACGGTGGTGGGAAGTTGCTGATGGCATTGAGTTTCTCGTCTAAAGGAGTTAACCCATGCTTATCAATGACGTGACCGAGAAAACGGCAAACAAACATTTTTCGACATTTAGTTTCAAGCGTGTGTTGTAGTCGCTGGAATACTAATTGCAAATGGTTGTGGTGTTCTTCGGAGGTCTTTTCTGGCTATCAAAACGTCATCGATGTAGGCATAGGTAAAAGGTAAACCTCGAAGAACTTCATCGATGAGGCGCTGAAAAGACTGCGCAGCATTACGCATACCGAAAGGCATCCGAGTGAATTCGTACAAGCCAAAAGGGGTAGTAATGGCTGTCTAGAGAATGTCGGAGGGCTCTATTGGGATTTGGTAGAAGGCTTTCCTTAGGTCTAATTTGGTAAATACATTGGCACCTTCTGATGATAGGGAGAAGTCCTTAATATGGGGGATTGGATATTTGTCCGGCACGGTCTGGGCGTTCAAAAGCCTATAAGCCCCGCACGGACGCCAAGTGTCGGCATTGCTCTTAGGAACCATGTGAAGCGGTGTAGCATAAGGACTTGAAGATGGTCTAATTATGCCCAATTTGAGCATATTCTCAAATTCGTCCTTAGCTACCCGTAATTTAGTTGGATGCAATCGACGAGGTGATGTGTGAACTGGGGGTCCAGTTGTCTTAATAGCATGGGTAGCGTTGTGCTTGATGGGTTCTGCATAGGTGAATGGCGACAGTAGTGACTTATACTGTCGGAGTAGACTCTCATAACCGTTCGCTCCCGGTATCAACGCGGTCAAACCGATCGTGGAATGCCTAGACAATGTCCCGCGGCGTTGTAGGTTAGTGCGCGTGTCGGTAAGATAGCTCGGCAGACAAGTTGAAATCCGCTAAGAAATCCGCTCCGAGGATTGGCGTCTCAACATCGGCTATTTTGAGGGTGCAGGTAAATTCCCTTCTTAGGCCGATATTGAGAGACATAACGCGCTCGCCATAAGTTGGCGGCTTGTAATTTTAGTTGAGCTTCCTTGGGTGTCGTTACCGACTTGCTACGGTTTCTCAGCGGTATGACGCTGATCTGTGCGCCTGTGTCGACCAGAAATTTGAGGTTACTGTTGCGGTCGTAGCTATAGAAGAGGCGATTTTTACCATCAGCACTGGCAGCCAACGCCTTTGATGGTTGCCAGGATGGTCGTTTCCCTGTTGCTTGGTTGGGAGTGTGCTTTGGTATGAACACGGTGGTTGACATCTTTTCGCGCGCGCGCCCGACGAACACCGCGTGGTACCAGCAATAACCACGTTGATGGTGTCGGGGACGCCGCGACGTTGAACGTCGTCGTTGAATGTTGTGTCGACTCGCTGAGTTGCTCCGACTTCTGCTTGATGTGTTTTGGATGTTGTTTAGACGTAGGAAAAGTTTTCTCAATTCTGATGCTAAGGCTTGCAGTTGTTGATTGGTGTTTGGAGGCGAATCGTTTGACGGCATGACGGAGGCGATTTGATGAGTCGGTCGGGTATCAATAATCTTGTCTGCTATTGCTGCTAATTTTTGGATACCCACTTCGTCAGTTAATGCAGCGAGAATTTGAACTATGTCCGGGTTTAGCTTGTCTAGCCACATTTGTTTTAATACTGTCTCAGACATAGAATTGGTGCCAAGCAAGGTTTGCATCTTGCGTAAGAGTTGGGAAGGTTTATTTTTCCCCAGGGTTACGTTAGTTAAGAGGT